>CAKAOJ020000024.1:1200000-1890000 GCA_916701645.2 Sebastolobus alascanus | reverse complement strand
AGAATGCTGAACAGTGTGCAGTACAGTTAGAGGTCCATGTACACAAACAGTGTTGGTTTTACTTTCTGAAGAGTCTAAATAAATATAAATCTGTTATATATTATCAGGAATTATGCTAAAGAAATAGTTTGACATTTTGGTAAATGCACTCAATAGCTTTCTTTCCGAGAGGGAGATGAGAAGATTGATGCCAAACTCTTCTCTGTACTCTAAAAGTAAAGTATGGAAACCCCAAGTGTTTACTTTACTGTATGTGTAGTGTTTACCACTTTGGATTTAACATGTGAGTGTGCAGGTCGTATCCACGTGGACCGTCCTCCGTTTTCTACTGCCTCGTTTCGGCTTGCGGCGGCCAGCTGGTTTGTTTTGGTTGAAGGACAGGGAATATGACGTCACGTTACTCAGACTACAACAATAAAAACAGTAACTTCCTTCTACCTCCGCATAGACTCAAATGAAGCAAAAATATTGGCATATTCTGGCATTAAAAAATCGATTTCAAAATCATAAAATAACTACCAACCCTACCTTTAATCTGTACAAGAAAACAAAGCATAAAAATGTAAAAAATTATGTGCAGGACGATTTCTTTGCCGGACACAATAACTTTCTGGAGTCTTGTCATCACCATGAGATCGCCAAGCAACCAGCGGAGACTCCAGGGCCCAGAGGCATAAACCTCTGTGTAGATTCACAAATGGAGCGACGCCTGCGAGCTAGTTCAGGCAGACAACTCGAGCTGCACTGCTACATTCACATGTGATATGCCTTACTCTCAATACCATAAACCAAATGCACCCTCCCAATTGGGCAGTCTATTTAAGCTGCAAAATTCCCTGTCTCTCCCTCTGCCTCTTCAATGCTGCTGCTGCTCTGCATGAGTACTGCCGCTGCCTGCTCTTTCAGCCCCACCACCACCCCAGCATCCACCTGCAGGCTCCAACGGGTGGAAATATGTTTAATCATCACTCCCAATATCTCATGTAATCATATCTGCAGGGAGTGGTGAGGTCGGAGTCTGAACCCCAAACTCAAACAGTGTTCTGCGTTGAAATAAACATTTCAAACGTGAGTTGTCTGACTGAACTAAAACTGTGTGAATGCACAAAAACAAAAATGTGCATGCACATCATTTTCATCAGATTTATAAGGCAATACTTTTGCATGGTTCTTTTTCATAAATCTTAATTGTACGAGAACAATGATTGAGAACAGACAAACAAGCCTGATTTCCACTGCTACAGTTAACCATGAGTGGACACAGAAACGCCCTTAGGCCCTGCTCAGTAAAAGGGTGCGTTTTGCAGGCATCGCACTGCCTGTATTGTTGTTGAAGACGGACGTTAGGACAGAACATTTTTTTGCAGTTTGCTGTCTTTTTTTTTATTGTTGCTAGTCAACCACTGAATGAATTTTAACGTTTTCTGATGCTTAACACAAACCATGAACTGTACCCTATCTAATAGTTAATAGTGCAGTTTAAACTAATGAAAACAACCTACCTTTAATCTCACACTAATTATAAAATCAGCACCTGCTGTTTTGTGTTCAGATCATGGTATAACCTTTACTGTAGGCACAGCTGTGGCTATTTATGTTGTCTCATACCATTAATTCATCACATGCACCTGTAAACCATCATCTGCGGTGATATCTCAATCATTATAATTAAACGTCAGAAAGATGCTCATAGTGTAACAGACTTTACAAATTATACTTCACAATTGAGGATAAAATGAGTATCATTAACACAGGGATATGATGGCTCGAGTGTAAATAAAAAGAATGAAAATAGCGCATCACTCATAATGATAAATAAATTAAAATTAAGTCTATAAATGTGCCTTTGATTTTTCGTAGAATGCAAAAATAATATAAGTGAAATTGCAACGCTTTATTATTTAGATTCTGTCTCTCGCCTAATATTTCTTATATGTCCTCCTTATCATATCACCCGCAGCTGGCTCCAGCTCCAAACCATGTGTACGCCTGATCTGAAATATATGAGGTGCACACATTCTTACCACACACTCATCATTTATAAATTGCAGTTTAGGCACAGTGTTTGTACATATGGATCGTTTATACATCTGGCCCCACTTAGGTATTGCACCTGGTCAAGTGCACGACATAAGTTGTAGTTACGGCGGGGTTGTCGTTTTTACACTTTTACGCTTTTTGTACAGCTTAATGGTGCTCTATTCAATATTCAGAGCATTAATATAGCAGCATACAACTATTGTCTATGTAAAGATATAGAGAAGTAATGTGTGCAAGCAGGCAGGAGCAGACAGCAGGAGCAGGCTGGAGCAGAGCAGAGACTCCAGCCCTGGAGACAAAAGTTACGGTCTCCCCCGCGTCCTCCGACCGCGGCTGGGGTGGGCGAAGCAGGAAGAGCCAACACTGTTTTGCAAGACGGGCTTCACTAGATATAACTTTGCAGTTTTGGTGCTTCCGTGTAGTTTTTGTTGGAGTCTGCGCGCTCGCGTACCCACGTGCGAGAGCGCATGGGACACCGCCCCGGTATGATTTATACGTGTAAGAAGTTATATATAGTCCCTTTAAGTACGTATTTGTTATAGCTCAGTTTGTGCTGCTTGTTTGTACAATTATACAAACAGAAAGTAACTTACTGCTGATATGTCATATTGCTGCAGCTTTTTGCTGCAAACTGCAGCTGATCAGGAGCTGGTGGAAAAGACCTGCAGAGCCAGAGAGCTTCATCACACCGAGATGAGGATGTTCATCGGTGTGTTAAGTTTCTTCAGGCAGTCAGAAGCAGAGTTAGCACGCAGAATGATTACCTTTTAATCTGGGAAAGAGTTTAAAAACACAGATTATCATTTCATAGTCAGTCTTTACCAACCTAACATCTGATGGTGCTTATTAATAGTATTAAGTAAAAAATGAATTACCATTTTTAGTTTTAAAAATATTTATGACTTGGTCTGAAATAGTGAACGTCCAGCACGCTAGCCAGGAGGATTTATCTGTAATATTGTGCTCATGTGATGCTGCACAGGGAAAAAGATAAGAAAGAAACCGAGAATCATCAGGAGAATATCTTAATATGAATATGAACTATAGACAAATTCAGAATATAAAAATACACTTTAATGCAACCTTAATGTACAGAAAGCACACACAGCATCATAAACATGTGTTGATTGTTTTTAACAGAAAACAGTGTCTTTACCAACTGAATCAATTTATCAGTAGTGGTGATGTGAATCCCCAGTCACATCATATCGCACATTACTGACTTTGCTTTATAAAAACCACCTCAACAGCCACAAGCGAGGCATTGCTCATGTCATCTGCAAATCACAAATCGTAGCTCCTGACGCGAACCGCTGCACAGAAGCCAAGTGCCAAAGGGCTCCGGCCGAAGCCTGCATCAGACTTTAAAGTGATTTGAAACAGTGTGCAAAAAGGAGGGGCGGAATTTTGCCTCGGAGCCTAACATAGACAGAGCTTCAATCTTCAATGGAATGGAAAAAAAACAGAAAGAAAAAGATGAGAAAGGGGAAGAAACAGTAGCGTGGCCAGCTCATCCGTCATTTCTTTAAAAGGTCAGGATTTTGTAGGTGGAATTGGGAAGAGCAGCGAATTGCAGATGCACCGAACAGCAGGGTATTTTCCGCTGCCATGACCAGCTAAGGAGAGCTCCTTTAAAACACATCTGCCAGTAAACATTTTGGCCTGACTCTGGGTCATCTCTCCTGTCTGGATGAAACCCAGCAGAGCGTGAAGATGTACCTGCACAAACCCCAAGACAGACTTATTCACTTCAGACTTTCCTTTTAGCCCTACCGCCTCCCTCTTAATTGTTACGGTGATACATACTGTGGATGTTTCCTGGATTCTGAAGTGGTTTCTCACCTCCTCTCTTTTAAATTTGATGTTTTCTTCCTTTTTTTAACAAACACATTCAAACTCACTCCCAACTTGTCAAATTCCCGCACTTGGTCAATGCCTCTCGGCATCGGAGACTGACACACGGGGTACCCCTCTAGCATTACTTTTGGATGGACCGTGGATGGCGTGTCAGGATATGCTCGTTACATGCGTAGTGTCTTTTCAAAATAAACTTCCATTTTCACAGGAAGTTAGGTTTAGTCAACACAACCACTTAGTTAGGGCAAAGAACGTATATTCCAAAGAAGTGAAAGTCAGTTGTTCGTTTCATTGCAACATCAGCGCCCAGCAGCAGAGCTACGCTTCCGCCATTTTGAACTGAAAGCAACTACCGGATGCCAGTAAAACGTCCACCTACGAAGTGCCGTACAAAAGTAAAACAAAATTATTTCTATTCTATTGTCATATTTAATGTCTCTACCGAAATGGCCTGTGTTGAACAACAAAAATATTATGAATATAATAAGCGTTTCAGTCCAAAATGGTGGCAGCGACTGTTGCGTCTCCTTGCTTCTATACTCTTTGGTTAGGGTTAGGAAACGTTTGCTGCTAACTTCACTCGACTTTCGTGACTCATTTGACTCACGGGATTAATGATAACTAGTCACGTGACTAACAACTCACATGACTCTCAGTCAATCACAGCTGTCAATCATGACGTCTCACGCCCTTTTTATAGCATCAAATAACTAATTAAAACCAAACTTATCAGAAAAATGAACACTTGAACATACATCACTGTGATAAGAACTACCTAAAATGACAGAAACCATCTTTGGAAAAATTTATTTGACGAGTACTTTGACTTTTTAGTTTGGCTCATGTCCCATCCGCTAACATGGAGGGGGCGGGATTTATGACCTATACTGCAGCCAGCCACCAGGGGGAAGTCAAGATGTTTTGGCTTCACTTTTGGGGAGCTATCATGTCGTCCATCTTTATATAGCCTACAGTCTGTGGTTTAAACTAGGTATGTTAATAATTAACCTACGTTCACAGCTATAACGCCATCAACCCCACATTCTGGATTTAGCGGACACTCGCTAAAGTTACGCTGCGCTGACAGAGCGTATGTGTGTGGCGGCGGCGAGCACGAAGCCACCGGCAATGCTAGAGCTGCTAACGTAGCACAAACACACACACTGTTTTTCGGACAACCGCTTAAGTTACGCTGAGCAACAGAGTATCATTACGCCGGGCAGACACACAGCTGACAACCTGTTAAACTAAACTAAATGTGCAATGGAGACTTTTACTTTGAAAGTAGCTGCATGTCTGCGACATTACACGCAGCACCGTGGCTGCTACAGTAACTCTCCTGACGGTGAACTGGGGAGTCAGTTGTCTGTTGTGCTCATACACTGCAGCTGGCGCACCGCTGCATGCGAGGCTCAAATCTTGTCGGTTAACGGTTAATAATCGGTTAACGAGGGTTGGTTGTCAGTTGAGAACATTTTTCAAAATTAGCATCTCTAGTTTAAACACACATTGGCCGGGTTTCCATCCAAATACAGCACAAATTTTAATCAAATTTCCAGAAAACCAGAAAAAGAAAATGCTAATTAATTTGTGCTTGAACACATTCTCCCTCCCATCACGTCAAATACCGCCGCTTGGTCAGTGCCCCTCAGCATGGGAGACCGACGCACAGGGTACCCCTCTTGTGTAACTTTTGGACGGACTGGGGACAGCGTGTCAATATACGCTTGTTACATGCATAGTGTCCTTTCAAAATAAACCTCCGTTTTCACATGAAGTTAGATTTAGGCAACACAACCACTTAGTTAGGGTTAGGAAACGGTCGTGGTTGACGTTAACTTCACTAACTTGACTTACGTGACTAACGACTCAAGTGATTCACGGGATTGACAATAACGAGTTACGTGACTAGCGACTGACGTGACAAAATAAGTCAACGTTACTTTTAGTTACACACTGGACACAAACAGCGGTCTCCTGGTTGAAAGTCTTGTGTTTGTTTGACCCATCCACCACCCCTACCACCCGCCCTGAACGGACTCTCACGCTATTAATACTATGTCACTTGCTAAGACCGTCGAATAACACCGCAGGTGGGTTTACATTGGAGTTAGTTGAAAGCCCGTTTCGTCACCTACTGTTCCCTCCGTGCGACTGTTTCTGATTCCGAGGGGCACTTACCAAACGGCGGTATTTGACGAGTTGGGAGTGAGAAGTGGTTGTTTTAACATCAACAAAAACTAAAATCTACATCATTATAATCACATCATCCTCCGGCAGCACCAACATGAACTGTGATCGACTGAGATTGTGAAACAGAAACAGCCTTAGAAATCAGGAAAAAGAAGAAATTACCACCGCGACATGAGTATTGATTTACAAAATACAGTGTATCTGGAACACGGGTTTAATAAATGACAAGGAAACGTGGCGCCGTAACATGGCAAATGAGTAAATGAAATGTCATTCCAAATGATATGTAATTATCTGACTACATGTCTCAGAGGTGCATTTGGAAAAAAATCGAGAGGAAATGGGGCAAAGAAATCACCAGCGAGGCCCATCAGCGGCTAAGTGCCTCTTTACCTCCTCCAACCACTAGAGACGAGGGGGAAAAAGTGACCTTCTGGCATTATGGTACGGGGAGAATCTAACCAAACACACGTCACTCATGAAAGACACACACTTATATTTCAGAATGTACTGTACTTACAGAGGAGTTCAGTACAGACGGAGAGCACTTTCTCTTCCGCTGTCAGAGTGATGAAAAGGTTGCTCTCCCGGAGAAAATAAAAAATGGCGAGAGGGACAGATGTGAGCTTGGTTGTAAGTCTCTCCATCAGCCCTGTGGATGCCGCTCAGACACCCCTGGGATGCACGGAAACATCTGGGAAGAATTGTCTATGGGATTGATACAGTACCTAGAGTAATAAAAAATGAATTTCCCTGCCTCGATGTAAACACAAATGACCTGAGCCACGATGCATTTGCTTAGATCCGCTTTGATCCCCCCCCCCGTATCTGTGTCTTCCTCACTCTCCGTCTCGTGTGTTTCTTAAAGCACACGGTTTGAGCAAAGTCGATAATTGCAACGGATAGTACGGATTCAGCCTCAGTGTTAGGAAAAACCATCATGCCCAAATGACTCGAGCCCGGCTGATCCTAAACACCTGTTTAAAGGTGTCTTAATATGAGAATTTAAAAAGCAGATGGCGCATTATTACTTTCCGATAGAGATATAACAAGCACTAAAGCTGCGATACAGTCTTTTGAACAGCCTGCGCGGATGGCTAGACAAGAAAAGAGAGAAGTGATACATTAAACATGAATTGTTGGAAGGACACAGACTACATAAAAGCATGCGGTGACAGGGTCACAGGCATTGTGCGCGATGTGAGTGGAGGGGACAGATTTGCAGAGAGTCTTTTAATGTGCGCGCTTGTGCTTAACATTGTTTAGAGCTCAGTGATTTGAGATTACTACCACAGGGGGCGGCCCGGGGGCATTTTTATGATGAGCTTCGGGAAAACGCTGCCAATAATACTCCGAGCTCTTTAAGGTGGCCATGTCTTTCTTCTGCAGGGGGAAAATCTTTTACAACTACATCAAACTTAAACTGATAAAAAAATAATAATCATCGCTGAGGTTCTCCTTATT
The DNA here is from genome assembly GCA_916701645.2 of Sebastolobus alascanus. Taxonomy (NCBI): domain Eukaryota; kingdom Metazoa; phylum Chordata; class Actinopteri; order Perciformes; family Sebastidae; genus Sebastolobus; species Sebastolobus alascanus. The sequence goes on along the minus strand of CAKAOJ020000024.1, from coordinate 1,882,446 downwards.
CAGACGGTGATGTTTAAAACTGCGTAGCTTTTCTGACAGATTCTGGTTTATTGCCCAAATAAGTAATCTCCACCAGTGGTTGTTCCCACATAGGAGCTGCTCTGCTCGGCCAGATTCCCCCCTCCCGACAATGATCAGCAAAGCCCCGATTTTTCTGATGGTTCTAAAGATTATTTTTCCAGATATTCCTGTGGTGTGATGTATGTTAAGAGTAGGGCTGTCAATCAATTAAAATATTAAATTTAGATTAATCGCATGATTGCCCATGATTAATCGCGAATAATAAATAAATAAATCACACATTTTTTATCTGTTCAAAATGTACCTTAAAGGGAGATTTGTCAAATAAGCAATACTTTTATTGACATGCAAGTGGGCAAATATGCTGCTTTATGCAAATATATGTATAAAATACATTTGTAAAATACAAATGGATGTGTAGAACCCATTTTCATTCACATATCTTGAGGTCAGAGGTCAAGGGGCCCCTTTGAGAATGGCCATGGCAGTTTTTCCTCGCCAAAATTTAGCACAAGTTTGGAGCGTAATTTAGCCTTTGTGACAAGCTAGTATGACATGGTTGGTATCAACGGATTCTTTAGGTTTTCAAGTTTCATATGATGCCAGTATCTTCACTCTAGCTTTGAAACTCAGCCCGCTACAACCTACAAAATATCAATTGCGTTAATGCGTTAAAGAAATGAATGGTGTTAAAATGATTTTGCGTTAACACGTTATTATCGCGTTAACATTGACAGCCCTAATAGTAATTTTTTACATCCCCAATCGACTCAGAAGTCCATCCTGGCCACACCGATTTCAAAATCGTCAGTTAAACACGTTCAATATATACGATCGGATGTCCTATTGTGTGTTGGGAACCCCGAGGACAGCCGATGACGCAGTCACGTGGGAAAGAACGATAGCCAATTGAGAACCAAGCTGCCTGAAGTGGAAGGACAACAATCACCGCCATCATCGCGGTCGTGGCTAATGCATGGGCTAATGAAAAACGCAGAGCAGGAAGTAGTAGTAAGATGGACCTCAGAAGTGGAGGACCAACTCATTGATTTGTGGCAACAACCCGAGTGTTTATTTAACATGTCTCCAAGACTTCATCCATTATTTTTCTTTTTTCTTTGTGAATTTTCAGTAGTGCAAAAACTAACATTGCTAATTCTTCCTGCCCGTCGTCCGCCATGTTTGTTTACATTAAAGTCACGTTTGATCACGAGAGATTTTGCAAGATTTCCATTTTTTTTAGTCGGGACTCTTCTTGTTCATGAATGGAATCTGTGTGGTGTGCTGTTTTGGCCAAATCGTTGCTCTCCACACACTATAGGAACAAATCTGTTAAATTGATCATAACACGAAGTTATGTGTGGGGTCTCTCAAAAATCCTTTAAGTGTAGACCAGCCTTAAGCCATCAGGCGAGGTGTTTAAGTTGTGGCCTTGAAAGTTGTGCTAAGAGCCTCGGTTCGGCTCCCGCTCCACGAATGATTCCCGGGATACGAGTCAGGTTCCAGCCCGCCTCCAGGGACCTCTTCATTATCTGTCATTAAATGTTTTTAAGTTTGCATAATTGATCCTCTCCAATAAGTCGTCATTGATTTATGGAGGTCTGGGCTGAAGGAGGAACTGGTTAAAAATTCATAACCCTGCTACGCGTCTTCACAATCCATTAGCTGCTCCTGGACCCAGAGTCCTTCCATTGATTGACCTTGTGCCGAGAATCTCATGGACTCTGCATTTTTCCCTCTTTTATTGCACTGTGGGAAGAGTTATGTTTCAGCTTTTTCCCCAGATAGGTCTTACTTTGATTTTCTCCCTCTCCACCGCTGTGTGTGTCTCTCTCTGTCTCACCCTCCCTCTGTGTCTCTGTTTCTCCTTCTCCATCTAAACTGAAGACCTTACTCTTAGACGATGAATAAATAAAGCATGTTCCATAAACAGCTTTCCACTATTATTTAAGCTTCCAGGACCTCGCACTCTGACAGCCTGCTTTCCCCGCCATCAAATTCAAGTGTGTAAATTTTCTAAAAGGCTCTGAATGTTTTATGATGATTTCAGGGAATGATGGAGTAATAGCTGAATAGTGAAGCTATTACTTTTAATATTTATATTGAGTGCTTTGAATCATTAATGTGACAGGATGTAAAATCAGAGCTGCGGGACGTATGTACTTCACAACCACAGCCACTTGGCAAAAAATATTTGTTTTCTTGAGCAGCCCGTTCCAAACTGTTGTGAGCTACCCATCGGGGCGTGACACTCTTTTCCATTAATTTTAATCTCACCTTGAGAAAAGGTCATTCTTGGAAAGCATTAGTTCAAATATGGAGTACGTCTGAAAGAAATTGCAACAAATCATTGCGAGTGTTTATAACTCAGAGGTCAAGTTATCACAATTCTTGGGTATAGACCTCTTTTATTCTCCTCATACACAGTACTACTCAGTGACATTTGCCACATGAAACACTAACAGTAAAATGTATGGAAGTCGAGTTCCATTCGAAAAAGAAAAAAAAGTTGATGGTAAATGGTAAATGGTAAATCCAAATTATAGGATACTTATACTAAGTGTTATGAGTAAATGCAAGTCATTGTGAGTCAAATCTGTAAGATACTAAGTCAAAATTATGAGATGCTAAGTTTGACTTAGTATCTCATAATTGTGACTTCTGAAAGTCAGCATTTTACGTAGTATTTTATCATTTTGAAATAAAGCGTAAAAAAAGTACTTATCCCTTAATTTTGACTTAACCATATTTAAATTTTTTGCCATTCCTAAATTTTCACCTTTTTTTTTTTTTTATTCCTGGCACAATTGGGCTTCCATATGATTGCAACCTTGTTTTGTTGTTTATTTAAATTATGCGATGTGGTTACAATTTTATGGTAGCTCATTTAAGAAAACAACAACAAAGGATGAAAAGTTACAAATGACAAAAAAATAGTCGTGATAAGTCAAAATTATAAGATTTTAATATGAGTAATTATGAGATAAATCCAGTTGTGAGAGAGTAAGTTACATTTTGACTTAGTTTCTCATAATTTGGTTGGAAGTTTTACTCAACTTAAAAGTCAAAATGATCTTATACATAGTTAATTGTTAATATTATTACAGAATTATTACTCTCAAAGTTTTGACTTAAAGTCAGTGTCTCAAAGTACCTACAGTAAGACTTACCATGTTTGGTTATCTTTTTTTTTCTTTTCTTAGTGAAAATGGGCTACAGTAACTTTTTGCGTTGTTGAGTATAGAACCCTACCTAGTAACTCATAATTTTTACGTAGAAAATGAGAATTTTGACTTAGTGTTAGTGTAAAAATAGGCTTCCATACAATTGTTCCCACAATTCACTGTTTGGTAGAAGGACAGAGATTTTACACCGTTTTACGGTCTCTATCTGAGATTCTATTTTGTATTTTGTATAACATTTGCCTTTTAAAGTATTTAACCACAATCCCTATACGAGTCCATACTGTCAGCTGTTATACCTCAGCACATTAAAATTCAAACTCTCTCTCTCTCTGACCAAATGTTGCCATTATCACAAGCCAAAGTTCATCTGAAACATATTTACATTTATCTCATTACATTTCATAAATAGAAAATAAAGAAAAGAAAGAGAAATCAAAGATGTACTCATGACATTAGTTATCAGATCTTACTCAGATGCTATTACACTGTAGTGTGGGGTCTTTGCAGATGTGTAGCCTTGATTTTGGTGTTGTTTAGTCCCTTTAGCACAGGGAGCTTTAGTCTGTGTATCTTGTGCTGTGTGGAGCTTGGCAGTTAAAGGCCAGTTTATTCTTGCGGGTATCAGGCAGCCTTGTCCTGAGGGAACGAGCTCTTTCATGCACAGTTAGTGCACTTGACTCAGCATGGAGATGCTTTCAGATGGAAAAGCCATGTTTAGAGGACGTCTTATGAGACATTAAAGCACTACTGTTCCGTTGTTTTAGCTCTTCCTAAATGTCACTTTCCTCTCCTGAGCCTGCCCTTCACCACACTGTTGTGGGACACGTCACAGAGAAAGGCCTCTTCTCAGCTCCCACTGAGGGTCCATTTGAAAAGAGTAGCAGAATGAAACTCTCCGCTCTGCCCATTACTGTCATCTTCATCTGTTTACTCTCTATGTAATATTTATTGAAAGAAAAACAGGACAAATCAGACACATTATGGCCTCTTTGGGATACATTTTTACATTATATTTCCTGTAACCCTAATTCTTAAATGTTTGGTTGTGTTTTCATGTTGCAAATTTTATTTTGGGTATTTTGTCATTTTCTGATTAGTTCAGGTCAACATATTCTCATACAACGGTTCGTATGACATCTTAAGAAAAAGTTATTCCTCCTTTTTTGTTCGTTTTCTACGAATGTACATCAATTTCCGCTCGTTACATGCATACAGTCTTTTCAAAATAAACTTCTGTTTTCACAGGAAACAACGTCCTTAGGTTTAGGCAATAAAACAACTTACTTAAGCTTAGGAAAAGTTTGACTTGGTTAGGTGTAGACAATAAAACAACTTACTTAGGCTTAGGAAAAGATCGACTTGTTTAGGATTACGCAACAAAACTACTTAGTTAGGTTTAGGAAAAGATTGTGGTTTGGCTTAAAATAACCCCCAAAGTAGTGTTACTTAAGTATGTCAGTTACATGACAAATAAATCAATGCTGACTTTTGCTTTCACACGGGACACAAATGATGGTCTCCTGGGCAAAAGTCTGGTATTTTTTTACCTACCCATCCACCCCGACCTCCTCCCTACGCGGCGTTCTCCACTCTTTATATTTCCTGGTTCACGATTATGTGAATTACAAACAAAGTCATTTCATGTGATATATATATATATATATATATATATATATATATATATATACAAATTACAGTGCATTGCTTTTCGTAGGTAAAGCTACGAACAGAGTATGAGACCAGCCTGATCAGGTTAATCACAACATTAGTGAAGGCACACTAGTTGGGTATAGTATTATTAGTAGTAGTAGTTATTCAATGCCCAAATGCCAGAACAAAATGAAAAAGGTATCAAGTTGTCCTTACTTTTACTTTATGTTATGACTGTTTCTGTTCATCAAATATCAATACCACATTCTAAAAATAACATACACAGCGCCAAAATAGTCCCATCTGTAGCTATCGCAGGAAGAGAACAACCTTCAACTCTTTGAATTTAAAAATACTTTTAGGCAGAATAATACATATATATGAAAATATTACAGCCTGAGTGGAGTCAAGGGGTCTTTTTCTTTTAATAAAATGGAACCCACACTGTTTGTACTGATGTGTATATGGCCCTGGACTGACAAAGATATCTGTCAGTGGCTGTTTCATAAATTTTCAGACTTAATAGCACCCATCAGCAGTGGGAGCTGAGGCAAACTGGAAATACATAAGCAATGACATAGCTATCTGGAGTCTAGGCGTGTTTGAGATTGTGGAGAAAGCACAGAGATGAGCTGAACTCAATAACTCTCAACGCTTCTTTAAGTTCATGTTTATCCACTTAGAATAGCAATTGAAAACAGACTGTTGCGGACTGTCGGCGGTGGAGCCGCTGACCCAATCCAGCAGGTGCGGGTGAGTTTCAAGATGAAATTAGATTTACAACAAGTGTTGAGGTGTGTGCCCCTTCCTTTGCTTGGTAATGCTGTTTTAGGTGAGCGGTAATGACTTGTGTGGATTCAAATGTTGGTATAATTGAGAAAGAGATGGCGTGACCGGAACAGATGTTTCATATAGGCTTCTCCTCAGATTTCTGGGAGCGGTTGTGTGTGTTTGGTAAATCTATACTCATGGGGACCGATTTTGACAGTCCAATGTTTTAGTGAAGACTTTTTGGATTGATTTTGGGGCTGTTGGTTAAGGTGAGTTCCAGGGTTACAGTTGTTACTGGTTATGGGTATAGTTTGGGTAAGCCCCGAGGCCATGGATGTACTATAATGGAATACAATGTCCTCGCATATATAGCAAAAACAGTGTCAGTGAGGGTGCATGTCTGTGTCTGTGTGAAGTGACTCCCCACTCTGGATACATGAGAGGATGTTAATGTCTCATCTTCCATTAACTACTAGAATACTTTAGGGCTTTGTTGTACATCCCTGTGAATTGAAATCACATTCACAAGTGGCATACATTGCGAAACTCCTCAGTGATTAAAAAACAAGACTAGTACTTTTTCTAAACCCTGTAGCCTATCCCACTTTCTGTGTGTTTGCTATGTGGTCCTCCAGAATAACAAGGAGTGCAAGTGACGGCCTCCGGCCTATAGCTTCAACTTACACAATCTGTTTTTTAACAGAATAGACCAGAGATGTTTGATGATTACATAAAGAGAGCCAGTAAATTAGTAAATTTTACTTGCACAAAAGACGCATCAACTATACCAAACACACTCTCACTCCCCAACTCGTCAAATACCACCGCTTTATCAGTGGCCCTATGCTTCAAACTATAGGTAGCCCTCTAGCGTCAGTTTTGGACGTGTCAGGGACGGCATGTCAGTTTCCGCTCATTACATGCATACAGTCTCTTTTCAAAATAAACTTCCAACGTATGTGCTTCGTTTTTAGGTTTACTTAGGCAACAAAAGTACATGGTTAGGTTTTAGGCAACAAAATTGCTTGGTTAGGTTTAGGAAAAGATCGTGGTTTGGGTTAAAATAAGTACCTTTGTTACGTGAAATAAGTAGCCTACGCTTGTTACGTAACTGCCGTTAGTAAAGTACAGAAGTTACGTAACAAAACTGGAGTAAAATAACTCAACGTTGACTTTTTGTGGGTTACCTTCTAGACCCTCTATAAGGTCTTTACACACTGGGGGCGTTTTATTTTGTGCGATTAATCTGCACGTCAATATTCTTTTTCAAACTGTTGTTTTTGTCATGAATACTTTTACACAGAATGCGAATATTACGAGGCAAAAAAGCAACATACTTTTTTTTGCAACAAGATCGATTTTTCTGAGCTTTTACACAGCCAATAAAGGCATCAACCAATCAAGTTGTGCGGAATGGAGGAAGTTGCGCCCAGTGGCGGATTAAGGTGGTCAGGGGCCCCTAGGCTACTCTCTGTGTCGGGCCCCCTTCTCATCCTGCCATGTGTAAACGTGTGCTGAGAATATTACATGGCCCACAGGTACACACTCGGAGAGCATACACACACTCATTGAGACAGCCGTTATTCTAAGCCCTGAAATATCTAGCAATTTAGGGATTTTCTTTCGTAGAGCTTGGTCACAGTTTTCATTCAGCCATTGTGCTCTTCGTTTTTGTGCTCTGCGATCATATTTTCTTTTTGACATATTGCCGCTATTCTGTCCAGTAGCAGTGACGAATCAGCTGCTTAATTTTTTAAGATGTTTCTTATGAGCCAATAGAGGTCAAGGTTGTTCTTTTTTTCTCTTAAGTACATTTAAATAATTTAAAATAAACTGGCCAATCCAGGGCCCTTGCAGACATGGGGCCTCTAGGCTGCAGCCTAGGCCAGCCTCTGCATTAATCCACCCCAGCTTGCACCTATTTATAAGAATTATAAAACAACAACATAGAGGCTCCGTAGTCCAAACCAGGATGGCAAACATTATTACTCCTTTTAACCATAACAAAGAAAACGCAGACCAGATCCACTCCTTCCGTTTTTACCTTTCAGAATAAAAGCCCTATACTTATTATATTCACAGGCGAGTATTCCACATTTTCATGTCGTTTATTTGTCATGCCTCTGGTATGTACAGACCTTTACTCGCTATTATCGTGCAACTTTTTCTCCACCTGTAGTTGGCATTCACTCTTATTTACTCCAATCATGGCAAATATTCTGAGGCACCAAACTAAGTGAAGTAATATAATCTGCAGTGTTTTAACCAGGGCACAGCTAAAAAACATAAATCTTCTCTTTTTGGGAATGACAAATGAATTTCCGATCCAAAATGAACTTTTTCATAATTAATACCTACACAAAGCGCCATGGTGAAATTATGCATTTCTATAGTGGAAGGTGAAAATGTAAACATTGGAACAATTAAGCATGCCACACACTGTAGCTGTGTATAGCTGTGTCAGAGAAGGTGCAGAGCCCCATGCTGACATGACAGGCCCGTCTCAGATCCTGTCTAGACCTGCTCCCTCTTTCCCGTGTCTTACCCCTGTCTTCCTGTCTCCCCTTCAATGGTGTCGCCTCTGACTCAGTGCCATTTCCCAATGTATGTGTGAACGCACACAATAAAAAGACACACTTATAATACACAATACTGTGACACTGACACGCCTTCTTTCTCTGTCTTACAAGTCATACACACACACACACACACACACACACACACACAGAGAGACGTTTTCAGGGTGTCAAGATGTTAGCACCCCCTAGAAGCTATAATAGTCGTTTCCCCACATAGTCAGAACTTGTTTAATGGAAAAAACAATAAAGTAATCATTACTTTATTCCTGGAGCCTTGGAAGTATTAAAATGTAATTACTTCTTGACTTTTGTTCATTAAAACTACAAGGACTTATCCTCTAGGGATTATGAATATGTTTAGCAAAAATAATGGAAATCTATCAGTTAGATTTTGATCATTGTCATTTAGAAGTGTGAAATTTGGCCTGATGGGGGGGGGCTAGAGAAAATAATTTAAGAATTTGTTTGAAAACACTTGACTATTTACAAGGGCTGTCAAAGTCAACGCGATAATAACGTGTTAACGCAAATTCATTTTTACGCCACTAATTTTTTTAACGCAAGTTTTAGGTTCAAGCTCAGTTTTAAAACTAGAAAGAAGCATCCTATGAGACTAGAAAACCTAAGGAATCCATCGGTACCAATCATGTCATACTAGCTTGTCACGAAGGAGTTTAAATAACGCTCCAAATATACGCTACATTTTGGCGAGGAAAACTGTCATGGCCATTTTCAAAGGGTTCCCTTGACCTCTGACCTCAAGATATGTGAATGAAAATGGGTTCTCTGGGTACCCACAAGTCTCCCCTTTACAGACATGCCCCCTTTATAATAATCACATGCAGTTTGAGACAAGTCAAAGTCAAGTAAGCACACTGACACACTGACAGCTGTTGTTGCCTGTTGGGCTTGAATTTGCCATGTTATGATTTGAACATATTTTTTAAATATATTTGTCATTGTTTTATGTTGTTATTGATTTCCAATAATAAATATACACATCAAGCATATTTGCCCACTCCCATGTTGATAAGAGTATTAAATACTTGACAAATCTCCCTTTAAGATCATTTTGAACAGATAAAAATGTGCGATTAATGTGCGATTAATCATGATTAACTATGGACAATCATGCGATTAATCACGATGAAATATTTTAATCGATTGACAGCCCTACTGTTTACACATCTAGTAGATATGGACCAACATTAGCATTCATTTGGGTTCATACTTCTGTCTATCTTATCAATATATGGCTAATAATTGCTCTCTTTTTGCTTTATTTTGGTCTCTGGCTATTTAGCTGCTAAATGCTCCACTGCCTTCCCCAGCAGTCCAGTTTGCTAACTTTTTGTGTCTGCTGTTGGGTGCTGAGCAGGCAGTGCACAGTGGGTTTGCTACAAATATCTGCCTGTTGTGGGTGGAAAAAACACTGATGGGAGCAGTGAGTAGTGTTGGGGAGTAGCAATGCTATATGTAGGGACGTTACTAGTTAACAGTAAATGTTTCCTTTTGTCAAATAGCTTCAATGTGTTAAGCTACATTTTCTGAGTGGTTTGTAGTACAGCTTGCTACTTTCAACAAAAATAGAGTGTTGCTGTAGCTTCAATAGTTTTAATTTTGGTTGTGCTACAGTAAATGCAAAAGGTCACCAAATGTATTAAGAATTATCCCTTGAAAACATGAATATCCATATCACATTTAATTTAACCTGGCTTGTATTTGTCTAAATATCTTTTAGACCAACATGCGTAATGTCTGTCCACTGGCCTGTCACCATCGTTAGCCATATAATGCAGCTAGCAGTGCAAAGATCAACCACTACGCTCAAAGTCAAACTGACAGCTCCCCAAAAGTGAAGCCAAAACATCTCGATCGCCCCCTGCTGGCTGGCTGCAGTATAGGTCATAAATCCCGCCCCCTCCATGTTAGCGGATGGGACATGGGCCAAACTAAAAAGTCAAAGTACACGTCAAATACATTTTTCCCAAAAATGTTTTGTCATTTAGTTCCTATTGTATGTTCAAGTGTTCATTTTTCTGATACGTTTGGTTTTAATTAGTTATTTGATGCTATAAAGAGTGAAGTAGTCGCAGCCGGAGGCTCAGGAATTGTACGAGAGAGGAGATGTAACTATAACTTTCCATAACCGTCACTAGTCTGCTAGAACATGTGTCAATTTGATCAAAAATCATAGATCACCGTCTGCCCTTACAGCCTCATTGTGTATACTCTCACTCATGCGACCGTGGTGTAGTTTGTTTATAGCCTAACGTTAGCTTTTTACTTCTGGAGATGGCATTCACATTTCAAAGATCATAAAAGTGGTGTTCATTCATGAAGATTATCTTGCTGAACAAAATGTGTAAGTATCATAAACGTTTGTTTGCCACAGAGCTTATTTTCTGCAATAATCCAAAAGCCAATGGAAAAGTCCCATTGGCTTTTTATCGAGGGAACCCGGGGTGATGCTAACTTCCTGGTTGGCCTACAAAAATACGTCATCCCTGGAGCACTTTATTATGGTTAGTTGTTGTGTCTTTCTAGCCAAACAGCTACCGTGGTGCTAACGTAGCTGCTAGGTGGCTCACGCTAGTTAAGCTGTGGCCGTGCACGCCTCGTGACTGGCTCAGGCGTGTGTGTGGGCGGGACCTCGATACCGCGGCTCCAGCCCCCCGATCACTACTGCTTATACTCTGGCTCCAAATGACGTCAAAATCTCAAGATGGCAGCTCCTGTATCCGTGATATTTTGGCTTCACTTTTGTACAGTGGGAGGAAGTGGAGACACGTCATCCATCTATATATACAGTCTAGGGACAGGACTAATTAGTGGGTTTGTTTAATTACTGCCATTGTGTTGTGAATGTGTAGGACTCCCAAGGTCTGTTTAATATTCAGGTGCAGCAACATTGTCAACATCCTCTGTGAAGCAGTCAGATAGATTTCCTATCGATCCAGTGCATGTGATACATGCAGGCTCCATTGTGAAGCTACAGTGCACTTTATACAGACAGATGATTGACAGGCTGCTGTATTTCCTCAGAAGAGTGTGAACCAGTGAACCTGGTTAATAAAACATTAGAAGTGCCTGAGAGGCCCGGGCTGAAACGAGGGGTGGGGGTAGAAGGGGTCACCGGTGTTCAACCACCATCGCGGCCTCAGAGCGAGCGCTGGATCTCCCCATCCTCCAAAGCACATCACAGGGGGTCCATGTGGCCTCATTAAAATCAAGGAGATCACATGTAAGGACCAGAGGAAGAGGGCTAGTCCCAGCTCAAAGCGCCTGGACTCCCAGGGCATTACTCTTTGAGGAAGCACCACTGGAGAACACAGGGATAAAGCCTCAAACCGTTAAAACAATGGACATTTAACACAGCCTTTGCACTCTCTCTTCTGCAGGACTCATTCAGCTAATGCTTCAAAGATGGTGCCGCCGCGGCTACGGAGCTATATACCCTGACTCGGATTGGAAGTGAGCCATGTCAAGTTCATCTGATTTGATTTCTTAGATAACCGTGTTGGACGGAGAGATGAAGGCTGTCAGCTAGCTGCGTTATGCGGTGGTCGGAGCCCTCTTTGCTTTGGATCTACTCCATGCTCCGAGACACTCCAGGATCTGTTAGAACTGTTTTTCCACATAAACAATAGTCTTTTTCATTCATTACCGAGGAGAAAACACTGATATATGCAGCTAAACTGCATAATTGGGCCTTAGCAGAGCCTTTTTTTTTTATTGAACTATTTATTTTTCATGATATCTCAATAATTTACATGGTTGATTGTGTAAAGAGTGGGGGAAGAGTGAGCTGTTAGGCAAATTTTCTAAGTCATTGCGTTTGTTCAGCTGTCTGCCTCACTGTCGCGTGTATTTCATCTTTTCCCTCCTTTATTTATTCTGGTCTTTGGACGCCTTCCTAGTCATGTATTAAAGCTTTGCAGCTTGGCGGCGACAGTGCGGCTGTCAGAGTGCGGGGCGCCGTAGTGCATCATCACTGCCTTTAATGGCTCGCATCAAGTTCTGACAAGGCTACTTAAAGCGATGGGCTTAGCAAAATGAGGGGCCGGGCGGGCTGGTGCACCTCGGGATAAATAAATCGCTTATTTTTTTTGTTTTAGTCTTATATATTTCCAGTAAGCAGCAGCACCCTGTCGTAGGTCGTACTTATAGCTGACTTTCCCGGTTTAAGAAGAGGGTCAGAACCTACTATACAAGACAGTATTGTTAGGGAACATTTACCATGTTGAGATGTCATTAAAAAGCTGCTGTCAGACTCGGGGGCAGTCTCTGACCAGGTCTACAGTGAGACGAACACCCATAATGAGTGGGTGGCACACCAGGAAGAGGGGGTGGGAGGGTGCTGGTTTGTTTATGGATACAGTCTAAGAAAGCTCTTGTTTGGGGGGACAAGGGTTCACGGCGAGCAGAGGGTAATTATGCTCCATCCGGTGGCTTCGGGATGCTTCACAAAACCTGACACAGGAGGGCAGGCGTGCCAGGCGAACGGGAGGGAGGGTGGTGGTGGGTGGGGAGCACAGGAACAAACGATGGTGATGGTGACAGTGATATTACGCCGCTTGCAAATACACACACACACAGTACACCCATGCATAAACACACACCATCCGTGTAACTGGCATGTGCCCCAGGAAGGCAGGGATGCCAGGGAGAGAGAGAGAGAGGAAGCAGCAGAGAGTTAATTAGGGCTTGGATACACACTCTTAGGGCTCTCACACCTCACTCACCTCCAGCCTGCTTCCTTCCTGTCATTGTTCCCCGCAGTTCAGCCAGGGAGACACACAACAACAAGATGGCCCCCAAATAGCTGCTCTCCTCTATGACAAGTTTAGCTCAGTCGTGTTGGAAGGAGCGTCGGAGAGGACTGTGTGTGTGTAGCAGGGTGTGTGTTCAGTTCTAGTCGTACATTTAACCATTTTTACTCCAAGAGCCAAAACACAGAGACTCCAGCTGTTTATTTACTCATTACCCAATTATCACTCTTACGGCTAGAACAGTGCAACTTTCCTGTGAGAACAGGAGCGCGGATCGTGCTACATGTTGAGTACACACTTGCACCAGTTGACAGCAAATAGATGTGACACATGAGGCACGAGGTGTGCTGCGTTATGTCAGGAGACAATATGACATATTTTGGACTGTAAGTCAACAGTGAGATGCATTACTCGGTGTACTGAATTTACCAGATCTATTTAGAGTTTGTTTTGTGTGTGCATGAGTGTAGGCTGCAGTATAGAGTTGCTGTCTGCAACCCTGTCTCCTTCAAAATACCTTCCTATACAAGTAATTTGCTTTGCCCATTGTGTTTTGGAAGAAACGTAATGGCTGTCTTTCATTCTTTATGCAATTCTCACATGCCATGTGTACGCTAAAATAGTTATTGGTCGCTGTAATCATTCTCTTCCATACTGGCCGTGAAGCGATCCCTTCACAAACCAAATGCAGCTAGTACACCACTTTTCTGTGTAAAAATGCACATTGAAGCTAATACAAAGCTAATATGAGGCTTCAGCGCTCTGAGTTAACCAAATGGCTCAGCAAGGAAACACTCTCCATGGAAACACAAAGAGGGAATGTCATTCTGAAAAGACAGTAGGCTAACTTTCAAAGATACCAGCCCAATCTTTCGCCCAGGTCTCCTGGACTTTCGCCAACGAGACCGGTGTTTGTGTCCCGTGTGTCCCGCACTTCCAGAGTTATTTTAACCCAAACCACGATCTTTTCCTGAAGATATCTAAATAGTTTTTGTCATGTAACTTCCGTACTTAAGTTACAGCACTCACAGATTTATTTAAACCCAAACCTAACTAAGTAGTTTCTTGCCTAACCCTAACCAAGTCTTACAAGAACAAGAACTTAGTAGTTGTTGTTTTTTAAAGACTGGAGCAGAAATTGACACGTGTCACATGTTGCTGGACATTCGTAGAAAAAAGCTAAAAAAATACGTTGTTGAAAGTCGTGCTGAGCGTCACCAAAAAATGTAGATGTAAAGATGGCTATGTGCACGAATCAAATACATTAAATTTCGTGACTATTTCACGAACTGCTGTGAGACTGTTTTGAAGATACCCACTTGACTCTGGAGGCATACAACCGCAAGGTTGTAATTGTAGTGGTTTTTAAAATGATCGTCTGACCGCGCTTGCTTCTTGCCTAATCGCAGTGTCGCCATGTTCAAGAAGATCTGCAAGTACATCATTGATATTTTGGTTGATAGAACCACTGGCAGCTATCAAAATAAAACCCCAGTTGCAATAAACTGTTGTTTTCCTTTAAACATAACCAAGAAAATGTTAATTATGCTTTGGTTGCAGTGGGCTACCTCCGGGTCTGAGAAGTGAAGCCAATATAAAAGTGCCTTAAACTTGCATTCTCTCTAATAGCCAGCAGGGGGCGACTCCTCTGGTTGCAAAAAGAAGTCTTGTGATTGACAGGTCGCTACCACGGCGTTGTCCGGTCTGGGAGTTGTCCGTGTTTTCGCCTTACAACTTTAACCCTTTCACAGTGTGTTTTCAGTTCATGAAAGTTGATTATAACCTTTTCGGCCACCAAAAAATGTCTTATTCAGCGTTCAGTTGTACTTAGCTCCACCCTCTTGTGTCACTTCTGGTTGCAAAAAAACAAGATGGCGACGGCCAAAATGCCGAACACGAGGCCTTAAAACGGCAGTCCACAAACCAATGGGTGACGTCACGATGACTACATCCACTTCTTATATACAGTCTATGTTTAGTAGCCAGGAGAAGATACGGTAGGAAAAAGAAATTAAATGCATTGCAGTTTGCAAAAATATAGTTATATTGATAAAAAAAGAATATAACAGGGTTGGTTGTCTGATTCCAGTCCCTATGTATCTATTACACACAAATACCAGCCTGTTTCTACTCATGTGCTCCTACGTTAATCAGTACCTTTCAGTATTAATCTCACTTCTTAGAGGAAAATAGCATCTGCTTTAGTTTAATTTATTTTCCTCTGCTAGTTTTGAAAAGATGGGATCGTCCCTGCTATCATAACAGTCATGAAACAGATGGTGAGTGGAACCTCACTAACTCGGACCCCAGAGGAATTCCTGTTGAGTGTTCAGATGGTTGGCATGCATGTTATACTGGACAATTTAGTGTTCAAATATGGCAAGTTGAAGCATTTTCATGCATTGTATAACATTAATTTTTCTTTTTGCATGGTCATTCATCTACACATAGTCCCTAAGTGGCAATTAATTCATGCAAGCAGTTTTGCATTGCCACAGGCTTTCATGATAGATGAAGGACTGGTGTCTTTAGTTTAATTAAACATGCATTCAATACAGTGTAACACAAAGGTTTCTGCTGATAAGAGAGGTGCTTATTATGTCAAGAGAGTTAATTTACCTCCCAACCCGAGCGCGGTATAATTATTGACAGAATTCAGGTGTTGCCTGTAACACCATTGGCAATCCATCTGTTTTCTCTGAGAATCTCCCTAATTGGAAAACTCAATATTTAACTCTGTCTGCCCCTAAGAGCAACAAAAGAACACCAAGCTAAGAATTCAGTTCCCATGCAAACTAATTGAGATGATATATAATTTGGAAAAGTGAAATGTGAAGCTCGGCTAGTTGCAAATAGCAGAGAAAGAGTGTGTGTTTGCACTGATTGAGGAAAATACAGGCTGGCTCTTTGGCAGATGTACAGAACATCATGTATAATATATGTGTGCTCTTTCAGCTATGCACAAAAGCCAGATGTTCCTTCTATCAGCGGGTCCCCGCGCCGCTAACATGTTGGAACACGGCGACGAAAACCAAACAACAACAAACAAGTGTTTTCTGTTACCAACAGCAGCCATTTTGGAACAAATAACAAAAGGACTTTTCAGGACTCTCGACAGCGGGAGGCCTAAAAGTTGTTTTTCCAGAGAAAGAGTGCCAGTGTTTTTCATACACTTACAGTTTTTTTTTCATTGTGTCTATCTGTCGTTTTTTCCATATCAGGTTGATGAGGGAGTTTCTGTTTTGTTGTATCGCATGTGTGGTTTCCAGGACTCTCTTGGAGAGCAGTTTTTGGCAGGGCGACAGAGAGCTCTCTCAGGGCTAAACAAACAGCTGTGGCATATGGGTAGGACGTACAGCAGCGCAGCGCCACACAGCAGAGCGGATGAGGGACTTGTGGGAATGCGAAGCCTAACCTGTCTGTGTTTAATGGCCTGGTCAGTCACATTCTTGCAAATGCTAGCAGCAGCAGCAGCATTCATTAGGAGCAGAGGCCTGAGCCGTGCCCCCGCGATGAAAGCCCGGTGTCAGGCGTGAGCTCTGATGCCACGACGAGGGAGCGAGAAGGAGGAGGAGGGTGGGGGAGGAGGACGAGGGGGGGGATGCTCTGCGAAGACCCACCCCTGGGTATCCATCACACACAGCCATCACTCGGGAGCAGAGTAGACCTGATAAATAAATCAACTTAGAGGCCCAGTGAGGTTTCAGGCCCTATTCCTCTTTATGAGTACAGCAGGGTGAGAGATGGAGAGAGAGAGGGGGGGGGGGGGGGTAAAAAAAAAACTTTGACTTCTTCACGCCTTGGTCCCAGTAGGCATGAGGACCAAAGACACCAACTCTGTGATTCTTTCAAAAATTAAATATATTCATTTATCTGAAAGGCCCAGGCTCAAGATCCTCATCTTTTTCTTTAACATCCAAGATAAAAGTGTGAGGACTTTCCCATTGGCTTTCAATCGGCAGCTCTTTGAAAACTCACACTTAATGATTTGAAGGTCTTTTAGAACTTACTTTGGGACAACAATTTCTGAACTGCCCCCTTTTATGTGGAGATAAGTAGAAAAGGCCTGTATGAAAACATCAGGGAGCTTCAAATTACCCCAACTTTAGAAAGAACATTGGTTGTGAGGGCTTAATTGAACATGACTGACTTTACTCCGGCAGACGCTCTTTATTTTTAATCCACTCCCCCCCAAAGTTTTATTTGTGCTGTTACTTATTTATTACAGACAAAAGTAGAAGATGTGTCTCGGATTTAGTGTAGTTTCTTGGCAGTAACTTTACAGAGGGGGACGTTATGGTTTCAAGTCGCTTTCGCTTACAGCGCTGCGGCGATTTGTGCGTTGAGGTGAAGGAACAGAGACGTGTGTTGACATTGGTTTCACTTCGTCAAACTAGTGGCTGTGTTGCTACACCGGATTCGACTGTTATCAGGCCATTAAATAGGCTCTATCAGTCGCTATAAGCACCATAGATGTGGGTCATTAGGGGCCTACTATGCCTACTACGTTGTAAAAGTGAAAGTGAAACTTAAAAGCAACACGTTCTAATATGTTGTAAAACTGAATGAAACGTCACATTTTGAACGTAAACAAAAAGGGCATCTTTAGTTTTAGGCAACAAAACTACAACTTATTTAGGTTTAGGCAACAAAACTACAATTTCACTTCTTTAGGTTTAGGCAAAAAAACTACAACTTCTTTAAGTTTATTTAAAAAAAAAAAAACAGGTTTAGGCAATAAAACTTCAACTTCTTTAAGTTTAGGCAACAAAACTACAACGCACTTAAGTTTAGGCAACAAAACTACAACTTCTTTAGGTTTAGGCAACAAAACTACAACTTTAGGTTTAGGCAAAAAAAACAACAGTTAGGTTTAAGGAACAAAACTACAACTTTAGGTTTAGGCAAAAAACAACAACTACATATTGTTGGTGTCACACGGAATGCGAAAGGTCTCATGGGTGAATGTCTTGTGTGTTGTGTGTTTTGGGTCCCATCCATCGTCCCTGACCTACACCCCTTATGGAGTTTCACACTGTCTATACTACAGCGCCTGATTTCTGCTTCTGCTCCTGTCATAATTACTATGGTCACTAGAGGTCGCTGTCGTCTTCTTTTATACCTTCTTTCGGTGATCTACCATGTGAATAGATGATAAAACCAACTAGTGGTTGTAGTAGGCCCCTATTGACCGACATCTATGGGACTTATAGCGACCGATAACGCCTATTTAATAGCCTGACAACAGTCTAATCGACTGGTTTCATCCTTAGAAGTTCAGATTAAATACTTTAGTAGTGGATTTTAACATTTGTCCCCATCAAAACACCTTAAGGAACAGAACAAAACAAAGACTGGGTTGGGAGGAGGAGGAGGATGGGGGGGATCATGAGACGAAAGCACACTCCAAATTCCCTGTGCACTCTGTCTCAGTTAGAAACTTAATAGTTGTGTTTACCTTCTCCCCCTGACTGTTTTCTCTCAAGGCTCTCCTTTAACATACTGTATTTGACTCTAGGAAACATTTCATTCAATCTTATTTTCCTATCGCTTCCTCATTCCGTTTGTTCTCGGCCGCCGTTAAGTTTGCTGCAGTTTGGCAAGTGTTACATAGCCCGAATGGGAGACGTGTCTTAAGGCGCATTTCTCCCTGACAGAGGCTGCCTGTATGAGAGGGGTGACAGCGTCGGCTGGAAGTTCTTTCTTTCCTTTGTGGTTCAGATAAGTAAGCATGCACAACACCCCTGTGATTAAAATCTCCTTCTGATATTTCTATCAAGATTTCTATTAGGAGACAGACAGGGGGAAAGATGCTGCCAAAACAGCACTCAGACAAGACAAGCATATACATCCTGAGAGTGGGGTACCATTCAAAAAGAGCGGAAGGGTATTTAAAATATTTAAGCCAAACTCTTTGGCATTTTTTCCCCCTGTATTTGTTGTTTGTTGATTGCTAGCATCAGAATACATTTGCAAGCAGGGATTCCAAAACCCGGAGCGGTACATCTCGAGCGTGGACCGTCACTCACGGAGAACAGGGGGAATTTGACACACGAGGAACGATCCCTGCCATGCACTTGCTGACAGTGCTGCATTTCACCCTGCACCTCACAGGCAGAGAGCAACAATCACCTGTCATCTCCTAAAGCACCTGGTAATTGTGTTTCCACCGTACAATTATGTACGGTAGCCCGCAAACAGCAGCGAGCTTTAGTTCTGCTTCCTCACCGTTTCATATTTTCACCCATGTCTGAGACAAAAGAGTCATTTACATTTCCTTGGGCGAGTGCTCTCTGTCACCCCCCCCCATCTCCCCCCTTCTCTCTCATCCTCTCTCTCTCACTAACAAAAGCTTATTTAACCCAAGGTTAGATTACAACAGTGAGGTGATTGCCTGGCCCTCCTCCAGCTCCCCATTATCAAGGGGCCACCACCTAATCTGGAGGAGCAGCTCTTCATTAATGTATTATTAACAAGCCTGTTACAGTGTAATGCAGGAAAAGGCTCTCCACTGGGGATAGTCCTAATGGGGAGGGCAAGAGTGCGCCTAGTGAAGCAGATTACAATGAAAGGCCAACGAATTGGGCTGAGAGGGATCCGACGAGGTCTGCCCCTCATCGTCCTCCACAATGGATCACAAAGAGTCATCTTACCAATTAGCTTAATTGCATATTTGGAATGTTAAAGACAACAGGGTTTAATTGAAAGACGCTCTCTAACCCCCACAGCGGCGACGTTGTAAACAATCTCATCTGCACACGTGGCGATGCATCAAAGATGATGATTCATTTCATTCTGATGGATGAAGATGTATAAGTGGAACTGTGCTTCCACTGGTCGATGCTCATTTACAGCATATGGACACAAAATGACACTTATTGCATTTATGAAAATCTTTTGTCCCAAACTTTATTTACAGCAAGATGTTTGACTATAAAATAACAAAAGCAAATATTCTACTATTTTATATGAATGTCCACTTACAGTGTATGTATAACACTCATGAATAAAACATTATGTTCAAGTATCGATTAATATTATGAAAGTAGACTTTGGATAAGTCTGGATATTTTCAATATTTTTCTTGTGGTCAAGAAATCCCAATAGAGCTGAGATGATTAGTCAATTAATCAATTAGTCGATTGACAGAGAATTTAGTTATTTTTAAAGAAAAAAAAATGGCAAAATTAGCAGATTCCAGCTTCTCAAATATACATTTTGCTGATTTTCTTAGTCCTCTGTGATAGTACAATGAATGCCATTGGGTTTTTGACTTTCGGACAAAATAAGACATCTAAGGATGTCACTTTGGGATGGACATTTTTGATAGGCATTTTTCAATATATTCATTTGTAGGCCATATGATTAATTGAGAAAATAATGAGCAGAGTAATGGGCAATGAGAATAGGTGTAAGCCCTTAATCCCATATTACTGCCAATACCAACAATGAATTGATCCCAACAAATATTACCTGTGTAGTCAAAGCCTCATATTCTTCTGTGCCATAAGGCTCCATTGTTGTCCAAAAACTGTTAGTGACACACATCATTGCAATGTTCCTTCATTATGATGAACATGGGTTGACTACTGTTTTTGTTTTTTTAGTCGATCCCAAATACACCTTCCTTGTATGGTAAAATCTTGCTAACGCACGAAATTTGTGGCTAAAGATTCACCAACAAATACTCTATTTACTCCTGTTTGAGAAAGATTTGCCCAAAACTACAGTGCCCAGCTGTTTTAGGAAATGATTGAGCATTTCTTTTTCAATTAGCGTATATATAGATTGGTGAAGTCCGGTGGACCACCATGGGGCCTTATTTCAGAAAAAATATGTATGGTAGTCAAAGGCGAGACACAAATATTTTTTTTCATACCGTTTGAATTGCGCCATGAATCACTCATATGATGTTTGTCAATTTAAAACAGAATTTTGCAAGTCAAGAAAGTCGCAGTTAAAGAACTGTTGAAGTATAAGACTGTGAAAATACGTAATTAGAGAGACTACACATCCAAAAGTTGCGTTGAGTCTCTCTGAAGCTAAGATGCCCGTGTGGTTCGTACTGGGATGAACTCACACCAGCAACTCGTTTCTTTCTGGATAAAACACATCAGGTAAAATAACGATATATTTATGCATGGAACATAGCTAGGTTAGCTAGCTAGCTGGTTTTGTTGACGTATATTGTGCGAGACGAGAGATGTAGTTCACTGAGCGGTTTCACACTAAACTAGAAGATACTACGACAAACCTACGACAACCTTTTTGACTTGCAAAATTATGCTTTAAATTGACAAAATATCATATGTGTGATTCATGGTGCAATTCAAACGGGACCAAAAAAATATTTGTCTCTCGCTGTTGACTACCGTTCATATTTTTTCCGAAATAAGGTCCCATGCGGGACACCGGAAGGGGAGGGACTTCGCCTCTCTATTTGTGACCCATTTTTAATGACTTACATCTTCCGTAACTGTAACTATTCAACTCTACCATGAAACTGAACACTTTTTTGTTACTACTTTAAGTTGCTAAATACTTGAAAATCTAATTCCGTTCCATTAGCCCTTTTCTGTTAGCTAGCTAATTCTGCTAGCTAAAGGAAAAGGGCTGCATTACGCTTATAGCATTGTGTTAGAAGAATATAAAAGCCTATGCTAAGAAAAGCCTAAATTATGATGCACAATGTGGATGCATCAACCCATATCAAACCTGTATTACTGGAAAATGCAGCGTATTTTCACTTAAATGTTGACTAAAAGCCTAATTGGGAAGATAACAAGAAAAAAGGCATTTTTGTGTCTCTAATGAATAACGAACAATTCAACTTTTTTTTTGTTGTAGTAGAATGAGGTTTCTTTGCTTTATCCTTGTCACGTGACGTCTACCAAAACAGATTCCTCCTGCCTATCTAAGCACATGTTCCTCCCACCACTCTTCACACTCCCATTCTCCTGTCTAATTGACTTCATGCCTGTTCATGAAAAGGATCCTGGTTTCCACCTGTTCTGCCTCTATTCACAGCGTAACACCAAATTCTCCTGTGCTCTCACTCTATTAACAGAGATCATACCCAAGTTCAGCTCCCCGCTATTATTGCAGGGGATGCTAAAATCTCATTTTCAACTCAATTTAACCTGGCCTACCCCGGGGGGAATGGAGAAGTCCTCTCTCTGACTTAATTATGAACATACAGCACTGCAAGTCAAGAAAGTCTTTTCATATTAACATTTTGATTATTGCTCGGCAGTAAGGAAACAACAATGAGTTATGCTATTTATAAGCATGTATAATGTCGCAATATAATCAAAGAAAATGAACCGAAGATGTGGCTTATTATATTGTTTTTTCGGTGCTAGTGTTGTAAACAGAATCCTTTTTATAAACATGCTATGAAAGGTTCCTTCATTTGATTCGATCGTTTTCAACTAGGTGCCCCAATTATAGTTAATAATTCAGTGATCTTTATGCAGTTAGTTCATGTGACCTAGATAGCAGGTTTTTTAATGAAGTAGTCTCTTGTTTCATATTCTGCTTGCTTCCGTTGAGAGACCCATTACCTGGCTTCACTGTGTCACAGCCAGCCTTCACCCTCAACTCCCTGCAATGTAAACTCCCCAATAAATTGACTCTGGAGGTACAGTGTCTGCGCCTATCAGACGAGATTGTCAGGTAATGTCATTCAGTGCCGTTGCTGCTCAGTATAAGTGTGGAAGTAGAAGCGTGTTGGCTATGGCACATTCCCGTTCTGCGTTCTCAGAAAGGATTCGGCTTTGATTGGATCACCCATATGGATATTCATACGCTTTAGCAGACGACAGACTTAATTCGCATGCAGCATTGCGACATAGAGGGTTCCTCTCTAACAAGAGTGCTGTAAGAGGTGACGTTTATGTGGCATCCTTGAGGAGGCTGTCTGTGGCTGTTGCTTTGAGCTCCCCTCAAGCAGATACACAGATCCTTAGCAGGAACAGTCTGGCTCAGTGTTTAATGGTACACCAATACCAGGTTCAGTGTGATACCGAGGCTCCTGTCTGCGCTCCTTCCTCCCAGCTATTGAGCACTGTTACCGGGCCATCTGTGACTAAGTGCTGTGCAGTTACCCCAGTTTTGAAGCATTACCCCCCAGCACATCTATGATCTTAATGAACCCACAAGCTTTTTACTGTCAATCAATAATTGAACAGCCACTGAAGGAGCTTTTTTTCCACAGCTATTTGAAGGGGCACAAGGGTGGCTGAGTTTACCCAGCAAGTTAAAATGCACGTCGGAAAGCTCTGCCAGACTGAATACAGCTGCTGCTGAGGGGGATGCAGAAGTAACTGTACCAAATGCTTTATTCTGTACGCTGTGAGATTTGTTTTCTTCTTTTTTTTGGGCATCTGTATTGAGCCTAAATTACTAAATCTGTTTAGAGCAGCACATGACATACAAACATAGAGTGAATACATGGTCTCAGCCGTTTCTATCCGATACTCATTTTCACCTCATTCGCGCCTATATGGGATGCATCTGACTACTATTAACAACAGGTCATAGCCCAGAATTGCACTCTGTTAGAGGTAACACCTTCAAGCAACTGTCAAGTCAGGCATGAGGCCTATTAACATCTCGCAGTGATTGAAGCTAACCGTGAATTAAGTCAGGCTTCATAGCTATGTAATTCTTTTTACAAGTCACTAAACAAAGACAAGTATTCAAACAGTAATTAATCACCCCATTATCAGATTAAATATTCCACAGAGGTTGTGGCTATGTTTAGCTAATGTCAAAGTAAGTGCTGAATGCACAGTGTGCACTCTAAGGCACTGCTACGGTGGCAGTCAGAGCTCAACACTCTGCGAATCAAATTTAAAAAAAAAAAACATGCAAAAAGACAAAAAAAAAGGAAATGCAGAACACAACTTCACCAATTTGACAATACATATGCAACATATGAAACAGTGCAAACAGAAAACACAACCAAATACAGAAATGTGCAGCAAATACAAACAATACAACCAAATACACACAACACAACCAAATACAAACAAAACAAAAGAAACAAAACACAACCTAACAACCCAAAACAAACAAAACACAACCTAATTTAGAAATACAAATACAGAAAACACAGAAAAATACACAGAATGAGAGGGAAATATCCAACTATGCTAACTTAACTGATGTTATACCATGGTCTGGGTGAATAATCTTTTCTGATTGGCTGCAGGGTGGCCATTAATTCCTTCAACTCGCTTCTTCAGGCTGTGGCCGACAGTATACATAATATATCATTTGTTTGTGAAACTCTTGATATTGATTTTGGGACAAAGACATGGCTGGATAGCTTGCTAGTCTTGTAGTTAAACATACTGTCTAATTATATTTACTGTTTTTCAAGCGCATGCAATATTAGTCGTAACTAAGGTCTGTCCTATTTACTGGAGTAGTGAACAATGTTTCCATTGCATAGGAACCTTATGGGATGGTAATGATTGTTAGGCCTACAGGTATTAGCAAACCCTCAGGCGTTGCAAGGGAAACAGAGTTGTGGCTGGTGAAAACATTATATTTGGGTTTCAAAACGCTTGAAAATATCCATTAGGCTAATAGTCTTAATAGTTTTTTTCTTTGGCAAGTGAACATGGTATAAGCATGGATTAAGCTTCTAATTAATCAATGGACTTTGCGGAAGCAACCATTCGGAAGCAACCATTCTGGCCCCCCCGTCGTCCATTAAAATCTCTGATAATGGACACCTCGTCAGGCATTATCCCTTACTTATTTACTTATAATCAAGTGTTATTGGCATAATGTTTCATCATTTCAGGTATATTCAGTGGTGTTTTTAAGTGGAAAAAATGGTGGGGCAACAACTAATTTGCACAGATGCAAAACCAATTTTGCAATTTGACATAACGCGTTTTTTCACATTTCCCTCACAGTTTAAGGTGATAATCTGAGTGGGCACATACCTGTTCTCAATCTTCTGTTACTGTATACTGCTGAATTCCCCTTTTGTATGCGCTGTCAATTTGGGCGATATAGCTATTTTTGCTCAGCCTGTAGTCTAGTGAGTATTGAAGTCCTGGTTTGTGATTGTTTTGATCAAGAAATGAACTGAAACAATTTAAAATGTCCACAATGAAAAGAGCCGATATTATTGCTCAGTCCTGTTCAATGGCCTGTTACAGAAGAGTTGATTATCTTAGCGTTTGCTTTGTTTTACATAATCTTAATCGGATTTATTTTCCTAAATGCATCTCTTTAGTTACTCAAAGGAGGCAAAGTGTAATGTTGTGAGTCTAGTAAATAATAGGGACTAGTGAACGCTGCCCAAGCAAGCCCACTTTTACTGCATTGTCCTGCTGCTTTTTAATGTTTGGTAATCCTCGCCCCACCAACTTCAAGTTATTAAACAGCATTTATCATGTTTCAGGTCAGATATATCGATCGTACTCCATGTCCACTTAAGGCCTTTACACACCAGGGCACGTCAATATATTTTGTCATGAATTCTTTCACACAGAACACGAATATTACACGGTGAAAAAGCTACGTAAATCAAAGAGGTTGATTTTCTGAGCTTTCGCACCGCGAATAAAGGCATCAAACAATCACGTTGTTCGGAACCAGTTGAGTCACCCCTATATTTATGAAACAACAACACGGAGGCTCCGTAGTCTGAACCAGGATGGCAAACTTTATTACTTTTACACCTTATTGTTATTATTATTACCTTTCACAATAAAAGCCCTAGATATATAATATTCACAGGCGAGTTCTGCCATTTTCGTGTTGTTTAATCGTCACGCCTCCGGTGTATAAAGGCCTTTACTCTTCAGTCTAAACGGGTCATACTGTGTACTGCATGAGCAAGCTAACGTTAGCTTTATCAATTGGTTCAGTTAGCTACACAACAGTTACACCTGGCAGTTAATGGGTGTAAATATTTAATGACAACTAATCTCTTTGTAAGAACTAGTTTGTGGGGTGCAACCAGTTTTAATTTAGTGATGCAGAAATCTCCCCTCTCCAGACACAGCTTCAACGCATTTCTGTGATTGTGATTGTGGTGAATGTGTTATACAATTTGTCCGTGTTGTATTCCTATGCAGATTTTTTTTTCTAAATGCTGTGCTGTGTTGTCAGAGTATGACAATCTTTTCTTCATTTGATCGCGTTCTGTCTGGGTGCTTTCAGAGCGTTCAGCTCTCTGGGCCACCGTACACAATAGATAACCGAGCTTCTTCCTATATTATACGCTATACCTGCAGCTCAGGACTGACTGATTTGCTTTGAAATGCTTTAGGAAGTTACTATGAGTTCCATCCACCTGTATCACTGCGACTTCATTACTGAATTGAGGCAAGAATTCAGCAGCAACCTGGCCTGTGAAACTCCCACCATCAGCTGGCAGTAACAGTGTTCTTGGGTTGCTTTTAGTCGGGAGGTTAAGCAGCTGAGAGCAGAGTTTTTCTTCCTCTAGTATTCCCCACAGGCGGCAGGGGAATACTAGAGGAAGTATGTCCCTTGGTTCTCTTAGCCCTCTTTATCCTGAGACTTCCACAGAATAGACCTTAAACCACTTTAGCTCTGCTTTATGGTATCATCATTGAGTCACTTGTGACATGTAGATGCACAGGGTGCTAGAGATCTACAGATTCATCCATTATTTATGAATTGTGTCGCAAGGATATAAATGCTGCTATCTCATTGTGGGGTACTTGGCCTTTCGAACCCCCGCTCACAAACTGCGGCATCTATTCACAGACGGCGATGCTGAGCTTTTCATTCGGCGACTGCTCGTGTAGAGTATTGCCTCTGCCAGGGGAGCTGGTCTAGACCGGACTCGAGACGTTTGTTATCTGCATTTTCAGTTTTGCATTATTTTATGAAGATTCGAAGGGTGTAAGCAAACAACTTTCCGATCCGCCTGAGGCCAGCCCCGAGAAGTGAAAGAAGCCGTGTCCTGCATTCTCCTGGGAGCCACAAATCCCTCTCCACACAAACTTCCCCTTAATTAGTTGGACTGTGCGTAATGGGAAAACATTAGTATTGTTATGAGGGGAAAGGGAGTTTGACTGACAAGGTCCTGCTCTTAACTTTTGTGGAATTAAAAGAGGATAGCTATCGGAGGTTTGGTATATTGAAACGGCCATTTGCATATTTGCGGCTATATTAAAAGGGATTAGCTCCAGCCAGTGAAGCACAACAAACAGAAGGAGGAGGACAGCATGGTTTAATATCACAAATGACACCCAGGGAGTTACCCCCTAGCTCCAAGCCTGATTACAGCTTCTTAATTAGGACAGCTTCTCAACTCTCACACATCTCCATCCCCTGCTCTGCCGTGTGCGGCAGGAGTTTAGTCCCAGATTCAATATTTACCCTGCACTCCTCTACTTGTACCGGGAGTTTTTACCGGGGATAGAGGGGTGAGCTGGGGGTAATATTAATCATGAAATCTGCTCCTCGTATGCAGGTGCAAACCAATTAGCAGGCTGGCATTTAAAGGGACTTTAATTAATATTTCGTCACAGATGAAATCAGATATCAGTTATGTTTAAATGCCTTTCACATGAGTTTTCAAATATTGGGGTCCCGAGTGTTGCATTATTGGCAGCTGTGAGATTTAGCTTCCTCTGTTGACACCTAACATTTGCACAAGTGCTGCGAGCGCAGTAACATAGTTGTTACATGCTGTATTTTATTATGTGAAAATTAATATTCAATATATTTTAGGGCGTGTCTTCTATATCACTATTTTGGCCAGCACAATTTCTTTTAATTCATGTATTTGTTATATGCTGTTTTTGATGATTTGTAACTCTGTGTCCCTTTTAAATAATAAGAAATTATATCTTTTAGGATATGGCAGTATTTTATGTCAGATGTTTTACACATGTCAGCTGTTGTCATGAGTCCATCCACATACAATGCATATTGATTGACCCAAATGACTATTGATTGTTGTTTACATATTACAGATTGGCATGACAGTTAATGTGTCGCAGCAGCATGATGGTTTAATGTTGTAAAATATGCTTTGGTTTTGTAGTTTATGAATTATTTTTAGCACATTTTTTGTTTATGCTACTTTATACTTTTACCGTAGTACATTTCAGAAGCAAATATTGGACTTTTTACTCAACTACGTTTATCTGACAGCTATAATTATATATATAAATATATATAATTACAATTTTGCAGTTTAAGATTTTAAATACAAAACTTACAATTGGATTACATAACCCATTAAATGATCTCCACTTTGACCAACTACAACACCAACATGAAGCAGCAAATTACTATTACATCAGGAATTACAATACAATAATATAATATAATACTAGGATGTTTTGGAAAGGACCATTTAAGTGCATTTTGCTGATAATACTTCTCCTCTTTTACTTTAGTGACATTCTGAATGCAGGACCTTCTTACTTGTTATTGTGGTATTTCTCTTTTCACTTCAGTAAAAGATTTGAAACTTCTTCCACCACTGTGCAGTACAATACAGTTGCAGTGGTGAAATATTTGCCAGACAAGAACGCAACTTTATACATATTATATTACATGGCAAACAAAGAACTTTGTCTTCTGTCCCAAACTTGACAAAGAAAAAAAAAGAGTCTGTCGCAAAAAGATTCCCCTCCTGAAACACATTATATCCAGAAAAACTTAGAAATTGAGGACAATTTACTAAAATGAAAATTATCATATAATGGGCGATAAAACATGAAATAGACTTTGCCTAAAAGGCTTCTCTCTTCAGGAAGATCATTAAACCTGCCTGTGTATATATATATATATATTTGTGCTGAGCCCAATGTACAAGTGAATCGTAGAACTGTAGTCGTTGCGTGTTGTTAAATACTTAATATTTATTATCAGTGTTGTATACGTCAAACATTAATATTAAACATTGTGTCATCCTCACTTTCTGTCGAGGCTCGGCTTTATGAAATCACACGGGGGCCGCCGACCTGCAAAGATGCGACTTGAACCGCT
Source organism: Sebastolobus alascanus (assembly GCA_916701645.2). Lineage (NCBI taxonomy): Eukaryota > Metazoa > Chordata > Actinopteri > Perciformes > Sebastidae > Sebastolobus > Sebastolobus alascanus. The sequence goes on along the minus strand of CAKAOJ020000024.1, from coordinate 1,853,469 downwards.
TTTTTTCGACCGCCGCGAGGCTTGGGCGGGGTTAAAGGTCAACTGTCACAGAAGCCACAGAGGATCCTCCTGGGTGAAGATCCTTGAGACGTTTCCCTTAAACCAAGACACCATGGCCAGGTTTCACAGGTCTGCCCTGCAGCTGCCCCGGGGCTTGAATACATCTGTGTGTTTATGGGATGGTGTGGTACCACTGGCCACAAAACCCCGACCATTTCCCCAGTCATCGGTGCACTTGATGTTAATGTTTAAGTGAGCTTACTGGTTTTCCATCACATTGTATGGTGTGTGTTCAAACTCATACAGTTGTCAATGTTTTGTTGACACTAAAACTTTACAGCGGAGGGTCACATGATGTTTTTTGTGCTGCAGGTGCACTGTGCTGTTACTTCCTAATGTAAGGGAAGACATTAAGCAACCTTAATACAGTAAGACTAGGCCACACATCCAGAGATAAATGAGATGTTTCTCATTCACTGTTAGTAAAGCGTGTACTGTATAGTAAGCACTGATTGGGAATCCACTCAGCCAGAACTAAACTGTGTTTGCTCTATCCACAGTGGGGGAAAAAAAAAAAAAATCATATTAGCAAAAATAAATGTTGGTGGGTTGTTAGAGAGTCTGATTATGTGTGTCTCAGGCAAATTGGCGGTAATGAGTCAAGAGACTGCACTCGTTCACATACATTAAAACAGCGATCATTAGGAAATTAGGGCCCAGATTAATCCTGTTAATGACACACTGGTGCTCATGGGAAAAAAAGACGGCCCCAGATGTCGGGATGCGCGCCGTGATGAAGCATCAACTGCGTGCGACGGCTCCCGCTCTCGCCTCCCATCTCTCCCCCCTCCCCCCCCCCCCTCTCTTTCTCTCTCTTTCTCTCTCTCTTTCCTCCTCGCTGCCTGACGGTAACGCGGGGCCGCTCCTGCACAGCGCCGCCACTTGAAATGCAAACGAGGGGGGCCGCAGCCGACTGCTAATGAGAGCAGATCCCAGTGATAAGGAGCGAGAGAGAAGGGGGGAGAAGGGAAAGTGAATAAATTAAAAAAAAAAAAAAAGGGAGCGATCTGAACTGAGGATAAGACGCAGCAGCAGGAACTCTGATGTCCCCAATTAGGAGGGATGTCACCCCCTGTCTGGGCCGTAGTAATAAAGCCCTCACTCTGTATTCGGAATCACATGGCTCCAACACTGTTAACATTCTAATATCTTGGCCGTGCGTGGTAACATTAATTACTTGGCCATTTGGATGGCTCCTGAATCTCCTTAATGTTTGCTTCCAAATGGAAATCTGAGCTCCGGCTTAGGAGTGTTACATTAGAAAATAATAAGTAATATTTACCCTACCAGCAAGCAGTCACGCCTGCCCCGCAACTGGTTCCATTTCTCCTATTGACTGTTTGGATATACTGTTCTCCTATACAAAGACAAATTATTCTGTGAATTTTAACAAGAATGTGATCCCTGGAAATGGTGTCTTTTTTTCTCCGGGCTTTTTGGACCTCTTGCATGTAAAGCCCGCTGTTTGAGAGAGGCCACGCCACATTTAGATTTAATTACAGGTGTTTGAAATCTATGCAAATCTCCCCCAATCTATTCCTATCAGGGGAGCCCGGTGATTGAAGGGAATCTTCCCAAACAATTCCTGCTACCATTAAAATTCATGGTCACCTTGAAAGGCACGTCTGCGGCTGTGAATCCTATCAGTCGGCACTTCTCTCTCTCTCTCTCTGAGAAACAAACACTCTTGTTCTGTGATATGTATCATACCAGATAAGGAATTGCGGAGGAATGAACATTCTTCAGACTCCAAATGGTCAACTTTCATCTGGCGGAAGCCGTGTCTGCTGCATTGTTTTCAAAGTGTAGTGAACCCAAAAGAGAAAGGGTAAAGCCATTGTTGGTGTGTAGCAGAGATGTGTTCTTTGGGGTGGCAATATGAGAGGAGCCCCGGATAAAGGAGAAAAAGATTACAATTTTCCCCCCGTGTTGTGGTGGCAGAGCTGCCAGCGAGAGGCTGGGAAGAGCAGCGAATGTAATGGTTGTATTACTGCACTCGGCGATGCATTATTAATGCAAACGTGATCAAGGCAGGTGGACAAGCCCAGGAGAGATAGCGCTGCTTAATGAACAGCCCCCCTCTTCTCTCGGCAGAACAAGGCCTGGCAGCTGTTAGTGTTGCACTGTGAGGTGTGAGCTGCTGCACCTTTGTGGTTAAGGTAGCCCCTATTTAATTAAGAAATAATCTGCAGCCGCTCCTAATTGACTCTGTTCACAGACCGGTGCACGTGTCGGCGCCGTGGTCATGCCCACCTGCATTTTAAATGGGGAACGTAAACGGATGTTTTGTGCCGTTCGTCATTTGTTTTCTGTAGCAATTCAAACAGGTCAAACTGTGCCCGATGGGATAAATTATCTGAATGTACACATGTTAAAATATAGAGCGTCTGAAAATGAAAGCATTTTACCACCTAACATGATGGATTTCTTGGATACACTGGAAGGGCCTAAGCAACAGTGCAGTGTCGATTTAAGGAGGTTTAGTGTGAAAGATCCAAACATCTGCAGCCACCAGATTCATTTGAAATTAATTAAAAAATTGAATAAAAATGCACATTTGTCTACATTGAAAGACATTATTGTAACCCCGCATACAGGTCTCAATTTAAAAAAAAAAAATCCATCTGTAGACCTTCATTCCCCAAAAGACTATAACCTTTCTGCAGATATAAATCTATTGAACACAATAGTGAATCAGTAAAACTATGCAGTGAAAACACGGGACTAGGCACTAATCCTGCTACTAGGTGTTGTGCTTCATTTTTGAAAGAACTCCCATCATGCATGGAGCCTCAATGCAGAACATATGATTATTTAGAGGCCGTTGGATTCACGCGCAATAATACACGGCTCGTAGGAATGTTGCTGCTGATGTGTGCTGTGAGGATTGCTTTTATAGAGGATAACATCAATTTGACTTCAAATTTTCATTTAATTTTTTGGAGCGGCGCACATGGGCCTGTCGAGGCATGGGCTTCGTTGGTGCATGTTTTTAAGTCACATACTGCCCCCTAGTGTGAGTGTGGAGTATTACAGGGGTAGATGAGTGCCTGCCTGGCAGCCTGCTCCTGTGGGAGTCTGTTAGATGCATGGGATACATGGGTTTAGGAAAATGCATGATTATCCAAAATTGTTGTTTGGTAGTGTGTGTTTCTGAACAATGCCACAAATGGAGAGCATTTTTGGATTCAAACCAGTTGAGTGGGGGATATATTTTGTTTGATTGGGGGCAATTTGTTTCCCAAATTTGCTTTCACTACTTTTCACTGAGTGTATCTTCATCTAGGTTGGGCCAGGGTTAGGGTTTGGGTTATGGCCACATTAGGGTTAGGGTATGGAAACCCATGCAATTTCCAACATGGTGATCTGTTTTCCTTCCTGTACACATGGATACACATTTGTGTGTACAGTAGTGTGTGTGATGTATTCCTTTATTCTCAAACCCCCTAAGGTAATACCAGCTCCAAGCAGGTGAATCCCCAACCCCTACCCTGCATGGGACCCCATGCTGTTTTGCAGGGGACCGCAGCCCACAAAAGGGCCTAACGGGGCCCTGCAGTAAAGGAGCAAAGACGTAGGGGCGTATCTGCAGCCAATGGGCACTTAAATAACCAACGTAGACCTTGTTTACAGCAATGCTTGACAAGGAGCCAGCGGCAATAATGCAAACAGTGAAAAGACGGGTGGGCAGGTGGAGTCAAATTTGCACAGGTGTAATGCATTAACATAGACAAAGACACAAGCTCATATGTGCAGACACAATACACAAAGTCATTGATTTAGCCATGTTCAGCTCTTCAGACAGGTAGGACTGGGGTTAATGGAATACTTATGGATGTAGTGTGTCTGAGGCTGAAGGGAAAGATTGGGGTGGAGGTGGGATTTGGGGGTTGTGGTGCCGCCCGCCGCCTCGGTGAAGCCCCCGCTAACCGACAGAGCGCATCCCTTCGTCAGGGCGGATTAAGAGCATGTCAGGCTAGACGGAGCAGATAGCCGGGTTTATATATCACGCAGGACGGACACGCCGCGGCGACGCCGGCACATACATCCTGCCCTTTTACAAAGGATTTTGTCACGGAACAGTTATTTATGACTCCAGATATGAACATACGCATAGGGGGAAATTATTCCAGGATTATATAGATGATGCTTGAAAGCCATCAGTGTTATGAATTTGAATGAGATGGTAATATTTTTTTGGATGTGATGGGGCATTATTTTATAGAGGAGGGATAGAGCAGTAATATGTTACAGCTGTTAGTTCTGACATGCAGGATTTGGAATCTGGAGTGATTTGAATTGTTGGTGTTGGGTGCAATGCATGTGCTCAGTCCTACAATAGGCACCATGTGAAGCCTTCACATTTTTTCTCGATTCACAATGAACAGCGAAGACTCAAACTGTCAGTATTTAGAACTTGTTTAGCTTTGCTCTGAACTCGTCCCAAACCAAGGTAAATCCGACCACGGCGCTCTGTAATACCAACGCGAGCCAAGGGTACAATTGTATCTCAGAACGACTTGTCATTATATTGCAGCCGAGCAAAAATAAACATTTGGATACTGTGAAGCCAAGAATTGATTGTGGCTTTGGGGAGGGTAACATTGTAGCCCGTGTAGCTTTGCCTGGGGCTGAAGCTTACCAGTGCTTTTATACATAGTTTATTCCTACCTGTTCTCTCTCCATGTCTTGGACCTGTATGATAGTATCTGCTTCAATTCCCCAGTCTGAGCAATCTGTTTGAATCCACAAGGTTGTGAATAAAACAAACCTGCTCTCCTGCTCAGCTTAGTGTATAATGCAGGACCTCGCCATTGGTCATGAATTGACAAAGTCCACATAGAGCTATATCCCACACCCTTGCCTGCTGGAAATAGCCATACAGCAGTACTAAGCAATGAGGTGGGAGGAATTGCATGACGGCATATAGAGAACTCTCGTTGCAGGTAAAAAAAAACCTCCGGTGAAGACGAGCAGAAAAATGGGACATTATGTTCGGAGGGAGCGGACTCCCCGAGTTCTCCCCCCTCAAGATGATGGTTCAAGGTGCGGGAGTGGACACTGGACAGGGAGTGCGGGGCGAGGCAAGGCGAGGCGTGCTAACAAAGCCACAGCCACCAGCCTGGTCTCAGGGAAGCACTAAGCCTGAATATTTCATGGCTCCTCCAAGCACAAAAAGACTACAAAACTGGCCTGGCTCATTTGGAGCCGTGTGCTCGCTGAAGGTCAGGACCCGAAAACAGAGAGGCAGGGCCAAACATCAAACATACATCTAATGCCTAATAATACTTTTTTTTATATTGTTTCCCTATTGGTGTGGATTATAAGCTTCTAGTACGTGTATTATTTTTGAACACTTGAGACTCTCTCCAGACACAGTTGGTTCATTAGATTGATGTATTTTTCTTCTAGTTGTAAATGCACAAAGTTGCTCTTTAATATAGAACGCCGTGACGAGGTGGGTGTGAAACTCACATTCGCTCACTTCTCCTAACAACACAAAAGAGAAAACAATGGGGTGGTTTATACCCTGCAGACCCTAAAGGGAGGCGTTTAGCTCCTTGTGACTTTATGTGCAAAGCAACCCAAACTCCCCGCGCTGGCGCATGGCAGAGAACAACAGCGAGAACTCAAGGGCTGTCTCCGACAAAAGGGAGCAGGATGGCGGTGTCTGAAACCCTCGTGTACCTCTTCTCCTATTCCCTCCCTAATCAATATCAAAAGCAACAAAAACGCAAGGCGCGAGGAAGACACACAAAAACATCACGCAAAAGCAAACAAATGCCTGTTCAGTGGGGGGAGAGAATTAGAGCACGGCGCCGTCTCCTCATCTTACCTGTCATTATCTGCTTTAGCTCTTAATGAGTGCTCCTCTACACTTGGTCACATCACATTTGTTTTATACAAGTCCCTTTGAACAGCTGAGAGATATTGAGCCTCCTTTGATCATGGAATCCGTCTGAATTTCAAATCAGATATGAACCTCCCCCCCCCCACCCCCCCTCCTATATCTCGAGCTAGGTCGTCTCCACATTTTCAGTCACTATTTTGTTTGTTTATACATCAGCCGAGGAAGAAAAAAAGAGGGTGAAATAAAAGGAAAGAAATCAGATAAAGAAAAAGTGCGGGAGCCTCGCTGAAGGAGCGTGTGGGTTGTATAAATTTTGTTCATTAATGTTTATGAATTTAACAGAGAAATAATAAAAGAATAAAAGAGAAACACTGCCACAAGATGCAGTTTTTTTTTTAGGTTTTATTTTTTTGAAGGCAGCCGTCTTCTAATGATGACCCTTGGCATGCTGTGGCACCTGGGACCTCCCCTAGCATGAGGGAGGCTGATGAAAATTAGCCCATTCACATTTCAAACAGAATTTGGCCTGGCCCCTGATCACAGTGCAGGGGCCCCCCTCATGGTCCTGCGGAGAGAACACGCACCACCAGAAAGGCTCTCCACCCGGCCAGAGCCTCTCCCCTGGCGATCATTGCGGGAACACATGGTGACATGACTGTCGGACGTGAGGGGTCTGGATGTACTCCGGCTGTTATTCCCTGTTAAAAGATTTAAACCATCGGGGTATGATAGGTCCCTTTGATGTTTGCTAAGCACAGAGCTAGGGAACAAGGGAGCAGGGAGAAGGAGAAAGGGGGGAGAGGTGGGGTGAGGTGTAGTGGTTGTGGTGGTGGTGGTAGCGGTGATGCGGGGCAGAGGCTTGTTACTAGAAGGCAATCATCTTTGTGGAGCCACACCAGAGGAGGGAGGAGATGCGTTGAACCTCTGTTTCAACGCAGCCACGCCAACAAAGGGAAGATAAAAGACAGAGGTTGAAGCCGGGGCCAAGACCCGCTGTGGAGAAAAGATTACTGCCAGCACAAAGTTTTGGCACTTCTACCACTCCAGCAACTTTTACGTTCCTAATTGCCCCAATTTGGCTGTTATTTCTAGAGGTGGGGTAAGGGTAATAGTTGTAGATAGATTATGTTTCATACTATAGGAATGTAGTATGTAAATAGCATGCTGATTTCTTGTATACTAATGGCATAAAAACAGTGAACTATAAAGATTGGAATGTAATACATGCTGTATACAGTTAGTATGTAGTATGGAATTGGACAGGCTGTTCTCATACACCTACGAAAAGTAATGCACTGTAATTCTTATACTGTATATCCCACAAAATCAATTTGTATGTCATCCACGTCGGACCAATAAGTATAAAGAGCGACAAACGCCACTTAGGCAAAAAACACCGACATTTGCCCCAGAGACCGGTGTTCATACCCCGTGTGAAACCAGAAGTCAACATTGATGTATTTGTCACGTAACTTCCATACTAAAGTAAAGCCACTTCCGTAATTATTTTAACCCAAATCATGATCTTTTCCTAAACCTAAGTAGTTGTATTGCCTTAACCTAACCAAGTCGATCTTTTCCTAAACCTAACTAAGTAGTTAATTGTCTAAACCTAACCAAGTTGATCTTTTCCTAAACCTAACTAAGTAGTTAATTGTCTAAACCTAACCAAGTTGATCTTTTCCTAAACCTAACTAAGTAGTTTTGTTGTCTAAACCTAACCAAGTTGTTTCCAATGAAGATGGAAGTTTATTTTGAAAAGACTGTATGCATGTAATGAGGGGAAATTGACACGTTGCTGGCTGGACATTTGTAGTAAAATGCACGGAAAATGAGGAATAACTTTTCCTACAGACCGTTGTATGAGGATACGTTGAATTGGGACACAGCTCATCACAGTTTATATACTGACTTCTTGGTTCCACTTTGACTTACCATACTTGCAGTATGGTTTTCCTGTGCAGTGAGGGACTATTAGTGACATTACGGTGCTCTCTTTTGGTTTTACATTCCAATAATGTGGTCTACAAACACTGCAGCTAATCTGGGCAAAACTGTTTTAGCAAAGTTGCCACATTTCGAGGTCTCATGGTCGGAGCTATGAAAATAAAACCTCTGGGGAGGTTTAAAAATATGCCTATCAACACCTAAGCTGTCTTATTTATACAATGTATTAAGTTTATTTTATCCATACATGAACATAAATGAAAAAAATATTTTTGGCCAGGCTAGCTGTTTCCCTATAATTCTAGTCTTTACGCTAAGCTAGGCTAACCACATCCTGGCTCAGAAACTCACCTTCTTTATGTAAATCAGAATATATTTTTGTTTGCTTGGTTTCAAGTAATTAATTCACAAGTTGATTTTTTTCTTTCCATAAACTGGAAAGAAATGTTTGACTTGGGGGTGGTCATTTTCATTAGCGCTTCATCAGCTACTGTGCTATTGTGACAAGAATTAATCAAAGATGAAATGTTTATCCTTTGATCTATACCATACGCATTAATAGTGAATCAATTATGTGAGTTTAGAATTTAATGGGAGTAGCAGAACTTTTACCCTCTAATGAATGAGTTGTGCATAATTATCAGAGCCTAGTCCTCAGTTTGTTTGTGCGTGTGTTGCATCCCCCTTCATGGTACAGCGTTTGGGAGACAGATGGAAGACAGTCTCAGCAAAGGGAATACTAAAGATCTGAAAGCGTTTTAGAAACAATTAAAATCTTTGATGGTTTAATCTGTTCACATCAAAAGCAACAATCCCTCTGTTTGATTTTCTTTTGATGACACAGTATAAAACCGATTGAGCAAACTGTTAGCAGACACTGATGTAAACCACATACTGAGGAGTGCTATACAGTGCTATGCAATCACAGGACACGATTCACCATGTTGTTTGTATTGAAATGAAAATGAGTGTGTGCAAACCGATCAAATCAACATTTGATGCGGAATATATGCTGAAACAACACAGTCTCACGGCAGTTTGTGATATAGTCACAAAATGTAATCTATTTGATTTGTGCACATAGACACATTTCCCTTTTTTTCGTGACGCTCAGCACGACTTTCAACAACGTATTTTTCAGGCTTTTTCCTACGAATGTCCAGCAATACGTGACACACTAAACTACTTAGTTAGGTTTAGGAGAAGATCGACTTGGTTAGGCTTAGGCAACGAACTACTTAGGCTTAGGAAAAGATCGACTTGATTAGGCTTAGGCAACAAACTACTTAGTTAGGTTTAGGAAAAGATCGCATTTTGGGTTAAAATAACAGCGGAAGTGTTGTATTTTAAGTACAGAAGTTACGTGACAAATAAATCAACTTTTACTTGTGGTTTCACACGCTTTGGACCATCCACCCCGACCTCCTCCTTAAGTGGCGTTCGCCACTCTCTATACTTCCCGGTTCACAATTTTATGGATTACATCTGAATTTTTTCATGCTGACCATCGCGAAAAAATTTTGAAATTCGTGCCTATGTACAAAAAACAATACAATAAATTCCGTGACTATTTCACGAACTGTTGTGCGACTGGGCTGGATGAGAATATGTTTTCATCAGCATCTTAATATCTTCAGTTGTTTTCCAGTAAAAGCTGAAATTAATGGACATTAGCGATTAAGGATTGGAGGCCAAGTGCTTTATTTGCCTTAATCTTTTGGTTAAATGTTTGGCTCCAGAGGAATCGCCAAAGAATTTATAATCTGTACACCATCAGAGGACTAACGTCTTATCAAATTGCCTAAGAAGCATTATTCTGACCTATTTCCTTTGCTGTCTTTGTGCATGTTCATTAGACAGTTAATCACAGGAGGGACTACTTCATAGGCGAGGGGATTAGTTGAGTCAGGGAGGCTTTTTGACATTCTGACAGCGTTCCACCGGGTCACTCCTCCTCACTTTCCTTCTGAAACTCAGCTTCAGCTAGATACTCTCGCAGTCTGTCATTCTCTAGGGAGCAAATTCATTTACTTATCTTCAAATTAACAGCAATTCAAAGGAAGATCGGCACTGCTTCCGAGCCTCGCATCAATGTGTTGATAGCCTAATAATGCATGCCACCTTTATTTTAGTCGCATTGCTGTTATCAAATTGTCTTGTTTTTTTCTTACAGTAAAAATGTTCCAAGTGTTTTCACAGCTATTGTTTCGAGAATTTACTTTTCATAAAACATATCTTTTCCTTTCTAATTTACACGTCCTTTAGTGGAAGTCAAATCACATTCCTTCCTGCGTGCGTCTGATGACCCCAGACTACTGAGATTTGCACTTGCGCCTTGCATGCGGTATGTTTACATTTGTCTAAAAGCGGTGTAAATTGAATTCTGCTGTATGCTCCCGACAGTGACTACAAGTGTAAAGTGGCGTGTACAGAGTTGTACATACCACTCCTCTGGGGCCCAACCCTCCCTCATTGTTCCATCAAGGCTCAGGATGATGGCTGTGAGAGCGGGAGGAAAATAATCAATAACTCACATGGCATCCTGCATCCAGGAAGATTCTGCTGTAAATTAACTTGACAATGGGGATGAAAAAGGAGAGAGAGCTCCTCTGGATATCTGTTTGTCTGCTCTATTCCTCAGATGCGGCGGGGAAAGAAGCACCAAACGGGGAGCAATTGAATGCAAAGTGCTCGTTTTCTCGCCGACTTTTCTGCAAGCACAGCCTACCCCCCGACCCCTTGAGGCGAGACCAGCAGAAACCCGCGTCAGATCAGAAGGTGACATATCAAAAACCGTGTCACAAAAAAAGGCAGTAATGGTTGCCAAAGATGTGGCAGCAGTTCGAGTTTTCTACTGGGCTCTTTCTATTGCTCCCCTGTCTATTGGGGTTGTATGGTATCAGAGGGAAACGCTCTCTCAGGGCTGCCATGTAGAAGCGGGATTTGATCTTGATGGCTTTGTGACAGTTTGGGATGAGGGATAGCGGTTAGTGCTGAACAAGAGACTCGGAGCTGATCAATGGGACTTTTCAGACAGGCCTATGTGCAGAGAAGTTATGGGATGGTATCTCTGCGCTGCTCGAAAGCTCCCCTTTCCACTTTCTCACTTGTTAATAACCGCTCATCTCTTTTTCTTTTGTCTCCAAATGCACAGGATGGCAACAACATACACATACTGTAAAGCATTGGAAACTGACCTGCTGCACACCGGCAGTGTTTTGTTCAACAAGTGATTAATTAGATTTAACAACCAAACATTACTGCTCTGGTGGAGAGTGAAGAATATGGCTGAATGACTAATTTTTTTAATATCGAAATTGCAACAGATGCCAATTTGAATGCTACAGGAATGAGTCCTAAAACCCGGAAATGAGTCAGCATTTTAGCACTTCCAGTTCCCTCGTTTGGAAGTCAATGGGCTTTTTTTGAATGGGTTTTTAGTTAGATGCTTGAAGTAAGGTCTGTGGTTAACACACACTTAAGAGATTTTAATGTTTTGTTCTACAATATAAAATACGTCAGTAAATATCCCACTCATGAATTTTGAAGCCTATATTTGTCTCAAAAAAGGTGGTTGCTAACAAGTGGCTAAATGAGACTAATAAACGTCATCACGCCGACTTGACCGCCTTTACAGCCGATGGAGAAATCCCGTTGGCTTTTTGTCGAGGGAACCAGGGCGATGCTAACTTCCTGGTTGGCCTACAAAAATACGTCATCCCTGAGCACTTTATTAGGCTACGTTAAAGGTATGATTGGTAGTGTTGTTCAAATACATGTTTTGTTATATTTGTTGAAATTCTTATTACATCCCGACAGCAATTAATAAATCAAATGGTATGACAAAAAAAAGAAAAAAATCTGGTATCTGTGGCTGTTGCAGGACTGTAATAAGCCCGTCCAATCATTTAATACGGGCCGAATAGTAGCTGCTAGCTGCGGTAAGTAGCAATAGCCATGTTCATTGTTTACGTTGTTAATGATAGTTTTGGGGGAGTGGCTTTGGAGGGAGACCTGAACAGACGGACTTTCAGTGTTGCTGAATTCTCGCTAGATTTAGCAACTTTGGTGCTAGTGCTGCTAGCTACTAGCTACGGTTGGATCATTTTTAACATATAGTGAACTCTCGCCAGTTTCTAAAGATTACCAACCCTACCTATAACAATGTCGATAAGCTGTAAAAACCCTTAATGAAAGTATAGTTGGTCAATTTCACCTGCTATAAAGACAATTGTCACCGGGCAAATTCAGTCAGCCGAAGCTCTTATTAATTCTGTGAGAGAGCCAAACTACAAAATGAAACTCCTCAGCGTTGTCTAGTTAATATACTGTAGGCCTACTCTCTGCGTGCTGATGCCTCTGTAGCCTACAGTACTATTTAAACTCAATAGTTTCCTCGATGAATAAGCACTACTCGTTTTAATATTTGAAAAGACTAGTGGACTGTGTCTTTATGCTGTTCAAAAACACCAACAGAGGGGTAAATCTTTCTCGAGATAAACCTATTTAGCAAATCACATTATTTTCAGGCTATTAGCACCTAGCTTCCCAGTTAGTTGTCGAGTGAATTAGCCTATTGGCTGGCAGTAGTTGATCTTCCAGCAAAATTATATATGTATCATATAATGTCATACAGTATATCATAATATATAGTATATGTTTTAAAGTTATCATCCTCAAAGGTAGCTTAGAAGCAAAAGCGCAGAGCTGTCATTACAGTAGAGTCTTCAGTCCAATATCCAAACCTTGTGAGACATATGACTTACTAGCAGTTTGTCATTATCACAAGTGGACAACTACGCAACTGATTCAATAAATATGATGCCACTTTGTTTTTCAGGGTGACTATATAGACTACTGTAACTCACATTTACACCAATGTTTATTAATGTAAATAGTCCCTGTTAATTACGTAATTAGTTAGTAGTAATTAGTTAATAAGTGTAAGTTCACTCTAACTGACTGAAGTAAAAACCTCAACAACAAGCAAATGTATCCTTGTATGTTGCAGACATTTTTTTGTCATTATGCTTGCTACAAATTTATTTTCATTCATACTATATATATATATATATATATATATATATATATATATATGGAGGACAGAACCTGCCAAAATCAAAAATAAATGAAAAATGACTTGACAAATAAATACCATTAAATGAACCAAAAATAATTTTTAAAATAAATGTAGGCAATAATTAATTTATAAAATGTGACATAAATTGATATTTCTGTTTTAATTTGCTTCTTTATTTATTTGTCTTTGTATTACTTCCCCTATGGATCTACTCTTCTATTTAATTTCACCTTTTATTTGATTATTTATTTGTATTAACTTTTAAATTTATGTATTTTTGCATTTATTTTTTATTTATTTTAGATTTGTTTTTTACATTTATTCATTATTGAATTGTATCGAGCCATTTATTTATTTATTTTTTATTTTGGCAGGTTCCGTCCTCCATATATAGGCTACCACCAGTACAGATCTGGAATGGGATTTATAAAAATGAATTGCAATATTGGTCAGAACTAGATCATTTCTCAAAATAATTCAGCATAAACAGCACCAAGTGACATTTTTAAAGTGTCAGAAGATATTCTTTGAATTATAGCTTACAGTAGTGAGGTTAGTTTTCCACATTAGGGTCACAGGCTTGTTCTAAGTCCTAAGAGATGAGGTCGTGTTACAGGTTCCTCCTACCTGTTCAAAGAGTCTAATCAAAGACTGCAGGCAGGGCCACAGATGAATGAGGCACCCAACTACTGCGCCATGATGGCAGGTCCCAGAGGTGTGTGGTCACCAAAAGAGGAAACACGTTAAGGACCAAATGCCAGCAACCGAGTGAAATCAAAGAGGAAGACATACAGCGAGGCACCTTTTACCATTTAGAGGCAGCTGTAGAGGAAGTGCAGGTTTCATTATGGATGTAATGGAGAGCCGGCCAAGGTCAGAAAGCAATCATCATTCTGACACCTCGCCCAGCAGGCAGCGCTGCTCCTCAGGGCACCGCCAGCGCTAGAAGAGCTGTCTTACACATAACAACAACAGGCGATGGAGGCCAAAGGCAATGTCACAGGCCACCCCTCCATCGATAACACTGCAAAGGACCTGTAAGAGAGCTTTCTCATAGCAGAAAATAGGGCCTGTCAGCGTGCAAAAATTCTAGGGCTTCATGTCAGAGAGCGTAGTCCAGCAAGTGATCCTGGGTGTGGACATGTGTTGACTTGACATGTGTCTAAACTGGCTGGAGAGGCACTGAGTCAAGAATAACCGCCTCTTTTATAGGAGCTAACCGAAGCTCAGCATATGGCAAGGCCCGTGGTGGCGTAAAGTAAAGACAGGAGGCAGAAGAGCGCGAGGCTCGTCCCAGGCATGAGCTGCCATCCCCGTAGAGGAGCCCTGTAATTAGCAAGGCTAATGAAGAATAGGGCTGAGACTAATGTCCCCGCTGACCTCTGAGCCCTCTTGGCAGGGCGAGAGGGTGGACTTCAACAGAGCAGAACATGATACTATGCTATAGCCATTAACCCTGACCCAGCACTCCCTTCAGGCTTACATCTGGTGCAGAACTGGACCGGAACCAAATCTCAGTGGGCAGCAAGACTGAATACCTGGGTCCACGGGTAATGAATAGTCTGATAGGCCCTATTATCTCTCATCTTCTCCAGCTCACTAACGGTAAATTCAACCTTTAGAAGACAGTGTGTTATTACCAGGGTTGTGCTTCTCATACCGCTGCCATTGACTTAAAAATGCAATTCAAAAACGCATCCTCAAGAGTCCTCGTTTTAAGTCTGCACACTGTGGATATTCCATCATTATAGAAGCTGTTGTTGTCTGTTTTGCACAGCATGGTTCCTCACACTGTGATTACATAGCGGAGGAAGACACCTGTCACATGGAGCTGTTACTAGCTGTTACTAGCTGTCAAGGCTTCCTACAGATTGGATGCTGCTCATATGAATGCGTAGGAAAAAAATGACAAACCTAATCTTGAAGTGATTTTATGTGTGCCAAAATCCCAATTTCAGAAACAAAACGTTACAGCCTAAGGAGGCAAAAGAATTACCGACTCTGGAAAGTGATTCAGAATTATTTGGAGCTACATGGTGAATCATTTTTATTCCAAATTGGGAGTTTTTGGGTGAAGCTGTTTGTTGCTGCGAGGGGCTGGAGATGAGAGACAGGGAGTCTAAAATGCCCAAGGAAAGGATTGTCCTGCAGTATATATCAGCATTAAATTAGTTGTGATGACACATTTGAACGCTAACGGAGCAACATGACTGTCACCAGTCACCATTATAAACAGCAGCCCCACTGATGTGTGTCAAGCTTTACATGAGAAAGAGGAAAAATACACATCAAACAATGCAAGATAATGGACATCCCAGTAGAAAGTAGCAGAGAGCACAGATGGCCATTATCACAATTCATCTAACGGTCTGTCAAAAAATGTTACATTATATTTAGATTATAAATAAATATTGTTCTAATGTTTCGGTATTGTTGTATGTAATGTTTCGGTTAGCCTACCTCATGAAAGGATTTTTTTAGCCACACTAGCGGTTCACTTTGGTCCAGACTGAAATAACTCAACATAGAACTGTAAGAAATGCCGTGACATTTTGTACTAACATTCATGGTCCCCAGAGGATGAAACCTTAATGATTTTAGTAATCCACCGATTTTTCATCATCAACAGGTCAAACTTTGAATTTGTCCAATACTTCGGTTCATGACTAAATACCAGGAAAACAAAACACATTCCCATCAGCCTCAGCTGAACTTTGTGTTCAGTGCTAATTAGCAAATGTTAGCATGCTAACCTGCTAAGCTAAGATGGTGAACTTGGTAAACATATATGTCAGGCTTACGAAAAGTAATGCTCTGTAATTCATATGTATCCCACAAAATCAATTTGTGTGTAATCCACATAATCATGAACCAGGAAGTATAAAGAGCGAAAACGCCGCGTAGGGAGGAGGTCTGGTTGAATGAGTGGGTCAAAAAATGCCGGACTTTCACCGAGGAGACCGATGTTCGTACCCCATTTAAAACCAGAAGTCAACGTTGATTTATTTGTCACATAACTTCCATACTTAAGTAACACCAATTCTGAAGTTATTTTAACTTAAACCACAATCTTTTCCTAAACCTAACTAAGTAGTTTTGTTGCCTAAACCTAATTAAGATGTTTCCTGTGAAGATGGAAGTTTATTTATAAAAGACTATGAACATTTTCATTCGTAGGAAAATGCACGAAAATTGAGGAATAACTTTTCGTAAAGTATCATACGAACAGTTGTATGAGTATACATTGCACCTGTTATTATACCTGTGTTAGCATTGTCATTGTGAGCATGTTAGCATGCTGACGTTAGCATTTAGCTCAAAGCACGGCACTGGCAGCCTCCCAGAGCTGCTAGCATGGCAGTAGACTCTTAGTTTTTATCACCTTGCACATTAAAATAGCAAAAATACAAATCATTAAATGAGACAAATTGTATTTATTGTTATTTTAATACCAGTACAATAGACTGTCTGTATTTCAGAAGAGTAAGGTTCTATTAGAAATTAAGTGTTAAGATCAAATGTGATAAAAACATTATTTTCTAGTGACATCTTATGATCTTGATGAAATAGCTGAAGCTGTACTACGTACATATTGTATATCACATCTACGCTAGGCCTACAGGGTCTTCCACACAGTGATATTGTACGAAAGAAAAAAATATTGGCAGGATAATACAACAGAAATATAGACTGTGCTGTATGTGAAAAAAAATAAGAAAAACACACTAGCTTTGTATGTGTGTCTGTTTGATTAGACCAAGTTGAGGAAAAGGACATATAAATATTGTATAAATGAATTTATTGTGTAATGTGAGCAATCAAATTAATTAAGGGGTCCACAGCTGTTGGAGGCGAATAAGGACATGAATTTTTCAGTGCTACCACTTCTCCCTAAGATTTTACAATAAATATTTCTGGAGGTCTTGGATGAATTTTTCATGGCTGAGTGGGGGAGATGAAAGGCGAACGAGGGATCCAGGGGACGGGAGCTCTCTGCTGCTGACACACCACAGAGAGGTGCATCGGCTCCAATCTTTATCAATGAAACCCAACCGGCACTATTGCTTTAATTACCCTGCTTTGTCAAGCGTTCCACTATCAATAAAGAAAGGCTGGGCCGTGTGGTCGGCTAAAGGAGGAGGAGGAGAAGGAGGAGGAGGAGGAGGAGGAGGAGGAGGAGGAGTGGGGGTGATGATATCATGAGTTCCACTTGTTTTCATGCCCTCCCACTTTAAGAGAGGAAATGATGTAACTGTGATCGAACGGAGTCTAGACCACCTCGCCCCGCCACTGCAATACAACTGCAACCTGCGTTTTGTTTGAGAGTTCAGAGAGAGCGGTCATATCAATCTCAACAGTGTGATGGTGTCAGATACAGCAGCTCTACCATTAATTCAAGGCTGTATCATTTATTTATCTATGATATCCTTGTGAGAGACAAATCAATAAAGCATCAAACTGCTATATACCCCTGTATACTACATACCATGAAATGGTGATAAATACCACTGATTTGCATGCTATTGTCGAAGCATGAGGCATAGAGTGGAGGAATAAATCAGAATTGTGCACAACTTGTATGTTTCCCCTGATTTGGTATTCAGGGAGGATCCTGAGGTAACTAATTCAGGAGAGACATCTGTTGGGTGGGCAATGCATCAGCAATACTCCACCTGGAATGGCATCCATAAACAGCATCCCTTCTTTTCACCCAGTGCTGAAGTACAGGGATCAGAGAGCAGAGATGGTGGTGGTGGTGGTGGAGGTTCTAGGATGTTGTAGTTTTAGCAGCACTTAGGCCAGATTATAAATAACAACTAAGATCTTGAACAGCTGTATATGAAAGCAATGAGAGGTTTTGTTAGATGAGGTCAGGTGGGACATGCACGTATTATCATAGACTGTGTGGCCAAAAATATGTGAACACCTCTGTACTTTTAGTCTGGGCCTTTTTGTCATGGTTTGGGCTTGGCCACTTGGTTTCACTTCATGGAAATCTTAAAGGTGCATAAATTGATGCTTGACCACTTGGGGGCAGCAGGAACAAGTTGAAAACACAACATTGACATGTTGTCACCCATAGACTGTATATAAGAGGTGGACGTAGACACAGTGACGTCACCCATTGGTTTGTGGACTGCTGTTTTGAAGCCTCGAGTTTGGCATCTTGACCATTGCCATCTTGGTTTTTGGTCGTCGCCATCTTGGTTTTTGGCCTTCGCCATCTAGGTTTTTGTCTGTCGCCATCTTGGTTTTTGTCTGTCGCCATCTTGGTTTTTGGCCGTCGCCATCTTGGTTTTTGTCTGTCTCCATCTTGGTTTTTGGCCGTCTCCATCTTGGTTTTTGGCAGTCGCCATCTAGGTTTTTGGCCGTCACCATCTTGGTTTTTGTCTGTCTCCATCTTGGTTTTTGGCCGTCTCCATCTTGGTTTTTGGCCGTCTCCATCTTGGTTTTTGGCAGTCGCCATCTAGGTTTTTGGCTGTCGCCATCTTGGCTTTTGGCCGTCTCCATCTTGTTTTTTGGCAGTCGCCATCTAGGTTTTTGGCCATCGCCATGTTGTTTTTTTGCAACCAGAAGTGACATAAGAGGGTGGAGCTAAGTACATCGAATATAATAAGACATTTTTATGTGACCAAAATGTTACAGTTTCATGAAGTGAAAACACACTGTTAAAGGGTTAAAGTTCTAAGACTAAAACGCATACAACACCCAAACCAGACAACGCCATGGTAGCGACCTGTTAATCAAAAAGCATCCCCTGCTTTATGGTCTATTTGACTCTAAATGGGACCATAATTTGCTAAATGAACATCATGCTGTATTGAAGAAGACTTGAAACTAGCAATTGAGACCATAAACTCATGTTTACAGTTTTTACTGAGGTAATAAATCAAGTGAGAAGTAGGCTCATTTTCTCATAGACTTCTATACAATCAGACTTCTTTTTGCAACTAGAGGAGTCGCCCCCTGCTGGCTATTAGAAAGAATGCAAGTTTAAGGCACTTCCACATTGACTTCACTTTTCAGACCTGGAGATTGCCCATTGTTGTCACCTTATAAAGTTGAAATGTGTTAGCAAACAGTTGCCTATGCACACATCCAGCAGACACAGAGCAATGTTGGTATTCATTTGTAGTTGTGTTCTGGACAACCTGAGGAATATAAATCCAATGTATCTACTTTTAGCTCTGTTTTGGGTTCCACAACTCCTGAGTGAAATATTCGACTGTAGCTGCTAAATGCTCCACTACAGTATGTTCACCAGCTAGTTGCTAACTGTCTGTCTACGGTGCTGGACGGGTAGTGTACAGTGGGTTTTTTGGGGGTTTTTTTACACCTTTTTTGCTGAAAACAGCTGCTTGTTGTGTCTGGAAACAAAGTTGATGGTAGTGAGTGAACTAAAACTGATGTTTGGGGAAGGCCATTTCCTGTTTCAACTTGACAATGCCCCTGTGTGTGCACAAAGCCAGAACCAGAATCCACAGGAATTGCATTCGTGTTGGACGATTCCACACCTCCCAATTTACTGTGCCAATGCAGTAAGGGAGGTTGTGGAGGTTTGGTTGGTGGAAGAGCATGTAGCGTGTTTGACTATAACTAACGTTCTCTAATGTTACCCTTTAATGTTCTGCTCGATTGTTTGGTAGAGCACATTTTGAGTCATTATATCTTACTGAAAAATGTGTTGAACTCAACCTGATTGAGCCATCTCTACCACTCGGTTTAGGTATGTTATGCTAAAAAAAAATCCACTAGATGCCGCTGTGTCTTTAAATAGGATGCCTTTTCAGTCCAACTCTTTACTGGAAGTTAGCGACAAAAAAGTCACTCCAGACATGAGAACTCTGGTCTAATTTTCAAAAGCAGGCTTTTTTTTTGTCGACATATCATAATTTCAGAGGCCTTACTCTACAGAATTTTGTAACTTGATACTAAAATACAAAGTCTAATAAGGATTAAATAATTTTCTAAAAACATGTAAAAACATGTAGATACATGTAATGTTATCCCATTTTATAAAATGAAATAATTTAATAAGTATGATTTTACTGTCTAAAAATGTGTTCTACAAAACAGTTGAATTGGCCTTTACTGGTAAAAGTAGTGATGCTAAGATAATAAATTTACAGTTTTTATGAAATAAAAAACTTGTTGATATCAAATATGTATTATTATTGAGTTATTTCATCATGTATTTGATGAAAAATGATATCCTTCGGGATCAATAAAGTATCTATCTATCTATCTATCTATCTATCTATCTATCTATCTATCTATCTATCTATCTATCTATCAATATGATTTATCATTAGTTAAAAGTTATCATTGCCCCAAGGACATGAACAATTCAAAGAGAAAATTTAAAGGGTTAAACATATCCACAATTTTCCCTTAACCATAACCAAGTATTGTTGTTGCCTCACTTTGACCTTAATGGTAGCAAATCCCTGCAGCCTGGCTCCAAAATGAGTGGAGCTGTTATAGCAGCAAATGAATGGTTCTGGAATCACACATGGGTGTAATGTTTGGTCCTGCCACATAGTGTGTATTACAGTTCAATGTTAACATGGTAATCTGTCTTTTACTAGCCGTGTTGTTTTGAAATCTATTAATAGAAAGCAAAGCAGGCTTATAGCCAACAGCTCCACTCAGCACTTAGGAGGACCGATTGTTTCATTCTGATATATTCTCACAAATCAATGCGTTCACTTCAAAGCGATGGGAAACGCTTGCATCCAAAGTAGATTGATCACTTCTAATACAAGTCATTAACATACAAGTTGTTAACAAGTGAGGCCTCTGTACTGTATCTAGGAATCAAGAGAGTCATCGATAAAGCCAATTTGAGACTTTTAACGTCTTAAAACCTTGAGTACACACTCCTCCACTCCGGAACGGGATAAACCACCGTTAAACCGTTTTCTTCCTCTGTGTTTTTCTGTCTCTGTCCTTCGTTTCTCTCACTCAACCTCAGCCACTTAGCTCGAAGCCTGTACTACGGCATGAGACCGCTGGTATACTTTGCTGATGATAAATTTATAAGCCAAACGGAGGGGAAAGTATTAAACAACCTTGTGAATAGCCGGGGTTCGCGTATCCTTTTCATCAACAAAAATAACTCTTCAAAGGCAGTAAAAGCATGCTTAGAGAGTAAAAGGCCATTTTAGCAGACGAGGCCAGCGTTGGGAGGGGTGAAAACAGAAACAATCCAACCTCTGATAGCCCACAACTCCCCTTCCCTCCCTACTATCCCCAACCTCTGGCCACACCACTACCAACACCGCACACATCCCGCCCCTTAAAAAGCTAAATCAAGGCTTTGAAAAACATACAGTGTCTTTAATAATTCAAGCACTGGTGGGTTTGAATAGCCTCTTTAGCGTAGAAATATACAGTCTCCTGATATAAGATCAGTCCCTCAGGGGGCTCCCTCAACATCTTACTGCAGTGTGGCCTTTCTTAACTGCAGTATGGGCTGCTGCTTAACATGCAACTACCTGCCTGATTATATTAAGTAGAAAAACGGAACAGTGTTATATAGGGTGTACTAGTATGTATGTATGTATGTATGTATGTATGTGTGTATGTGTGTGTGTGTGTGTGTATATATACAGTGTGTGTGTGTGTGTGTGTGTGTGTGTATATGTATATATGTATATATATATATATATATATATTTATATATATATATATATATATATATATATGTGTATATATGTATATATGTATATATATTAGGGCTGTCAAAGTTAACGCAATAATAACGCATTAACGCAAATTCATTTAAACGTCACAAATTTCTTTAACGCATTAACGCAACTTGCGATTTTAAGGTTGTTGCGGACTCAGTTTTAAAGCTACTGGTATCATATGAAACTAGAAAACCTAAGGAATCCATTGGTACAACCACCATCCAACAATGTCATACTAGCTTGTCGGGAAGGGGCCTAAATAACGCTACGAAGTTACGCTACGAAGTTACGCTACGAAGTTACGCTGCGAAGTTACGCTGCGAAGTTACGCTGCGAAGTTACGCTGCGAAGTTACGCTGCGAAGTTACGCTGCGAAGTTACGCTATGAAGTTACGCTACCAAGTTACGCTACCAAGTTACGCTACCAAATTACGCTACGAAGCTACGCTAAATTTTGGCGAGGAAAAACTGGCATGGCCATTTTCAAAGGGGGCCCCTGACCTCTGACCTCAAGATATGTGAATGAAAATGAGTTCTATGGGTACCCACGGCCATGGACAATCATGTGACTTATCACGATTAAATATTTTAATCGATTGACAGCCCTAATACATATATATATATGTGTGTGTGTGTGTGTGTTTGTGTATATGTGTATATATACGTGTATATGTGTATATGTGTATACACACAAACATATACATATATATACTGTATGTGTGGGTGTACAGTTGAAAAAAGAAAAGCGCTCTGAACTTGTATAACACCCTGTGAAACCACAAATCAAGTGCAAAGTTTTGCAGTAAAGCAATTATTGCAGTTGACGAGCATCTTTACTGGGGTTGTGGACTAACACAGGATTGTAAATATTTAACTATCTTTGCACCCAATGCACATTCATATTTCATCAGGTTTCTCGCAGTTTATTCTCAAAGCAAAGTGTCGGACTGCATAATTATTTCAGTTTAGCATTTTTTTTTCTCCAACCTATTACTTTCATAAATACAGGAATTTGAGTTATAGCTCCTCAGAGGGCTAATTTAAGAAAAGCATGCATTAATTAACACAACCTAGATGGAGAGGAAGAAATCCCTAAGTAAGTAAGCTGTTGGCAGATATCAAGGATGATCTTCGCCTTCAAAGGAAATGGGGATGGATTTGAGAGGATGCGGCGGTTTAATCAATACTGTTGACTCCCGAGGTTGGCAGGTGTGGTTGGCGCGCACCTCTCAGTAAAAGTATTTCCATCATTCAGGAAGAAAGCTTCGACGCGGCCAAACTGGAAATCCACTCCCAACTTTCCAAGGCCCTCGGTTGTCGAAGTGGTTAATCGTAGTTAATTTCCGATTTTTGCTATAAAAAGTATATTAAATATTCATCCGGGCATTTCTTTGTCTTAACTTCAACCCCTTCAGTGTACAGCGCTGTACAGTATGTGACTTCAATCATTTTGTTGTATGCTTCCATTTGTGTGCATGTCCATTCTCACATCTGATGTGTGGAATAATGAAATAAATATCGAACTCTTAAATATTTTAGTGCATTCTAGGAGTAAAGTGGAAGTGTTTTTCTGACAGACCTTGCCCCCCCGTCCACCCCTCCACCCCTCTGTCTCTCTTCACAAATGCATTGTGTGCACTGGCCGGCCCAATCCATCACTCTGCGTCTGGCGGGAGAAAAAGCACTTTCCCAGGGTGGGTGTTTTTTAGTTCTGCCAGCGCTGCTGTTTCAGCGGGCACCCGTGAGACCTCGCTGATGGACACTCTGGTCATCACTGGCAGGGAGCTTTGGGACTGTCTTAAACCCCCTGAACCCACCCCTCCTATCTCCACCTCAGCCTGTTCCACTCACCTCATGTTTTCACCAGCACCTTCCTTTGTCCCAGCAGTGTTGTTGCACTCCTTTTTGACAATGATGACTACCTGAATTCTCCCTTGCAAAGTGGCCCGGCCTTCGGAGACCAGTGACGCTCCGTTCGAGGTCTCGGGCCTCTGCAGGATGTTTGGAGACATGAACATATAGGAGGAAATAATCAGATTATTATTGTTTTGATCATATATACATTTGAGTCTAGTGGACGATTACATTCTGAAGGGAATCTCAATGGAGACACACAGTATTTTTCCCATTCAGCCATATTTTTTCATCACAACCAGTCAAAGCGCAGAAGAAGAGGGTTCTTCTTCACATGTATGTGTTCAGAACAATTATGTAGAAATAAATCTATTCAAATTGAAGTCTGCTCCAGTTTTACTCCGACAAACTGAGATTTGATTTCCAAAATGCTCGCTCGTCTCTTCTACACAAAGAAGCCAGCGGGGAGAGGGTGCAATCGCTGGAGAGAAGTGGGCTGGAAGGCAAATCTAGGTGATGCGTATGTTCTTAGAGTGCCCCTGGGTCTTCCATGGGTAGGTAGGATCTGACAAAAGAGATCTGTACAACAAAAAAATCCTCCACTCTGCTTGAGCATGGGATATTAAGCCCAGATAAAGATTCTCTCTTAAACATACTCCCTTCTCTCTTTTCATCCCTCTTTTCTTCCCCTCCCTCTGCAGTGGCAGAAGAAATTACCCATTGTACCATTAGATAAACCCAAACAGCCCTCTCCGTAAGACCTCCAGTTCCTCGTGCAGTCCCAGCTTGGCGTCCCTCGGGTGTTTGTTCAAAAGGAAAACTCTGCGGTGCCTCCGGGGGATGTTTAACTCATTGCAATGGCAAGTATTTAGAGAAAACTCAACAAGTTTGAGGCTGTCAAAGCTGGAATCCAACTGTCAGGCAGAATTATGTCTCCGAGGCGTCTGATGTGAGGTAATGACCAATTGCATCATTTTGACAAACCCACCATCGATGAGAACTAGGGCAGGCGGCGATTGCTTTTGCACGAGTGTTTCATTTGAATTCGAAACACCGCTGCTAAGTGCATTAAATGATGCTGATTAACTAAGATTATAGCTGCAGCAGGGATGCGATTTCTGTTTTGATACAGAGCATAAATTGAGGCAGAGCAAACAGTTTTTTTTTTTCTTTTTTGGAGTGGCTGATGAATAATTGAACGTCAGCAGAGGGTACATCAATAAAGTGGTAATGAAGCATATTTGTGTGAAATTTCTAATTCTCAAACTCTGTCACTCTTCTCGCAGTCTATAGCATCTGGTGGTGTGATGAGGCTTACTGTATGTTAATTTGATTCCTATTAAATGGCACCTTTTCAAAACAAAATTCAAATAATAATCCAAAACAAAAAAAATAAACGGAATAATTACAGCACCTTTAATGCTACTACTGCAACTGCTGCTACACATTATTATTTATATTTTATTTGTATTTGCTTTGTATTATTATTATTATTATTATTATTATTATTATTATTATATTTATTTGTATTTTATTTTTATTATTATTATTACCTGTTTTTTTCATTTCATTTCATCCAAAATAGAATATTTTATGACTAGACATGTCATGATTATGATTTATATTTTGTTTTTATATTTATTTATTGTTATTATTATTAGTAGTAGTAGTAGTAGTAGTAGTAGAGGTGTTAGTATTAGTATTAGTATTTTATTTATTATTATTATTATTATTATTACCTGTTTTTTTGTCATAGAGCTATTTCATCCAAAATAGAATATTTCATGACAGATTATTATTTATATTTTTATTTTTTTTATTATTAGTAGTAGTGTTAGTATTATTATTATTATTTTATTTCTTTTTATTTTATTTGTATTATTATTATTATTAAGTGTTTTCTTTTTTGTTGTTTTGTTTTTTTGTCATAGAGCTTTTTCATCCAAAATAGAATATTTTTTAACCCCAACCCTCTCTGACTCGGGGTTACGGTTAGTATACAATTACAAGATACACTAAACACGAAATACACAAAGCACTTCAAATCCTCTCTGCTGATGATGATTTGAACAGCCGTCTTTCCAAAACTGAGGCGTTGGTGCCCTCTATCTTTGAGTCAAGGTGGCAAGGAAAATATTATTGATTAAATGCAAACTGATCTTGGTAATTTCATTCATTCGGAGTCATTATATATGACACATAGCCATAAATCTATGCCGGACATGAGAGTAAATAAGAGATTATTCTGCCATCAGAGATTTATGTATAACCTGATGCTGTTATTGTAAGTGATGCTGAATAATTCAGCTTGAGAAAAAAAATTTACAAAACCAATGCATCACTTTGATTTTTTATTTACAACCGTGTCGACACAGGTCACTTTCTTTGGAGTAAAACTGTTCCTTTGTTCTGCCTTTTCCGAACACAGTTGTGGCATGTTGTGTCCACCTGGAGTACTGTTGACCTTCTGCGAGGCAGCTACCTGGTTAAAGAAGTCCATTTTCAAGGCTGTTCTTGCTCAAATCAAAACTCCATTATAGATTTTACCTCCAGGGGAACCCAGGGCTCACAAGGTCCTTGGCAATTTTACCTGAGGAAGAAGCTAAAAGGATTTGAATCTCCGAGGATGGGTGAAGAGAGGGAGGGTGTGAGGACCGGAGAGAGGGTGGGATGCTGCACCCCAGGACCCGAGCCCCTAATCTTTCTCTGCCAAGCAGGGAGCAAAGCAGAGCAAAAAAATGGAGATTCGGGGATGGTTCAGTGGCACTGAACCCTAAACATCAGGGCCTGCAGAAGTGGTGGAGGAGGCAGAGAAACCCTGGAAGACAAGGGGTTGGAAAAGAAGAGCCGGGAGATTGTTGTGGAGGGATTGCCAGGGGAGCTAGTTTCCCAGAAACGAGAGCTTCCAATACATTTAACATATACGAAAGAACAACAGCTCTCTCTCTCTCTCCTCACACCATCCTTAACTATTTGTACTAACAAGACAGATGGAGGCCAAAGATGCAGACAGATCACATCAGGACATCTGTCACTTCATGGCAACAGCCTCCTTAATAAGTGACAAGGCTTCCTCACCCGTGGGCACGGAATGGGGGAGGGTGGGGTGAGTGTCTCGGAGCGGTGGCTGTGCAAAGCAGCCGTCAAAGTCATGCGGTGCCCTTTTTTTTTTTTTAAACAACTTGTCCCAATTACAGCCTATCACATGCGATCTGTGCCCTTGATTATCATCCTGGCCAGTAGACATCAAAGCTGCCTTCTACGGGCGCTGACACGAGGCTGTGCAGTAATTAGTGGACTGAAGAGAGTTTCATCACCAAATGTTTTGAAAATACTCAACGTCTTAATTTGCAAGAGGGGAGGGGTGGTTCATGTCGGGAGAGAATGATGCCCTACAGAAATAATTAAAACATAATTACAGCTCATCAGCTGTGCAAGTGCTCGCAAAGTGCTGTCGCTGAAGATCTGCCGCTCTCCTCGGGGCGTCAGCGGAGTAGCAGGCCACAGATCCAAAATTCACTGCACAGCCATGCTCACGCCAAATAAATGCTTATGTCTCATTACCAGAAATACCAGGAAGAAAATAAATTGGCCACAACAGATTCAGATTCAAATGAATTTCTCTCGCTGTTAAATCGGTACTTATGAGCTGCTTATTATCCTCGATAAACACCCGCATTTGTTGAAAATATGTTGTCTGCCAAGGACGAACCAGGCAGCGCTCATCAAACCAGAATGCACAGCAGGTCGTTAAAGCAATAACTTGTCTCCCCGGCT
Organism: Sebastolobus alascanus; assembly: GCA_916701645.2. Classification (NCBI taxonomy): domain Eukaryota; kingdom Metazoa; phylum Chordata; class Actinopteri; order Perciformes; family Sebastidae; genus Sebastolobus; species Sebastolobus alascanus. The sequence continues at coordinate 1,826,207 of CAKAOJ020000024.1, read as the reverse complement.
GATGTGTCAAACTGTAACACAGAGACGCACAGATTGAGGAGCCAGCCAACCTTTTAAATTGACATCATGTTAGCTCTGTCCCCCAGGTCGCAGTACGGGCCGACGGCCATCGGTTCCATGATGACCACTTCGTACAAATATGGCCGTCAGTGCGGCCCTGTAAGGGGAGAGTGCACGCTAAGTGTTTGTGACGAGTGCTAAGGCCATCGCCTGATTCCAAGGAAGTAATGAAGGCTGGACTGTAGGCGGTGTGTTTTCTTCATCCACCTGATGGCAGACTCCTAACAACCCCCGGTGTCAGGCCGGCTTAAAGTCACGCGTCCTCTCTCTGCTGCGCATCCAGAGTTATCATGACATGTGTTTATTCCTCCCAGACCAGAGCCGGGGAGCCAAATGGCACAATCGTCACAATCAGGTCTGGTTTGATGATGTGTGGCCTGTATGTACCTCAGAAAACGTGTGTGTATGCCAGGCAGAACATAGGCTAAAAGCATGCTAGGCTAAAATAGAATGCCCACTAGTGGTGAAATACATGCACAAATCAGAATCATTTTTAACATTATAACACTGTATTAAACAGGTAAATACCAGGGCTGTCAATCGATTAAAAGAGTTCATGTTCAAAATGTACCCATAAAGGAAGATTTGTCAAGTATTTAATACTCTTATCAACATGGGAGTGGGCAAATATGCTTGCTTTATGCATGTTTATAAATGTATGTATATATTTATTATTGGAAATCAATTAACAACACTAAACAATGACAAATATTGTCTGGAAACCCTCACAGGTACTGCATTTAGCATAAAAAATATGCTCAAATCATAGCATGGCAAACTCAAGCCCAACAGGCAACAACAGCTGTCAGTGTGTCAGTGTGCTGACTTGACTATGACTTGCCCCAAACTGCATGTGATTATCATAAAGTGGGCATGTCTGTAAAGAGGGGACTCGTGGGTACCCATAGAACCCATTTTCATTCACATATCTTGAGGTCAGAGGTCAAGGGACCCTTTTGTAAATGGCCATGCCGGTTTTTCCTCGCCAAAATTTAGCACAAGTTTGGAGCATGATTTAGCCTCCTTCACAACAAGCTAGTCTGACTGGGTTGGTCCCAATGGATTCCTTAGGTTTACTAGTTTCACATAATGCCAGTATCTTCACTCTAGTTTTAAAACTAAAACTTTCCTGGATAAAATGATTGTCTGGTAAGCAGCTGCAAACTATAATTCATCCAACATCCCAAACAATGGGCCTCAGTCACCAATATCTTCTATCTACTGTCTTAGTTTTTTGCTTTCTTTTTTCTTAAATTTGTTCTTAAGAAAGGTCCTAAGAAAAGTCTACGTCAGATTCACGACATCTTTAACCGTAGATTTGTTTGCACCTGTGTTCTTATAATGATGAGTCCCATTTCCTCGTAAATTGAAGGCGTGTGTCAGTTGATCCTAACTAGCAGGTAAACTCCCTGCCAATCCCCATAAAAGGGCATGAGACTGCAGGGCCGTGTGCACACACAGAGATTGAAAAGAGGGAATGAAGTCAAGAATGGCCAAGGGGAAAGTCTAAAGAGGGCGGAGCACCGGACCAAAGTTTATAATATTTGGTAATCGGCAAATCAATAATCAATTAAAAATGATGATAAATGATGTTGAAATAGAAAGAGTGTATGAAAATGAATGTATTGTTCTCTCATAGTTCCATACATTACCTACAGTGTGGCGGTATGGTGAAACACAAAACCAACACTAATCACGTTTTCATGTTACAGAAGAGAGCTATAAGAATTGTAAATCGATCGAATTATTACGAACTAACCAACTATTAAAGCTGAAGTAGGCGAGATTGGAGCAAATATGATTAAAAAAAGTTATTTTTTATAAAACGGTCGCTATATCGCGACAGTAGTACAAGAAACAGGTAACCTGCAAAAAATCATGTTCCTCTGTGTCCTCCGGTGCTCCTAACGGCATCTGCAAGATTTCACTTACCGGAGGAAAACAAGCAGTAAGAACTGATCTGAGGTCTGCTGTCCAGCTACAGTCTATGAGAGCCGGCTGTCAATCACTCGCGAACTCCGACCAAACGGTCAAACTAGGCAGCGCTGATCAAATATGAATCAATATTCTGTTACTGTAATGCTTATTTCTCTCCTCAAATGTTTTCAGAATCATCTTGTGTACTGTTTAGCTGTAAAATGAAAACGTTTGTGACGCCGCCGCCATTGTGAAATCTGGTGAAGGAAGCCAAGTTCTGGTCACATGACCGGAGCACAGCCAATAGGAACGCCCTCTCAATGAAATGACCTGTGATTGGTCAAAGTCTGCCGTCACGGGCTAGATTTTCTAAAGCATGAAAACAGAGCCATGAAGAGGTGCAGAAGTCTAGTTATCTCTCAGAACACTTGAATTACAATATGCTGAAAGGTTATTGTGGAATTTTTGCCCAATGATGCCAAAAATACACTGCCTACTGCCACTTTAACTTACATGCTTTAAAAGTTTGTGATCTAGCTGATCTTAAAAGAGAGCGCCATTATGAATTTAGGGGAATAGGTATGATTAAAACAAGGAATGAAATGTGAAGTTCACTTTGCAAATTAAAGAAAATATTTAAAAAGATAAGGTGATAAACACATATAAAACTAAGGTATAATTATTATTTTGTATGAAATGTTTGGAACTTTGTTTTTATTTCTGTAAACCTCGTAGTGAAAAGATTAAGGCCAAAGTTAAGGGACTGTATTTTTGATCAGTCAATGATAAAGATATTGTTCAAATTTGAATCCAACTGTAGAATTGAAGAAAACACAATAACCAGTTATTTTGCATGGACATGTCAGCACTCAAATGTGCGTAAGTGTGCTCTTGAGTGTGGATAGATGCTGTTCTTACCTAAGAAAAAATCCCAAATAAGAAAACATGGTGAAGTAATTTCTTCTTAAAAACGGTTGGTGAATGAGGCCCATTGTAGACAATTCAGTGCTGCTCAACATGCTTCAAAGCAGCAGCAAAAATGATTGTTACAACATGTAGTAAGTATTTACTTCCACCAGAGGGCAACACAATCCAAGAAATGTGTTCACTTTTACATGAAGGTGCTCTACAGTCACATGCACAGCCTTTCATAATGATATCAAGATTAAAGGAACCTCTGCCAGAATTTATCTGAGTCTGAGCTCTCTCCAGCTTTAAGTCATTCACCAACTTTAACCTCGCTTGTAACGGAACTTAGTGGAATAAAGAGCGGGAAATTGTAGGAAAAATCTTGCAATGTTGGCCTACTGTCACTCAGACAGTGAGAACCAGTCATATACATGGCATAATATGTTTTAGATCTTGTGTGTAGCTTATGGAGAGGCGGGGGGAGTTCCTGTTGAGCATGACTTGGTTTGTACGTACCTCATCGTAAAGACATAAAAAATGGCAGCAGATAACAGTAAACCAAGATGAGCTTTTTTTCATATGTTATGACACAGTCAATAGTTAACTTGTGGCAGTTCAAGAACACATATTTGGATATTGTGAATTTCTGTATAGCCACCTCGCCTTGGGCAAAAAGGGCAGTCACACCCGAGATCTGTCTCCAGTATCCGAGGCAGCTCCTTTCTTTTAAAATCATTGCTATGTAGCTAAATATAGAGAATTAACGTTACGCTGCCAGCCTCAATACGTTATTAGTATCAATGGGTGTTGACTTGCTTGCTAGAAGCTAGCTTTGTTAAGATAGCAAGTTAGCTAGCTTTTTTAAGATCAAATTTATACAAATGACCTACATTAATGTAACACTAAGCAATTAGTTAGCTATAGTTTGCCCCATTTGTTTCATCAAAGTCACACATAATTGTAAAATTATTTAAGAATTTTACAAAAAGTTAGTTAAATCATACTTGGAAGTGAATGCATAGCTACTGATTGGACTGACACGAACAGGACAATAAAAGTTACTGGGCATAAAAAAGGTCAGCAGCTACTGGGCGTTCCTGTTCTACGTAAACCAATGATCTATGTGGGCGTTCCTGTTCTAAGTAAACCAATGATCTATGTGGGCGTTCCTGTCGAGCTCTACAGGAACCCCCCCCTGCGGCTGCAATAAGATGCTATTGTCAGAATCATAAACCCACACTAAACAGCCAGAGAATAGAACAAATATTAATATGTGTTAGTAAATTAGTTGTGAGCTCAGTAACATTCATACGAGTTCGTAATACTCACAAAAAATTACTTTGCATTTAGAATGGACTAAATATGTTGTTGGTTTGTTAAATAAAATGTGTCAGTCATAATAAAAAAATATATAAATCAAATCAAGATTATAGTACCAAAAAATATCCATAGTAATTCATATTTTTTCCAGTGAAATTTGTTGATCTGCCTCGATCTTCACACATAAACACACAGATTGCTACGCATGATCAGTAAGAAAGTGAATATATATATATTTTTCAAATACAAAACAGTCTTCATACACCTATGTTCAAGAAAAATGCTCATTCATAAGTATTATGTTGAGTTCTTGAGTGAACTGGCCTAAGAAGTGAAGTCTAGGAGCACTGTGTGTTACATTGCTTTGAGTATTTTAAACAGAAAGAGACTATTCAGTGTTTGGCATGTTAAGCTGTTATAGCAGGTAACAGACGGGGCATAGAAGGATAGAAAGTGTTGGCAAAACTGCATATTCTTAATTTGAACATTTTAGAATACAAACTTGTATCACTCACTTTAAAAATGTAATCTGTTAAAAATTCACAATTGTTATTTGCCATTTCGAATTTGGATGAAAACAAAGCATATAAATTAGGGCTTTCAAAGTTAATGCGATAATAACGCATTAACGCAAATTGGTTTTAACACCACTAATTTCTTTAACACATTAACACAACTTGCAATTTTTAGGTTGTAGCGGTCTCAGTTTTAAAGCTAGAGTGAAGATACTGGTATCATATGAAACTAGACTAAAAACCTGAACTTAAATCTAATGAATCCATTGGTACCAACCATGTCATGTAGCTTGTCGCAAAGGAGGTTAAATAACACTCCAAAGTTATGCTAAATTTTGGTGACGAAAAACTGTCATGGCCATTTTCAAAGGGGTCCCTTGACCTCTGACCTCTAGATATGTGAATGAAAATGGGTTCTATGGGTACCCACGAGTCTCCCTTTTACAGACATGCCCACTTTATGATAATCACATGCAGTTTGGGGCAAGTCATAGTCAAGTCAGCACACTTCTGATGTGTGTTATGATTTGAGCATATTTTTTATGCTACATGCAGACCTGTGTGGGTTTCTGGACAATATTTGTCATTGTTTGTGTTGTTAATTGATTTCCAATAATAAATATATACATATATTTGCATAAAGCAGCATATTTGCCCACTCCTATGTTGATAAAAGTATTAAATACTTGACAAATCTCCATTTAAGGTACATTTTGAACAAATAAAAAATTAGTGTTTCATTTGCGATTAATCACGATTAACTATGGACAATCATGCAATTAATCACAATTAAATATTTTGTGTGTTTTAAACAGTTATGCTAAGTGAGTTGGAAATATTGTATACTGTTGTTTAACAATGAATAGATAAATTGAAAAAATGTGTCAAACCGTCTAACTCGGACATCAAGATTCAACTGTACAATTATATATAATAATTCCAAATATGTTTTTTTTGGTGCAAAAATAGCTTTGCAGGCTTAATTTCTAGCTTTAAATAATAGCAATAATAACAGTGTAATAAGTCATTCTTTTATTCATGTAGCACATTTTAAAACTAGGTTTACAAAGTGCTGTGCAGAGAGAGGAAAAGATAAAAGACAATGAGATCATAAATACATACAAAGAGCACACAAAATGCATGACAAATACACTGTTTACAAGAATGAAATAAACGTGAGCAAAAGTACAACTAATGAAAAGCGTCATAGTGGGTTGGCTGGACTGTACACAAGACAGGAAACAATCTACTGCCTACTCATTAGAAAAAAAATCAAGTGTATCAAAAATAATGGCATAATTCAAGACTTTTCAAGAAGTAGAGAAAAGGATCTGATGGGAACCGTCATCATTTTGGTGCGTAAAATGTATTACAAGTATATTCAAATTGGAATGCATAAGGTTAATAATACTAGGTTATACCTACACAGTTCTTCAATTAGTTTGTGCAGCATATGTCATTGTTTGTGGTCTATACTGTAGTGGTAGAGTAAAAGAGTCAGTCTTGACCTTGGAAGCAGTAGTAGAAGTAATAATTTTAACTCAAGGTCCACTTATGATCTTTTTCTGGAGCTTTTAAACCCTTTTTTGCGGTCTTCCTCAGCAGAGAGAGTTTGCCCAGTTGTCATTTTGCCTGTAAATGACCACATGGGCGAAGCTGTTAACTGGACCTTGAGTTGATTTTTTTTTTTTTAAGGGTCAGTTCACCCAAATAACAGAAAAAACTTGTTTGCTCACTTAGTATAGTTTTGGTTTTATTAGTTCAAGTTTTGAGGTATCCATACCTGAGATTTCTGCCTCCATCCCAGTAACAATTGAGGAGAATGGAATCTTGTGTACGGTGCTTACAGCCTTGAAACTTTCAACAGCAACGTCTCCTTCCTGAAGCAACGTCCCAGTCACTCTGGATAATCAACACACTTGCTGTAAACAGGTTTCACTAAGAATAATTCTCTGATAAAATGTAGGTGTAATAAAAACTGCAAGGTCTTATCCAGAGTAATCGGGACACTGTTACTGGAAAGAAACGTTGCTGTTGAACTTTTTCAGATGTAATGTTTCATTGCTGTGATCACCAAATTCTACTTATATCCACTACATTTGGGTGGAGGCAGAAATTTATAAATGTAGGCCAGAAACCATTACAGGAAAGTGAGATGTTTTCTGCAATTCGAGTGAACCGTCCCTTTAAAGGAACAGTGTGTAGCATTTCAAGAGATCAATTGGCAGAAATTGAATATAATATTATTAAGTATATTTTCTTAAGTGTATAATCACCTGAAACTATACTTTTCATTACCTCAGAATGAGTCATTTCTATCTACATAGGGAGCGGGTTCTCTTCACAGAGTCCGCTATGTTGCACCACCACGTTTCTACAGTAGCCCAGAGCTGACAAACCAAACACTGGCTCTAGATAGGGCCATTCACATTTTCACATTTTCGCGTCGGCCACCGCACTTCTCCTACATGCTTGGGACACGGGAGAAGTTTCAGTTGGTTTCAATCTGCAACCTCACTGCTAGATGCTGCCAAATCCTACACACTGCACCTTTAAGTTGAGGTCAATCAAGTGTAGGCCTATCTAGTTAAGGTGAGGATAATAAAATGAAATCACAAAGATAAAAAGGGGGATTGTTTCAAAATGATACAAATTTCCATAGATCCATTGTAGATATTTTTGCATACAAAAGGTAAAAAATATAAGCAGAGTGATTAACTGCTACTATGCACCTACATTAGCTAAAGAAAAAATTAAAAATATATATATTTATAGACATGACACAAGCGAGTTCATCTAAAATTTCTCCAGTGGTACCGACCTTGTCTGTGCTGTGGTATTTTCATTTTATAAGTTGTTAAAACATCATGAAGCGTACCAATACTGTACCCTGAACTACTGTTCCTTATGGTTATTGTTGTTGTTCATCTTTCGGCTGCTCCCGTTAGGGGTTGCCACAGCGAATCATTGATCACATTGATTTGGCATAGGTTTTACACTGGATGCCCTTCCTGATGCAATACATGTTCTAGTGGTGGGAGGAAACCCACGTAAATACAGGGAGAACATGTAAACTCTACACAGAAAGATATCGAATCCGGGACCTTCTTGCTGTGAGGTGAAAGTACTAACCACTGAGCCACCGTGCTGCCCAACTACTGTTTCTAAAAAAAAAAAACTTTTTTACATCTAAGATGAAATGGCAGACATTTGATGCCACGTAGGGTGTGACTACCGTCCATCACTTAGACACTTACAGCCATTTTGAAAAGAAACACTAGATTCCTGGTTGACGCTCTCTTTGACCTCCATAGGGAGGGAGTCAAAGAGATGATCCTCCACAATCAGGCAGCTCCTGCGCAGCAGGCAGCACTGACCGAGCTGAGCCGGGAGACGATCCAGACAGTTTCCCTTCAGTTCCAGATGTGTCAGCTGCGAGAGTTGGCCAACTTTCTCCGGAATGGAGGAGATACAGTTGTGGCCGAGACATAAGGTCCTCAGTTTGTTGCACTTGAACAGTTGCTTGGGAACTACCTCGACTTTGTTGCTAGTAATGGCAAAATGTTGGAGGTTCTGCAGGAAGCCAGCCTCTGGTGGTATTACCACTATAGAGTTGTGGCTAACATCGAGGTACCTCAACTTGAGAAGGGTGAATAACGATGCGGGTAAGGACTCAAGCTTGTTGTGTGAGAGATAGAGCGACTCAAGGTTTTTGACGTGGCTAATTGACAATGGAATGGTGATGATCTTATTGTGCCAAAGTTTGAGGCACGTCAGTCTCTTGAGGTGCTGAAAGCTGATGATCTCCTCTATGGTGCGGATGTTGTTGGATTTTAGATCCAGTTCCTGAAGGTTGTTCAAACTAAAAATAGCGTGGGGGATTCGTTCCAGCTCACAGTTGAGAAGCTCCAATTCGGCGAGATTCATTATTTTCTTCAAACTATTCAGCACTAAGAGCTTTGTACCGTCATTATGAATGACCAACTTGATCAGATGCGGAGACAGATCCGTTATGTTTGTCGGGATCTTTGTGAGGTTACTTTTGAGATGCAGAGTATTTAAGTGCCTGAGGTCTCGCAGAGACTCGAGTCCGATCATTTTGTTGTTTTCAGAGTTCAAGTTTCCAACCAAGTACAGCTCCCTTAAATTCTTCAATAAGTATACCCAGCTAGGAATCTCAGCGACATCTGTAAATTTGACATGAAGGCACCGGAGCTGATCGCGAAGAAAAATGAAAGCAGTCTGTTCAACTTTGGCCGGACAGTGATAGAAGTGCAGCTCCTGGAGGTTTATCATTTGTGAGATCTTCGCTATTATCCTGGCCTCTGGGATTAATTCTAATTTGAGGATTTCCAAATCAGTGAGATCGAACACAGCATCTGGCACTCCGGAGAGCATGAAAAGATGGAGCTCCAACTTCTCTTGAGGATTGCGAGTCACATGCTGCCGCAACTTCTCAAAGGTCCACTCGTGGTTCAGGCTGATCTCCCGAAGTTTGTTCTCACTCACCTCAGAGAGAAAGACACCGAAACGCTTTGAATACAGCTGGTCGTACTGATCGACCATGTGGAGAAGGAACGCAAAGTCATTCTTAACATCTGGAATGTCACTGAAGCTGCTCTCCTCTCTGACTTTTTCAAAGGAATACTCCTTAAGTGGTCGCCGAAAAAGCCAGAACAGTGTGTATATACAGATTATGCCATAAACGCATATGAGAGCAATATAACTAACGAGGAGTTTCTTTAACATGAATGCCATGTTGTGTGTACAATGGAACTTGCTGTATCCAGTCAAATGCTTTATATCAGGCTCACACACATGGTCGAAATCTATAGAGGCGACAAAAGTCATCGTGTAGCACAGGATCAAAATGAATTTGACCGTTTTGATGACTGTCTGAATGGCATACAGCCTGTAAATCAAGTCACTGTCTTCCACATGGGCACGGAATTTCCGGACTTTTTCAAACAGGGCTTTTGCTTGCTCGCCATCTTTCTTGTCCAGTATGGTCATGGCAGGAACTTCACTCACGAGCTTTTCAGCAGAAAACGTGACCCCAGATTTAGTCAGCATTGGGGTGGACTGATTTGGACTCCCGTCCTCGCTGCTCATGGACATATGCTTCAGGAGGGAGGAGGCACAGGCCAGTCTCTGCTTGTTCTCCTCCGAGTCCTCGCAGGCAGTCTCGGACAGTGCTTTCGTAGTCCAAGGCGATTCGAAACATTTCCCCAGTATGGAAACAAAATGTTCTATTTTGGAACTTGTCTTTGGGTACTTGAACCAGAAGTTGCTACTGACCATTAATACAATAGTGTGGATTAGAGCGAGGTATGGGAAATATTTGGAATACCAAGGAAGGGCAACATGGTAGCACATCTGGTTGACAAAAACATACTGCTGAAAATCCAGCCTGGTCCTGACACCTGTGGGCTGAGGCTGCCCATAAGTACCCGACTGTGTGAAGGGAACTGTAGGGGGGATGCTATCAGGAGGCCTTTTAGCCATTAAAGGAGCGGCTTGCTCTCCAATGGCGCTTTCTCTGTTCCATAAACTATCAGCTGTCTCTGGGGGTTGGGGTCCTAAGAAGCCCCCGGCCCCCTCTGGATTTTGTTCCAGAATGGGAAGACAAACCACTTGGTCCTTAGTTAACTGCATCGTTCCAGAAAATATGGCCAACATCAACATCACAATACCAAGATAATCCATGAAGACATCCCACCATGGTTTCAGTATTCGATAGGTTGGCTGAATGTCATTCAGGGCGGCTACTTCTGTGAGGGTGAACATTCCTGCAACAGAGAATAGGAATTAACATCATGCTTGATTTATCTCATGACAAAAAGTATACATAATATAAGATTGTTATCCCAGTAGATTTTTTGTTTTTGTTATTTCACAGACTTGTTGAATTGTTTCCTCATAACCTCCCCTAGTGTGCATAATGGACCCAGGAAAGGAAAGTTATGTATATATATGGCCACCTTGCTTTCACATATATGCTCGCCTTTCTGCAGTAAAGTACGTGCTTTTTGAGTAAGGTTAAATTCCAATATGAACGCACCCTTCATCCTCTTATTCATGCTTAATAGGACTGTTATCTTCATCTTGGCAATTCTTTTTTTAACAAAGTTTTTTTAGCTGTGACCAGCAGGGTGTAATTTTTGGAGAACATTAATTCATGAAAGTAATCCTGTGTTATTGCAGGTCAAAGCTTTTATCTTAGCTTAGCTCCCTAACAGTATTTAGATCCTTGTACGGGTACTGCTGACGACACACAGGGTAAAACTAATACTGTGTTGTGGCAGTCCTTGCCTACTTAAAATCTTAAAATTCCATGTTTACCACGAGAAATTTGCTCTTGGATGGGTGACTAAGTGGTAAACATCATAAAAATCTGGCAAGTTACTACCTGAATTTACAGAGTTATTTCTTCTCACTTCCATAAATGATGGACAACTGCAAAAAAATGTTTTTACCAGTTTAATGATAAATATATCTATATAACCTCAATTTGTCCGTCACAATACTGTATTTGTTTTTACAGGCTATGTGGTGATAATCATATCCAGGCTGGCTGCTCACACAACAGAGTTTATGTCTGGTCATAATCCTGTTTACATCCTGCAGTGGCTTGCATATTGGTCCTGTTCATGTGGGACACACTGAGTGACCAGAAAAAGAGAAATGTACTGGGCCCTGTAATCCAATGTAATCCAATACAGTCTTGTAATAAATCCATGCCTTTTGAGACTCTCACATTTTGTGAGAGAGAGATGTGTTGATTACTGTATGCTGTGGTGTTGTTGGATCACTTTAAACTCTAATGTGTTTCTAATATTTCACGCTGCAGCCGGTAACTTTGAGCAAATATGATAAAGTTTTATTTTTATAAAACGGTCACTATTCATGACAGTAGTGCATGAGACAGAAAATAAAAAAATCGTGTTCCTCTACTGTTCCTCTACCTCCTCCTAGTGCTCCTAATGGCATCTGCAAGATTTAAAAGAGACTGCGCCCGAACCAAAATAACCAATCAGAGCTCGCAAAACTCACAAACTCCGATCAAACGGTCAAACTAGGCAGCTCTGATCAAATATGAATAAAGATTCTGTTACTGTAATGCCTATTTCTCACCTCAAATGTTTTCAGAAACGTATCTTAGTGTACTGTTTAGCTGTAAAATGAGAATGTTTGTGACTCGGCCGCTATTTTGAAAACAGTCGAGCCAAAACCAAGCACAGCCCACCAGCCGGAGCAAACTTGATCTGATAGGTTGTTTTCCTTCAGGTGCGGTGAAATCTTGCAAATGCCATAGAGTGCTCCAGGGATGACGTATTTTTGTTGGCCAACCAGGAAGTTAGCATCACCATGGGTTCCCTCAACAAAAAGCCAATGGGATTTTTCCATTGGGTTTTGGATTATTGTAGAAAATACGCTCTGTGGCCAACAAACGTTTTGTTCACCAAGATAATCTTCACAAATGAACACCATTTTTTATGATTTTTGAAGTGTAAATGCAATCGCCAGAAGTAAAAAGCTAACATTAGGCTACAGACAAACTACACCACGGTCGGCGTGATGACGTTTAGTAGTCTCATTTAGCCACATGTTAGCAACCACCTTTTTTAAAGACGTATAAAAGCTTCAAAATTCACGAGTGGGATATTTACTGACATATTTTATGTCGTAGAACAAAACATTAAAATCTTTTAAGCTTGTGTTAACCACATACCTTATTTTAGGCATCTAACTAAACACCCATTCAAATAACCCATTGACTTCCAGACGAGGGAACCGGAAGTGTTAAAATGCTAACTCATTTCCGGGTTTTAGGACTCTTTTCCTGTAGCTATCTATTATGAGGACACAGAGGAACATTATTTTTTTTCACAGATTATCTGTCCCATGCACTACTATCAGGATATAGTGACAGTGTTATCAAAATAACTTTTTTAATATTTGCTCAAAGTTACCAACTGCAGCTTTAATTTTCTACATTTTTTAGTAAGATAGCATTTACTGTATTACATTGTAAAGGTGTTTCTATTTTTCTGGTCACTTATATCATGTGTTGGAAATGATATTTCCTGGCTTTACTTGCTGATGAGGACTGGGAGGATACACTGGTTGTGTCCTCCAATGTTTAGGCAAGGCCAAATTTCCAAGTCACATTTAGAGGAGGCTCAGAGAGAACAGCCCAGACACATTGTTATAGATTCAGAGAGGACACTGCCCTTGAACTGGGGCACACCACACATGTGCAACACAATGCAAATGCAAATGTAGTCTGAATTATATTATATATATTATATATTTACATAGGCCTACGTGTTTTCCGTTTAGGCTATTCTAAAACGACAAATAAATAAAGACAATTAAATGGTACAAAAAATATCTGTGCCACCGCTATATCTAAATTCTTTTGTGTATGTTGAAAGCATGAAGGTCAATATTCCCAACGAGGCTGCAGAGCAGGGTGAGACCGGCTGCAGCAGCGAGACGCATCCATGGACACAAAACAAGAGGTGGACCTGATGTCCGTGGAGCCTTAAACGCAGCACTGCTATCTGGGTTTCGTGAGAGAAAATCACGACGCGTTCACATTACATTAGTGCACTAAATTCACCGCTGGTTCATTCTAATAGCCAACCCCGCTATTTCCACTACGCTATGTAACCTGCTAGCCCTATTGGGCCAGAGCACAGCGGTTATTGTAGACCTTGAGTAACCTAAATGAGGACCAGCAGCACTCAAACGCACAGATACGAACCTTCAGGAGGTCGGGTCCAGTTATGTCGATGCCAGCAGTACCGAACAACGCCTCTTCTTATAAGCCATGTTCCGCTGCGGTGATGAAGCCGTCCATTCTTCGCATCAGTTCAACCGTGGGCCTGCTGGCCGGGCTGTAAGCAGCTTAGCTGTCTACCCCCACTCCGCTTCAGATGGTCGGGTCCTCTGCCTCTGACTGGCGACACAGCCGGCACGGCAGCACCAGCTGCTGGAAGCGGACCCGGCTTGTTGTTATTCACACATTCGCCGAGGTTGCTGCTCCTCAATACGTTACACCATGACTATCAGTTGGCAATAGTATCTGTTGTAATGTGCAGGATTAATCTCTCCTGATGTTACGCAGGTGTTGTTTTTTTCCCACATATTATGTACGGCATCTAAACCTTGCACGGATTGTCAGTAGCAGGGGAGATGACCCACTGAAGTTAGGGACCGTCGTAAAAGTGTAAAGGGTGTAATTTAAAGTAACATCACATCTTTGTTTTGTTATTAAAAAAAAATAAAACCTACACGAAACCTTTCACTAGAACAAACAGTCAAAAGACCAGTAAATCCATATTTTTACCTAGGCCTTTAGGAGGGAAAATAAAGCCATGTTTGTTATCAGAGACACTTCAAACTCACTTTATTTTAATGCAGGTTTTATTCGTCTTTGCACAATGTCTCATTATTGAACTGTTTCTGCCGTTTTCCTCAATAGCTTTCTTTGTTATTTTGTCATGGGCTACTTCAAACCACCTTTTTTCTGTTCTTGGTGTCTTTGCACACAATGTAGGCTACGTTCAAACCTAAGGGACAACAGTTGGAAATTAGCCATATGGCTAACATTGTTACATTTACAGTAGTGTTGACCAATGTGCATTGTCCCTGTAAAAATAGAATATATAGATTTAAAATAATAAAATTGTACATATACAGAACCCAACTTCCCTTCAAAATTAAGTTATTATTTGTATATTACAGTATGTTCCAACGTAGTTAGCATTGCTTTTATTACACTTTAACATTTTTTCATTGGTGCCTCATGTGCACATAATAATAGACTAATCTTCTTTGCCTTATTAATCCTCACCAGCCAGCGAGTAATATCTAATCCCACAACACACTTGGAAACATGCCATGTACAGTGACCTCTTTCAGACATGACAATACAGTAACACAATTTACAAGATTTTTTTTCCCAAATTTTTTGTCAATTCAACACTATTACTTTCACCATACTGCATCACTGATCTGATCAAACAATTGGCATTGTTTGTCAAAATCTTTTTTTTTTTTTTTTTTAATTGTGGATTTTTGTGATGTTAGAACTGTAAGACATTCCAACCTTAGAAATGACCTTAGCAAATAAATATAATTTTATTGGTCAACAACATAAAAAAAAGTGTTTATAAAAATAATTTTTTGTAATAGACTACATACTTTTTGTGCACATTTCGAGAGCCGAAGAAAAACACCAGTATGACAAAGTCGTTTAAGTTTAATGCACTTTAAATTGCCATCTTTCTATGATACAGAATTGTTTAACCAAGGTTTTACATGTAGGCCTACTTATGTAAGATTTATCCTTGGTTTTTTTGCATTTCCCCTGCTGCGGTCCATGTGAACTAACAGTCTCTTGAAGAAAATAAAAGACTTTATAAGGGCAACATAACATATATGCAATACAGCATATCTAAGGCTACTGGCCTAGACTTGTGAGGTCTTCAGTTTAGATTTACATTCAGTAATCAAATTATATGTAGAAGTGATAGGAAATGTGCAGTAAAAATAGTTTGGGAAAAAGGCTTATTCGCTTTCTTGCCGAAAGTTAGATGAGAAGATCGATATCACTCTTGTGTCTGTACGCTCAATATGAAGCTACAGCCAGGAGACAGTTAGCTTAGCATAAAGACTGGAAGCAGGTGGAAGTGGCTAGCCTGGTTCTGTCCAATGCCAGCACCTCTAAAGCTCACTAATTAAGCGATTCCAGGAACTACATCGGGACAAAAAATAGTCCAGCATGTAAATCCTTATAAAACCATAACTTCCCATTTTTACATTTTGGTTTTTGTGCAGATTAAACAGACAAGTTATGACGTATTAATTAGTTAGCTTCAGAGGTGCTGGTAGGTGTATTTTTTTTTTAACACTTGGACTGACTAGCTGTTTCCTCTTGTCTCCGGTCTTTGTGCTAAGCTAAGCTAATCACCTGCTGGCTGTAGCTTTATGTTTAATGTAAAGATATGAGATTTATGTCAATCTTCTCATCTTACTCTCAGCATGAACTATTCCTTCAAGAAGGATTTGTGGCTGGATAATATGTCAAAAGTGAATAACAAAAATAACAAGCATCCCTGTTGCAGCCACACTTTATGTGACAATATATGAATAAGTAGGTTTCCCTCTGTCGAGGAAACTGGAAAAATAACTTTCTTAAATTGTAACTTTGGTCATTTTAAACCTGGACCCTATTTTCCCATGTTTTTGTGTCTCACTTATAGCGACAACAAATTCTAAAATTGGTCCAGTATCAAGGGAGAGAGCTGTAGACTGCAGCTGCTCACGGGCTGCAATATGGTGCTATTGGGACAAGCTGGCACCGTCATTTACGTCCACTAACAGTGTTTGTTTTTGCCATGACAGGTTCTGATTGTTATTTGTCTGACATTATGGAAAGAGTCTCCCTCAAGGAGAAGTGTAGCTCTGAAATCTGGCGAGCTGACGTGTTGCCGGAATAGTGGAATACATCCATGGTGGAAACACGAGTGGCAGCCGGGCAGAATTTGTTTATTTGGTGTACAGAAAGCATAGCTTAGTGTTATCGAAAAGATTTTAAGTGTCATGGCTGAATATTTAACTGATTTCCACAATGTGAATGAGGTCTTTGAATTCGATGGCCACCCGTATTTATTTGAACCAGAGTATTCGGATATTCAGATTTCACAACGAGACTTGTCCTTGAGCGGGACTTGGACACAATATCAAACAGACCGGATCAAGCGAGAGGTACAACAATTTAAAAAAATGTTGTCCCCATTAGTCACTTAGACACAAACGCATGGGAGAATAGGGTCCAAGTTGAAAAATACCAAAGTTACGCTTTAACAGTATAGTCTAATACTTAAGTATGGTAATGAGTTCATACAAAACAAATGCTCTGAATTGGTAGACAGAGCAAACAGCAGGCACTGTGGCTACAATAAGGCATCTCACTCAGCCTTCATTTGGTCCCTGACATCAGAAGGCAGAGTTTCAAACAGCGTGTCTTCCACTATAAGGCCACTGCGCTTCAAAGCACGACAGCAACCGAGCTCTTGCGGCAGAAGCTCAAAGTGGTTGTATTTGAGGTCCAGGTATGTCAGTAGAGCTAGGTAGGAGATTTTTGGCGAGAGTATGGACAGCGAGTTTTTGCCTAGCTTAAGTGTTTTAAGCTTTTTGCAAAAGAAGAGCTCATCTGGTAGATTTTCGATTTTGTTACAGGTGACAGAGAAATACTGCAGACTCTGAAGGACCCCAATTTCTGGAGGGATGAATCGGATGTCATTGTTGGACAGGTCCAGGTAGCGCAGTTTGTTGCACAAGAACAGGTGCGAAGGCAATACCTCGATCTTGTTGTGGCTGAAGTAGAGGCGCTCTAGGCTGCCGAGTTTCTTGATATGCTCTGGGATGTACATGATACCATTGTACCAAAGTTTGAGGCAAGTGAGTTTTCGAAGATACTGGAAGCTGATGATCTCCTCTATTGAGCGGAGGTTGTTCTCTTTCAGGTCGAGCTCTTGCAGATTTGTAAGGCTGAAGATTGCGTGCGGGATGCGCTCCAGATCACAACGCACTAGCTCCAGCTCGATCAGGTTGGTCATCTTTTTCAGGTTGTTGAGCATTACTAGCTTAGTGCCATCATTGTGTAAGTACAGCCGCTGCAGATGGCTGGAGACATCCACTATAGACTGGAGTATCTTTGTCAAATTACTCTTAAGGGAGAGAGTTTTCAAACACTTCATCTCCCGCAGCGACTCAAGAACTATATTTTTGGAGGCATCGAGGCTTAGAGACCCGGTGAGATAGAGCTCCTCTAAGTTGCGCAGGCCGTACATCCAGTTTGGAAGTTCCCTGTTGTCATCGAATTTCACACGAAGCACTTTCAGGTTCTCTTTGAGGAAGGAGGTAGCTGTTGTGTGCAGCTTCAAAGAGCATTGGTAAAGAGACAGCTCCTGAAGGTCTTCCAGCTGAGAGATTGAGGCAGGGATGGTGACATTGTTGATGATCTCTAGCTTGAGCGACTGCAGCTCTGTCAACTCAAAGGCAGTGTCGGGTAACCCAGGGAGCATGAACAGCTGAAGTTCCAGCCTGTTGTTACCGTTAGTCTGCAGCCTCTGACGCAATTTCTCCGCGGTCCACTCATGGTTGAGGTTGAGCTGTTTCAGTTTGTTCTCGCTGACCTCGGATAGAAAAACTGCAAACCGTTTAGAGTACAGCGGGTCATACTGATCGATCATGTGCAGCATGAAAGCAAAGTCGTTCTTGACGTCCGGGATGTCATTGATGCCTGTTTCCTGTCGCACATACTCAAAGGAGTATTCTTTCAGTGAGCGGTAAAACAGCCAGTAAGAGGTGTAAAGGCTTGTTAAACCATAGACGGCCACTAAACACAGGTAACAGTAAGAGAGCTTCGAAAACAGATGAGCCATTGTGTGGTTACATTCAAAGTCTTTGTAGCCTGTCATGTCCTGGATCTCAACTTCGCAGCGCACTCTATTCCGCACTTTATTCACTAGAGAACTATTGTAGGCAATGATCAGAAGGAATTTAAACACCTTGAAGACTGTCTGCCGAACGTACATAAGATAAAGGATGTCTCCTTCCTCAACGTGCAAACGGAACTTCTTCACCTTTTCAAAAAGAGCTTTAGCTTGCTCGCCCTCTTTTTTATCAAGAACACTTGCTGATGGCTTGTCGACTACAATCTTTTCCGGGATCGACCGGAGGGACTGTGTCTTCTCCAGACTTCCTTCTCCAGGAGACACAGCGATGTTGGACTTAAAAGCGGCGCTCTTTTTATGGTCCTTTTCTTCAGGATTTTCTCCGGACACCTCTGACAAAGCTCGCGTGGTCCAGGGAGAGTCGAAGCACTTGCCAAGCATGGAGATAAAATGCTCTATTTTAGAGCTTGAGCCGGGGAATTTGAACCAGAAGTTGCTACACACCATGAAAACGAGTGTGTGTATAAGGACCAAATAAGGAAAGTACTTGGCATACCAATGCAGAGCCTTCTCGTAACACATCTGATTGATGAAACTGTACTGTTGAAGATCCAGATCGGTTTTCAGACCTGTCATTTCTCTTGGTACGGCTGAAATATTGGATTGCAGGTGTGACTGTGACTTCACTTCCACTTCACTTGTGTTTTCTGAAGGCGACGATACTCTCTGAGGAAGGCATATGATTTTATCTTGCATTACCTAAAACGAAATATAGGGAAAAAAAGAAAGATTAGACCAACTTATAGGACATCATCTCACCAATGCCCACACCCATGGAGCCCCTTCCGTTACTTTAATGCAGGACTGTCTTTGGTCTGAATTTTCACAGCTGGATTTCCCCTGGAGAAAGTCAACTTGTTGGCCATGTGTATGCAAAACCGGCTTTCTACTTCTACACATGCACATCTCCAGACAGGTAGAGTATCGCTGTGACAGCAGTGCAGTGGGATGAAAAGAGAGATCACCACACATCACATTTAAAATAATTGCATCCAAAGTCAGACTTAAACTGAAACTAATTAGGGCTGTCAAAGTTAACGCGATAATAACAAGTTAACGCATATTCGTTTTAACGCCACTAATTTGTTTAACGCATTAACACAACTTGCTAGAGTGAAGATACTGTCATCACAGGAAACTGAAAACCTAAGGAATCCATTGGTACCAACCATGTCATACTAGCTTGTCGCGAAGGAGGGTAAAAACGCTCCAAACTGGCATGGCCATTTTCAAAGGGATCCATTGACCTCTGACCTCAAGATTTGTGAATGGAAATGGGTTCTATGTGTACCCACGAGTCTCCCATTTACAGACATGCCCACTTTATGATAATCACATACAGTTTGGGGCAAGTCATAGTCAAGTCAGCACACTGACACACTGACAGCTGTTGTTGCCTGTTGGGCTTGAGTTTGCCATGTTATATTTGAGCATATTTTTTATGCTAAATGCAGTACCTGTGAGGGTTTCTGGACAATAGTTGTCATTGTTTTGTGTTGTTAATTGATTTCCAATAATAAATATATCCATACATTTGCATAAAGCAGCATATTTGCCCACTCCCATGTTGATAAGAGTATTAAATACTTGACAAATCTCTCTTTAAGGTACATTTTGAACAGATAAAAAATGTGTGATTAATTTGCGATTAATTGTGATTAAAGCTGAAGTAGGCGAGATTGGAGCAAGTATGATTAAAAAAAGGTATTTTTATAAAACGGTCGCTATATCGTGACAGTAGTTCACCGGAGGAAAACAACCAGCCAGAGCTGATCTGAGGTCCGCTGTCCAGCTGCCGTCTATGAGAGCCGACTGTCAATCACTCGCGAACTCCGACCAAACGGTCAAACTAGGCCGCGCTGATCAAATATGAATCAATATTCTGTTACTGTAATGCCTATTTCTCTCCTCAAATATTTTCAGAATTATCTTGAAGTGTACTGTTTAGCTGTAAAATGAGAAAATTTGTGACCCGGCCGCCATTGTAAAATCTGGTACCAGGAACTCCAAGTTCCGCTCACATGACCGGAGCACAGCCAATAGGAACGCTCTCTCTCTCTGAAATGACCTGTGATTAGTCAAAGTCTGCCGTCACGGGCTAGATTTTCTAAAGCCTGAAAACAGAGCCATGATGAGGTGCAGAAGTCTAGTTATCTCTCAGAACACTTGAATTAAAATATGCTCAAAGATTATTATGGAATTTTTGCACAATAATGCCAAAAATATACTGCCTACTGCCACTTTAACTATGGACAATCAGGCGATTAATCGCAATTAAATACTTTAATCGATTGACAACCCAACTAAAACTCATACAAAGTAGCCTCCAGAAGCATTTGACTATTAAATTCGGACACATTTATGCTGTAAGGAGATGCTGTGCTCTCACCACAGAGCCTGTTCTCTTACTGAGCCTTGAGCCCCAAACACATACACCCACTCACATATACAAAAAAGATAAAATAAAGGAAGCAGAGTATTGCATCATCATAAAATAAGTAAGAAATGCTTTCCCAATAAGGTCGGGGTAGGAGAGAAGTCTGTTTGCTGACCTAAGTTGAAGAATTACTGTGTGGTTTGGTCACACCACTCAGGGTGAAAAGAACGCCCTCAAGAGAGTCATAAAATAATAACCATTGGTTCATGTCTCTCCAGCATTGAGTCTCTGTACACCAGGGATACTCAACTTGCTTTGCCAGGGGGCCACTTTTTCAAAATGACAAGAGGCCAGGGGCCAGTTAAAGCTACAGTTGGCAACTATAATAAAAATAACTTTTTGCTCAAACTGTCACTATATCCTGAGTCGTGAGCTCGTGAACTCTGATCAAACGGTCAAACTAGGCAGCGCTGGTCAAATATGAATCACGATTCTGTTACTGTAATGCCTATTTCTCACCTCAAGTGTTTTCAGAAACATTATTTTAGTGAACTGTTTAGCTGTAAAAAGAGGAAGTTTGCTCCAGCCGCTGGGCAGTGCTTGGTTTTGGCTCAACTGTTTTCAACCATAGACTGTATATAAGAAGTGGATGTAGTCTCAGTGACGTCACCCATTAGTTTGTTCGAGTTCGGCATTTTGGCCGTCGCCATCTTGGTTTTTGGCTGTCGCCATCTTGGTTTTTTGCAACCAGAATTGACACGGTGGAGCTAAGTACAACCGAATACTAAATAAGACATTCTTAGGAGACCTAAAACGTTATAATTAGCTTTCATGAGCGGAAAACTCCTGTGACAACGTACGGGGTACCCCTCTTGCGTTACTTTTGGACGGACCACGGACAGCATGTCAATATACGCTTGTTCAAAATAAACTTCCATTTTCACAAGAAGTTAGGTTTAGGGCACAAAACCACTTAGTTAAGGTTAGTAAACAGTCGTGGTTGACGTTAACTTCATTGACTAGCAACTCACGTGACTCACAGGGCTGACGATGAACGAGTCACGTGCTTAAGACTGACGTGACAAAATAAGTCAACGTTACTTTTAGTTTCACGCGAGACACAAACACCGGTCACCTGGTTGAAAGTCTTGTGTTTGTTTGTTAGAGATAATGGCTTTCAGAGCTCAGTGGTGCCGTCGTCGCGTTGTGTCTGAAAGGGCCTTCAGTGAGTGAGAGAAGGAGAGAGAAATGGAGAGATTCTGAAGCAGGGGCAAAAAATGAATGAAGGAATGAATGAAAACTGATGAATATTAGTCTATGACAGACATTCACACAAATTAACGCCAGATGAGTGAATTATTCTGTAGCTATTCTTTCCTAAGAATTAAAAGTAAGATTAAAAGTACCTAAGATAAAAATACTGTCGTAGTGTACTTATTATTTTGATTCTTTAAAAGTCCCCAGAATGCAGGAAACAAAGTCTCTGAAACTCATTTTTTTTCTGGGGGAGGACCCCCTGAACCTCTGCCTTGGTTTTGCAATCCTCCCTATTTTTGAAGTCTCAAGGTTGGCAATTATGATAACGCATCGACTCATTGCCAATGAAGAGCTCTGTAACTGTGCTAATGGGGAATAAAGTAGCTTGAACTTCCTGCGTGTATACAAGGATTTACAGTGACCAGGCTATCACAGTGCATATAAACTGTTTTCTGATTACATGTGTAACCTCATTTCTCTGAGAAACCTGGTTTACTGAGTGCATGTAAACATACTGGATATTGGCTAAAAGTAGTTGACATCAGTAAACATCAACTTCCTTTAGTGTTTACTGTAAATAATGAAAAACAGCTGCTTCACTCTGCAATAACAGGAAATGGGCACTTTAATTCAATGGTCACAGGCCTGAAAGGGAGACAATTTGTGCTCTTTGTTTAGCTGTCTGATACTAAACTCAGCACATTATAGTGTCAGATGATCTGAAACTATTACAGTATGTAAATGCAAACAAACTACAATTGTGAAGAGTGAATGCAAAAGGACATCATTACTATATTAAGGGTAATGCAGCTGTGCTGCAGCACATCACAGACTGAAATGCCCAGTCAGGTCTGCTGGGGTCTCTGCAGAGCTGATCTGCAGAATTTTACAGTCTCTCTCTGTATTTCTCCCTTTAACTCTAAATGCAGGGAATACTGTGTGATGCAATGAAGTAATTACATAAAAAGGCATGTTGATAATGTTCTGACTTCTAATGTAAACTTGGCTAAATAAATATTATCTACTCAATTTACTAGCTATTCGATCATGTCCAAACACTGTTATAGTGAGAGTAGGAAACAATGGCTGCTCCCACTCTGATAAATATCCTGTTAAGAGTTTTTCTAAAAAATGTTTTGGTATAATTTCCAGGATTTACACTACAGAGTATTAAATGGGCCAAAAAACAGTCCTATTCTACACAGAGAGAGAAGTTAAGCGCCAGGCCACAGGAGTTTGGAATCTGGTGTTTACTAAAAGGGGCTGGGTGGGTAAATGTTTCCACTGGTAAACTCCTGTTGGGATGAATGCTTCCTTTGCTGCACGCAGTCCCGGTTGTAAAAGCAGGGAATTAGTGCTTTTGAACTGGTGCCAATGCAGGAGGCAGAGCAGTGATGTTCTATCAGAGAGCCTATAGGTTTGGTCTCGTGAATTAAATTACTCTACGGCTTCTTTTATCTCATAAACATGTTGCCGTCTGAACTCATGTTACATTAGCGCGCATTAGCTACATTTCTCCCTCACTTTCAAAGAGATGGTTACAGTTGGACAGTGGAAACACAAGCCATTACAAAACCTTATGCAACACATGAGGGTAAAGCCTGTACATCATGGTGAGGCATTGTTACTGACCTGAAGAGTGCATCCAAAGACGCCGATCATGAGCATGACTACAGACAGGTAGTCGGTGAACACGTCCCACCACGGCTTCAGGACTCTGAATGCTGGCTGCTGGTCAGAGAACTGCCGGAATTCCATCACAGGAATCATGATGCCTGTTAACAAAAGAGTGGAAAATTATCCCACATGACTTTCAATCCATACAATGAGAAAAATAAAAATGTTATCTAAATCATAGTAGCTATAAAGGATATTCCAGTTTGTAACAACTCACAACAATAAGGTATTAGCCTTCATTCATATCCCCCTTCAACATGAATTGTTTAACTTCAATCCTCAATTTTTCATCAGATTGTTTACCTCACAATTTGTCCAATACTTTGGAATATGCCCAAATATCTGCGCAAACTAATCACATTCCAATCAGCCTCAGCTGTACTTTGTTGTTACTTTGTGCTAATTAGCAAACGTTAGCATGCTCACAAGCTAAACTAAGATGGTGAACATGGCAAACCTTACAGCCGGGACACAGCGGACGCATGAGCAGCGTGCTAGCTCGCTGAACTGCTGCATCTCTCTTGCATGTGGTGTCCACACTGGCAGCGTTTCTGCTGCAGCGCTGCTGCTGCAAGTTCTTTGTTTCCACATACAGTGTGCCTTTCATAATGTCCATTTCAGTTCATTATAAATGTTGTTTATATTTATTTAAGAGAGAAAAAGGTTTAGAAATGTGTGATCATTTGTAAATAATAGTAATAATCCACAATTAAAAGCCAATACTCTAATCATTTATGGAGCTCTGCAAGTCACTGCATTTTCCCCAACACTGTCCTGCAAATATTTCAGAATAAAAGTCCTGTGTATGTTAACAAATGAAGGAATTCTGTCCACAGAAAAAAACGCTAGAGTGCTTTTATTTTGAAACGAAACAGGCAGTGTTGAGTTGAAAATAATAAACTTTTTTTATGTCTGTGACATATTCTACAGATATAGACATTGAAACTGTAGTAATGCTGCTGGTATGATGTCAATATACTGTCAAAAGATCATTTTCAAAATCGTTAATAACGCATCTTTTTTTTTAATGCCACTAATATCTTTAACGCATTAATGTAACTTGCAATTTTTAGGTTGTAGCACTCCCATCTTGATAAGAGTATTAAATGCTTGACAAATCTCCCTTTAAGGTACATTTTGAACAAATAAAAAATTTCTGATTAATTTGCGATTAATAACGATTAACTATGGACAATCATGCGATTAATCGCAATTAAACATTTTAATCGATTGACGGCCTTAACCAAAACTAATGACATTTCCATCAGCCTCAGCTGTAGGCCTACTTTGTGTTTAGTGCTAATTAGCAAACGTTAGCTTGATAACATGCTAAACTAAGAAGGTGAACATGGTACACATACCTGCTAAACATCAGCATGTTAGCAAGTTGAAGTTAGCATAGCTCAAAGCACACCAAATCAGGCATTGCGGCGAAAAACGCCAGTCCTCCTGTTCATTTGAATGTGGGTGGTGTGTTTAGGCTGCGGCGGTGGGGACTGCATCAGATGCCAAAAAAAAACACAGCGGCCTGCGGCGAAAAGTTGAAACAGAATCAACTTTTGGAGAAACACAACTTGACGATATGCTGCGGTGGCCAATCACATAACTGCCAATCAATGGGCCATCCAAATCAAATGGGTCTATCAAATGAGAGTCACTCAAATGGACCATTTAAGTGAAACTCCCACGCTGCCACACAACCCTGATTTGGTGTGAATGCAGCCTTAGTCTTGTTAAACCTGGACTCCTCTTTTCCCAGAGCGGCTATGAACCTTGAATTATCACACCTTGTCCTCTTTGGCATTAGCTCAGTGGAAAACAGAGAGCAGTAAATACAGAATGGTTCCTCAGACCAATGATTCCCTCTCTAGTGGAGCTCCAACTTTATACAAATGCACATTACAAATGTAATTATTTATAAGTCAGTGCCCACAGAAGACTAAATAAATGACTCATTTTGCTTGTGTTTGGACATTAACTTCATAGCACGATGACTGACAAAATTGAATTATACCAGCCCTTTTGTTGTTTACATACAGCATGGTCTCCATGCTATTAATCTCTTAATAGACTATTAAAAACCTGTCTTTGTTAACAGCTGTAGCTTGAAAACTCGTGGTGTATCCGTGATGCAGCTTTCTGCTCACACTCTGTGGTCACCTTCTGTAAAGTGCTTACTACAGCTGCAAGGGTCCTGTTTCCAATATCTGTCTGACAGTGATTTGGCTGCAGTGTCATTCAAACTTCAAAGGCCTATGAAAATTCTGTATAAACACTTTTTGTAGTAAGTAATGCATTTAATGGGCCGGTGGAAACAATAACAATGCAAAAAATGTAAACTACAGTCCAAATACAAACAAGCCCCGTATGTGTCTAAAAGTTTAAGCAGGTATAATGAATAATCTACAAGGTGCCAGACCATAATGTACAGTGTTTTATCATCTGCAGCTCCACGGTGCCAAAGAGACAGGTGCTGTCAATAGCTGAATACATCTACAGAATACTCATACTTCATTATTAATGAGTCTAGCTGTAAGGTACCGTTGAATAGTTTGCTAAAAGCCTGGGGGCTTTTAGAGGGATCATAGTTTTGATAGTTCAATTAAGTTTTTCACACAAAATGTCTTTATTGATTCTTCCATCTCAGTGTCATGACAACAGGAGGAGCCATTCAGGGGATGTTTACACCGAGCTGTCTACTGACGGTTGATTTTTAAGGGTCAGTTCAGCCAAATTATAAGAACCATTTTTCTCACTTAGCTCTTGTTGTATCTATGTGCTAAGGTTTGAGATATCCATCTCAATGGAATTTTGCTTCTAGTATTGAAAAATGTTTATAACATTTTTAAAACAACATCTGTATCCAGGAACAATGATCTAGTTACTCTGTATTATACGCATTGGAACTACTTTTTAAAAAAATAAATAGTCCCTATGAAAAGTGTTAATTATGTGTTCTAGAAAGTAACTAAGTACATGTACAAGTACTGTACTTAAGTACAATTTTGAGGCACTTGAACTTTACTTGAGTAGACCTATTTCTATTTTGTATGAGCTTTATGCTCACTTACACTTGTACTCCACAACTAGTCCATTAAATGTATTTGACATTTTAGTTACTAGTTACTTTGAGGATTAAGCTTTTACACACAAAACAAGATAAACAAGAGTTCCCAACTTTCCCAACTGTGGACTATTTTTCCGTTGACAATTTCATGACCTCTCAGCCACACTCTAAATGCTGAAAAGTGGTGATGACGGACTGGTTATCTTGCACAGTGATGAACTACTTTAGTTCAAAATTCATACTTGTATATTTTTGTTAGGGAACTAATGGAGTGATAAGAGTAAATTGCAGCACAGACTGCAAACAAAACAAAAACAGCCTATAATAGCCTACAAAGTTATATAATATTATTCCACTTTTTTTTTTGCAGAATCATATATATCCTTGTGGCCCTTCAGCAAATGTTCTGAGGCTCAGTGCCAGTTTGCAGTCTAGGGATTGGGAACCTCTGTGAATTCACAACACTCTTATAAGACTGGTAGATGAGACAACCCGACACTATATAAAGTAGTTAAAATTAGCTCCACCTGAACCAGCTACAACATTAAAATGCTGTTTATGTGTTAATACTTCAGTACCAACAATCCAACAACATAATATACCAACACATTTTCACTCCCTACTTGTCAAATACCGCCACTTGGTCAGCGCCCCTCGGCATCGGAGACCGACACACGGGGTACGCCTCTTGCGTTACTTTTGGACGGACCAGGGACAGCGTGTCAATATACGCTCGTCACATGCATAGTGTCCTTTCAAAATAAACTTCCGTTTTCACAGGAAGTTACATTTAGGCAACACAACCACTTAGTCAGGGTTAGGAAATAGTCGTGGTTGACGTTAACTTCTCTGACTAATGACTCACATGACTCATGATACCAACAAGCCATGTGACTAAAGACTGAGATGACAAAGAAAGTCAACATTACTTTTAGGTTCACACGGGACGCGAACACCGGTCTCTTGGTTGAAAGTCCTTTGTTTGTTTGACCTTCCACCTCCCCTCCCGCCCTCCCTGAATGGACTCTCACGCTATTAATACTACGTCACTTGCTCTGACCGTCGAATAACGGGTTTACATTGGAGTAAATTGAAAGCCCGGTTCTTCACATAGTGTTGCTATGGAAAACCTCCATGCGGCGGTTTCCGATGCCGAGGGGCACTTACCAAACGGCGGTATTGACGAGTTGGGAATGAGAACAGGTTGCCCACGTCTTTCAAACCCCACACCTCCAGCTTGTAATGCGGGCTCAAGTCCAGACAGAGACATCATCAGTAGTGCTCCTTGTGACAAGTAAACTGAACCTCATATGTAAAATTGGTGGAGTGACCCTTTAAGGTTAAGGTATACATTCCACAGACTGAGTTCTTAAAACTTGGGCTAATAAATTCAAATGTGGCTAAAAGTGGTAGTAAGAAAAAGAAAAATAGCAATTTGACTGCATGGTCCTTTCATTTTTTTAACAACAGGGTGGATTCATGGAAAGTAAAAGTAATAGCACAGAGAAAAGAGGCTTTTGGGTCAGAATGTGAAGCCTGTAGTTTGCATTAGGTAGTCTACTTAGGAAAGATCCTGTCTTTCCACTGGATGAGTCAGCCATTGAGTAGAGCTGACCAGGCCATATCCTTGTCCCTTCCTGACAGGAAATTTGTCTGAATCCCAGATATCCAAAAACAGACATTAGGAACACACCCAGCCCCAGGCGTACAAAAAGTCCTGTCTCGTTAAGGATATGAGGGGGAAAACTACCCGCATTGCAGAAAAAGATATATCTTTGGTGTTATTAATGAGGCACACTTTTGTAGACTTGCTTACTAGCTGCTGAAAAAGTGCAAATAGAGTCAAGAGAGCTGTGATTCATCCTGAGATCAGCACAAACCCATCAATAAGTCATCCGGTTAGGAGCAGGAGTTAACGTTAGAATACTGAGGACACATTTAGGGGTGAGAGTTGAACGCTTTGAAGGCGGCTCGTACGCAAAATACTGCGTAGCCGATCCCCTATGTCTGTGTGTCTGTCTGTATACAGCAGGTAAACTAACGGTGATCGCAGGGTAAACTAGTTAGTGAGACGCTCCGCCGACCACAGAGTGTACGTCGGATCAATATGCTCTGTATTATGCCTCCATCATAACAGTGTCAGTGATTTACCTTCCGTCAGATGAGAGCTGGACTTGAGGATGTGAGTGCTCGGCTTTCATGCGATGAGGTCTCGGATCATGATGTGCGCGGTGCCGCTTCTCCTCTCTGTCCGCCAGCCTTCCTGGATCCTCCGCCAGAGCATGCAGGCATGTATCCGACTGTCAGCAGCCACGGCAGGGGCGTGGACTTCTGGAGAAACCCAAGCAGCTAGAGACTTCACTGTTTGGGATGAATGCTGTTTATGAGACAGCTGAGGGTGAGGGGGGTGGGGGGGTTGGGAGAAGAAAGGCCAAAACTGGAGCAATTCTCTGCTAATAATAGGCTACTCACAGAAAGCTATTAGCACCATTATCCTTTATGCTCCTTAAATATCTGTTAGCTTCTAATTTGCATGAGACATTTCATTTTCAACGTGCAAGTCAGTAAAAGTTTATTTATGTCATACAGTGGTGGAAGAAGTACTCACACCACTGTGCTAAAGTAAAAGTACCAATACATCAAGTAACTACTCCATTACAAGTAAAAGTCCTTTATTCAAAGTCCTACCTAAGTAAAAGTACAGAGGTAGCCTATCATCATCAACAACAACAACAACAACAAAAATCAAAAAGAAATATCAATTATACTGCAATACAACGTTTTAAAAAACATAATAATAATAATTATAATAATAAACTTGTGCTTTTTATTACATGAATAAACTGACAAATTATTTTGTCAATAAAATAGCAGTATCCTGGTGTGCACTGGAATTTTGATTACTTTTGATTTTAATTTTAAAGTTTAATGTAGGCATATATATGTATGTATATAGATATGTGTGTATATATGTATATAATATATATATGTAATATATATATTAGGTCTTTCAATAGATTAAAATATTTAATTGCGATTAAGCACAAATTTATTGCACTTTTTTCATCTGTTCAAAATGTACCTTAAAGGGAGATTTGTCAATTATTTAATACTCTTATCAACATGGGAGTGGGCAAATGTGCTTGCTTTATGCAAATGAACGTATTTATTATTGGAAATCTATTACCAACACAAAACAATGACAAATATTGTCCAGAAACCCTCACAGGTACTGCATTTAGCATAAAAAATATGCTCAAATCATAACATGGCAAACTCAAGCCCAACAGGCAACAACAGTTGTCAGTGTGTCAGTGTGCTGACTTGACTATGACTTGCCCCAAAACTGCATGTGATTATCATAAAGTGGGCATGTTTGTAAAGGGGAGACTCGTGGGTACCCATAGAACCCATTTTCATTCACATGTCTTGAGGTCAGAGGTCAAAGGACCCCTTTGAAGATGGCCATGCCAATTTTTCCTCGACAAAATCTAGCATATGTTTGGAGAGTTATTTAACCTCCTTCATGACAAGCTATGACATGGGACATGGTACCAATGGATTCCTTAGGTTTTCTAGTTTCATATAATACCAGTATCTTCATTCTAGCTTTAAAACTGAGCCCGCTACAACCTAGTGGTGTTAAAACGAATTTGCGTTAACGCATTATTATCGTGTTAACTTTGACAGCCCTAATCAAAGGCATGTAGGTATGTATGTATATACACATAAGTAACTACTGTATTGTTAAAATATAATAAAATACAAATTCAGCATCCATCCATCCATTGTCTGTAACCGCTTATCCTAGTCAGGGTCGCTGGGGGCTTGGAGCAGATCCCAGCTGACATTGGGCGAAGGCGGAGTACATCCTGGACAGGTCACCAGACTATCACAGGGCTGACACATAGAGACAGACAACCATTCACGCTCACATTCACACCTACGGGCAATTTGGAGTCAACAATTAACCGGAAGGAAACCGGAGAACCCGGAGAAAACCCACGCTAACACGGGAGAACATGCAAACTCCACACAGAGGGGCCACAAGCCAGGTTTGAACCTGCGACCCTCTTGCTGTGAGGCTGTGAGGCTGTGACGCGATAGTGCTAACCACTGCATCCCCGGGCCGCCCCCAAATTCAGCATTTCTTTCTGAAATGTAATGAAGTAGAAGTATAAAATAGTGGTAAATGGAAATACTTGAGTAAAGTACATGAAGTACATGTACATCAAAATAGTACTTAAGCACTTGAGTAAATGTTATTACTTTCCCCCACTGATGCCATATGGAAAGCTGATATTTCCATCCCCTATTTAATATTATAAAAGTTTGGAAATTACTGTGTCCTTCACAATCCACTTTGCCCTCTTGTTCCCTCTGCAGGAGGGCTGAGGCTGTTTTTACAGCTGTTAGGGACTATCACACTATTATGGCCTAATAGTACACTGACTGACATTTGAAGATTTCCTTTTCGCTGCTGCTAGAAAGAGGAATAGTGCAGGTCCAATGTATCACATTAATAATGTAAAATGTAACAGATTGCCATAGGGAAATTATCTTTTACTTTCCATCTCCACAATTCCATCACAGCATCTCTTTAACTGTAACTATGAACTTGGAAGGCATGCTGGCACTGATCAATACAATGCAGATCCTCCTGTTGCGAGGGGCGGTCTACTCACACAGTGAATCACTCTGCAGCCTCTGGACCAGTGTACATTGGCAAGATATAAATAAATAAATAAATAAATAAATACAATTACATTCAGTTGGCATTTTATTAAGTACACCATCCTCTGCACGCCGTCATCACCAAACAAAGGAGCTTGTTCAGCGGCAGGCTGCTGCTCCCAAAGTGCTCCATAGACAGACTCAGGAAATCCTTTGTCCCCCGAGCCATCAAACTGTACAACACCTCTGTGGGGAGGAGCGGGACAAAGAAGAAGGACGGTCTGCAGGACAGTTAATGCAAACAGTGCACTTTAATAGACTGAGCCACTTTAACTTTAATTCTGCACACTACAAAAACTTCTCTACCTCAGTTCATATCCTGTATTATATTCCATATCTGATATTTCTTAATATCTGTTTCTCCTATATTTTATTATCCAGCACTATATCACTTTCTCCACTACATTCACTTTTTCTTTAAATAGTCCTGTATCTCAGTTGTTTTTTTTACCCTGCACTATATTCATTTTTATTCATTTTTAACAGTTCTTCTGCACATTGCATATTTTGTTTTATACTCTGTATTACTTACATGTGTCTTGTTACTACTTGTGTCGTTTTACTAATATGTGTACTACTCACCTGTGACGTTTTTTTACTAACATGTGTACTACTTACCTGTGACGTTTTTACTAATATGTTTGCACTATGGAACTGTGATGCTGGAAACTTGAATTTCCCACGGGATCAATAAAGTTACTATCTATCTATCTATCTATCTAGCTAAAACTAATGCAGTTTAATACAGCAGGGCTGCAATAATCCTACCTTTATAAATGCTGGAACTGTCTCATAGAGATAGGTCCATTGATTCAACTTTATGGTCATTTTGGAGGTTGTTGTTTGTGGTTCAACAATCTTATTGTGTTGTACTTAGAGGTGTTTCTAATATTTTGTCCATCCCATTTATATCAGAGGGTACCTTTTTTTTGGCATATTTCTCATACTTGACACTACTTGGTAACCTTATTTGTTTTGCACTGAGCAACTGTTGTCCCTTTCAACACGTGAGAAACTTAGACATAAACTTGGACAGTTGGACAACATTTTGTGAAAAGTCTCTGATTGCAGGTTACTGTCAAGTGGCTAATTGTAGGAAGAAGTCTCAGATGATAGCATGTTACAGTTTGCTATCATTACCTATTGTTTATGTAAGGGACTGTACAGAAATAATGGCGGTGGTGAGGGGGGCTGAACCTTATTGTTTCACTTTGTAAAAAAAAACAAAGTCCTCCCCAGGGTTATCAGTGTTTTATTTTAGGGTGTTGCAGTTTTTTCCTACGTCAAGAGGAGTCTTGACGTAGGAAAAAACTGCAACACCCTCCCCACAATATGTCAAAACAATATAACTGTGTTAGATTGTTACAACTTGTTTAATCATGAACCCAAATTTGAACCTTAATATGTAAATGTAACTTGTAATGTGCGACACCAATGTACACATTAAAAACCTTGAAACAGAGTGTAGCGACTACTATCAATCAAAATGTCTCTAAGAGGCTAAAGTAGGCTCTTTCTATGGAGGATGGAACCAGCCAAAATCAAAAATCAATCAATCAACAAACAACTTGATAAATAAATAAACATGTCATTAAATGTAGCAAAAATAATGTTAAAAATAAATGTAGTCATTAATTAATTGATCAAATGTGACATAAATTGATAGTTCTGTTTTAATTTGCTTCTTATTTATCTTTATAAATTTTATTTATTTTGATTTATTATCTTTCTTAATTCCTTTATTTATTTATTCTTCTGTTTAATGTCTTTTATTTATGAATTTATTTTTATTAATTTTTAAAATTAATTTAGTTATTTTTCCATTTCTTTTTTAAAATGTATTTCTGTATTGTATTTTTGCTACATTTAATGACACATGTATTTATTTATCGAGTAAGTTATTTATTTATTCATGTATTTATTTTTGTTTTGGCAGGTTCCGTCTTCCATACTTTACTGTGTGACGTGTAAAAGAAATCCATTCTTAGTCCAGATTCGTGTTATGATGTTTATTAAATGAAAAGAATCACAAACAGTAACGTAGGCTAACTAGAGTAACCAAAGTATGTGACGTGATGTGATTGTCAACAGAAAATGTCCAAGCCTAACTCACTATCTTTGTCTAAATCCCGCCATCCAAGTTCACCAGTAAATAAAGTGAAAACACACCCCTGTGCCCATAACAGGAAATGATAGTAACCAAAAGAACGTGTGTAGCCTAAACAAATAATAACAATAAACGACACAGGCTAAATACATGCTTCTCTGCATATAGTATGGTTATGTTATAACGATTTTTATGTAACTATTAACTATATTGCAAAGAAAGACTCTAGAAGAATTTAGGTTGAGAAAAAGTAAAAGACCCTTCTCTGCTCTCCAAAATAGTCAGAGATACACCTTCATTTTTTTTAGTGTTCTCAAGTTGCAGAAAATAGGATTGTATTGTTTTGTATGCTGACTTGAGTAGAAGTGGCAGTTGCAACACAACATCATTAGGATGTTATTAGTGACCTCTGAGGTTCATGTACTGTGCTGCTGCTGAAAGCTTGATCGGTATTTTCATAAACAAAAGAAACAGCTGGAAACCTTCATAAAAGACAAGCGAGGAAGAGCTCCTCGTATTTGACAGAGATTCAACACAAAGCAGGTGCTCCTGATGCACAAACACATTCCACATGTTGGAGAAACCTTCATCAGAAATACTGCAGGCCACCAGGTGCTGTACAGGCCAAACACTTTTAAACAAAGCAAGAATTCAATCTGAATAGGGCATAATGCATACTTGGTAGTAAATAGCAGTAAGTAAGTCATCAAAAAGACTTTATTTAATTCACGATTTGTAAAAACCACAGAGCTTTCTCTGAGGTGCGAAGGTCCATCCAGCTGAGACACTAGGGATCCAGCTCGGGACAATGCTGCCTTCAGGGTCACCATGTAGAAAGTAGATGATAAAAACCCGTTATGTGACCGAGTTTTTTTACGTAATGAGAGGAAACAGATTCTCAGTTCTGGTGTTATTATTTTAGTGGCCCTTATTGACTTTGTCTAAACACGTAAAAAGCAGTCAACTATTGCAGTGACAAAATAAAATGAAGAGAATAAAAGTGAAATTAATATTATTTAAACTTGTTTTTGTTATCATCATCATGCAAGCAAATATTGAAGAGGAAATACACACAACAAGTTGATTCCAAAAAAACTAGTTTGAGAAGAAGCACTTATTGCAACCCTGCTCTATTTTTTTATATTTGCTTCGTCAGTTCATGCCCATTGTCCGTGGCCTACATGTAAGTATTGCCAATTCCGACAGCAGTAAATGCAGCACCGCTTTCTCCAGCCAGTGAGGACTTCTCCTCTTCCTCCTCCTCCTGAGTGACCGCTACACTTCACTGCAGCAATACAGTGTGACGACAAGTAAGTTGTGGTTGCCGACCTGGTGGTTTTACATCTACCAGTAAGTTACATGGTACGTGTTTCTTTTAGAAGAACTGTTAGCAGCCGCTGTCATCACCGTGTTTCATTGCAAGAGAAAGCTTTCACTACCGTCAGCTCGTTTGGCAGCCATAACTAGCCAGTGCTAGCTGAAGTCACGGTGTGTGCTGTAGCTAACGATAGCACGTAGCTGTTACTAACAACATGCATGTTTCCTTCCTCTGGTGACGTTACAGTGGAGCAACAAAAACCTGCTGAGGGCTAATAACGGGGTGAAACGCTTGTACTTGAACACTGTTTTCCTGGTTTTTCAATTTCAGTCAGTCAATTAGTAGGTGATGTGTACAGTAGCTAGTTGCCAAGAGCCGAATCTGTCAGGACACTGCTGGATTTATGCGCAGTACACTTGCACCATCTGCTGTTGTATTAAAGGAAATTGTAATAGTGCCATTCTCTATTTCCTTCAGATACCTTTTTGTCCGACCAATAGTACAAAACTCAGCCAACTTTACTCTCCACTCTCCTCCTATACATCCATTTGTTTGTACTGAATGTGTAAAGAGCTCTCTGCATTATCCCTTTACCTAATGTTTGTTTACATAAGTTTCTTTTTGGGAAAAAAAACCCAGTACAAAACCCAAATATACTGAATGATTTAAAGGACCAGTGTGTAAAAATTAGGGGGATCTATTGGCAGAATGGAATATGAAATTAATATGTTTTCTTTAATGTATAATCATCTGATAAAAAAAGTTGTGTTTTCGTTACCTTAGAATGAGCCGTTTATATCTACACAGTGAGCGGGTCCCCTCTCCACGGAGTCCGCCATGTTGCTCCGCCATGATACTACAGTAGCCCAGAATAGACAAACCAAACTCTGTTAACTTTTCTTGCTTTGTCCGGAGTCGATAACGCTACCAAAGAACGTATATTGCCAAGAAGTGAAAGTCAATTGTTCGTTCCATTGCAACATCAGCGCGCAGAAGCAAAGCTACGCTTTCGCCATTTTG
This sequence comes from Sebastolobus alascanus, assembly GCA_916701645.2. Lineage (NCBI taxonomy): Eukaryota > Metazoa > Chordata > Actinopteri > Perciformes > Sebastidae > Sebastolobus > Sebastolobus alascanus. The sequence continues at coordinate 1,790,397 of CAKAOJ020000024.1, read as the reverse complement.
GACTGAAAGCGACTACCGGACACCAGTAAAACGTCCGCCTAAAAAGTGCTGTAGAAAAAGTAAAACAAAATTATTTCTATTCTATTGTCGTATTGTACCGAAATGACTTCTATACTCTTTGACGTTACTAGCTCCCGTCGCCGCTGCTCTCTCTCTCTTGTTTCACCACTCACTTCCCATGTACACACACACTGTAAACACTGACACTGCTCCAAATGGCTCTATAGAGGGCACTTCGACCACCGTAGCTCTCCAAGACGCTCAGCGCACAGGAGAGGCTTCAGTTGGTTGCAATCTCCTCACCTCACTGCAAGATACCGCCAGATTCTACACACTGGACCTTTAAAACAGAAATAATAATTGAATCAAATGAAAAAATATTCTTGTATAAATTTTACTTTATTTGTTCAAACCGACCTAATGCATCAACCAACATTTGGTAGCTTATTTATAAGTATGAAAGTATTTTTCTTCAAATGTATGTCCAAAAGCGAAGTCATATATAGGGATGCACCGATTTATTGGCTGAACATCAATATTGGCCAATATTCGCCTTGTTGACTACTATTGGCCTATCTGCAAATAAGATGACATACGCCTATGGCAGTGGCCGATGTTTATCTGTTGTGTTGCCTCAATTTTGCGCCGGTTAAATGTTGTGTTGGTTATTAAAAACGGCCAGCGTGACAGAAGCAAACCTGTATGCAGAATTTATCACAGGAGAGCAAGATGAGGGAAAACAATTTTCATTGTGTTTTTCATCTCTCTTTCTGTGCAGCATGAACATAGCACGACAAGTCCTGAATTACTCAAAGTTTGCGTGTCGTTCAGCTAACATAAACTGCAGGAGAAGGTTTTGTACTTCACAGGTAAGTCCACTTTAAGACTTTTTGAATTTAGCTACGTAGATATGTGGTTGGTGATAAATTAATTGGCAGGACTTACCAGAAATTAGACACTGTTAAAAAAGTTATAGGGGCCTGGGTGGAGAGGTGGAATGCATATGAATTCAACTACTGTGACTCTGAAAAGCTCAGTATATTAACACGAGTGCAGTGAAGGCATAGTGTTGTTGGAAAATGGCTGGATAATGCATTCAAATTATGCACTGACATAGCCACAAAACCACTGACCAAAGTCCTGGTATGTTAATGTACAGCACCAAAGTGAGTGGTTAATAATTATTTTACTTCTATCACACAACGTGTTGGACTAGCAAGTGAGTAGTTGGTATTGCAAATTGTAAATGCTGGACACTTAATAAGCTGTTAATTTAGGTGTAATCTATCTTGGTATTGTGTTGCAGCATATAATGACATCACGGCATACAAACTCCAAAAGAATCGAGGGACTGGACAGGAATGTCTGGTAAGTGAAACACCCATCTCTTTGTATGACACAGCAGGAGAAGAGTTCCATTCACAGACTGCTGATCAGGTTCCCATTTTACACAATACTGTTATTACATGAACCCAAGCCAGATTCCTGTTAGACCAGAGCAAAGTAAGTCTGGCAAGTAGGGTGTGAAGTACAGTAGCCTTGTATTCTTCATGCTATTTCATTTTCATTTGATTCAAACACAATTTAAAGGAAGTGGGGGAAGTTTTTACAAACATATTGATATATTTGTATTACCAATGTATAGTTTAAGTATTTATTACTCTAATCAACATGGGAGTGGGCAAATATGCTTGCTTTATGCAAATGTATGTATACATTTATTATTGGAAATCAATTAACAACACAAAACAATGACAAATATAGTCCAGAAACCCTCAGAGGTACTGCATTTAGCATAAAAAATATGCTCAAATCATAACATAGCAAACTCAAGCCCAACAGACAACAACAGCTGTCGGTGTGTCAGTGTGCTGACTTGACTATAGGCTCGTTCGAGATGAACTGCCCCTCGCCTGGAAAGTAGACGAGATCAGGCGGCAGCAGCAGGGGGCGGTGACAAAAAGCTGCGGTCAAGTCGGACCGTTTCCAGCAGCCTTCAAAGAATTTACAGGAAGTCACAGAAAAAATGACATCCTGTTAGTTCCGATCTTTAGGCAACTTCTAGTTTGCAGAACACATTCGGCTTTATTTATATTTGTTTGTAAAAATATGTGGAAACGTGCGTGTATCTGGCATTGGATTCTGTCCTTTATTATTTTTATGTCCGCCTTGTAAAAGCACATTATAATAAGCACTCGTTTTGATAAGTGCTATACAAATAACCTTCATTATTATTATTATCAACCACACAAGATATGTTTGTTAACAGATGAAACCTTCATTGCACGACATGAGACTAATAGCCTACAATCTAGCGTTAAATATTACAATAACACAGAAAGTTCGGACTTTCTACAACACGTGGTGTTTGCTGTTAAAACTAAGAGCCAATCAGCTCTTTGATCAGGCGACAGCCAGGCGTTTCCCATAATGCTCTGGGTCTTGCAGTCGGTGGAGAGCAACTGCGGCGCCTGGCTCTAAAAACTGCGGCCGCCTCGATCTCGTGAGGTTATCGTTGCCCACGTGTGCATGACGTCAGAGCAAGTCGGGATCAAGTCGGACACAAATCTAACCGGCATGCATTGTGCGGCGATCGCCGGTTATCGATTCTGCGCAGGCCTGACTCATCTCGAACGAGCCTTATGACTTGCCCCAAACTGCATGTGATTATCATAAAGTGGGCATGTCTGTAAAGGGGAGACTCCTGGGTACCCATAGAACCCATTTTCATTTACATATCTCGAGGTCAGAGGTCAAGGGACCCCTTTGAAAATGGCCATGCCAGTTTTTCCTTGCCAAAATTTAGCGCAAGTTTGTAGCGTTATTTAGCCTCCTTTGCGACAAGCTAATATGACATGGTTGGTACCAATGGATTCATTAGGTTTTTAAGTTTCATATGATGCCAGTATCTTCAAAACTGAGCTGAACTGAAAAGTTGTGTTAATGCGTTGTAGAAATTAGTATCGTTAACTCGTTATTATCGCGTTAACTTTGACAGCCCTAACATCAATGTATTAACAACATACAAGGCAAACACACATATTCTTGACTGTACTTGTAACAGAAGAAATAACCGTCAGTCGAGGTTGACATCGATCCATAGCAATAGGTTTGGGTGAGAAACTTCAGTTTAGTTTAAATTATAATTTATGGCTGTTTTTACTAGAAATTAGTTCTTTGGTCAGAAACATTTTTATTAATCTCTGGTCTGTCGAGTAATGACTTATTTTATGTTCAATTCAGGGTGGCGTTTACTTCAGTGGCAGCGGACCCATCCATTGTTAACCTGGGCCAAGGCTTTCCAGACATCCCTCCACCATTTTACGTCAAGGAGGCACTAGCGGAGGCTGCATCAGTGGACAGGATGAACCAGTACACCAGGGGCTTTGTAAGACTGACAAACTAACTGTAACCACTCACTCAAGGTCCACTACTACAAAGAGCAAATGGTTTTCGGAACCTGGTTATTTAACGTTCCGTATGAAAAGGAAAAGTGTTGCTGAGGGACTTGAATTTGATACTTTCTGTTTTACCTGTAAACGCCTCTTTACACTGTGTGATTTTGAGTGTTGACAGTTGTAACAATAGGAATCGTAAAGCACAGCGGCATGTTACCTTGCGTGGGTGCTATAAAACCAACTACAATTCAACTATCATTACTTACGACAAGTGATAAGCTGTATTTTAGATTAAATGGAGTGATGTACATGTGTTACCAGTCATGTTATGTTATGCATTATTTAATCAAATTTCACAGTCAAATTTAAAAATAGAAGTTGATTATTCAGTCTAATTTTACAGTGCAGACAATATAAACTTTTGGTTATTGTCATCTTGTATTTTATCCAGCAGTGACGATGTTTACATGCACAAAATATTCAGTTTTTCGCCCTTATTCCGAAACAGACAATATTCCTACTAAACTGTTTACATGGCTGATGAAAGTCAATATTCCACTGATATTCCGGTTTACACGCAGCCGTGCATTCTCCGATTAACATAACCGTTGGGCCGTACGAACACAGACTCCCTCTTTCATTCCTTCAACCACCCTCTTGAAAATGTGGGCGTTGTGATAAACCTGTTGATATCCAAGTCTTTCTTAATGTTTAAAAGTAGGTGTGTTTCTCCTTCCGACCAGAAATGTGGGCTTTTCTTTTGGGCATGCATCTCCACAAACTGTCGGCTAGTTGGTTTGTGTAGAACGCACAGAGCTGGCCGTCAAGAGGCCCTGTGTCAAAAACTGCCGTAAAAACTAAATTAAGACAATATTCCGAATGCGCTGTATAGATTCCAAATAACGCTCCTAAAACCTGAATAATATCAGCACATCTTAGATGTCTTAATTGGAAAATGCTCCATTCGAAATAAGGCCTAATTCAGAATATCCAAACGGAATATGCTGTTTTCATGACCCATATCATATTCTGAATATTGTCATATTCGGAAAAATAGTGGAATATTAGTGTGTGTGTGTAAACATAGTCATTAACTGACATGTATTTTGCTCAACTACCACTAAAAAAGTGTTGAGATAGGAGCAACCATATCAAATAAATATTGACATATTTGCTATTGCCAGAAATCCACTATTTACTGTATGTTGTTTTTATAAAGTATGTCTTCTGTTGATTTGCAAGGGTCATCCACTGTTGGTGAAGGCCCTCTCTCAGGTTTATGGGAAGGTCTGCGGGCGCCAGATTGACCCCTTCAAAGACATCCTGGTAACAGTAGGAGGTTATGGTTCTTTATTCAGCACCATGCAAGGACTGGTGGAAGAGGGAGATGAGGTAAGGACATTTCTTTCTCTAACTGGGTCATACTGAGGTGTTTATATTCATAGAAATTCACATAAACCTGCTCCCAGTACTTACAGTATATTTTCTGTGTAACGTTTCTTTCTCCAGGTCATCATAATAGAACCTTTCTTCGACTGCTATGTACCGATGGTGCGGATGGCAGGGGCCAAGCCTGTGTTGATACCGTTACGCCTTGTAAGTTAAATGTAAAGCTGCTGATGTTTGGCATACGTGTTCCATATACAGTATACAGTATTTACCTACTGCAGTCTTGAGTATGTTAGTAGCATAGAAATAGAGTAGGGGTAGAATGGACGTTGACGTTTTTTCTGTGGTCATTTGACTAATACCAAAGAAATTGGCGATTGTTGTTAGTTGTTATGGTGACAGCAGAACCTAGGGGAGGGGCTGTAAAGTGTGGTCGCAGCTCGCCGGTAGGAGGGACCGTTAGACTTGGCGCTGCCGCTGGCCAACAGCCCAATGTTCGGCTCATTTTCTGTTACCAGTGTAGCATTAAAGCATGGCGGAATAGAGTGCTGCATGAATGAGTCCTAAAACCTGGAAATGAGTTAGCATTTTAGCACTTCTGGTTCCCTCGTCTCGACGTCAGTGGTTTTTTGTAATGGGTTTTTGGTTAGATAGATTCCTGAGATAAGGTCTGTGGTTAACACAAGCTTAAGCGATTTTAACGTTTTGTTCTACGACATTAAATACGTAAGTAAATAACCCACTCGTGAATTTTTAAGCTTTATGTGTCTTAAAAAAGGCAGCTGCTAACAAGTGGCTAAATGAGACTACTAAACGTCATCTCACTGAACACTAGTCCGACTTTAGCTTAGTGGTGGTGACGTGAAGTCATGTGACCGTGGTGTAGTTCGTTTATAGCCTAACGTTAGCTTTTTACTTTTGGCGATTGCATTTACGCTTCAAAAATCATTGAAAGTGGTGTTCATTTGTGGAGATTATCTTGCTGATCAAAACGTGTAAGTATCATAAACTTTTGTTTTTTGTCACAGAGCTTATTTTCTGCAATAATCCAAAATCAAATCTCTATTAGCTAGCTAGCTAACTAGCCAACTGTTTGCTAGTTAGCTAGCTAATTCCACCATGTTTTTATGCTACACTTGTTCCAGAAAATGAGCCGAACAAAGTTGTCACTCATCTGGCGACAGCAACGTACTTTCCTACGCTGTGACAAGAGTGTGTGGATGAAGCATTAAGTTGTTACATTTCAGTAATTTACTCTGGCTCTCTGTGCTTCGTAACACATTGCTACTCCACTGCTCGTCTGCAAACCTCACCTCAATTAGTTCGCGACTTGCCGTAAGTCGGTTTAGTTTATTCGGTTAGTTAACCTGCTACAACAGTCACAATGGCAATGGTACACATAAAAATGGCCGCCCCCTGATCACCCATCTATGTTGATTTGAATGGGAATGTCCGTTCTATCCTATTCTATTTCTATGGTTAGTAGATTTTAGGAGCCATGACGCAAAATGCCTTCTGAAATATTTTAGAAGTCTGGATCAAAGACAATCACAAGTGCCGACTGGTTTCTTGACCCGGATGAGCTTTCCAGTAAATTCAACTCCAAGACAAAGGCCATCATCATCAACACCCCCAACAATCCTATTGGGAAGGTAAGTATACATCACAGTCATCACTCGTTATGTCTGAGAGATGTAATCGCTTGCTGACTTGACATGACAGGAAGAACAAGTGCTTTCAGTAGTTCCTGTCCTCTTCCTGCAGGTTTTCACCAGAGACGAGCTGCAGATGATTGCTGACCTCTGTATTAAACACGACACTCTGTGCTTCAGTGACGAGGTTTATGAGTGGCTCATCTACAGGGGACACCAACATATCAAAATTGGTACGCTCAACACACCTTATACATAATAGAAGCTCCTCCAATCTTTACACACAGCTACAAGGATGGAAACCTCTAAAACATGCAGCGACCCTTGTTTCAGGATCCAGTAACAGCAGAAAGTCGCTCAGCAAAATAGGCCCTGCTCAGACCTGGCTTGAACATGCGTCCTGATTGAGCGTATCACAAGTGGACAGCTTTCAGTACGTCTGTTCACACCTGGCATTAGAATGCGTCTCCACATGCATCTCCAGTGACCACGTGTGATCTGATCTCAATTTCCCGCTCTATATGCAAATAAACATGTAGTAAACACATGGCTAATACAGCAGACGTTGTGACGTAATATTGCATGAGTGTCAGTAGTAATACCCTACATATTCCTGAATTCGGGTACATTTTATTAACATCAAAATATAAGGTTATTATATGGGATGTCCATGCCGCCAACACCGCTGCCTTTGCCAGGCAACAGCGGGGTGCAGAGCTTCAGAGAGCCGGGGAGGAGACCTAGCAACCAGGCATGTTTCCATGCAGTGAGGCAGACAAGCGCTCACGTCTGCCTGTATATTCACCTGAGGGGTGCAGAGACCCGTGGATCCCAGCGGGACGTCAGTTGAGTAGGTGGTCCTTAATGTGGCCCAGGACACATTCATGTACACACTGCTAAAAGAATGTGGTCATATGTGGCCCAGACCACCTCTGAATGTGGTCTGAAAGATCCGATCTCAATGCGTCCTCAATGCGTCTTGGGTGCGTTCACACCTGTACTTAGAGTTGTCCACTTGTGATCCGATCACTCAGGACGCATGTTCATACCAGGTCTGAACAGGGCCATAGATTCATGTGTCCTTGTAAAATAGGCAATGCTGGAGGTACTGTAACTACTTGCAGGGCTAGTTGGCAAGCTGCAGTGGCTGGCCGGCTAACTGCTCACATGCAAGTTAGCCGTTAACATGTTAGCCCGAGCCAGTTACAATATCCCACCAAGGTAGTGGACAGCTTGTGAACTGCAAACCGGTAAGCTCAGTCGCTAACCAGACAAGTTAACACAGTTTAATCAAGAGTTAACTGTCGAAAAAAAAGAGTGATAGCCTGTTCAATTTATGGAAGAGGCTGTCACTATGCAAATTGCAAAAATAAAGAAATAAAAAATGAATGCAAAAATAAATAATTACTTTTAAATTTTAATAAAATAAATAAATATATAAATAAAAGGGAAAATGAAAAGAGTAAATAAATAAGGGAATTAATACAACGATAAATAAATAAAGAATCAAATTAAAACAGAAATATCAATTTGTCACAATTTATGGATTGATTATCGGCTACATTTATTTTAATATTATTGAATATAATCTATTTATCTATCGAGTCATTTATGTATTTATTCATTTAATTTTGATTTTGGCAGGTTATGTCCTCCATAGAAGTGGGCCTTAAGTCACAAAAAGCTGAGAACCCCAGATCTAAAGTTTTACTTTTGTACCAGCACGGTTCTAAAGAAAACATTGTTGACATGAAATTATGTTCTTAATATTGACAATTTATAAATTTTTGTTACTGGCCTTAAAAAGTGAAATATCATTCTAACCTTTTTCTCAATTTCCTGAAGTTTTGATATGGTTTTCTTTCTCTATAGCCTCTCTGCCTGGAATGTGGGATAGAACAATCACTATCGGCAGCGCAGGGAAAACATTTAGTGTTACCGGATGGAAGGTCAGAAATCTGTGGATTCAGAACACAATTTCAAATGTTGAACAATCAGTTCTTGCACATCATGTAGTTGAACTTCTTGTCTCCTAGCTTGGTTGGTCTATTGGACCTGAGCACCTGATAAAGCATCTTCAGACCGTCATGCAGAATACTATGTACACCTGCCCGACACCTTTACAGGCAAGTTTGCACAGCTCTTGCATATGTTCCTTGAAACCCAAAGGATAATTCAATTCAATTTTTTGTCTGAAACTTGTAGCTGTCTGTCTCTCTTCTCAGGAGGCTGTGGCACAAGGTTTGCTGCGGAACTTTGAGATGATGGATCAGCCAGAGTGCTACTTCTCCTCGCTGGCAGAAGAACTTGAGGGCAAGAGGGACCGCCTGGCTGCCATCCTGCAAGAGGTCGGTATGACTCCGGTCATCCCCGAGGGAGGCTACTTCATGATCGCGGACGTCACATCTCTCAGTGAGTTACTGAACATTTAAACTGACATCACTGACAACACATTTACACTGCTGTACTGTAGACCAGCTCATTTTTACCGTGATTTAGTGTCGTTAACATTTTTTAGTTTTCGTGTTGATGTTATATACAGTTGATTCAAGAAGTGCAATGGAAGCTTGAGCTCACAGAGGAAGAAATAACTTCTCATAGTTGTCATTGTGATGGGAGAATTCCCAGATATGTAAAACATAAGATCAGTTTATGCATAAGAAGTCACGCTGCAGTTATGTAGAAAGGTTTTTGCCTTGCTTTGTTTAATTGCACCTAAACACCTATTTGCATCAATTTTGGAGTTAAAGCATGTGCATTTTCAATATGTGCAGCAACAAATAGCTGACAACAATTGTAAGTAAAAATAGTCTTAAATCACTTTAGAGCGTTGGGGGTTCACATAGGGAACGTAAGCTCCGTGCTATGTTAATCGTCGTCTGAGCCGACGCCTGGCTGTTCACACCAGAAGCACATTTCTACACGCCGATCAACAAGCGATTCTGCTCCTCTGCTGTTTACTATAGAGCTACATGTATCTCTCTCTCGCTCTCTCTGTTTGTCTGCTTGTGTGTGTCTGTGTGTGTAGTGGTTTGGACACAACTGACAAATATGTGGAATAAGTGCGTAATTTAAAACCCACAATCATAAACAGCGGTGACACTAGTCTATTTCTAATAAATACAGTAGACGGATTTTGAAATGTGATTGGGGAGAGGGACTGGGAGGGAATCAGAGGAATCAAAACTTGGGGAGAACAGCAGGGAGAGAGGGGAGGGAAGTAGAAAGCTTCATGGGATGCATATTTTATCATCTTATCAGAATCAGATCTTTTATATCATATATGATATATCATTTATATCGTTTATAATAGATTATCAGTGTTTGTTTCTTGCGAGATTTGCTCGCGGCATGCAGAGAAAATAGACCAGGCGCCGAAACTATCGTGGAGGATTGCGAGCCAGCCACGGAGCTCCGTGGCGCGTCGTGTCCTGTGTGAACAGCCCAATTGATTTACATGGGCAGCAAAAGGACGCGGACAGCGCTTCTCCAAAAACTGCGGCGCTTCCGTTCCTGATGTAAACCTGCTGTTACTCAATGATTGACATTTATAAAGCTTAAAACTCAAGTTTTGCCATGGGAAACTACTACTGGAACTCACAAATATAGAAAATATAAGAAATAAGAAAAAAACTTTTAATTAATAACTTAATATTTAAAAAGTGAAAACTTAGAGATTGACATTCAGAACAAAAACTTGAGATTTTTCATAGAGATTACTACGGGACATATCTTTTGCACTTGGATAAAGTTTTTAGAGCTGCAACGATTAACCAATAAGTTGTGAACTAGTAAATTAATTAAATTAAATTAATTAAAGGTCACCTATTATGCAAAATGCACCTTTCCATGTCTTTTAAACATCAATATCTGTCCCCAGTGTGTCTACAGACCACCGAAGTATCATAAAAGACCATCCTCTCTCTTTTTCTCCTGCTCCATCTCTCTGAAAATGTGTCCGAAAAAGCGCTGATTCTTACTTCCTGGAATCGGAGACGTCGGTGATTCTTGTCATGCCATATAAGGGTTACGGTTGAACTAGGTATAACAACCTCCAGCTAGGTGACCCCGCCCACAGAGTTGCTCTAGAATTTCTCGCTGTCCGCCATTGTTCTCCTCGCTATAATCACGGACCTGCTAACAGGACAAGCAAAGCATGCTACTACTTCTGTTAGTCTGCAAGAACCAGCAGAGAAGTCTTCATGTACTCCCATCATCTGAGGATGTGAAGACCAAGTGGATTCACTTTATTTTTTAGGTGATTTTTGACTGAAATGTCCTCACAGCAACAGTAAAACACACGGGTCAGTAGGCTACACAGGATTCACTGAAAACTGAAGCTCAGGATGGAAACGTACCGGCTGTCTGGGACCCACCTGGACCCTCCTTCAAACCTGGAAGCTGTAAGTTTGTCATGTTTATGTTGTTTTAGTTTCTGTTTATTTAGCAGACTGTTTGCCTGTTAACGTTAGCATGTTGCGCGGCTAACGCCGCTAGCTTTCATAATGGGTCAACAGGCTTTGTTTACATGCAAACCTTCTGCTCTGGTGTGTCTGTATGCGTTACAGCTATGTTGAGTGTGTGTATATTTACTCGACAGACTGTGCTGAGGCCTGTACTACGAAGCAAGTTCAACATACCCAGGGTATCTTCACTTTATCTGGCTTAACCAACCCTAACAAACGAGATCCCGCTAAACGGTCCTACGACGGTGGTTATCAACTCAGTAAGTAAACCCAGGGTTTCTATATCTGGTTATGAGCGCGTTCACATGAACGGGCCGATGTTTGCAACATTTGACCAATCACTAACATGGACAAGTCTACTGACTTGCAGACAGACAAACAGGCAGAACGGCACATATTACAAAGGAAGAGTAAGCTATATTAGACAAATACGAAGAAGTTAAAAACATAATCCAGACTAATAGTAACACAGTTGAAGCTGCCAAATGCAGGAAGTACAGCTGGCAAAAGAAAAACTCCCAATGTGTGAATGCGTAAACACATGCGGAACACTCAAAAGTCAGATATAGTCGTCTGGATATAAATAACTAAGACATGGTATGTATGGATGGGTTACACCTCATTATACACATTATTATGTTAAAGGCGTGCATGACTATTTAAACCTTCTTTCAGGTGCGTCTCCGTCTCCGGCGGTGTGAAACGGATTCAAGACCAAGTAAAGAAAATAAATATAAAAATATAATTCAAAGCGGTAAACACCCGCAGCATAAATCCAGCTGTCCTTCCTGCATTTGTCAGTTTAAATTGTGTTGTTTTTAGCCTGGATTATGACTCAAACTTCTTCGTATTTGTGTAATATTACCATACGATCCGTGCACTGAGCTCTGATTGGTCAGTAGGCGGTGCTTTTATACGAGTTGATCTCTTATCTGGAACATAACCTGCTCCGGAGCAGGTTAGGTGTTCAGCATAAGTTACCATGGCGATCTACCCCGGTAAGAAGTGAACCACCTTCGTAGGACGGAAAACCCAGGTTTAACCCTGAAGTTACCTCGATAACGCCAAATCCTGCTTCGTAGTACAGGCCTCTGAAGGAGCTCATGTGAAAAACAAACAGTCAAACTGTACGAATTTGTGTAGGTTTGAGTAGCGGAGTTAGTGGGCGAGCGAGCAGGGAGAGAGAGAGAGAGAGATGCTGTGAGCTCAGAGCAGAAATTAACGTCTTCTCTGTAACTTTACTTCCCGACCTCGTAGAGCGATTAAAAGACATTACAACGTGAATACTGGCAGCTTCTTTGTTGTCTTGGGCTAAATATTATGTAAAAGTTTACTAAAGTCTGAGCTTCTAGGTCTAGCTTTTGATACAGACAACACAAGTTACCCTCCATGTCAAAAGTTCTGTGTAATCCATTTTTTCCTCCATACTTGATCAAATTATTTATCATTTTACACTGTTTGTAGCTGTTGCCATAACTACACATGTTAGAAGATGATGTTACTGTTATACACCTTGATATTATTACATGACAGTATATTCTAATCTGTCATGTTTTACAGGTCATCTGAGTGACCTGATCCACATGGAGATGCACCAGGATGACCACTGTGACCTGAGAACTATTACCAGCTGACACAACTTCACTCTACAAGAAAGCCTTTACTCTGAAGGAGGACATGATCTGGACAGTTTACATACAAGTCATGGCTTTGCTACTTTTGGAATTAAGTGTACCCAATTTATAATTCAGTGTTATTATTGTGAATAAAGAGCTGTATTTTTAAAGAGTGTTTTTGTCATTTTTAAATTTACAATTAATGATCTTGTGGTATTAGATAAATATAACATGTGTTTTCACAAAGTAATGTAATTACAGTTTAAACAGGTGATATGAAAAATTAATTTGCCATGTAGGTAGAAGGGTACAGGTAGTAAAAGGTGACTGTAAGCAACACAACACATTTCTGTTTCACAGTCAAACTTTATTTGAGTAGACAGATGACAATATTAATTATACACAGTATTTTGAACGTGAACAGATAACCTGCAGCTTTGACAAACATTTCACAGCATAAATATGGCAATAACTGTCTGACAAGTAAAACCGTTTCATGTGAAACAATCTAAGTTACTCTGAAACATGGACACAGTACCCTATAACGTTCTCCCAGTAGCTGCTGATACTGTGGTTACTGAGCAGTTTTTATATATAAGATCAGTAATTTCACCTTCAGTTATGTTGACACTACAGGATAAAGTCTATTCCAGCATGGTAAACTACAGTAAGTGTAACGTTAACCGGTCTGTAGTCATGATAACACACAAAGACAGCTCCTACAGTAAATAATATACCATTACTCTGATTACTTTCGTACGTTTATCAGGTGTCTTTTACCAGAAATAATTAACTGACTACTGTTTCACATCTTCTATTTTCCACACTGATGTTCGCTGTGTTTACACACAGTTACATGTAGCTACATGCTAACATGTTACCTCTGTATCTCCCATGTAAATAGAACTATCTGCTCACAGCAAATGTTTTCTTCTTCACTGGGATGATTCTGTCGGTCATTTCTCACATATGGACCTGTAAAGATGTAAAGACAAACTTAAAACAGAGTTTATGTTTACGGTTTACAGAGTTTATGCATAACGTAAATACTGAGCTAATGTGACAGCTAAAAAATAGCATATTTACCAGAGCAGAACCGTCAGGAAAACCCGAAATCTTGGCCGCAGATGTTGTTAATTTCTCGCCGACTTTGGATCAGATTCCTCCGGGAACGTATGATGTGTGAACTTTCTGGTTTATAAACGTTTAATTAGTTTATTTTTAACTTTAGAAACGTGGATAAACTCTGAATCTCTCTTCCTGCTGCTCTGGCTGCAGGGCGGGGAAGGCAGTGACGCTGTGTTGAAGCCGTTTGATTGACAGCAGAGACCCGGAAACGCTGACCAATCAGAGCAGACTGGGAGGAGACAGGCTCTGAATCAGAGTTTTTCAGACAGAGGCTGAAATAGGCTTTATGCAGGCAGACAATATGAGAAAAATAGAGGGTTTTTTGAACATTACAGCATGTAAACATGTTCTAATAGAACATTAAAATATGAATATATACATATATGAACCTGGAAATGAGCATAATATGAGACCTTTAATACTAAATTGAAATAATTAAAAAAATATTTTTTTCTGATTCCAGCTTCTAAAATAGGAATATGTTCTGTTTTCTTTACTCCTCTATAAGAGTAAACTGAATATATAAATTGTGGACAAAACAAGACATTTGAGGACGTCATCTTGGTCTTTGGGAAACACTTATCGACATTTTTCACCATTTCTTGACATTTTATAGACCAAACAACTAATCGTTAACAGAGAAAATAATCAACAGACTAATCAACAATGAAAATAATCGTCAGTTGCAGTCCTAAATACTTACTATTTATATAAATTACTACCAGAAATGTTTCTTACATTGCATTATTATGCTAATAAAAAGAGAGGAGATGAAAATTCTGATCAATTTGAAACTTCATAAATCCTGGTATTTTATGGACTTGGAGGTGGCTCAGCAGTCTGTTGGACCCCAACCCAACACTGCTGGGTATTCATCTCTGCTCTGTGTTCATTGTAGATCAGGACCTGTCCCATATGGTCGAGGACGAAGCCTACGACTACAAGTTTGTGAAGTGGATGATTAAAGAAAAGGTAAATTAATTGAGTTCATTCGACTTAGCTCCCTACAATATACAGTACTTCTTAATTCTATGTTGCTCTCACATTGCAGTCATTGTTTAAATTTTTTTAATCGTTCTTAATAATAATGTTTTATATAGAAACTGGCAGCCATTCCAGTCACAGCGTTTGTCGGCGAAGAGTCCAAGAAGCAGTTTGAGAAATATATTCGCCTTTGCTTCATTAAGGTAAATACAAAACTGTCCGTCACAAACCAAAAACACAGCACATCCAAAATGATCTAATAAAGATTCATGTTGGCCGAGGTGCACTCTCTTCTCTGAAAAACACAATATGTTCATAACCTTCAACTGTCTTTCTCTCAACAGCAAGACAGTACTCTCGATGCAGCAGGGGCCATCTTGAAAAACTGGAGGAAGATTTAACGGGATGCAATGTCTGAAGACTTCACGATTTCAAGTTGGAGGAACCACTCTGTGGTCAAACTGAGGGAATGGGATTTGACCTGTAATATTGCACACTAGAAATTGGTAAAATACTAATAGTAAAACAGTTGATAGGAAAATGCCTGTCCATATTTTTAGCTGTGTTGTGTTTTAAGATCCTCAAGTCACATGACTGAAATTAATAGTTCTTATAAATCCCTTAAGATGTGAGGTGAGATAACTCTGGTGAGATGTAATTGTTATCCGTTATCCCACAGTGTCTGTAGTTACCAATAAAACTAAAAACCCAGACACAGGTCCTGGGTTGGACTGCGTTGTGAGAACCGGTTGTGGTAAGGTGTTTTTCAAAAGAAATATTTTATACTATTTTGGTGTGTTGAGCCTCTTTGATGACAATCTTTGATTGCAAAACACAAGTTGGATGGTATCTGCTGCTTGGACTTTGCCATGTTTTGTGTTCATATTTGGCTTCCATTTCTCTTCCTCCATTGTAAAAGAAATCACTAATGATGCAGATGTTGCATTGTTGTCATTTTTATTAAAATCAATGCAATTAATAAATGTATGGACTCATCTTGTTTTCCAAATGATGCTGTTTTTCTCACACTCAACCCCCCTTTTTTGTTTTCCACAACCTAATATGTTTGTATTGTTACGTTGATGCAAACGCCACAATAAAGTAATGCCTTAATGCTGGAACTTTATAAGCTTACCTTACCAGTAGTGGGAAAAAAAAACATTCACAGTTGTTCTAGTGTCTTATGTAGACTTATACCATAGACTATGGCATTTACACAAGCTAAATGGTACAGCTGGACAATATGGCTAAATATTATATTGTAATGATAAAATGGCTTTAAGAAAGGATTTTCCTAATCAGAACAATGATTTTGATTGATAAACATTTAAAAAATTATAATTGACTATTAATATACATATTTAAAACCAAAGGATAGAAAGAACTTAAATGAATGTTAATTTAACACTGTTATTGTGTGCATTGATAGATAGATAGATAGATAGATAGATAGATAGACAGATAGATACAGATAGATAGATACAATAGATAGATACAGTAGATAGATAGATAGATATATACAGTAGATAGATATATAGATAGATACAATAGATAGATGGATACAGTAGATAGATAGATAGATAGATAGATAGATAGACAGATGTACTTTATTGATCCCAAATTGGGAAATTCTTGTTACAGCAGCGGCTAACCAGGCAACGTACAGGAACAGTAAATACACAGTAAATATACATACATACTGTATCAACACTAGAGATACTATCTATCATATACACAATATAAAGAATATATTAGAATACACTAGACTACTACAACTATCTTAGAAAATATGAACATGGAATAACAATAACATACTATATACATTAGCAAAGTGTGCAAGTAACAGTTTTTGTTTTAAAATAAAATTAAATGAGTAGTAAACCAAATGTAAACCATTGTCTCCGTTTACTTAAGTAGATCTGCACTCTGTCTGCAGTTGACTTATTTTAAATTTAAAAAAAGTACTAGTAGTACTCAGCTAAATAAATGTCTACAGGTAATCAAAAAACTTTGTAAAAAAAACTTATGAATGAAAAATAAATAGAGTTTTATACCCCTTTCACACCAATGACCAGAATTGGACCAGGGTTATCTGATCCTTGTTCAACCCTCCTTTTGTCAATTCAAACCAAGCCAGTCGACCCGGGTTAATCCCTGGTGAGGACAATTCAGATACGACCTGGATCACAACCCCGGAGCAATGCATACTAATTAGGAAATGGGCGGTTGTTTACAGGTCTGGAGGATCACAGAGAGGAGATGATAGTGACATCATCAATGTGTGCAAAAATGTAAAACGTCACAGAAGGATGCATGTTTTTGGGATACAGTGTAAATATAGTACACAGTATTTTTAGCTTAATAAAATGTTTAACTATGTTGTATGTATGGAGCTGTAATGTACGCAAAAACATACAGACAACATACAGATTTACAGTATCTATAAATCAGCACATATGAACCTTTTTTCCTCTGTCTATCTACAGAACCCATTTATCACATATTAGACTACATTGTACTATCTAATATGATAATATAGGCAACATTTACAAAAGGATTACAGAAACTTCTGAAGACTGAAATGTATATTTCACTCACTCCACCATCCCAGCAAAGATTTGCTTCATATATTAGGGCTATTAAAGTTTTCCAGCTGGGCATGTGGCAGCTATTGGATAATGTAAGAGCTTGGCCAAACATAATAAAATTAGTTTATATTTCATGAAGTTTGCTAATTGCTTGATAATGTAATGAACTAGGACTGGGTTTGGTACCGTATAACAGATGGAACAGGCGACAGATGGATCTTTTTGCAGGTTTATTTGGAAAATTAAAAAAGTTAAAAAAAGGTAATGTTACAAATAGAACATGTGCAAACACGCTTTACACGGTGTGTTTCTGTGTAACGTTACAGCGGATGCCTCTCTCATTCAGCAGTCTTGTTATGTTCGTACACACTACGTTGTCTCTCATCGTCCCGTTCATCTACCGCTTTTTTCTTCCTCACCGCGGACGACCAGGAGCTCCCGCACCTCGATGTCTTGCCCGGACTGTATTCATGTTGTGTCTTCCAGTGTGTCTGAAAACATTCCTGCTCGTACCGTTTGTTTGAGATACGGGGACCTGTGACAGTTGCGTCACGGACTGTGCGCCCCCATTTGCAACCAAATACATTTGTCCCTCCCCGTTTGTTAGCGACCCAGGTGCATGCCGTTCACATCGAAAATGACCCTGGTCGATCGTTCCAATCTGTAATTTTTTTTCACAGCAGGCGTTTTGAATTTTGACAAAGCCAGAAATACACCGGTGCATTAATAACATTAATGACGGCTTCCCTCTATTTAAGGCCCCTAGTAGTGGACCAGCATGCACAATACCAGCGGCCTGGAATGACTCCCCTGGATGGAATGCATCCATCATTATAGTACTTGATTACACCTGTGCTTTCCCATCTATGACTTGTCATTATATGTACTTTAAAAAAGGTCTAATCATGTATGTAACATTTAAAAGTTCCTTGTCTTTATAGCCACACTGCACTGTGAATAATGATGTTAGTTTATCCTTTAGACCACTTGAGGGAGACAAAGTACATCAGACTGTAATAAAACTTGACAGTGCACATTTAATGTAGTATTTAGTGTTTGTCACATTTTACAGCAGTGATGCAAAAGAAGAACAAAAGCCAACTCGATTTGTTTAATGGTTATTTATTTAAATGTCTTAGCATTTATATAAATAGCACGTTTTACTCGAACATCGCTGCTGCTTCAGTAGGATCGGGCATGGTCACATTAACAGTGGTAGAACAAAAACATATTCTGAAACATGCATAAACTGAAAATTTGAAATGATGCAAAAACTCCATAGAGATTTTACTACTTGTTCATTTATATACTAATGTGAGCCACCTTGTAAAAGTGAACTGAAATCTAAAATACTGTACTTATGGCCAGACTGTGTTGTGAGTGTTGTGACATGCTGTAATGGGTGAGCACAAGAATCTTTCAGGGTTGCAGACTTGCCGAAAATTCCGTGAAACATAATCAGAACGTGTGCCATATATCGTACCACTACCTACCATACATGTACATGTAGACTGGTTTTAGGCCATATCCAAATCACAAGCACATAGTGTATTATAGGAAATCATGGTGGAATCATGGTGCTATGTCATGGCTAAGCTAATCAAATACTACATGTTCACTGCCATAATGTTTATTGATAATAGATTATGATTAAGGCTGTCAATCGATTAAAATATTTATTCACAATTGTCCATAGTTAATCGCACATTTTTTTATTTTTATCTTAAAGGGAGATTTGTCAAGTATTTAATACTCTTATCAACATGGGAGTGGACAAATACGTTTGCTTTATGCAAATGTATGTACATACTTATTATTGGAAATCAATTAACAACATAAAACAATGACAAATATTGTCCAGAAACCCTCACAGGTACTGCATTTAGCATAAGAAATATGCTCAAATCATAACATGGCAATCTCAAGCCAAACAAGCAGCAACAGCTGTAAGTGTGTCAGTTTCATGACTTGACTATGACTTGCCCAAAACTGCATGTGTAAAGGGGAGACTCGTGGGTACCCATAGAACCCATTTTCATGCACACACTAAAGGGACCCCTTTGAAAATTGGCCATTCCAGTTTTTCCTCGCCAAAATTTAGCGCAAGTTTGGAGCATTATTTAGCCTCCTTCAAGACAAGCTAGTATGACATGGTTGGTACCAATGGATTCCTTGGGTTTTATAGTTTCATATGATACCAGTATATTCACTGGAACTTTAAAATTGAGTCTGCCACAACCTAAAAATCGCAAGTTGCGTTAATGCGTTCCACATAAGCAAAATCTCCTAATGATCCTAAAAACCTAAACACCTGGAAAGTAGCATTCTCTCTTTACATTGTTCAGAAATGGTAAAAGCACACAAAATTATATAGATAAAAACATGACTCGTGCCATCTGTTGCAATTATTAGAGCAGGTCTAACCAGTTCAATGTTTTTTACTAAACTCAAATCAAAGTAAACCACCTCAAGTTATTAGAATCAACCTCATCATTTCTTAATGGCTAAAGTACCACAGACCAGGGGATCAGATTACTAGACAAGCGAGCTGTTGTCATTCTATAACCATGAGGCTGTGGACACAGTACAGGGAAGGAGTAAGGACTCTGTATATGTAAAGGAAATGGATCTTTTGTCCCAGCAGACAGGTGTAATTCAGTTCTGTGGTTATTCATAAACCTGCATAAACCTGGCATCTAGTTTCCATGACATCGTGAGCCTACATAAATTCAGAGGTTCACACGGTCATGTTGTGGAGATGTTAATGTAGGGGTTGGAGGGGCGGGCATCAACGCCCCTCCTCACCTTCCCCCTGTTTTTCTAGCAGAGCATAGCACCTTCGTCCCTACCAACAGCACAATTTCATGCCAAGTAGCTTGGAACGTTAAGTATTAACTCTGAGGCTACAATTAAAAAAATATCATCAGATAATGCTTCCTTCACCAGCTTAAGTGTAGGCATACCACTGTGGACTATGACAGCTGGAAATAACTTTAAGTTGGGTATTTATTGCGCCAAATTTGCAGAGCACGCAAAGATGTTGTGCTTCAGGCATGGAATGCCATCATTTATCCAATACCATCATGCTACATGAGCCTTCTTGAGTTCTGAATGTGGTTGGGAATATCTGCAACATTTTTAATGGAAATAAGCTTGCAGCTATAGTTTAAAGCTCATCTTTAATGTCACATCCTTAGTATCCACGCAAAACACTTTTCAATCCTCATTTTACTAGTATTTTTTAGGGCTGCCAATCATTTAAAATATTTAATCGTGATTAATTGCATGATTGTCCATAGTTAATCGTGATTAATCGCAAATCAATCACACATTTTTTATCAGTTCAAAATGTACCTTAAAGGGAGATTTGTCAAGTATTTAATCCTGTTATCAACATGGGAGTAGACAAATATGCTGCTTTATGCAAACGTATGTATATATTTAATGGAAATCAAATAGCAACACAAAACAATGACAAATATTGTCCAGAAACCCTCACAGGTACTGCATTTAGCATAAAAAAATATACTCAAATCACAATATGGCAAACTCAAGCCCAACAGGCAACAACAGACTGCATGTGATTATCATAAAGTGGGCATGTCTGTAAGGGGAGACTCGTGGGTACCCATAGAACCCATTTTCATTCACATATCTTGAGGTCAGAGGTCAAGGGACCCCTTTGAAATGGCCATGCCAGTTTTTCCTTGCCAAAATGTAGTGTTATTTAGCCTCCTTGCCGAAAAGCTAGTATGACATGGTTAGTACCAATGGATTCCTTAGGTTTAGGTCTAGTTTCATATGATACCATTATCTTCCCTCTAGCTTTAAAACTGAGCCCGCTACAACCTTAAAAAAGTTGTGTTAATGCGTTAAAGAAATTAGTGGTGTTAAAACAAATTTGTGTTATTATCGTGTTAATTTTGACAGCCCTAGTTTTTTTCAAATATTACATGATGAATGTGAAAGTGCTTCTATTTCTTCTGCTAATGTTTAATTTTAAAATATTGTCTCTTTTTACTGACACATTCTAGCTATTTTCTGCATTTAGCCTCCTGATTTCACCTTTGCTCAGTTTCTGTTTTATACAACTAACTGTCTAGCACTGACTCTTACACTATGTGCCATGTCGAGTGAATTTTTCATGTGTAGGAATACCCAGCACCATGAATGTATAATGCTACATAGCTGTAATGTAGTGTGAAAACTGGTGCTGGGAACACAACAACTGCAGTTGAGAATTTGAATAGGATTATTATGTAGGGTGCTGTTATCAGACATATGTAGTGTGCAGTTACCAGATCCCTGTGGATTAGATGTCTATCTGCATAATACCATCATAATTTATGTTAATTACAATTATTGTGCCAATAATCTAATGCCAGGATCCTGTTATGAAGGCGTATTTAGGTTATTGTTGCCCTTAAAATGAGACCAGATGTTTGTGATATTTTATGTTACCTCTAGGTGGCCACATTGATCATATTCTGTAGTAGAAGAACATAGCTGAGTATTGTGCCCTTCTTCATGCTCTTGAACCAAACTTTGCCAAACAGCCCTAAGTGTCTGTCGTAGACAGTGCAGAGGATGGTATTGTTACATGACCTTTTTTGATCATAATCATTTAATGAATTTACTCCTTCCTGTCGAGGGACTCACAAGAGACAGATTAAAAAAGAATGGTCAGAATCGAAGCAGCAGAGGCCAAGATATCCTGACTTCTAGTCTCTAGCATGGGCAGAGCTTCAAAAATGCTGGATCCTACATATCCCATATTACAACTCGTCTTTTATTTGACCCTCTATACCTCAAAATGTCCACTTTTTTCTAAACCCTACAACTCCAGTTTGCATAGCTTTTTGTTGAAAACTGGGACTGTCAATCGATACAAATATTTAATCGCGATTAATCGCATGATTGTCCATATTTAATTGCACATTTTATCTGCTCAAAATGTACCTTAAAGGGAGATTTGTCAAGTATTTGATACTCTTATCAACATGAGAGTGTGCAAGTATGCTTGCTTTATGCAAATGTATGTATACAGTATATTTACTATTGGGAATCAATTAACAACACAAAACAATGACAAATATTGTCCAGAAACCCTCACAGGTACTGCATTTAGCATAAAAAATATGCTCAAATCATAACATGGCAAACTGCAGCCCAACAGGCAACAACAGCTGTCAGTGTGTCAGTGTGCTGACTTGACTATGACTTGCCCCAAACTGCATGTGATTATCATAAAGTGGGCATGTCTGTAAAGGGTCAGAGGTCAAGGGACCCCTTTGAAAATGGCCATGCCAGTATTTCCCTCGCCAAAATTTAGCGCAAGTTTGGAGCGTTATTTCACCTCCTTCGCGACAAGCTAGTGTGACTAGTGTGGTTGGTACCAATGGATTCCTTAGGTTTTCTAGTTTCATGATGTTTTCAGATGTCAGGAGCCCACTACAACCTCCGAAAGATCGATATCGCAAGTTGCGTTAATGCGTTAAAGAAATTAGAGGCGTTAAAACAAATGTGCGCATATTGTGAGTTATCGCGTTAACTTTGACAGCCTTATTGAAAATGTAAAGTCTCAGGCCTAAGCTGAGATAACCCCGATGACATCATTATGACATCATCTGGGTAATTTTTTTCAAACTTTTGAAATCTCCCTCCAGAGACACAGAAAATATGATACCACTGTTTTCATAGGCTAGCAGTACTCCTTGTGACAAGTAAATTAAACTGTATGTGTAAAATTGGGGGTGTGCCTCTTTAATAATTCTTGCTGTATCAGAGGTTTAGTTCTGTAGGTCCAGGAAACAAAAACTGTTGTTTAGAGCAGCATTTAGAGACAATTGCTTCCCATTAAAACCATGTCACAGTAGAATTTAATTTACAATAGAAAGTAAAAATGGCTCAAGGGATCACAGATGGATCAAAATCAAGTAGCCTACTTATCATCATAAGCAATAAACAATCATAAAAACATGCATATTAGACTAATTCTGCAGCATTTCACAACATGTTCTCTATTGTGACCGAGACATAAATATCTGTGAGAATTTGCACCCCCAAACGATGTCCGCTCCCACACAGGCCATATGGCAGTGTGTGCCCAGCTCTTATTGCCAGCCCCTGCTCTCTGCACACGGGCTAACAGCTTGGTGGACACATAATTAATTTGCTTAGGCGTCTGCCATTTATTTTCCAACCTACATTTTGTTAATTGGACAGAGGAGGTTAAAATCAAATGAGTGTCTCTGGGTTTGTTAAGGCTACTAATTGCACTGAATTTACAAGATAGTGGTCGCTTTAGGGAATACAGAGACAGGGGTGATATTCGGGAGGTTGTTGGGGAGGAATGTAGTGAAAACATCATATGTTTTCATTAGGGCTAGTGCTAAAGACTGCAGAGGACAAGAGACAATCACTGATGTTCATAGAGGGGAATGTAAATTATCATCATTTGGAAAGAAATGGGGAAAAAATGCAAACAACAGACTTATCTGCCCAAAAGAAAAGACCCTGTTCTTCAGACAGACATGGGTTGTATTGCTTGTAATGTGTCATTTCTGTTGTCCTGTGTTGTTTACAGCCCCCCCCCCCCCCCCCACTCTGTTGTGTCATTTTACCGTACTGCTATTTAATTCACCAAGCAATAACTGTCTCTCGCAACCAAAGTTGAATGAGACTTGTAATATGATTTTAATCAAGTTAATTGACTAGTAAATGCAAATGCTATTAGGAGCCGAATGTGCAGCATAAATCTAGATGATGCCTGTTTTTTGTATTTTGTAAACATCAAAAGATGATGATGAAAGTTGTTATCTAAATGATCAGAGAGATAGAAAATGTGTATAAAGAGAAACCGTTAATTAGAAATCGTGAATATAAAATAGGTCTCTCATTGTATTCTGTTTTTATTTAATACGGTTCCTTCATACTGAATAATTAAGAATGACAGTGTGCTCAGATAGCAAATAATTAGCTGAGAAAGATGAGAAACATTTATGAATGTTACATAAAGTGATATCATCCTCAATATATCAGCTGCTTTTTCATGTCATGGAACTTTTTAAAGTCTGTATCAACGTGTAACTCTGTTTGAGCATTTCTTGGTATAGAGGCGCGAAATTATGGGTTTTATAAGTGCTGAGGTACGGAGGCAGTGCACTAGGGGTTAATGACAATACAAATGATTGCACTCATTCAGGCTTTCAGGGGATGATCCAGCTAGCCAGTGCCTGCAGCAGCTGTGTAGAAGGGTTCGTATGGTGCCCCTCGAGCTGAGCAAAACAGGGCACGTTGTCCACGGCGGCAATCCCTGCTGTTGTTAATCACCTGCCTTCCCCCCCAATCTCGCCCCCCTTTCTCTGCTTCTTTCTCTCTCTCTTTCCCCTGCACTGATTTGCAAGCGCAGATTAATCAGAGCATGGGGGCCTTGATGAAATTTTGCTGTTATTGTTCCCAATTTTAGCAACATCTTTTATTGTCTTCATCATTCATTTACAGGAGGGAGACGGGGGGACTGTGTCAATTATGCAAATGATGTTGCACACTTTTGCAGATTACTTCATTCGGTTGCCATTGTTTGCGAGAATTTAATTATTAAATATTATTATGCTCATGTTTCCTTCAATTTTCCGAAGCTTTATTTCAATTTGATCTCTCCTCCAGCTGCTCATCCCTCTGCTCTGAGCCAGAATCAAAGCAGTCTGGCACGCCAAGGCCAAACAAACTCCCCTCAATTTAATGATTTTGAAGTTCTTACCTCGCTCTCATCTGTGGGCTCAAAACTATGATTGGAAAAAGGCAGACCACATTCAGTTTAATGACCGGGAATTGAATTCAAGTTTATTCAAAATTGACATTCAATTATGTAGCACCTAATGATATTTTAATCTCTTTTCTTTAATTCCCAGGAATTGGCTTTTCAAAGGCTTTGTCTGGCAGCAACACAGACGGCCTGAATAAAGAACACAGATTGGTATTAGATCCTAGTGATGATAGGGAAATTAAAGCTTTTATAGTTCACACGTTCAGAGGAAAGGCAGTGTTCCCTTAATAGACATTTCAATCCCCGTTTCTTGAAGCCATCGCTGCCATCTTTCCTCTGACATGATAAGTTAAATATTGCAATGCATTTTTAAATAGCAATAATCAGTTTCTACAAACTCGTATTTGATACTGCTTTACTACTTTAGGTTGTGGGGAATCTGTCAGGTGTAGATGGGCTGATTATGATTTGATCATGCTGATTGACCACATCAATTTTATAATTTGCCCTAGCAAAGCTATTTTACAAAATATTTAGGTATGTATCAGTACAATGTGTATTGAAAATAAAAATGATTGCAAATCAGGATGGGAAACAGGACTAGGAGTCAGAAACCTCCACTTATGGCGGCTCCTTACAAACTGGATGGCCAAAGTGGTTTGAACTGATCACCTGTTTTAATCTGAAACTATTTTGGTAATTGAATTATTGTCAAATGGTATCACATAATAATGTGATAAAATTAACATCTTTCAGTTTTGGAGTGTTGGTCGGACAAAACAAGTAATTTAAAGATGTCACGTTGGCCTTTAAGAAAGTGTAATGGGTATTTTTGACTATTGTTTAAAAATGTATTGACAGAACGATTATCTGATTATTCGAGAAAATACTTTGCAGATTTATGAAAATAACCATTTGTTGCTGTCCTAATGTGCACTAGGGGTGTAACGATCCATTGAACGAGATTGATGTATCGGTTCAATGATCAACGATCTAATATATATGGATGCAAATTGAAAACATCGCTGCATATAATCATCCCTAAGATACACCCTTATTTTTAAATTCTTAACTGATAAAAAACATTTGAACGGAAACATGAGAAATGTGTCACTTAATAGTGAACAACAGGTCTATTTTTATTGTTTATATTAATGATAATAGATTGTTTTTCATTTAAATGTCTGGAAGTAGCAAAATAGGAGTAGAAGAAGTAATAAAATTGCCAAATAGTAATTTAGTTGCTTTTGGTGAGTGCTATAAATGTAACTGATTGTGTTAAATATATATGAAATATGATATCGTCTCATATCGATCACAAGCCCCTGAATTGAATCGGATCGAAATCTTATCGCGGCAGACTTTGTGATATCAGCAAATATCGTATCGTCCAAAGAATCAATATAATGTTGTATTGTGATGAAACTTGTGATTTGCACCTCTAGAACTGACCAGCTGCTCTAATCTGAAACTATTTTGGTAATTGAATAATTGTCTAATGCTATCAAATAATAATTGTTTTATGAGATAGTTAATTGAATATCTTTAAGTTCTGGAGTATTGGTTGGACAAAACAAGTCATTTAAAGATGTCACCTTTGACCTTCAGGAACCTTCAAGGCCTTCAAGTGTAACAGGTATTTTTGACTATTGTTTAAAATTTTATAGACCAAACGATTATCTGATTAATCAAGAAAATACTTTACAGACTAATGAAAATAATCGTTAGTTGCTGACCTAATGTGCACTCACAGCGGAGTTAAAAATTGATGACCAGGGCCCGTATTTGTCAAACGTCTCAGAATCACACTTAAAGCAGCAGTGGGTAGAAATAGAGCAAATATGATTAAAAATAGTTATTTTTATAAAACGGTCACTATATCCTGACAGTAGTACATGAGACTAATCTGAAATAAATCATGTGCCTCTGTGTCCTCCGGTGCTCCTAATGGCATCTGCAAGATTTCACTGACCGGAGGAAAACAACCAACCTGACCCGGCAGCCATGTTGAGGACAGTTGAGGAAATACCAAGCACCGCCCACCAGCCGGAGCACAGCCAATTGGAATGCTTAATAGGAAAGCTCTCTCTCTGAAATGAACTGTGATTGGCCAAAGTCTCCCGTCAAGGGCTAGATTTTTTAAAGCCTGAGGATTTGCCCTATACAGCTGCCATATTGCTCATTCTATTGTAAAAAAATGTAGCAAAACATATGTCATTAGAATATTTTAAAAAGTTAATTTAATTTGTATGAAAACCTTAACATCTCCAGTAACAATTAACATGCCAAATGAACAACAGTCTAATATATTTCCAGCATACATTTATAAATAGGGATGAAATAATAGGAAGTTGTCTGAAATGGAATTAAGATGAAACTAAAAATGTAGTGCAAGCAATAAAAATTAATGTTAAATAATTGCAAGCAAAATCAGTGCCAGCTTTATTCATGTCTAGCATGCTAAAACTAACCAATGTGATAAACAGTTTTTATTCAGTTCAAACAAGGGACTTTTATCTTTGACTTGAGTACAAACTTTAATTTTTAGTAGCTTGATAGATATATGTAGGCCCTGAACTAAGATGTTGCTTCTTTGGCCTGCAACATCACCACTACCCTTGCCTTTTGGCTGCATGCCCTGTCTGAGAAATCTTACTGGATTCCTATGACACTGTTTATGTCATGCACATGGCTTTCCTCACCACAGGTTACTGGTGGATTTACACACCAACTGCACCTTTGACTTCCCCAATTTAAAGGGATAAGACGGGGTCACGAGACAGCCTCATGAACAGTCTTGTGAAGGGGAGCGGCTGGTTCATCAAGGGGTTGGGGGCTGGGCCTTGAAAAACATAACCCGAGGAGCACTTTCTCGCTGATTACTCATTGACGTTTTCCTGCCTTGTGGGATACTTCTATTTCTGACAGTTGGGTGTGTTCAGCGGCATGTCCGGCGCCACTCGTCATGTTGGCCATGGCTGTGGCTGGGAGGAACAGCTGTCTGTGTTAACGAGGCCATAGCCACACAGACCAGCGAGGCGGCGGTGCTCGAGCAGACCAGAGCACCACTCAGGCTCCATAAGGCCCCGGGATACGTAAACAATGACTTAATGAGAATGCGTGCCATTACTGTAATTAACACGGCTCACATCAAGCACTGTCAGCTTTCAAGAGTTTCAGGAAGGTCTTGCATTACATTGAAAAGGCTGGCATGCAATGACCAGAGGCCCTCCCTACAACATTCACAAAACACCCTATACAGAGCATAAACACACTCAATAAAACGGCACATAAAAAGATTACAATCCACCATCTGTAATTAGAACACCAAGCATAAATGTAATTATCCACAACATTTAACATTTATGTTATGATCTGTAATTACATCTTAATATATTTCTTTAAGGTTTTTATCATCTTTTTGCTGTAAAATAAGTCATCTCACTCACAGATGCAGTTTGTATCTAAAGACTATTCAGCCACTCACAGCATGAAGTGTAACAACATGTCGGCTTTTCTGACATATTTCTAGTCTATTTCTGTAGATTAGCTTTGTTTTTAGGATTAATATGACCAGATAAGAGCAAAACAAAATAGAAAATTGCATTGTAATACCTACCTTTTCAATGTCCATTACTACGTAATATTCTGTATTAAAATGTTGAAAGTATAGTGAGAAATGAATGACTCTCCAGCATGCCGATTGTTACAATATGAAACCATTTACCAATACATTTTTTAATTTTATATAATTCTTTTTTTTTTTTTTTTACAGTGTATTCTTACCCAATATCCTGCTAATGGCAAATACATCAAATAAAGGAAGCAACATTTCATACACAAGCAAGATGGATTTTGCAAGGTAGCATCTGGTTACTTATTCAGAGCATTTAGAAAAGCCAAATAAAATGTCAGTGGACCAAGCAGCATCAAACAGAATTTCATTGCTTGTGCAGGTGGCCCTCATCACAGTCCACCCCTTGTGTCAGGTCTGACTCCACTCCCTTCTCAGGTTATTAGTCTAGCTTTAGATACTCAAAACCTGTGATCAAACTCAATCCAGATAATCTGACCAAACCAGATCAGGTCCGACTCCGACCCTGTTTGGGTCGCTTAGCTGATGATGTTAGCTAGCTACGTTACAGTGAGTCAGAATTATAAACAATGCCAATTGATGTAGGAAGAAATCAATTTTACAAATAAAATGACGCTAACTTTTTCGTGAAATGCCTCAACAACTATTGGATTAATCCCCCGGGATTAATTGTAATAACTTTAGTGATCCTCTGACTTTTCCTCTAGTGCCATCATCAGGTCAAACTTTTCATTTGTCCATTGTGAGCATGTTAGCATGCTGACGTCTATTAGCTCAAAGCACTGCTATGCCTAAGTACAGCCTCACAGTAGTCATGTTGCTTTCCTTACTCCTTCTCTAAATGCAACTGAACATTTTACTTTTGTTGGCATGTAATGGGTGAAACTATCACCTTACTGTAGTCAGAAGGGAGTTGAAAACATTAACTAGTAATTAAACAATGTCATCGATCTGGAAAGACCATATCCACATGTAGAGATCTCCACTCTCCAGATAAGAAATGGGGAATTGGGATTAACGATATTATTCAAAAAATATTTTAGTGTTGAAATATAGAATTATGGGCTTTAACGAAATGCTGCATTGTCAGACAACCTCATTGGCATTGTTGTTAATGTTCTTTTGCTGATGACATCATCTTCTCATTTTAAATACAAGACTTCAGTCGGCAGAACCCTGGAGCTCCGCCCCCGCTGCTGCACAGAGCGCTATCGCTTGTTAATTCAAAGTTTACTAATATGGCACGGGTGTCCAAATTGCACCAAATTCGGCACTGCACGTCCTCTGGTCCCCATCAATACACCCGCCGAATGTGAGGTAGATCAGATGAGCGGTCCTCGAAATATGCGAAGGAAACACACATGCATACATACAGAGATTCCTTGCTTTACAGTTAGATAAGACCACATTTATTTCTAGAACTTTACAAAGGTTGGATGTGTTTTTTCCATTAGAACAGAGGGCCTAATTGGTAGTGTTGTGGAGATGGGTGCTGTTGGATCTGTCAGTTTGAGGTTTGGGTGGGTGAGGTCTTGTTGTCGTAGGGACTGGTATCCCATTTTTATACTGTACATTTGTATTCAATAGTAGGGTCACAGAATTTTTAGACTATATTTGTAAAAAGAATCCACTAACCAACTTTTGTTTACATAGGGGCAGCCATTCTTCACAGGGAGCTTTGGCAAACGGGGGAAACTACATCTCTTGGCAAAGACGGTGAGTACAGTCCTATACATATGTATGTATATACATATTTTAATATTTATTACATAAGTGTGAAGCAACAGATGTGTACCATAGACCAGTGGTTCCCAACCTGTTTTCCTCGAAACCCCCCTTCTTGTATCTAAGAGAAGCTGAGCCCCCCCATACGTCATCACCCAAAATTTACAAATCCGCAAAAAAAACCCTCAATTTGAATGTGTTTGAGTGAATTAAATGAGTTGTTCTTTTTTTTATTAAATCAACTTTCTTTAACAAATATACTTCAGCTAAACGCCAAAAAATAGGATATTTCGTTAGATAAGAATTGTGAATTTTGAAAATGATTACATTCATCTTTTTCGAATAAATTTTGACTTTTGGACTTCACAACACTGGAGTTATTGGAAATATTGGATCACACGAGTCGGAAACAATCCTATGCAGCCACCACTGGAATCTAATTCTACAAATAGTATAATACTAATAATATTAGTGAAGCCTGATCTTTATCTGAAACTGCAGAAATACTGGGTTTAAACAGAATGTGGCCTGCAAAGTAGCAAAAAAGATATCTTTTTAAATAATTTTATTTACAGCCTATTGTGTAAATTATTATTATACCCCCGCGACAACGTAGTCGGGGGTATATAGCGCTCCGCGTTTCCTTCCGTTCGTCCGTTTGCGTGTCAAACTTTCGTTTTTCTGGAGCAGTACTCGAAAAGTATTTAACTTAGAAACTTCTAATTTGGTATGATTGTTGACAGTGTGGTCAAGTTGTGCCTTTTGGGGGTTAGAAGTCCAGGGTGCCCAACATTTCTAAAATTGTAATTAATTCCATTACTTCCAAAAGGGTAAAACCTTTGGCCCTACTTTAGTATGTCAGCCATGCTCACTTTTGCCTTGTTTCCTAAGTGTGTTATTATGATTTTAGTAATAAATGTGCAAATCTAATTTTGACAACCTTAGAGCAGACAAATCCTGGTGTGATCTTTAGCACCCCCCTAAGGGGGACCCAGACCCCAGGTTGGGACCCACTGTCATAGACTGTTGGGCTACCAAGACCTAGTTAAGAATGGCTTGATTTCCCAAATAGGCATCTATCTGTGCATGTACGGAATATACTGAGCATATGGATCAACTGTGGAGAAGTGGATTGCGCTGCAAATGTAATTTGAGAACTTCTCCAAATGTTTTGATGCTCTTCTTTGGTTGTGACTTCTTCTTCTAAAAAGGAGCTTCTGAGGTATATTTAATAAATAGGTGTAGATGTTGTTTTAAATCCATTGGAGTGCTGATGATTACCTCTGTTACTCTGGTTTGGTTTGATTCCTCTGTTGACCTGGGATGACTTAACCAAAATGATAACAAACGGTTTGCTGTAGTGTGGATAAAGGAAAAGATACAGTATGAGATACAGTGGCTGCTTTTGTCACTTTGTACTGTTGTTTTGGCTGGCTGTGGATGCAACATAGTCAGTGTTTTTGCAGGGAGGCAACATTATTAACAGTTAATCATGGAGTGAAGTTGTCAGCGGGGGTGGCTGCAGTTTTCATAATGGCCTAATTTCTAGCAATCGCAGACTAATTATCTGCATTTACAATTGTTGGGGATTGTCTTTGTGACTATGCGGGAACTTTTAATATAGAAGTTATAGTCCAGGGATGAGTTGTTGGGTTATGTGTTTGGAAAACACCATAGGGCATAACTGCCCCATAAAGCTGTGACATTAATGCAGCGTAATTAGGAAGGTAAATTCTTATCAGAAACCTTTTTCATGACAATGCTACCATCAGGCATTGTGTAGTTGTGGATGAAATACAAATAAACACATACAGCAACTTGTGTAAAAGAAATCTGTATGTTATAAATGACATGTTGTGTATATTAAAATTACTTGTAACATTAAAAATATTTGAATAGCTTCTTAAAGAACTGAAGACTGACCACAGCGCAGGGCGATTTGATTTATATTAGAGGGAATGATAATTTTCACGTCATTATTCTCATTTTCACTAAAAAACATATTAAAATGATAAACAAAGATGTTTTCGTAAGTCTGTAGAATATGATGTGTAGGCCAGGACATCTCAGCAGCACCACAATAATGTATTTGAAATAGTATTTTGACACATTTCACTTTTAACAAATATTGCAAGTATTTCAGATCCTGCAATTTGAAAATTGCAGTCGGCCGTATTGCGATCTTGATAAAATTTTGATTAATTGTGCAGCCCTACCACAGTGTCATCACCATCACCAAAAATGTCTTTACTCTGAAGACACACATGGATTCTAACTCACACCTTGTATACACACCACATGCAAAGCAATGAGTGGAACAGTGTGATGACTCTGCAGCACTCAGAGTGGTTGTATATCGTTGTGTCTTTTTAATTAGTGTTGAATTATTGAGGCTTACACAGGCAGCCAGTGTTTGCTTTAGGTTGTGGGGGTGATTGAGCCACAGAGGGGGGCGGCCTCAATTTCACTCATTGATCTCCTTTTTTCCTAGCCTCTGTTTGTCCTTTTTTCACCTCACTTTTGCACTTTTCTAGCAACTGAGAAATTAGTTAGTGTTGTCTGGTGTTTTTAGCCTTTTGTCGTTAATGCAAAAGATGCATTTTGTCTAAACATTTTAATGTTGCTCCTCCTGTATTTCACCAAATATAATTAGCTATCAGGACAGGGAAACAACAGTGTTCAGCAGTACTGTTCACACCTATAACCAATGTTTTCATCACTTTTTTATTGTGTTTATAACAATGGCTGAGATTTGTGAAAGGATGTAGATCCTATTTTGCACGATGGGACTAGAGTGGACTCGCCTGCACTGTTCACAGCCTTTTCTTCTTTCTCTATCTCTCATTTGCTTTATCTCTGTCTCTCTCTCTCTCTCTCCCTTTTCCCCCCCCTCACATTCTTTCCTTCAGAGAAAAGAGGGCTACGCATTAATGAGTCAATGCGGAGCTGTATTATGTTTAATTAGGTAGTTTATATAATGAGGTGTTCATTTCTAATGGAGGGACATGCTGTGAGCAGCACATCTGCAAGAATAACTCAGGCAATCAGCAGCATGAGGACCCATGGAACTGCAAATGAGACTTACTTACTCAGAAATGAATTATGTCTCAGTGCCTTTCCCAAAGCCCATTAATTAAATCCACTGGCATCAAGGTCTTTTTCTTAATTTCATGTACCATTAGCATAATAAACACAATTTGAGTTAGCACAATGTGATCAGTTTAATGGATGCTATTTATTTTACTTTATTATTTAAAGCTCTGGTAATGGGGGGAGAAACATAAATATATCTCTATGGCTCCCTCTATGAAAAAGCTCCCATCAGGCCCCGGCGTCGACACAGATGCTCGTTTCAGAGACCCCATACATTTGGAGTGCTGCTGCCGCCCTTATGAGTGTGCAGAGTGGAAAGGTGTTGCATGGCTATAATTTTAGGGGACCAGGCTGCGGCTCGGTGTAAACTCCGGCCAGGTTTCACATTCATTAAAAATGGGCCTGGGGTCTTATATGTCACAATCTCCTAACTTATAATGTTTGGTGTTGCGAGGTGTACCGTATTCCAGCCTAGTTTTTCTGCAAAGTGAGAAGAGAATTAGGATTTGGAGGCATTTACACACACAGGGTATTTGAGGTGTAAGTGCAATCCGTAGCGGCAGGAATCCGTGCACCTTCATTAAAACAATACAAGGACTTAATGTATGGTAGTGAATTTGTTCTGACCTTAAAGCGATACCCTAGAGGTGAGATATGATTAGCGTTATTGTTGAGGACAGGTACATCATTATCTCAATGTACCTCGACCATCGCCAAGTTCCACAGCCATGCTCCATCCTCTGACTCGGGCACTAGCACAAGACATAATCTCTTCTCAGGAGCAGAAATGCACTTAATCATCTACTCAAGTTTCAGGGACTGCCCCCGAGTGCTCTCTGTCTAGTAGAACTACGACAACTGCTCGGCAGAAATCTGCAGCAGTGTTTTAAGTTCCCAAATTAATTGCCTAATGGATTAGGAGGTGTGGGGTGTCCTACTTTACTGGGATGGAGCAATAATTTAAATTGTGCCAGGTAAGGACAAGGAGAAGTTGTATTTCAGGAGAATGTATTTTTTTCTTAAGGAAAAATATGTCTTTTATTGCCCCAAATACTATGAAACCTCCTCCCCCACCCTCATCGGCGTTCATTAGACAGTCTAGTGCCTTGAAAAGAGAATTACAAGCAATAGTTTGTTGTTACTTACATACATGGCCAGACACAAAGGTATTCAGACTGGCAGACATTGACTCATACACACTTTAAACTACAAAATAGTCACATTCACACCAGAGACAGTGCAGCTGTGTGTTACCAAGACAACTTAGCGTGCACAGATGCAAAGAAAGGATGGTATTTTAAAAGTCTTTAAAATAGACTCTCATTTTGGACAATCTAAGTGACCAAAAGTCAGCCCGTTACTTTGGCATACCTCATCGTAATGGACATTAAAGTGGGGGTGATTGAAAGAGAACGGCTCCATGTGTCAAGTGTTGAGTGAAAAACACATGACACCAAAACCCATTAGTGTCCTCTGGAGAGACAATGCCCAGAACTCTCCCTCCTCCTCCTCTTCCTCCTCCTCACTCCAGACTCAGGGTGCTGTTTCTGTCAAAAGACACTCTTTCTGCTACAGATAAAAGGCCCCACGATTAGCCCAGGGGTTGAACTGTGCTCCATTCCAGTTTCACTTTTTTTTGTAAAATGAGAACTTGAAATGATGTCAAAGTCTGGTGTAATGAAAGTGAGTGTTTTTTTTTTTTTTCTATAATAGATCTCAGGAACTCAGGAAATCATCCAATTATCTTTTCACTGAAAGAAAAATTTTATTGGAAATGTTGATGCTCAGAGATGGTTTGCCTTGATGTTTATTGCATGGATTCAGATTGGCAGTTCTTTTAAAAGTAAATCCCACTTGGATTATCTCATTGCTACTGGTAATCATTATGGGTTATTGGAATCCGTCTGGCTGTCTGTCGGACTGTCTTATTGTCTGTATGTGTTAATTTCGTCAATGACGAAAATATTGTTGACAACAACGACACTAAAACAAAATAAAAAGTTGCCTTTGAAAACAAAGACAATGACAAAAGATATCACAACTTTTAATAACAACTAAAAACAAAGTCATCATCTTAATACAGAGAAATGGCTTAATTAGTGTTTTAATTAGGGCTGGCGAAGTTAACACAATAATAACGCAAATTAATTTTAAAGCCACTAATTTCTTTAATACATTAACTTGCGATTTTTCCCTCTTAAAAATCCGACGGGCTGCTGTCGGGCCGGCTGCTGTTAGCGGGCTCAGTTTTAAAGAATGAGTGAAGATACTGGCATCATTTGAAACTAGAAAACTGAAAGAATCCATTGGTACCAACCAACCATACTAGCTTGTCGGGAAGGAGGCTAAATAATGCGTCAAACTTAAGCTACAATTTGGCGAGGAAAAACTGGCATGGCCATTTTCAAAGGGGTCCCTTGACCTCTGACCTCAAGATATGTGAATGGGTTCTGTGGCTGTATTCGAAACCACCTACTAAATACTACTGATGAATGCAGTATGCTGTATACAGTACATACTGCATACTGCATTCCTGAGTAGTATGTAGTATGCAACGGTCAAAGCCATGTTGCAGTATGCTAGATTTAGCCTTTAAACCAGCTCTTAAAGCACTGGACAAAAAAAAAAAACTCGTACCACTATTGCAATATTATCGAAAAATATAAATTTGATTTTATTATTTATGTTTTGTTTGTGTACTTTAGAAGATACTGCATGGTTTAAACTATTTATTTAAACAGCTCATAGTGAAGTCAGACAAACAGGATCTTCAACGAGGGGAGACGGTAAATATAATATAGCTAGCTGTCACGGCAGTTTGTGGAGCTTCTAAACTCAGACAACAGTGGAGCAAATGTTCGATTTGCCATCTAATATTGTGAAACTGTAAACATTCAAAATCTACACAGTTGATTTCTCGCCTTAAAACTTTTCAGACATGAATTTAGTGATGAAATAGTGACGAAAAATATAAAAAACGAGGTGTTTTTGGCTGCTGTTGTTGTGGTACCGTTCCAGCGTTTTGCATTGTGGGATACAGTAGACGAGGTAGACTGGTCCGATGCATACTGGAGATTTTTTCCGAATCAGTACGACATCCGGGTACTTTTGGCATACTGTAGATTTTGCTTTTGTTCACATACTGTATACTACATGCTACATTTTGGCCAAATCAGTATGTACTACTAGTACAGTGCGGTTTCAGATACAGCCT
The DNA here is from genome assembly GCA_916701645.2 of Sebastolobus alascanus. NCBI lineage: Eukaryota > Metazoa > Chordata > Actinopteri > Perciformes > Sebastidae > Sebastolobus > Sebastolobus alascanus. Next base: position 1,753,781 of record CAKAOJ020000024.1, on the reverse strand, counting down.
GTGGGAACCCACGAGTCTCCCCTTTACAGGAGTCTCCCCTTTACAGACATGCCCACTTTATGTTAATCACATGCAGTTTGGGGCAAGTCATAGTCAAGTCAGCACACTGACACACTGACAGCTGTTGTTGCCTGTTGGGCTGCAGTTTGCCATGTTATGATTTGAGTATATTTTTCATGCTAAATGCAGTACCTGTGAGGGTTTCTGGACAATATTTATTATTTTGTGTTGTTAAAGCTGAAGTAGGCGAGATTGGAGCAAATATGATAAAAAAAAGTTATTTTTATAAAACGGTCGCTATATCGTGACAGTAGTACATGAAACAGGTAACCTGAAAAAAATCATGTTCCTCTGTTTTCAGAATCATCTTTAGTGTACTGTTTAGCTGGTAAATGAGAAAGTTTGTGACGCGGCCGCCATTGTAAAATCTGTTGAAGGAAGCCAAGTTCTGGTCACATGACCGGAGCACAGCCAGTAGGAACGCTCTCTCAATGAAATGACCTGTGATTGGTCAAAGTCTTCCGTCACGGGCTAGATATTTTAAAGCATGAAAACAGAGCCATGAGGAGGAGCAGAAGTCTAGTTATCTCTCAGAACACTTGAATTACAATATAATGAAAGATTATTATGGAAACTTTGCCCAATGATGCCAAAAATATACTGCCTACTGCCACTTTAATTTATTTCCAATAATAAATATATACATACATTTGCATAAAGCAAGCATATTTACCCACTCCCAAGTGTATTAAATACTTGACAAATCTCCCTTTAAGGTATATTTTGAACAGATAAATGTGCGATTAATTTGTAATTAATCATTACGATTAATCACAATTAAATATTTTAATCAATTGACAGCCTTACAAAAGATATTACAACTTTTATCAAAAGATAAAAACAAAATCATTATTTCAATACGGACAAATAGACAAATGGCTTAATTACTATTTTAATGCAAAGTCCTATTCAACAGCCTGCATGCATCAACAAAATCACACATTGTTTTCTCCTGACTAATTAAACGTATCGTCTCCTGCTCCTGCCCCGCTGTCTGCTGTTCTTCTTTTCACTGCTCATCACGTCTCTTTTTCTGCTTCAAAATGTACCTCTTGAACTTATTTGCCTGGACAAGCCAGACGACCCTGTTAGTGTCTGAGCTCTGAATAGAGTCACTGACAACATTGTGTAGCCTCTATGCTGCAGTACACAAGTTATAAACAGACACACACCCAGTTCGTGGTATGAGTTAGCATCAGATCACCAAAATGTTAGCTAGTTAGAAACCAAGTTTTTTTTTGGCCAGGATCCCTATCCTTAGTCCTTTGTTATTGGGTATCTGGTGATACCAAGTCCCATCCAATACTTGTATTTACCTAAATGTTGATAATATACATGAACTTCGACTCCTGAAATTGACGTGGCATGATCCGCTAAAAAGATGTATTGCTTCTTATAAATCATAAACAATCTTTGGCAGAGCACAGACACTGGCTGTAGAGAGCACACAAACCTGACAACAGCCAAATTTTATTTCCGCCTGCCAACAACTTTCTCCTGGAATTAACCATAATTAGCAACAGCTGATTGCTGTCACTGTTTGTCATTTTAACCTGTGAAAGTAACGCTCAGTGCTGGCTAAAAATGCCAACAGAGTGGGTGCTACGCTTTAATGACGGTCGGTCGGGTCGGAGTTATCAGCTGTTACTGCCGTAGGAGCGCAGTGCAGAGCGGTGGCTGTGATTCAGCCATTAGGGCAAGCTCACATGCACGAACATGCACTAAAAGGCACCACAAACAAAAACTTCAGCACGCCAGAAGAATCATTTACTGTTTTTTCATGCAGTTAATTGCATTAAATGCTGAATGCTTTCTTGAAAGTGACTCTGGTATTTGTTTTAATAACGTGATTTTGTAAAGAAAACTCAATGTTTTTAATGTATTGATGAAATCTAGAGTAAAACTAACAACCAAATGACTAAAGTCTGACTAAAATTAATATACATTTTTGTCAAAAGGCTAAGACTAAAATTAAGACTGAAAATCGGAGTCAGGTGCCAAAAATGTACACTGCTGGCTATAAATCTGTCTGCCACTCAAAATAAATCATAAACTGGGTTGAACTTCAGTCTCACTGCAAACAAAGGTCTCAGTTTGGTCGAACCACTTTTCCTGGTTCGACCATTGTGTTTTTTCACACCCTCTATTAAGAGTGTTTGACACGAAAAGGGGTGTATGCGGATCAATAGTGGAGTTGTGTGCTTATATTACCCTGAGAGTCGTGCTGGTCATTGAGTGGCGCCATGAGCTCATAGCTAATGACTGAAGATCAATGGCGAGAAACTTGACTGTGGTTTGTTTCAGTGTTATGTTTACCATACAATGGCTGATGCTTCACCACTGATGCACTTCACCCAAGGGAGAAAAAACAGGCCCTGGAAATATATTTGCTGATTGTGGTTTTAGTTGCTTGTTACATTTTCAACTAGAAGGCAAATTTGTGACTGTATTAGTAAAATAAGACAGCTCTCAACTACAAATACTTTTCAAAATTCCACAGCATTCATTTGGCACAATTATATTTATCACAGGACTTGGCCGCTACCTCAAACAGATAAGATTTTCCTTTTTAAAACTGTATTAACAGAACTGCATATAAATAAATGAAAAATCACGTGAAAAAAGAATTTTATTGCACATTTTTTATCTGCTCAAAATGTACCTTAAAGGGAGATTTGTCAAGTATTTAATACTCTTATCAACATGGGAGTGGGCAAATATGCTGCTTTATGCAAATGTATGCATATATTTATTATTGAAAAAACAAAACAATGAGAGATATTGTCCAGAAACCCTCACAGGTACTGCATTTAGCATAACAAATATGCTCAAATCATAACATGGCAAACTCAAGCCCAACAGGCAACAACAGCTGTCAGTGTGTCAGTGTGCTGACTTGATTATGACTATGACACTGATAAAGTGGGCATGTCTGTAAAGGAGAGACTTGTGGGTACCCATAGAACCCATATTCATTCACATATCTTGAGGTCAGAGATCAAGGGACCCCTTTGAAAATGGCCATGCCAGTTTTTCCTCGCCAAAATTTAGCGCAAGTTTGGAGCGTTATTTCACCTCCTTCGCAACAAGCTAGAATGACATGGTTGGTACCAATGGATTCATTAGGTTTATAGGTTCATATGATGCCAGGAGCTCCACTCTAGCTTTAAAACTTTGACAGCCCTAGAAAAAATTAAACGGAACCTGGAAAAAAATAACACGGATTTCATAGGACCCTAGGTAAAAAGTGCAACCAGTGTCATGTTTGTCATGATTTTATATCTATTCTCTGTTAAGTTTAATTAAATTTAAAAAAAAAAAGTAATTATTTTGGTAATGTATGAAATCACTAAGGGGCTGCAGGAAAATTATTGTTCATTCTTCCCTTGTGAGATTTATTGTAAAAAAAAATGTAGCCTAGTAGTTAACCCACAAAGATGGCTTTGAGCTTTAATTTTGATATTTAACACTCTGCTTTTTGAAACAGGAAGAAACTTCTCCCAACACAACCAGCCAATCTGACTCAGGCATCATGTAATTGATTTGAGGGACAGTCAGACATCTGATCTTATACATATCAGTTTATAACATTATATGATCTAATTCATATATATTTTCATTATGTGGAATCAGGGGGTTGGGGGAAAAATACTGCAGTGCTCACGTCCATTAGAAGCCACAGGGCTGCTGCCTGTGTTCGTTTCACTCATTTTATGGCAGTAATAACCCTCAGCAGCTTTTCATTAAAAAAAATGAGTGTCTGGAATATTCAACATTTTGTTATGTCTGCCATAAATATATTATTTTGAGATATTGGGGGGGGGGGGGGGGGGGAATGGATTCTTTTGTACGTCAAGGGGAGGGTTAAAAGAGAAAGAAAATAATGTTGGGGAGGGTCTTACTTTTTACAAAATGATCCCCCCTCCCCACCCCCATACCTTTTGTACAGTCCCTAACCGAGTGAATCAATCAGCTGAAAAGAGTCAAATTTTAACAAATACAATGCAGCTTCTCTTTAACTGCATTCTTACAGTCAATGATGTCTCCCTCTGAAGAAAAATTGAAAATGACTCCCAGTGCCACCATGAGCCTCTGTGGTTTCAGGCTCAGAGCCCACATTCAGACAAGAGCTCATCCAGTGTATTTTTTCAAATATAGACTTATTATTACCTTCCCACAATAAATTGCTCTAGAGGGCTGGGGAAATGCTGCTCTCCGTTTCTGTAACAGTGGCATCTCAGATATCATTAGGAAAGTACTATGCAGGGGGACAGCAGATCAATGGATTCCACCACAGAAGCATTAGTACACTCTGTGTATGATCAGTTTACCGAACAACAACACCGCCTCTGCGTCTCTTACTGGAAACAATTGATGCATTGTTGCAGTGAAATTAATCCCCTGAATTCATAACCCCAATCAGATATTCAATTGGCACTACCCAAAATAATTGTGTGGATGCCTATAAATGAAAAACAAATTCTGCTCTGAGGCAGAGGCATGACACAAGTAACAATGCCCATTTGACATCACATGCTGCTTTGTCATCTCAATAAAACAGTCTGAGCATTTGACTTTGATTTGATTTAATCTCAGTCCTTTTATTTTCTTCCAAATCCAGAAGAACCAATTTGAATCCACAGAGAAATACATTGAGGATCTCAGTAATGTAGTTATGTTTTTAGAAAATACTTTTGCATGTCACGGTATGTCAGGTTGGGAATATGTCTGGATCATGATGATTTCCTGGAGAAATATTGAATTCTCTGCAATCCAAACATGATCGACATGTTGGCCCTCAACAATCCTCAGATGAAAATACTCTGCACTCAAAATCGACATACTGGAATTCAAGCCTAACATAATCCAGTGGGTATATATCCGTCACTTAAACACGTATGTATATACATACAGAAAATGGAAAAGTTTGGTCCAGATGCATTTAGAATTTAAACATAATCCAACAGTACCTGTCTGTACACACAGAGCTAAAGTTTTAGGTAGCAATAAAGCCAGATGGTATTTATTAGGGCTGCTCGATTATGACAAAAATCATAATCACGATTACTTTGATCAATATTGAGATCACGATTATTTAACATGATTTGTCATTGACTTTGGAAACATCATGCATTCAGTAGAGTTGGGCCGGCGTGAACATTTTCAAACCGTTTTGTTATTACCATCTGCTACACCAAATTTTACCACTAGGCTTCGCACTTGAGTCAGCAGCCGCTTGTCACAAAATGAGAATTGCTGGTCCACCTTAACAGCCCAACTTAAGTGAGCCTGGGGCGAAGTTGTCGCAAACTTGGCTCGTGTCTTGAGGAGTTGTAACATTTATTCACGGACCGTCTATACTGCACACTGCACTGCTACATTCACAGCAGTAACGTTACTACTAACTTTGTACTCAGTCAGTCACACGCTTGCTCCCTCTCTCTCTCTCTCTGTCTCTCTCTCTCTCTCTCTCTCGACCACACACTCGTTAAAGTTACGGGCCGCCGGCTTGCAATACACTGACTAACGGAAGCCCGTCTCATCTTGTAAACCCAAAATACACATGAACTTTCTACTAAACAAACAACGTGTGCCCCTTCCCCCTCCCACCTCTACCCTCTATTTGATCTCCTTCATGTTGCCGGTGGTATGTCGAAGTCATCGGCCTCGGCTCAGCTGATGCGCACGGTCTGTCAGACACGTTAGTCCGCTTATAAACAAACATAATATTATGTTAATTACGTTGTCATATTGCTTATTATTAATGCAATACAATCTGTATTTAGCGCCGTGACGCTGTCGGCACCTTACTGATGTTGGCTACTTTTTAATTTGCCAGGGTCATAATGACAAATGCCGGTTCAACCGGTTGGCATAAAGTCAAACCAGTGTAAGCTCATACAGCAGGCTGGATCGACAAAACCAGAAAACCCAACAAGAAAATGTTGTATGTTTTAAAGTTAAATGCATTAATCTGGTGCACTTTGAGAGCAAAATTAAGAGGCTAGATCTATGAAGAATTGTGTGCTCTAGTAAACAATTTAATAATAAACACATTGGTTGGATAGATATGAATGGTGATGATGTGGCAAAAAAGTCACAAACAACAACGAAGCACGTAAACGAGACAGAGTCTGTGTTTCAAGACGGGTCGGGTGGGTTGCCGACATCGCCGCAGACCACGCACTGGTCATTCAGTCCGCTCTGGTTGACAATCTCGCCGGGAGCAGTCCACGGCCCCGGGAAGCATTGAGGGCTGCAGCCCACCTCCACCCCGGGCCTTTCCAAGCCGACCAAGAGTCAGTCCGGAGGAAATGTGCCTGGTGAGGACCAGCCAGCGCCGGGGTGGCCGTCCCTCACCCGCCGATCAGTTAGTTAGTTTGTGTTATTGTGTGACTTTGGTGTTCATGAATTCATGATGAAAACCAGGAAATCAGATCAGGCCTCTTTTGTTCTACAAGTCCCATATTGTATGTTACCCAGCAAACTCACAAGCCCTCAAAATTTAAAGTCACATCTCCTGCAGGGGACAATAAATATTTCAGAGAGGTTGTATCAGTTAAGTGACATGGTCACAATGAGAGAAGCTTGCAGTCTGAATTAAAGATGTACTCTGTACAAATGCTGTGGCCGCATTAGATTAGCCACAACCTGTAATCTGTCACTTAGCTGCAGCATGCCTTGCTGTTTGAACTGATGTAAACTGCTGCTGTCTGGGCACAGAGCTGGGGAGTGTAATGGGGATTCATTGATCCACTGGTCTTTAGCTGATTGAGTTAGATAATTAAAAAGCCTCTTGTATCAGTTCCATTAAGGATTGTTTGTGTTGCTTTTTTCTTCTTGCTCTTGTTCTTGAACAGCAAAACTTAGAGCTCCAGAGAGCTGCCGGAAAACAAACAAAACTGTTTTTTTCGCCCATTATTCAATGTATTATTTATCCAATTTGATTGTGACATCACTGATGATTTTGTGATCTAGATGAAACACAAACTACGTGTCAGTTCTAACCTAGATTACATGGAGCTATTTTACGATGGGATATCACCATGCAGCATCTGAAGGAATGAAAAAGTGGCTGTGCAAATCAGAATATTAAGCAGCGAGTGTGATGTGCTGGGATCACACGTATCCCACCAAACGGGATCTGGAGTGACTGTGCTGTCCTGAAGCGTGCAGGCTGAGGTCTGCTTTGTACCTCCTCCAACAGGCCAACTGTCCTCTGCTGTCACTGGAAGCCGCGCCAGGCCTCCTCAGCAATGGCTATGATGTCTGCGGCAATGCTGAAAATAGCCATGCTGAGCTCATTAGCAGATTAGGTGTTGCAATGAATCTGTGTGGTTAGAGCTCCGCGGCCTGATATTGTTCCTCCAGGATGGCAATTACAGCTGATTGACGTGTTGGCACATGGGGATGGAGGGGTGGAGCCCGCAGCTCGTGCCTGTGGAGGGGCTCTACATGAAGGGCAAAATAATCTTCTCTACTTCACATACAGTAATCTTAACAACACTATCCATGTCAATGGCATCAAGTGAGAGATCTACAGTTGTGACGGAAGTTATGCTTGAGTATACATCAACAGAAATAAGCACTGCCACACTGATGCTGGGCTGTAGATTACATGGAGTGCAAAATGTGTGTGTATACTCACATTTTGGTTGTTGACATTGGAGATTGTTCAGTCTCTCTAGGAAGTTGCGATCGCAACAATTCAAGCAAATTCAACCAATCCCCGTGAATTTTGCGCGACCTTGCAATTTTGGTTGTGAAGATTGGTCATATTTCCGACACGTGTGCTGCCGCCGGCATGCTGCTCAGAGTAATCACAGTGACTGGCTAATCTGCCGACAGCACAGAGCTAAAGAACTCCATTAACGAAGGTTCCATGAGTTGCAATATGATACATTCAAGCTCTGCGCAGTAAAAATAAGTATTGGGCGAAGGTAAATTCCAATGCTATCATGTGTTCAAATGTAATCTTGTAAAATGCAGTTTTTGGCAAGAAACTTGAATAAATCCAGTTGTTTGAAGGAGATGTTTTCACAGCAATATAAAATAGATAATAGAGAGAGAATTATGACCTGTTTAACTTCTCTAAGCAGCTCATAATAGCCTATATAATTAAACTAATGCCACAAATTATTTTGAATCAATGCAGGTATTTAAATAAAAATACAATCTTTTATTTCCTAATTATTTGAATTGTGTGTTTTATGCAAATAACCACTATAGATGACAATAACAAAGTAAAAGGATAATATTTACAATTTTTGACGATTTACACTGGCTTTACGACGGTTGAAATTATTTTTCGGGACGTTCCAGGGCGGTGGTGAAAAAAGTTATCCTGGAGCCTTGCGGTCAGTTATAGTTCTTAGAAAGAAAATCGGAATTGGCAAAAATCGTATTCGACCGATCAGGCTCTTAAAAAATCGGACATCAGAATCGGCCAAGAATACTGCAATCGTTGCATCTCTACAGCAAGGTAAGCTTTTGAACAGGCTCATTGTTCTAGGTTGGTAATTGTTATTGGCAAATATGAATGTGCACTTTAATATTTTACGCTGTTTTGACTGTGAGCTTTGTGGAATAGCCCCAGGTGCACTTCTTCATTTACAAATAAAGCATTTTTTTTTTCTTGAGTTTTTGTAATGCTGAGCCTTTTTGGTAAGGTTATTTACAACACCCAAGACAGTGTGGTTTTGTTCTCACTGGAACAAGTTGCCTTTGATTTTTTATTTTTTTTTAAGATTATTTTTTGGGCAGTTTGGCATTTATTTGACAGGACAGTGGATAGACTGGAAAGGGGGAGAGAGAGGGGATGACATGCAGCAAAGGGCCACAGGTCAGATTCGAACTTTGGGTGGCAGCATTAAGGACTCAGCCTTGGTATATGGGCGCCCGCCCTACCAGGTGAGCTACCGGGGCACCCTGCCTTTGATTTTTTTAATGAATTATACAGAGAAAAGAAAAATTTTCACTTGCTCCTGCAATTTTATTGCAAAAAAAGAAAAGAAAAGAAAAACATTGCAACCTGCATTGGAATTTTTTTTTTAGAAAAGCTGCTGTGAAATCAGACATTTTAGGCCGCAACAATACCCTCAAAAAAGCCTGCGAAATCCTGGAAGGACTGATTGCAGTTGAATTTAGATCCCATGGCTCAAAATTGTCTGCAGAATCGAGATATACCATCTGATCATTTATAACCATGACTTAATTTTCTTTGCTCACCTGGACACAGTGGCACCAGCAAGAAGGATATACTTGTCTTAATTTCAGCCAGTTCTCCCCTTTTGATTAAGGACGCCTTGTCCTCAGGGCCTTCCCATCATGGCTGCTAATCAAATAAGCGTGCCCTTTTAAATTGATGTTGTCTGTGATTCCAAATGACACCCCCCACCTCCTCCATTTGAAAGAGTATCATTGTGAGTTGCCAGAGACTGACTGACCCCTTGTCTTTTAAATTATACAGTTTGATCTGTGGTTGTTTAAACTGCAAATTTCAAAGGAAATATTAAACTTAATTTCACAACATCAATTGGATGTCAGTAGTGGCAAGAGAATATTTGATTCTTTCCAGCATGCGGCAAACTGCCAACTGGCCTCTGATCATGTTTTCAAAAATGGATCAAATCAGAAATTTTTAGCATTTTTTCAAACATGTAGACATAATTCATAAACTTTGTATGATGTGCCTTGTGGCTTGGGACATGTGGAAAGCAGGTCGGGGGGTGACTATGTATATAAAAGAGTACAAGTAAGAAAATTATTAAGAAAATGATATTCACTGTTTGAGGCTAGATCCACTCATGCCAGACCTCCAGTAAAATCTCAACTATGATAGTGGGGATCCTGTCATCTACCACAAATCAGTTGCTTGTCAACCTTTATCCAAAGTGTAAAAAATAAAAAGTTAAAATATTAAAATATCACATACAATCCAATACTCCATCTTAAAATCTAGGGATAAAGTCTTAGAGCATCTTCATGATAAATGCAGCATTCTCTGAGATGGACCATTTTAGGATGAGGTTTTTAACCATTTACCCGCACTCTCACCTTGACATTCAAAAATATTCAAACATAAGGCTATTTTGGACATGACCTTCACAAATATGAAATACCTCTACTACTACAGCCACCCTAGCCTGTCTGGCTCCACTGACCATAACAGCCTGCTATTGGGTCCAAGTAGTACTCTTGAGTCTAAACAATAGAACTGTGAAAAGCAGCAGATGAAAAGTCACGTAATGATCCATGAATGAATGAAGGCTCTAGGAGCATGTCTGGCTATCACTGACGGGTTTGCTGTTTATGAATCCAAAGACATGAATTCCAAGGCTGAATATTAAATAACTGCATACAGATGTATACAGACTGCTCTAAATGCAAGCTCTCCTGAGAAGTAAAAAAAACAACCACACTAGACAAACCATTGATGACAAAGAAAATAGCCTGCCATCAAGAGAAGACAAAGGATTTACAATAAATAGGGAAACACAGCAAAGTTGAGGAAAGTCATGAATTGTGTCAATTTAAAAATATTAATATTATATTATATTATTTTATTATTTATAATAAATAAATAAAACAATTCATTTTATTATTATTACAATAAAATATTGCCAAAAAGAAAAGATCTATATGAAGAAAAAGAATGTTTTCATTAATAAGGTCCAAGGACAAGAAAAATCAACAAATAAGAAAATACTAATTCAAGACATGGACCAATACTGTACTTCACACTTCTCCATTTTCTGCTTCCTCAGCCACTTGAACAGAATCTCTGTTGCATTAGTCAAATGAAACGTGATCTTATTAGTCCCAATTGGTAAAGACAGGTGAAACTGATGACATTCCAGTCAGGTCAGAGAATGTCTTGCTTATGTTATTGCATGTCTTATTGCTAAAGTTTCCTCCAAAAAGTGCATTTCCATGTACTTATTTTTTAGCAAATATTTTTTAGCACGTAGAACAACCTGAGTGGAGACACTCAGAAGTTTGAAAATAAAATTCAAAATATCGCAAATAATCTTTTACGCTTGGTGGAGGTATGAAAGTTGATGTATCAAAAGTCCGGTTTCCATCCAAATGTATCGCAAATTTTCACAGAATTTCAAGAAAATCGGCAAAAGAAAATTCTTGTTAACGCTATGCGGTTATTAGGAGTTTATTCATAGAGATCAGCAGTGTGGCACCAAATCTCGAGTCGACAAACCATTATACCATTGCAGAAGAAGAGGGCGCAACAAGATGACGTAATAAAAAGAGCCTCAGTCGAACCTAAAATGGTGAAAAACAATGTAGAACACTCGATGGAAATATGCCTTATCTGTTTGTTTCATGTATGGAGGAGACTCATGTACACTCAGGTACATCAACTTTTCCACCACAGCCAAGCGTAAAATCTTTTTTGCGATATTTCAAGATGTTTTCAAATTTAAGGCGTTTCTACTCAGGATATATTTTTTATGCGCAAATTGAAAATGCGCATGATGATGAGGAAATTATAACGGTCCCCCAATGAATACAAGTAACAAACATTTATGTATTGTATAGATAACTCCTCATTTCAACTTCATGGATCAGCCGTTCTTCGCCCATTGCTACGCTTCCAACGTCAGCGACAGGGATAAATGGAAACAGGGCGTCCGACAAAAGTCTAGCTCAGAACAGTGCATCACGCTATGCAGTGCTGCGTCGCTCACGGCCTTTTCGGATTTGTTGTCATGGACATGATGCCCAAAAATAGATATTAAAATAGACAGAACCTATGTGTTTTTTTAGAACGAATATTTGAACGGCATTATTGACCAATTTTGACAGCCCTAGTGTGGATTAAACGTAATGATAATGCAACATTTCCAGATTGATTAGGTATTAAATACAAGTTTGATTATTGTCATCTGACACAATAGCAACAGACTAATTCCTAGGCTTCTAAAATGTTGTCATTCTAGACAGCAGTGATTTGCTAATAGACCTACAGGTCACCAACTGGAACAAATGTTGCTTTCTTAGCTGAAAATATAAAAAAGATTCCTCACTTTCTCTATACATACGTAATAATACGTAATAATAAGTTGGCTGCATTAATGACAGCAAAATACTGCAATGGGAGCTGGTGTTTCAAAACAGAAGGGAAGCCCTAGAAGTAGATCCCAGGTTGGCTTTTTTATTCTTAAACACTATTATCTTGTGTGTTACAGAATATTGTTTAAAATAAGTTTGCTGGAAATGCTGACATTAGTATTTAGTTTTGAATATAAAAAATATGGAAATTTAAATAAAGTTAATAATGCAAAAATGTGGGTGTCCTCAGAATGATACCAGATAATGTAATATGTTCCTGCTAATGTTCTGTACTGCAAAGTGTTCCAACGCATATTGGAAAACTTGAAACACCCTGAAAATTGTACTGTACAGCTCGGAAATGAGAGAAAAGTGAAATGTCCTGGAAAATTATGTTATCCTTAGGGGGGGGGGGAAATAATGCAGAATGATTTTCTTTCGCTGAGAATGAAATGTACATTAGAAAAAAAAAAGGGCAACACCCAGCAGCTGAAAGGGCTTTATTCAGGAACAAATAAATGGGCAGCATGAAGATATAAATTCTCCAAAGGCCCAAAGGTTGTAAGGTTCTGAATGCACACCAGTGCTTCAGTGGAGCTTCTTGATGTTGGTCAGAGACCAACATTTTCTCCTATGATTGTCTCCTATGAAAGCTGAAGTATTTATTTTATATTGTTCTATTGAAATCATAGTTATCAGTGTTCTGGGTCAACTGTGTAAAGCTGTGTCAACTATGCTGCAGTGTTCTAGAGAGAAAATAGAAAGTGAAATATCACATCCACATATGTGTGTATACAAAACTTTAATTTGAAAAATGTCTCTACTTATTACAGATTGTTAGATATTTTATTTGTGTGGAAGATTGGTTTGTTATTTTAACAAATGACAATAATTAGGGCTGTCAAAGTTACCACGATAATAACGAGTTAATGCAAATTCGCTCTAACGACACTAATTTCTATAATGCATTAATGCACGTGGGATTTTTAGGTTGTAGCGGGCTCAAGTGAAGATACAGGCATTATATGAACCTAGAGAACCTAATGAATCCATCGGTACCAACCATGTCTTAATAGCTTGTCGTGAAGGAGGTAAAATACGTTAAATAACTTTTGGCTAAATTCTGGCAGAAAAACCGTCATGGCCATTTTCAAAGGGGTCCCTTGACCTCTGACCTCAAGATATGTGAATGGAAATGGGTTCTATGGGTACCCACGAGTCTCCCCTTTACAGACATGCCCACTTTATGATAATCACATGCAGTTTGGGGCAAGTTATAGTCAAGTCAGCACACTGACACACTGACAGCTGTTTTTGCCTGTTGGGCTGCAGTTTGCCATGTTATGAATTGAGCATATATTTTATGCTAAATCCAGTACTCAATATTTGTCATTGTTTTGTGTTGTTAATTGATTTCCAGTAATAAATATATACATACATTTGCATAAAGCAGCATATTTGCCCGCTCCCATGTTGATAAGAGTATTAAATACTTGACAAATCTCCCTTTAAGGTACGTTTTGAACAGCTATGTGATTAATTTGTGATTACTCGCGATTAAATATTTTAATCGATTGACAGCCCTAACAATAACCTATTATTAATATATTAACTTACTCTCAACAGATCAGACCCTATAAAAGAAAAAAAAAATATGAAACTGTGTCATTTTTAGCATTCTGTTCAAATCACTATGTAACTTTGCATGTGATTAGGTAAACTTGTGGTTCATATAAACTGCAGTTTTGCTACCCTTACAACCCTCCCCTCTCTAAACTATCATAGCAGGCTATCATAACAGAGTTGCAGATTAAGGCTGACAATGTCACAACACATTTCTCTTTCAAAGGGCATTATGTGACCCCCCGTTGTCAAGGAGTGCAAAGGTTTCCACAGTAGCCTTAAACATCACATCTTCCTCTTATGCCTTTTTCGACTTTAATTATCACAGCCCTATGAAAAATATAAGAAGGTGAATAATAAACACTATTTAGTGAATGATGGGAACATTAATCTGGCCTTTTGTTTATTCCCTATATGTAAAATAATGTTTTGTTTTCTGCTCCTTTACTAAGGGATGACAGAGAGTCGGGAGATAACGTGTTTCAAATTAAGAGGCAGGATCACAGCATTGCAAGTAGGCCAACATGTTAAGTGCTTGAACCCATTGACCCATCAGGGCAGCCTGAAGTACAACACACACCAGCTGCATGAGGGAGAGTAGCATTATTGACGCTTCTCAGTTGATGTCAGTTGATGCCAATGCTGAGGTGCCTTAAACTTGCATTCTCTCTAAGAGCCAGCAGGGGGCGACTCCTCTGGTTGCAAAAATATGTCAAATTGTATAGAAGTCTATGAGAAAATGAGCCTACTTCTCACTTGATTTATTACCTCAGTAAACATTGTAAACATGAGTTTATAGTTTCAAGTCTTCTTCAATACAGCATGATGTTCATTTAGTAAATTATGGTCCCATTTAGAGTCAAATAGACTTTTCGTCTTACAACTTTAACCCTTTCACAGTGTGTTTTCAGTACATTAAAGTTAATTGTAACAATTTTGTCACCTAAAAATGTCTTATTCAGCGTTCGGTTGTACTTAGGTCCACACTGTCATTTCACTTCTGGTTGCAAAAAACCAAGATCGCGACGGCCAAAGACCAAGATGGCGACGGCCAAAATGACGACCTCAAGGCTTCAAAACGGCAGTCCACAAACCAATAGGTGACGTCATGGTAACTACGTCCACTTCTTATACACAGTCTATAATAGAACACACCAGACGCATCATACAGACAGAAGAAGCGATACACCTATCTCCCGATTTGATACTACCACGATACTTGAGTGCCGATTCGATATGTATTGTGATTTTTAAGTATTGCGATTCTACAAGTATTGCAATTCGATATTACGGTTTATTGCAATTTTTGTTAATGTTTTTAACAGTAGACCATGGGAAAAAGTTGAATTATACACTTCTAGGGACTTTTACTTTGGAAAATATCTAAATTGATGCAGTAAAATATTTGATTTTCAACATGTATGTAGTCAGAGATGTCCTGAAGTCAAATATATTAGTCATTGTCAGGAATTATTTATGAATACATTTCCCTCGCCAATAAGTGGTATTTTCTTTTTAATTTAAAAGGGACATGTAATGTTTTATACTTCTGGTTAATATAATCCAATCAATCTTATTTCCATTTATGTACTTGGTATATAGAGTTCCCTTTGTTAACACCTTATTTTGAAAACCGGACGTAGTCACACGCGTATACTTTCGCTAACTTCGCCAAGTCCGTCGCCAGCTCTTTCCGGTCTCTTTATACATCCATGGTCAGCTCCATCGGTGCCGTTTGAATGCATTTAAGATAAATGTCAGTATATGGGTGCTCTACAGTTGTAGCGTCGGCCGATTTGACCACGGAGATGAGAGTGACGGCTGGCTTGACCGCACGCATACATAGGTGAATCGATTTTTTTCCCACCCTCTATTATATTGTAACGCACACTGGCATTGTATGTTAAATTGTATACTTTTTGAGATCCATGAATCATCCATATACATCAACATGGAACAGAACAGTGCTCACCCTACATTACCATGCTTTATGTAATTCTAACTTAAAAAAAAAGAAGTAATTTCTGTATTTGTGGTATAACGAAAAGACATAATTTAACATATGAATTACGAAAGTCTGATTGCTGTTCAATTTTATTAACAAAGTCATTCAGTGTATTGAAAATTACACCATGTTTTATATTCCGTATGTATTTTTTTGTAATGCTAACATCACTTCTGTTTTTACTCTTGTGGTTTGATTTAGCAGCATTTTAAAGGGCAGATACTGAATGTGTAGAGACCAGATGCAAACCTCACTGCAATGAAAACTTGATAGAATATTTTCAAATTGGAGTAAAATGGAGTTAAAGTGTTTGCTACATTATGATAAATATGCTCTCACGTTATGTTAAAAGCCTGAGCCTGACATGCAGAATAGCCATAATCCACTCTGTGCTATTCCACATTTCTTTATTTGACTTTTATTGATGTAGATTTTGTATGGCATCTACTCTATAACTACTTAAGTCTGAATATGCCTCGGCGTTGGCCTTTATCATTTGATAAATGCTTTTCCCCTGAGTGCACGTCGAGTCCCCTTACAAGAAATCCATGGCTTTTACCAAAAGCCATCACACCAGGAAGTAATCTCATAATGAATACAACAACAGTTTACGCACTGCCTGCCTTTGTAGCCATAATATAAACAATGGAACTGCAAGCATCCAGACCTCCTCTAATGGAGTACCAGAGCAAACACATTCATTTAATCACAAGCCTTTCTTTCAAAGCAAACTGGCCAAGCAGCAGAAGATGAGAGGCTAATGACCCATGAGCAATAAGCAAGTGTTAGACTGAATGTACTCTTGCAAGAAAAAAAGCTTTTACGGAATAGCGTATCAATATTTTAAAGCAAAGCCTTTATGGCACCCCCCTCTAACTGGATTAGCTGTGTGATGTGTTCTGACAGTATGTTGTTAGTGATACTCCATTTGCTTTGTCTATCATCTGATTTTCCCTTGGTAATCCACGGAGCAGCGTTATATTTCATAATTTGTTTTGCTATCAGGGCTGATTTGTAAATGTGCAAATTCTAATTAGCCATTGCTACTGTTTCTAATTTATTAAATATTAAATGATTCCTGTGGTGCAGTCTTTCTTCACATCCCCCAGATGAAAGTTTGTGGTATGCAAATTCAATTGCCTTTTAGATGTCAGCAGTTTTTTTAAATGTCCCATTTTAGCAAGTGAAGCCATTTTCCCCTTGTTGTTTGTTTGTCTGTCCCCGCTCCTCTTAAGTTGATATTTATTCTTCTCCAGTTGTGTTTAGGTTTTCAACAGAAGTTACATACTCAGTCAGGCTCTGCTGCCACCGCTTTGTTTAACTTCATTAGTGTTGTCTGAATACTCGTCTTTGGTCACTTACAACAAAGGATGCTTTGCATACTCTCTGAAGTTAACTTGTAGGTTAGGGCACAGACATGTCTTTTTTCCTCACATACCAATCCTCATTGTTTTGCACTCTGTAAACCACAGCCCTGTTTCCTGATAAAACTTGATCTTAGAAGTTAAAGCGGCAGAAGCAGACTTTTTTTTGGCATCATTTGCCAAAAAATTCCATAATAACCTTTCAGCATATTGTAATTCAAGTGTTCTGAGAGATGACTAGACTTCTGTACCTCCTCATGGCTCTGTTTTCAGGCTTTAAGAAATCTAGCCCGTGATGGGAGACTTTGGCCAATCACAAGTCATTTCAGAGAGAGAGCGTTCCTATTGGCTGTTCATTCAGCTGAGGCAGCTGTCAATCACTCGCGAACTCCAACTCCACTGTTTAGATGTAAAATGAGAAAGTTTGCTCCAGCTGGTGGGCGGTGCTTGGTATTTCCTCAGCTGATCTCAACATGGCGGCCAGGTCACAAACTTTCTCATTTTACAGCTAAACAGTACACTACAAGATGTTTCTGAAAACATTTTATGCAAGGAATTGGCATTACAGTAACAGATTATTGATTCATATTTGATCAGCGCTGCCTAGTTTGACCGTTTGATCAGAGTTTGTGAGTGATTGACAGCTGTTCAGAGACAGCAGGCTCCAGCTCGGTTCTGATTGGTTGTTTTCCTTCCGGTCGTTGTTCGGTCTGGGAGTTGTCCGTGTTTTCGTCTTAGAACTTTAACCCTTTCACAGTGTGTTTTACGGTCATGAAAGTTAATTATAACCTTTTTGGTCACCTAAAAATGTCTTATTCAGCGTTCAGTTGTACTTACCAACTGTTTGTGTGGCATATAGCCTGGCCGATACTGAAATTTTGAGGCTGATACTGATATTGATGTTTGGCAGTTTAAAAGATCTGTTATGTCGGGCGACACAGTTTTTTTTAAACAAACACACAAACAATCTTGATATGGATCCCTTAAATTAACTTTTTTTTTAAATTGTGACCAACATATATACTGAGCGGAATATTTTACAGTTGAAAAATCAACCTCCCAGTGTTCTCTGGTGGACAAACTATGTAATGGTCATACTGTTTTGGCATTTCTGTTTTGCAATTTCTGAATTTCAAATTTTTCAAATTGCTAATATTGGCCGATATATCGGTCTGTCAAAGTTAGTCACTGAAAAACATGTGCATTATAAATAAATAGATAAGAAAAGAAATAATATGTAATATATTGTTTTGTATTGTATATGCAGATATTGCAGACTGTTTTTGTTTCTCTTGTGCAACATGCATGCGTATCAGATGTGTAATAAATCTATAAATATGGGGAAAATGTACCTGTCTGTGTGCTGTGTTTATTTATTACACAGCACACAGACAGGTGCATTTTGAATACTCGATTCTGAGTTAATCACGGCGTTCTACGGTCTGTTATTTCTTAATGGCTTACCGCTGCTATGTATAACAGGCCGTTGCTATGGGCACAGTTCTAATGTCGTATTCTGAAGACCTTTTTTGTGTCTAATTATTGATTTCTTAAGTAAGTAGCCGTGTAATAAGCGGGATAATGTACAGCTAGCGGGTCATTGTTGTGAAATAAACCCCTTCAGGGCAACACGAGGGTGCTGCATCGCCCCGTCAGGGTTTATTTCGCAACAATGACCGGCTCACTGTACATTATCTCTTACTTATTTTATTTTTTTCACCCATTGGTGGAGTAAGTGGGAGTATTTTGGAGATTGGCTTGAGGAGTGGGATGGTTTTGGAATCGGGTCGGAGAATCAATCTACAGTTGTGTTTACAGCATGATGTAATATAGTCCTTCAACATATGCTTGTGTGTACATTCAAGTTGACTGTTATGCATCTTTCTGTGAATGTACATGCTAAAACTTAATAAAGAACTAACAAAAAGATAAGAGACGATATGGAACCTGAAAACAGAACGTCAGGAAAGTGGCATTTCAGTCAGAAGAGAGATAAGATGGAGAAAAGGGATATGATGACAGAACAGGCTAATTAATTATGCAAATCAAATGTGAAATATATATATATTTTTGTAGTAGTATCTGTGTTTGTTTAGTTTTGTTTTTGTATAGTTTTATTTAAACACAATTACTCATTACAGCACAGCAAAAAGTCTTGAAAACAACAAAACATAGGTTCTTAAGACGCTCTTAGCGTTCTACGAGTAGTTACAAGGTATTCCTCAATCCTTTCAGAAGTTATAATGCTATTAATGTACCACATAGGTATTGCAAACAATGACAATCTAGTTGCCTTTATATTCATTCCTCTTGCCTTTTCGGAAAACTCTTTTCCTCCTGCGCTCTCTCAGCTTTATGCGATTTGAAATGTTTTTGAATGCCACTTGTATTCAACTGCTAGACATTTATTGAACGCCCACTTATCTTCACACTAATTAAGTTTTAAGAAACACATCCATCAAGCTATTGAGGCAGTTAATTCACTATTGCAGTGTGAATCTGAAATTCTCCTCAGGATGAAGCACATATTTCTCACCGCATTGTGCTGGGTTCTTCCACAAACTGGATTAAAGATTATAAGAAAATTATAGTTGATATATATCTTTCTTACTGACCTATTTGTAGAATTACAGTACTCTGTAAATATTGTTAAGATTAAGTGTATAGTGGATGCTTTTAATTTGACCCACTTACTGTAGAGTAAAAATCTTCACAAGCTTTCTGTTAAAATTCAAATAAAAAGTAAATCTCTTTGTTTGTTTTTACAAAAAGAAAAAAAAACATGGCATGGACTTACCCACAGTAGTTAGCAACCAAGCCAACATTTTACAAGTCATTACCACAATTTCTGCCATTCCTAACTGTGCCTCCCTTTATTTTAGCTCCTCTCTGTCTCTGTTCTGCCTTCCCCTTTGCATAATAAACCTCCACCCAATTTGTCATGAAATCCCTCATTTGCTGGATACTCAGAAAGGCAGATTATGCTTATTTTTCATTTGGACAGTGGGAGATGGAGCCAGGTGTTTGGCAGCAGCGGAGTGTTCAGGTGTAACTGTGCCGGTGACGGGACATGACGAGCAGCCGCAGATGAAGGATGAGGCGTGGAGGATTTTGGGAAGAGGGGCACCCCTCGACCTGCTCCCTCAAGAATACCCCCGCTGATCGAGAGGAGGTAAAACTTTCTTCTGAATCACTTCTTGCTGGAATCAGCTCCTATCTCTTAATTAGCCACTTAAAGCCATATTGAAAATACAGCTGTTAATGTGGGAGAACAGAGATTCTGCTTTGCTCAACAAGATTAATTCATGCCTCTTCAGACAATGGTGGTCTGATCTATAACAAGTCCATTAAATCAGTCGGCTTTAGCTGTAGTCAAATTATGTGAACAATATCGGCATACAAGCTGTTGGTTTCCGTGTTTCACACGAGTCATTTCTGTTATTAGGACGTGATTACAGAGCTTGAATACAAACAGTATATAATGGACCTCCTCTTGTGTAGTGGTCTACTTTGTAAGTTGTTTTAATGAGGATACCCAGTCCAGTTGACTCAGTCCACTCTCTGCATTATGAATATGCATATAAGTGGTTTGGTTAAACCTTGGGTTTTATGCCTCTACGCCGGTGACAGCCGTGGCCGAAGGCATTATGATTTCGGGTTGTCCGTCCGTCCGTCCGTCCGTCCCATTCTCTTAAACGCTCAGGAACGCCTGGAAGGAATTTCTTCAAATTTGTCACAAATGTCCATTTGAACTCAAGGATGAACTGGTTAGATTTTGGTGGTCAAAGGTCAAGGTCATTGTGACCCTACGTCCGTCTCATTCTTGTGAAAGCGATATCTCAGGAGCGCCTGGGGGGGACGTCCATTTTAGACTCAAGGATGAGAATTTGGTGGTCAAAGGTCACTGTGACCTCACAAAATCCGTTTTTGGCCGTAACCCAAGAATTCATATGCTAATTATGACAATTTCATACAAATGTCTAACAGGATAAAATGAAGTGATGACATTTTGGACATTAATGTAAACTGCAGCTTGACTGGTTTGCTGAGGCCACGGCAAGGCGATAATTCTAGTTTAAACCTTTCCTGCAATAAACTCTTTTTCTCTCGCATAATATTCCAAATTTACCTCTAACCCTAATTTAGTTTTTGGGATTGGGCACAATAATACAATATCATGAACACCTTTTACAATCAAATGCTTTCTAGTACAAGTAGTAGTTTTATTGTACAGCAGTAGCCGTAAAATAAAAAGACCTGTGTGAAGGTTATAATGTGGCGTCAACTATGTCAAAGAAGTTTCAAATATTGACACATGTTGAATAAGCTCGCTCAAGTGTAGACATAGCCGATAGTGAATGAACCATAGAGGTGACTCAGAAAATCATCTGATCCTAGATCATATTTCTTATAATATGTGCACAGATAAGTGATATTGTTTCATTCAGTTTGTATCTTGTGGTCAACCAGCAGGGGTGACGTTGTGCGCAGCTGGTGGCGGTAATGAGCCAAGATAGGTAGCAATGCGCCAATAAAACAGAAGAGGAAGACCACAAGATGACATAAATGATCCAGATTTTAAATATTTTATGCGGAGTGACATGCATTTAACATGTTTGATAGGCCTTAAGGAAACATACAGTGCATTTTGGTGAGAAATACATTTTAAGAAGTGTTTATTTATAATGAAACCTTTAAACGAACAATGTGCAGCACTGACAGCTAGCGGTTTAAAATGGGTACAGCAGTCCAAATTCTGGACATTGGAGCCGTGGCCCATCCGCTCCACCGGTGTTGCTGATAGCAATTAGCGTTTGTTAACATTACAGCATTAGCCTCTGGCCAGCAGCAGTAGTGGGAATCACTTCACCGGCTGTTTGTCTCAAATACTCGCTGCCTTGATGACCCAGCTACACAAGGACCAAAGAGACATGTGCCGAGGTTTTTCAGGTTGGGTAGAATCTAACGTTAACATTATCTCTATTGATCCGGTTCGTTTGCTTGCTTCCATGGCTGCAGAATGCTGTGTTTGCATGCAAATTTGTTTCATGTGTGGCAACGGGGTGTTGAAATGGGTAGTGGAAGGGATCACACAGATCCAAAACAAAAACAGACCTTCCGGACCGGAACATACTGGCTGTAGCATTGTTGTCGGAGAAGCCAGTATTTCAATTCAGCATGTTTCCTTAATCTCTGATGACATATCATGGTCATTTTATGACTTATTACAGTAAATATATTACATATTGGTCCTTTAAGTTATTATTAAGCTTCTGTAAAATAATCAGCTTTTAAGTCCTGCATGTGTAGCTCTGTTTTCAAGTTACAATCCTTAAGCTTTCAGTAATGCTTGATTTAGTGACACCTTTAACAATGAAAACTATATACTATATAGAGAGAAAGTTACAGAATTCAAATACATTGAATGCATATTACAGAAAAAATGCCAGCCATAAATAGTATCAAAGATGAGGTTTGAAATAATGAAAATCCGAAATCCACCTTATTGGCTGGTGAATTCATTTGATATGAAATTATTACGGTGTGGGTTGTACTCTGCTGAACAAAAGTAAATAACGTTGTTAGGCATGTAGTTCACAATCATTTTCAGTACATATCCAAATTTCCTTCTTCTTAATGTGTTGCAGTGCAGTCCGGCAGTCTTCTGTTTGTGAACAGAATAGTGTATGTATTTCAATTAAGGAAATGTTTTCACTAAAAAGCTCAGTTCTCAATGGCTTCTTCTCCCAAGGCCTGCTGTAGTTAGTATTCACTTAACTTGTCGTGCTTTTAAAGGGGAGTGATTTTACAATTTTTATATTTCCTGCCATGTTTGACATCAACATGCCTGGGTTTGACTTTTCTAGCAAGTAAAAAAAAAACCTAGCCATGCCTGCAAGCATGCTCATCTGAGCACACAGCCCCTATCATGTAAGCCCCTGAATTGAAATATCCTCTGCTAGAAATATCGACTTTAATATCTCATTTGAAAAATTAATGTAACCTTTTGATGTTAAATCCATACTCAATTTTGCAGAATGTTATAGAAATATGCAGAAAGGGGATAGGAGGCATTATTATGTTTTTTTCCTACAGAGAAATTACATTTTATGGTTGTAACACCAACCTCCCCTGTGTTCTTTTTAGTCCACGAGGGGAAAAAAGACGGGGCCATTAAGGCAAAATGAAAAGAGCTATTGATTGGGCTCTTATGCCTTTTCTATTTGCCTCATTTCCTAAATACATGATAATAAGGGCCAGCCACTGAAACTAACAATATTCCTTAATGAATCGAACTCAAAAGAATTAACCTAAGTTTGCATAATGATTCACAGATGTTTCCATCAATGGTTCATATGCATTTGTTTTGTTGTTTTTGTGGATTCATGTTCAATTTACCAAATACACGCTCATCTGCTTATATCATTATGATGCAATCAAGACATTATTTGATGATGTCTGTTTGAGAGATGGCTTTCTTGTTATCAGAGATGTCTGGGGTGACATTTTTAAAAGCTATCATATTAGAATAATGTCACAGTTGATGTATTGGAGATAATACTAGTCAAATAGGAAACAGTAGGGTATAACAAGTACAGAAAAACATGCTTTTAGCTAATGGAGTCTTTTAACAGACATATTGGCATGAGAGCATCACAAAGAGAGAGAATGAGAAATGAAAATCAAATCCACAGTTTGCCAATAGAGAGGAGTGCCTTACTAATATAGAAATTAGCAAATTGTTTACCCGAGGTGGTCCAAAAAACAGTAGGACTCATGTTGCCATGTCATCAGCCCATGTCATACAGACAGTTTAAGTGTTGCTTAATTGAAATTAGTGTAATGATAGATGTTGTTTTCTCTCACTTCAATAATTACTTGATTTTACAATTCCACACAAACTCCTGAGGAGAACAGGTTTCACACAATAGGACAAGGATGCCCCTTGACGTTTTGACCACAATGGGTGCAATGTTTTCATGAGTGAGTGCCCCTCAATATTTGTATTTCAATACCTAAAATCTATATCACACTATACAGTATTGTGAGTATTGTAATGATGTGCACAACCCCATCTAATTTTCTGCCTTCATAATTTCATATGATTTAAAGACAAATGTAATTTAATGCACCCTGGGTTTTATTTTTGTAGTTTTTACTCACTACTACTACTACTACTACTACTACTACATACTACTACATTTTCTTTCATTTTACTCCCAGTGCATAAGAAGTAGGTGCACATTATGACCGGGGATGTGATCTAAAAGGGTTAAAACAACGTTTTTCATTTCATCTCGACTTTAATGTAGCACTGCGCCAATAGAGAAGAAAAAAAAACTGCAAATTGTTTAAACTATACAAGTTTTAAAACATTCAAAAATCCTTTGCAAATGTTTTGTAAGATATAAAACGCATTTAGCATGTTTGTAAAGCCTTAAGGATACACACAAACCATTTGGTAAGCAATGCTGAATGCAAACAAAACCCTGTTTGTTTACACTGAAAACTCCACAGGGTAACTGTAATTATCTTTTATAAGTTAATCCTGCCCTAATTAATTCCAGTTGTTGTTTTCTTTAATATATTTACCCAGCTACTTGGACAGATATTTGCACCTTATATTCTTTAGTATGATGAAGTGGCGCAGGTTTGTCCTAGTTTATGTTGCTGATAAACTCTTCTTTGGCAACAACAGAAGCATGTCAAATTGCCGTAAATCTCCTTATCAGCAGCGTTTGCTCATCATACACTGATGCTAGGTAAGTTATTTCCTTCTGGGCAAATTATATATTATGTGTCCAACCAGCATATCTAAACATGAAAGCAAAACAAGGTTATCTCACAGCCCTCACTCCTTTGATCCAAAATACTGCAACATTGTTAAGTAAGATGTTAATTGTAGTGTCTTTACTCCACAGAATTGTATCGTCTGATTTGCTTTGGCTGTTTGGCTTTGCATTACCTCAGGCTACGTATTTGCATAATGAGCATTTGGAGTTGGAGCAGTGTATTGTCGAGCCAAGTGCACAGGGGTGAGTCTGAGATGGTTTCTTGAAATGGTTTTGAAAATGTTTTTTTTCAGGCACTCATTGTTTTAGTAAGAAAACTGCAATGTTTACATGGCATTTAAAACCAAATGGATACCTGAGCTCAGGATATTGGTCTATACAAGTAATGAATAGTGATAGCAGTTTTTTGTTTTTTTTGGCCACCCTAAAGCTGTTTTTCACCAATGCGATGCGAGAATGTGGCACATGACAACGATGCACACTGGGTCCGGTATATGAATATGAAAATATCTGAAAATGAAATATTCGTGTTGCCCTGTGCCATTTTCGTCAATGAGTCCAAATGAGTTTCCTCCTAAATAGTGCTGTGTCCACTCCGCACAACAAAAACCTATCCAGACAGAGAATCTCTAGGCTAACATTAACTTACACAATACATAAACTAATCGGACCCCAAATGTGATGCTAACGCTAACGTTAGCTGTTGTGGCTAGCTTCGTTCCGTGACAACATATAACGTTAGCAAGTGAATATCAGCTACATATATAGCTACATCACCATCTTCATCGTATCCCAGCTGCTGGGCGATCTAAAGCCATTTATTGTCCTTTATTGGTTGTTGAGGTAGTAGTGTTTGTCGTACATTATTGGGTGTTGAGAAGGGGATGGCCCATTGTTATTCCGAAACACCAATAGTCTGAAAAATGTCTCATTGGACCAAAAAAAAGCCCATTTGTCCAACAGTCCGTTACCCCGCATACAAACAGCCATTGTTCCAAGGCATATTGCTTTGAAAATACACACTCTCCGTGCAACAAACAGAAGCACATGACTAATTATTATGCAGAATGACAGCAATCAGTTGGAACAAAGGATTTCATAAGTCAAACATTTATTTCCAAAGGTGGAAATCCGTCGAGGTCCATCCACAGGGATGTGCAAGCAGCACAGCAAAGGGGAGGGTTTCATATAAACCCACAAAGTTTTTATGAATTTTTGAGATTGCAGATTTTTCGGACGAAAATCTTTGCTTGGTTTGAAACGGCTTTTAGCCTTCTTTGTGCAGTGTTATGGCCGGCTGTGGCTCAGAGGTAGAGCGGGACGTCCACCAATCGGAAGATCGGCTGTTCGAACCCCGGCTCCTCCAGTCCACAGGTTGAGCAAGATATTTAACCCCGAAATGCTCCTGAAGGCTGTGCCATCGGTGTGTGAATGAGTATTTATATTAGATCCTGATGGGCAGGTTGGCACCTTGTATGGCAGCCTCTGCCATCAGTGTATGAATGTGTGTGTGAATGGGTGAATGCTGACATGTAGTGTAAAGCGCTTTGAGTGGTCGGAAGACTAGAAAGGCGCTACATAAATGCAAGTCCATTTAACATTTATTGTTAAATAGTGGTATTTGTAAGCAGTTTCATGGTCTCATCATTGAAAACGATGCTTTTTTGTGATGTAATATTCCCAGCATTCTCACCCCTGGTGAGACACCCAGGAGGATGTCATTCAACACTGGAAAAGGGCCCCTGTGGCACACAGTCAGTTCTAAATGAAATTTATCACTGTCCCACTTTGAAAACAACAGTAGATTTCAGAGAAGAAGTGCCAGCTGTAAGGTGGCTTATAGTGGGCCATTACAGGGCTTTGCCTGTAACAGCAGCTTCATAGCAGGACAGTTTACCCTGCTGCTCTCTTTCGCTGTCTCAGCTTAACTCCATCCTCTATCCGGGGACAGTCGCCTGCAGAGGGGCAGATGGTCTCATTTCTCCCACTGGGACTTTCTCTCTCACGTGCAGCAGTGTTGCAGTGCTTTCTTCTGCAACATAGTTCCTAGAAATATTCATAGCATCGGGAATGCTTATAGAATTAATTTTACTAACAATCTGTTTGCCTTTTGAATTTGTGCGGATGCAGTCCTTATCATCTATACATCAAATGGAAAAGGACTAAGAGTTGGACCAATTAGTGTGATTGCTGACCTACTTTGGCAAGTTTGTTGTTGGTCAAGTCTGCTAATGTTGTAGATGTGTCCCACCCGTTACTGTACACCAGCAGTACAAGTTGCTGCTTTTACACTTCCCTACTCAGATTCATATAGTGATATTTTGTCTTGTAACTCTGAAAACCACATCCACCGGAGAGGAAAACATTCAGCGCCACAATATGCAACCAAGGGCTGAAATGCTAGCATAACGCCTGTAGCTAGGCTATTTAAAAACTAGGACTGTCAAAGTTAAGGCGATAACGTGTTAACGCAAAGTCGTTTTAACGCCACTAATTTCTTTAACGCATTAACGTAACTTGTGATTTTTAGGTTGTAGCGGGCTCAGTTTTAAAGCTAGAGTGAAGATACCGGTATCATATGAAGATACAAGTACAGATATATATGTACATTTGCATAAAGCAGCGTATTTGCATGCCCATGTTGATAAGCGTCAAATACTTGACAAATCTCCCTTTAAGGTACATTTTGAACGGACAAAAAATTTGTTATTAATTTGCAATTAATTGCGATTAACTATGGACAATCATGTGATTAATCACAATTAGATATTGTAATCGATTGACGACCCTAGTTGCTTCCCTGTTTACATGAAAATATTAGAAAGACTGCTGTGTATTTGATAGGACAGTGCCGGCTCAATTACTGCTCAGTCCAGTTCTGAGATAAGCTAAAGGCATTTCCTCATCAGTCCCAGGTCAAATCTGATAATATCTAGCGTTCGGATCCAAAATAAAAACAAAAACTTAATTTTCAGTTAATATACACTTACACTCTGTTGTGGCCTGTTTCTCTTTGTAATAATTTATTACACCTTCACAAATGCAAGTCCTCATGCTGGTGTAACATATTATTTTCCTGCATATACAGTGGCCGATTTGCCTTGCATGTCCCACATCTCAACACCTCATTAATATTGCATGAACTTGTTAGTGTCTTCTACCTCTTCTTTACCCCTCCAACCCCCCCCCCCCCCACCCCCAACCTCAACGGCTGCAGAAGCCAGAGGGTACATCTGAAAGTCAACTTGCATCTCCTGCTTTTACCAGACTTGCAGACATGATGCTCGGCTCATATCCATCCAAGGATTATCCTCCACTGTCTCCCTTCCAAAAAAAATCATTATAGGGAAGTGTCAAAAGAAATGAGATTATTTCTCTCTTCTTTCCTCTTCGCGCTGGAAAATACATTTTATGTGTGATTTTGACCCAAATAAGCTGGGGGTACAGATGAGTAGGTTCTTGACAGTTATGAATGAGGAGCGTACTATATGAAGGCAATGACAGAAGGAGGAGCAACTGCAGGTTTCAAAAAGCATTTGAATGAATCATTATCAACTGTGTCGTAGGTCCAACACCCAATCACTTGACCCCTCATTACCTCGGAAGCATTCCTGTTAAAATGTATTAAAATGTTCAGTCTGTGTAAGTCTGCATTGAACCGGTGTCCATATGCAGAACCACTCCCTCATTACAGCAGGCAGTCAGGGCAGCAGCATCTATATGCTGTGGTAATGAAGACCCCACAGAGGCCAAGCAAAAGGCTACAATGAAGTGGGAGGAGAGGGAAAACGGGTGGAGTGCTCTGCAAAAAAGGTCAATACTGGAAGTGGAATAATGAAAAAAAAAGATGTCTGGGTTATTATTTAAAAATGCATCTGCAGACCAACTTCACATTTCAGAAAGAAAACCCATAATTATGCCTGTTATGTCCATTGTAAGTACCCTAAACATTAGCATGCATCTGATTGAGTGAGTGTGTGTGTGTGTGTGTGTGTGTGTGTGTGTGTGTGTGTGTGTGTGTGTGTGTGTGTGTGTGTGTGTGTGTGTGTGTGAGTTTAATCCTGATTTAAATA
The DNA here is from genome assembly GCA_916701645.2 of Sebastolobus alascanus. Lineage (NCBI taxonomy): Eukaryota > Metazoa > Chordata > Actinopteri > Perciformes > Sebastidae > Sebastolobus > Sebastolobus alascanus. The sequence continues at coordinate 1,724,794 of CAKAOJ020000024.1, read as the reverse complement.
TGATAGATGCAGGCTTTGGCCCAGCAATAACCAATGCATAGCCAATTCATTGACATCATGAGTATAGCTCAAATTAAGACTAATCTGAAAGCTATAATTTGAATTTAGTTGTCAGCATTAGGTGCAGACTGACTACAGTTGGCTTGGCGATTTAGTCTACTGACTAATTAGTTTTTAACCTTTCGTAATTCAACCACTCTTTCAAGGAAAATTATTCTTCTCTGTGACCAGTGAGTCTGTTTTCATAGCTATTCTGTTCAAAATTATAAAATGAAAATTACATTGAGGAATAAAAGAGATTTTTTTTTTTTATGAAACTCAAAAATATTAAGGCAGAAAAAGCAGTAAGTGCAATGCATTTATGATTAAAATAGGGCTGCAACTAAATTATCATTATCGATTAATCTTCCGATTGTTTTCTCGATTAATTGTTTAGTCTTTAAGATGTGACGTCCTTAAATGTCTTGTTTTATTCACCCTGTGAGTGCAAAATGCAAAGATATTCAGTTTGCTATCACATCAAACAGAGAAAATCCTCACAAATTGGAGTCGGAAGCTGGAAACAAAGAACATTTTAGCATTTTTCTATCGATTGATTAATTGACTAATCGTTGCAGCTCTAGAATGAAGGTGAGAATATTATCAAAAAGAAGACAAAAGATTTTAGGCTGTTTGGTCCAGATGTTATTGGATTTAAGAGTTGACAGAATTCTTTCTTTGCCGATAGTAGGGGAGGTTTGAAAAAAATAAATAAATAGGAATGCGTCCTACAACGATGGCCTGATGGTTGCATTCTGAGAAGCATTGAATAAAGCAATGATCTGGTTTATGTGGAAACCAAAAGTATAACTTAATTGCCATCATCCCGCAAATCCATTATGTTCTGTGCATATCATGACTGAATTACAGAACTGCATTCTGTGTGCACCTCACGGTAGGCATCTTCCATCAGCTGTCAAAGGCACAATACCTGCTTTGACATCACTGATTGGATTGTGGCTCGATGTGCCACACGCTGTAGACTTTCAACTGTTAAAGAGCTAAAGAGCTGCTTAGCTGCTGTATTTTCATTCAATCATAAAACAAACTAGCTAGCTTTGAACAAACCAGTTTTTGGGTTGTTGCATCGTTACCTTGGAGTTTGGATGTGAACTTAAATAGATAATGATGAGAGAGAAAAGAATCTTGACTTTCTACAACATCTAAAACGCTAAGATCTTTATTACATTAGCCTGATAATTACACTTAATTACCATTTTTTTTCACTACATACATTCATTGATATTTTGTTCATGTTAGCCAATTTTCATTTGAGAAGGGTGGGGTGACCTTGTTCTGTGTTGTGCAATCAATAGCGAGGGACGTGTTCGTCCCGCTGACGGTAGCGATTGCACGGAGCAGTTAACTTATGATTTTCACAACAAACAAAAATGAAATATATGCCAATTTAAGAGTTATCTATACATTGACTTACAACGACATGTACAGCTGCATTGACAGCTTTTTTTCTGGGCATTATTCTGTCATCTGTTATTTTTCACGGATACCTAGCTCTATTGGAAGATGACGATCAGTGGACGGTTTCTGTAACCTGGAGAAAAATAATGGATACACCAGACAATATTTAAATTAAAACTTAAATACTTAAAAATTAAACTATATTAATCTTTTACTTAAAATATGGCTGTATGTTACATACCCATGATTGAACCATTAGTACATTGCGGAATTTCATTGTACAATGACAAGTATAATGACAATAGAGATCATTCAATCTACTAGGGCTGTCACGAGAACCGATACTTCGGTACCAAGTCGATGCCAAAATTCTGAAAATGTGACGGTACTTGTTTTTCTACAGTAGCTACCGTAGGTACTGGGGATCAGGGCTCAAGGGTAACGGGGTCCCGTCGTCCCAGGGACGACATAAAATTTCCCTCATAATGCTACATTGTGAACAGCAAATCTGTGTTGAAATCGGCAGAAGGAGAGTAACTATAGCTGTTAGCAGCCGGTGGGCAGCATAGTCCTGTTTGGCTAAATAACGGAGCTAACAGCTAACGTTGATGTGTTGATGTTATGATTTGTTCAAGCTCTATTCAGTAAAAATTTGTATTGGGCAAAGTTAAATTATAACGTTATCATGATGTGTTCAAACGTAATTTTGTATTAAGGAGTGTATGTTGAAGTATTATTGTTTTGTTTTTGTGTTTTGCCGTGGTATCAAATTGGTTATCGAGAATCGTGGAATTTCACTTTGTATCAACTACTAAATTTCTGGTATCGTGACATACCTGCTATCTACTGTATTATAATTCACTGTTTTTGTAAGGTGAGTGTGGCTCAAGACTGCATCCCCAGTTTCTCCCGGTCAGTGAGAGACCCAGACTGCACACACAGGCCATCTGCAACAAAATCAAATCGTCAACAGAAATGCTGTTTTCATTGGAACGAGGTGTAAAATGTGAGGCTGCCCCATTAACTGCTGGTAATTGCATCTCTTTCAGATAATGTTTAGAAAATGACTATGAAAACACAATAATTCCCTTTTTAACTATGACTGCAGCATTGAAATGATATGGTAAATCTACTGAAGGACGGCACACCAAACAAGGTTTAGCCTTTTCTGTGGGCATGTGTTTAAAGGTGGGGGGAGAATTCTGAGAACTCTTTGGAGATTACATTTTGTTAATTGCCATCATCCATCAAGCATAACATTCATAAATGGGATAGCCATTGGACATTTAAGATAATGCTCAACTATTATGATGGATCATGGTTTCAGTGCTCGTGTTCAATCTGGTTAATGTCTGAGATAATAATTTAGCTTTAATCAGTCGAATTTTATATATTTAAAATCACCACTACCTCCTTAGGCACTCAAGGGATCGTGTGGTCCACAACAAAAAACTCAACAATTTAAAGCACACATCATGTTACTACTGAAATACATTCTCTGGACTTAGTTATTTGTAGGAACGATGACACATACAGTATACATCTTAGGACACAGTATTGAACAATAGTTGGCATATTTGTATTTAACATGAGGTAGTCACAAATTAGCTAGGTCTAGATCATTTATCTTAACTGCCTGAACAAATATTTGAACAAATGTATATTATAATCATTGAAAAAATATGGGAACCCCCAAAAAAAATGCAGTACGGGTTTATGAATCTGCTAGCAGCAAAAGTAACTAGTAGTACATTTACTGAAGTACAATTCAGGTGTTCTGTGCTACAGCATAGTATCGCAATATTTTGAGTGGCAACATTGTATTGATACACGGACGTCAAGTATTGATCTTTTATTGTATAAACTATTAACCTCTTTACAATTTGGCCGCTATTCTGTCTTTCAGAGGTGGTAGCGGGCTCAGTCTTAAAGCTACAGTAGCATGAAGATACTGGCATCATATGAAACTAGAACCACTAGTACCTAACAAATCGATCGGTACCAACTATGTCATGTTAGCTGGTCAGGAAGTGGGCTAAACAACTTTCCAAAGTTATGCTAAATTTTGGCGAGGAAAAACTGGCATGGCCATTTTCAAAGGGGTCCCTTGACCTCTGACCTCAAGATATGTGAAGGAAAACTCTGTGATGAACAGAGTGAAAACTGTATCTCGTTAGATAAAACAGATGTTGACAAACTGCACAATTTGCAGTTGAAAAAAGGTAAAATATCGCAATATATCTTATCACAATACTCAGCATATAGCAACAATTTTAAATCGCAATAAGATCGTATTGTGACTTAAAGCAGCAGTAGGTAGAATTGGAGCAAATATGATTTCAAAAAGTTAGTTTTATAAAACGGTCACTATATCCTGACAGTAGTGCATGAGACAGGTAATCTGAAAAAAAAATCATGTGCCTCTGTGTCCTCCGGTGCTCCTAACGGCATCTGCAAGATTTCACAGACCAGAGGAAAACAACCAATCAGAGCCGAGCTGGAGCCTTGCTGTCTCTGAGCAGCTGTCAATCACTTTTGAACTCCGACCAAACGGTCAAACTAGGCAGCGCTGATCAAATATTAATCTATATTCTGTTACTGTAATGCCTATTTCTCGACTCAAATCTTTACAGAAACATCTTGTAGTGTACTGTTTAGCTGTAAAATGAGAGTTTGTGACCCGGCAGCCATGTTGAGATCAGTTGAAGAAATACCAAGCACCGCCCACCATCCAGAGCACAGCCAATACGCTCATTAGTACGCTCTCTCTCTCTGAAATGACCTGTGATTGGCCAAAGTCTCCCGTCACGCGCTAGATTTTTTAAAGCCTGAAAACAGAGCCATGAGGAGGTGCAGAAGTCTAGTTTTCTCTCAGAACACTTGAATTACAATATGCTGAAAGATTATTATGGAATGTTTGCCCAATGATGCCAAAAACTTTCTGCCTACTGCAGATTTAAGACAGCTAAAAATACTCTGCTTGGAATGATAATTTGTCTGATATTATTTTTCCACAAAAACAAAAAATTACATCTACCTCTTATCAAGAGTCTATGAATATGCAAACAGTGGTAATTTCAAAAGTTTAACTGCCGGACACGTGATGTCTCCTTCATTGGAAAGTATGTCCTCAGTGTGTGGGCGCTGGAGGCTTCACAATTCCACATCACACTCGTGCAAGTTGCATATTGGATCACGATTGGCTCTAAAGTAGTTGTGATGTCACAAAATGTTAAACTAAGATTTAAGGTGAGCCAGAGAGACACTTTCCCCCTTCTGCAGATGAATGTGAAAACAGTCTTTTAATGTCAAAATGAAGTCAAGTAACAATATTTGAGAGGGGAGAGTTTGAATGCATAACTTTTACTTGGAGTTTTTTTGTGGTATTATGTGTACTCTGAAATATAAATGGGCAGTTTTTACTCAATAGTGTTCAGTGTGTATCTGATTTTGCTGTGACCACCACAGTCTTTATTTTATTGTTTGTTTTATATTTTAAATAGCAAAGTTAAGCAATGGAACACACACTCCACTGAGGCATCAAAGCTACTACTACTGCGTCTCTCTCTAACTCTAATCTAAGTCATTTACCTCTTAGTTTTGAGACTTATGCTAAAACAGTTTTCTTCCGCATCTGTTCTTAACAAACTGCACATGGTTTATGTATTGGGGATCAAAGGTTACATCATTCATACATCATTCCAGTTTGACTTTCAAAAGACACAAGTGTCAGTGTCAATAAATGACAAGCAGGTGGAGCTGTGAGCAAAGTTAAGCTCCCAGTAACATTACATTTTGTGTTTTTTTTTCCTTCCAAAGAGAGAGCCATGTGTTGATGCTTTTTTTCCTGGGACGGTTCCTCCTCATAGATAGAGCCTATTACTGTGCAGCCTGCTTCCACACAGTTAAGTCTATGTAACATCAAGACCTTGCCTCTCTGCACTTACTCCATATCTGGCATAACTAGAGGCTAACAGTCTCATTTTAATTGATGTTATTTCCACATCTCTGCTTCTTCCTGTGTATTCTGACGCTACTGCTGGTTGGTGCTGTAAGTGACAGTGTGGAGAGGCACTTCTAATCCGGAGGTGGCAAATAATCAGAATAATTTGGCCGCTATATGTGTGCGTGTGTGTTTGTGTGGGGCGATGGCCTGTATGTACTGCTTGTCATTTTTTCAATTACTCGAGCTGTGGTTAAATGTTCATTTTCAGCAGTCAGCCCGGAGCAAAAACTACTGAGCCCCATTAGGTTTTACCCACAGCCTCACACTCATTAGTTTTCTCCGGTCAGACGAGAGTGAGGAAGAAGCTGGGGCCGGCCTTTTCTAAAGAGGTCAGGGCGGAGTCTAGCGCTCTGCAGAGCCACAGAAGAGATTGTTAAGGAGTTTCCAGCCAGTATCCTACAATAGTAAGATTGCTGTGAAGACTTGGGTGACCTTTGGTAAGGCAAATCAGCGCACACTCCTAATTGACCTTATCTCTTTTTTCCTTCTCTGTCTTTCTTCCTTTCTCTCACATGTGTAGGAAACTACTGACCTATGAGAGAAGCTGATAAACATGACAGCACAAAACTAAGGATTATGTTTAAATCCAGATTCCAGGAAAACTATTGGAACTGTACATTCTCTCCACTTGCTAATAGGTGCGGGGAGCTTTTATCTTCCCTCTTGCATCTAGCATGATGCTTTCAGGGCAGTACAGGCATCATTAACCAACGTCCTCTGTTCGCATTGACCTGAGGGATCCTGTCTTGATTTTGCGCTGCTTCGGCTCTGCCAGCTAAATGGAGGTTACAGGGAGATTGCATCCATTATTGAGGTATTCAATTCAAATGTCACCCGTTTCCACTTGGCACTGTTTTCTCTTCCCTAATGTTTGCTCGGGGCATGGGTGAGGGAGGGAGGGGGGGTAAGGGGGGGACACCAGTTTTTGTGTCTTGTTGCCTCAGCACCGAGAGGGACTTTTTCAGCAGACATTAGCGGGGACGGATGCAAGGTGACACCGTTGTAAGTCTCGCCACTTCACCTTGCACTCTGACACCTGGACGTTCTCTCGCACTCTCTCTGCATGGTTAGTATCCTCCTGAGCACAGGCCTCTAAAACGAGGTTGATTGTAACTATTCATCATCCAGCCTCCACTTAATTGGACCAAAAGTAGATTGCAGGGTGGCACAAGCCTCTCAGGTGGGTGTGAACAGAATACAGTTCCGATAAGACGCTGAAAGCACTTCAGGTGCTCACATGGAATAAACCCACTCTGTCTCTACGTGCAGGTTACCCATTTAGCCACTACAGACTCGGCTTTCATTACCCGGTTACCCCCCTGTCAGTGTAATTCAGTCCTATCATCCCTCAACCCAGTTGAAATTAACAGGTAATTTGTAAATGTCACTTTGGGTTAGACACCTCATTTTCTTCCTTTTCCAACAATCCAGCACCCACAAGCTAATTTTTCTTGTCTTTTGAATAAGGTTTTCATTCACAAATAGAGTTATGGTCCACTAAATAAATGAGAGTAATTGATGAGGGGAAAAAAAAAGTGATTTACCGTAACCTATTAGAGTCAATCAATGACATACTACCCAGGATTCCTTTAGTTACCGTAATGCATGTCTGCCGTGATTCTGAAGACGTTCATTTGAGAAGTGAAGTGAGATGTGGGGAGATGGTTAAAGTACTGTATTTAATATCCTGTCACACACAAACACCTGCCCACACACACAAACTCATTTTAAATGACAGATCGATTATAAAGATGGGGAGAAATGCATAAAAAACACAAGTTTAACCTAAATCTAACGGCACTGTAGAATTCTGACTGCATTTACAAAGACCTTAAGGACCCCTTCTTAAAGGGCAAGACCAGTTTATTTGTTGAGCACATTTCATAGACAAAGACAAAGACATTTTTAAAGGTCGTCAAAATCGCAAGTCTTATCTTCGTATACCGTATATATACTGTATATATCTGTTCAAAATGTACATTAAAGGGAGATTTGTCAAGTATTTAATACTCTTATGAAGATTGGAGTGGGTAAATATGCTGCTTTATGGAAATGTATGTATATATTTATTATTGGAAATCAAGTAACAACACAAAACAATGACAAATATTGTCCAGAAACCCTCACAGGTACTGCATTTAGTATAAAAAATATGCTCAAATCATAACATGACAAACTGCAGCCCAACAGGCAACAACAGCTGTCAGTGTGCTGACTTGACTATGACTTGCCCCAAACTGCATGTGATTATCATAAAGTGAGCATGTCTGTAAAGGGGAGACTCGTGGGTACCCATAGAACCCATTTTCATTCACATATCTGGAGGTCAGAGAATAATGTTTTTATCACAAATTAGAATTATCCAGGCTTTCTGATCATACATTTCACCACTGAAATAATACTGGAAAAACAACAAATATTACTATCTTTATCAGTAACGGTGATGGTGATATTTATGGAACGGCTAATGGTGCTTTCAGAAGATATTAACTTTGTTTTTTTTTAACTATGAATATAATGACCAAGTGGGTAGAGGGATTCATGTTTCATTTCTAGAAGAGTCTAATGAGGACAATTGTTCAATTGACTTTAATGCAGCCTTTAGGACCATGAAAAAAAAACATTTAGGCTACATCACATTATTACCACAGCCAAAATCCCAGATAATATCTACTCTCATTTGAGGATATTATATTATATTGATACATCGCCCAGCTCCAGGTGGCATGAGCATAACATTTGTTAGTAGCAATAAATCAATTCAGACAAAGCATCATCGGCTTTCATACATAATGTATTAGTTATCAAGGGTCCAAAATGTTTGAGGAAATTTGCATAAATAAGCATGGAAGTCCAGATTTAATGTGAATCACTTCAGTTTATAACTTCACATTGGGACCTCTACAATTGAAAAGACATATATTATATCCATCCATATACTAGGGCTGTCAAAGTAATGAGATAATAAGGCGTTAATGCAAATTTCTTTTAACGCCACCAATTTCTTTAACACATTAACACAATCGATATTTTGGAGGTGGAAGCGGGCTCAGTTTTAAAGCTAGAGAGAAGATACTGGTATCCACTGGTACAAACTATGTCATACTAGCATCGGGAAGAACACTAAATAACGCTACGAAGTTACGCTAAGGTTGGGAGAGGAAAAACTGGCAATGATCATTTTCAAAGGGGTCCCTTGACCTCTGACCTCAAGATATGTGAATGAAAATGGGTTCTATGGGTACCCACGAGTCTCCCCTTTACAGACATGCCCACTTTATGATAATCACATGCAGTTTGGGGCAAGTTATAGTCAAGTCAGCACACTGACACATTGATAGCTGTTGTTGCCTGTTGGTCTTGAGTTTGCCATGTTATGATTTGAGTATATTTTTTATGCTAAATGCAGTACCTGTGAGGGTTTCTGGATAATATTTGTTTGTTTTTTTTGTGGTGGTAATTGATTTTCAATAATAAATATATCCATACATTCGCATAAAGCAAGCATATTTGTCCACTTCCATGTTGATAAGAGTATTAAATACTTTACCAATCTCCCTTTAAGGTGCATTTTGAACAGATAAAAAAATGTGCGATAATTTTGTGAGTAATCGCGATTAACTATGGACAATCATGCGATTAATCGCGATTAAATACTTTAATCGTTGGACAGCCCTAACATATGTGTGTTTGTGTGTGTACATATACAGTATACATTATACAGTATATGTACCCTGTTACATGACCATCACTCAAAATAGCATTCAAGCTAATTCCCCAATCAGTCAGTGCATCAGCTAAGTGGAATTCAAGACTGATTTCACCATGTGATACCGTGTGCCTGCAGCCTAAAAGCCTCTGTGTGATTGATAAATATAAGAATTGAGGAGACATTTAGACTGGGGAAAGGCCTCTCTCATTAAAAATATGGTGTTCGTAATGAAGAGGAAATAGAATTAGCACTGAGAAGGATGAAGGGGAGCAAATTGCTGTAAATATTGTAAAGACTGATCGGCAACCACCTCCTCCTCCAGCCACAGCAGAAAGTCATTATGTGGGTTTTGGATATAGGTTCCCCATGACCGCATATTTATTATCTATCTAAATAGAATCACTTACCTCTGATGCTGGCTCTGATAGCCAGTCACCACAAATATCAGTTCCCCCTGGTGCCTCTGCCGGCAATTTTACATAAGGCCAAATGATTATGCGCGCAACCAGACAGGATTGCATTTTGTTGTTAACTTGATCCGTGTTTTCCTATGAGAAATAAACATTTGTGGGGGAGTTTTTTTCCCTTTTTTAAGAGTCTAGATTCAACACTGTTTGTCGTCCTCCATGATGGAAAATGAGGTCAGTTAGAAAGTCAGTGCACTTTTGTGAAAAACAGTGAAAGAAAAATGCCTCCTCATAGTTCCATGACTGTGATGTGGCCATAAGCGTCCTCCATGATCCCATATCTTTATTCACCGATCCTTATTTGTCAGTATGGTGCAAATTTAGCTGCATTTTTTCTGTGCATCCATTGTTCAGGCATTACGAGTTATGGCAATAAATATATGTATTACAATGGGGGTTGCGGCACAATGCCTATTCATGAAGGCAACATATGCAGTGCTCAAAAGCATGTATGCACATAGGTATTGGCCCATTTGTCAAGCCAGGAGAGCTAATTATCTCATAGCGTGCGATATTGTTTTCAAGCCATGCATTTCATTTTGCAACATTAAAACATACGTGATGGAGGCAGCAGAAATGGTTTCCATGAGCATGAATGCATTAGAAAATTTTGGGAGGGGATGTTGTATTAGCACTCCACAGGGATATCAGCATGCTACACCTCTTTTGGTTTGTCATTCATCTTCCTCGGCGAGGGCGGGGAAAGAACCAGTGGGTAGTGACGCCTTCAGCCAACTTGGCAGGTTAATGAAGGTAATTTGATTTCATACATAATGGCTGCCCATGCCACGCGGGGCTTAATTGCGCTCGGTGTCTGGGCGTCATTTCGTGGTACCAGCCGAGGCCCCGTGCATTTCCTGAAGGTTGTGCAGAGGCAAACAAGTTCCTGATTCAAGTGAGATGGAACCGATAGCTCTGTTTCATCTGCTAATAGTTGATCTTATTTCCCAGGCAGCTGTGAGCTCCGCTGTCACAGTGTGGCGGCGGCAGCTCGGTTTTAGTGAGTCAAGCAAGTTCATTACTACATGGCAAACAAACACCATAGTAGGTCTTACAGTCCTGGGATGACTGAAGACCGTCCTATTTTTTTCACCTCTATTTGATTATTATGTGGAATCTCTTTTTTTGTGTGATTTTGCTGTTGGTTGTTGGCATTGTCAGTCATTTCAGGCTCTGATCAGACAGACCACGTTTTGCAGGTTGAAAAAGCGAGGCGCATCGCATGGCTTTGTTTTTTTTTGTGGAAGATGCACGATTAGGGGTGGGCGATATGACCAAAAATGTATATCAAAGTATTTCTTTTGTTTTTTATATCACGGTATTACAAAATTAAAGAGGATGCTCTACTCAAAACATGATTCTACCTCCTTTCTTTCTATTAGCAATGTAAGGGGAGATATCTTAAGAAAGAAAAAAAACAGATGTGTTCCAAATTATTACATAGGCCTACATGTGTTTTGGGAGGAGTAGCCTGCCCCATAATGTAAATGTAATGTGATTCATTCAGAGTTAAAAATAAAAGTCATGCTGTTGTTTTCAGTTGTGAGTGAGCTGATTGTCGAGCAACCTTGATCTCAGCCATAAAGAATATTTGGAAATCATCTCTCATCCCTTTTCACCATAGCCAAACTGGGAATTACATTACATTTAAAAGAATTTACATCTTTGAAGAAACAGAAAGCTGACATAACCTTTTACATCTTAAGCCACATGAAGACAGAGTTTGAAATATCCAGCGTAGAGTCACGCTGTTGAACCAGTTCTGTACAGAAGACACATGGACCGTGAGCAGCGCGACTCGGCTGTTGGTGTCGCCTAATTTTTCCGAGTGATGCGCACACTTCTCTACGGAGCCCCCCTAGTCCCCTAGGAGGAAATTTGTATTATCTCGTTCCCTCGAGTTAGTAACTCGTTCCCTCGAGTTAGTAACTCATTCCCTCGAGTTAGGTATCTCGTTCCCTCGAGTTACTAACTCGAGGGAACGAGTTACTTCGTAGACCACTTCTTCCAATCATTCCTGACAGTCCACACATTGCTGATGTACGGAGCCCCCCTAGATGACGTACTTAAAGATGTTTGTACGTAAAGTTGGAAAGATATTGACAGATTCAAACTTCCTGGATCAATAACTCATAACCAAAACGTTGTTAAAACACAAACGAGGGCTCTTTCTTACTGTAGTAAGGTAGACAACGAGCTACAACCTAATTTTAATCAAAACTAGCCGTCCTCCGAGCTGGACACATAACATTGGTCTCTATGTGCAGCCGGCTGTGAGACGAGTGGTCAGGGACCGTCTACAAAGTGCAACGCCGAAAAGAGAAAAATATTCTATAACTTCAGTATTATACAGTGTAGTACCACCAAAATTACTTCACACATCAATGATCTTCTCATAGTTGTACTACAACACTTAGTTTGGAAAAATATGCTTTTGCATAATTTTGGTGAATTTTTAATGGGAAAAATATTCAATAACTTCAGTAATGTACAGTGCAAGCTGCACATAGAGACCAATGTTATGTGTCCAGCTAGGAGGACAGCTCGTTTTGATTAAAATGAGGTTGTAGCTCGTTGTCTACATTAATACGGTTAGAAAGAGCCCTCGTTTGTGTTTTAACAACGTTTTGGTTATGAGTTATTGATCCAGGAAGTTTGAATCTGTCAATATCTTTCTAACTTTACCGAAGTACATCAACTAGGGGGGCTCTGTACATCAGCTATGCGTGGACTGTCAGGAATGATTGGAAGAAGTGGTCTATGAAGTAACTTGTTCCCTCGAGTTACTTACTCGAGGGAAAGAGATACCTAACTCGAGGGAACGAGTTACTAACTCGAGGGAACGAGATACTAACTCGAGGGAACGAGATAATAACGCGACGAAACAGAACGGCGGTAGTCTGTACCTAACCAAAGACATCCTGTGTGGGTGTGCTAAAGTTTATCGGGTGTTGTATCTCCGTCGTGTGTGTGTGCTAAACCAAAATGTGTGTGTTTATCACGGTAATGACGGTATTGCAAAATCCATGTCGTGGCCAAACGTGACACCGGTGACTGATGATACCGGTATACCGCCCACCCCTATGCCCGATCAGACAGAGCGTTTCTTACAGTTTGCTGCATCTTTTTTTTTTTAAATTGTTGTTAGGCAACCACCAAATGAGTGCTAACGTTAGCTTAACACAAACCATGAACGATACGCTACCTAATAGTTAATAGTACAGTTTAAGTTAATGAAAACAACTTACCCGAAATCTCAAGTGCAGCACTAATTTGCTTACCTTGGACAGCTGGATTCTCGCTTTATCACAATATCACACGAGCATCGCGGGATCACATATCACACGTAAATCCATCTTGTCAGGCTTCAAGTAATGCGTTTGTGTCCGGCAAGCCAGAGCACGGACCAATCGGCGTCCTGTGAGGAGCTACTGTACTGGCAGCTACGGGCGTGGCTTAGGTGTGTGAGACGACACAAAAAGGCGACTGTTTGTTCAAAACAACAATGGCGGCTCCTGAAGAGGTTAGCGTAGATGCTGCAATAGCATCAGTTATATCAGAACTGGAGAGTATTTCTTCATTGAAAGAAGAGCAAAGAGCTGCATTGAGGGCGATGTTTTCGCTCTTCTCCCGACTGGCTTCGACAAGAGTTTGATTGACAGATGGTTCATCCAATCACCTGCCATGTATGTTTTTGAAAGTGCCTACCTTTTCCAAACAGTTTCCAATGACGGCTTCTCAGATGGATCTGTATGACAAACCATCTGGCGGGTCATGTTACTAATTTGCCCCAGGCCTGCTGTTTTGTGTTCAGATCATGGTAACTACGGTTGGTCAAGCGTTATAGCTCCAGATATCCAGGAAAAGGCACCACAATGAAAAAAAACGCTAACAACATTTTCAATTCAAACGCGAGGCGCTCAGCAACATAAACGCAGTGCGCGAAACACTGCACTCTCACTTAAAACAGTCACATAAAGCCACCCAGGCTGCTAAAACGCACTCTGATTTAAGAGATATTTTACATGTGTCAACTGTACATTTCTCTCTTAATGTGAGCAATTGTTTTTATGAATAATAAACCATTTTGATTTTCCATTTTTGTACAGTATATAGTGAGGTAATCCCAAAACTGCCACGTTTTTATGGTTGGAGATGCTCTTCACAGTCTGTTATTAAGAAATGTTGATGAGGTTGTCAGTTTGTACATGTCTCGGCTGACAATGCATAGAAAGTATTATTATAAATGTTTTATAATTAATTCGATTACATGTCAATCTGCTAGATAGTTTGATGCTAATGACAAGGTGAGACAATGATGACATAGCAAATTTGATGTAGTTTGAAGGTGTAATCATCCACCCAATCAAGACATTATGAGACATTATGAAACAAGTATTCATGTGACTAAATACACACAAAATCTCCAATATTACCATGAAAATGTTAAATAATACATGGAATTTCTTAAAACCCAACTCATAATTATATGTATATATTTTTAATCCAGCTTGTTTTCAAGCAGTACAATTTTATATTTTATATCAGTTTTTATTTGAAAATGTCATTTATTTTCATTTTTTGGTTTTCTTTTTTGTGCATAACAAATCCAGACCAAATCAACAGTCACATAACTGGTTCTGCCCCAAACATGTGAAAAAAAGGTATTTTAGATTATGGAAATGGTACAGCAGCTTTAGATATTTTACCGACTGACTGACAAGGAAACAATACAGTTCAGCAATACTGTGGAAAAAAATGTATTAGTAAAATGTATGTCTTTTTGGCACCTGACCTTTATTAGGTTCTGGAAATAAATAAATACATAAAGTCCAGAAGTATGTATAAATACAGAAACACTAAAATAAACAATAAGAAAACACATAATGGACAATGCACAATGGAATGAAATCCTACATGGAATATAGATATTACATGGTCATGGAATTAATTTTGTTCTGAATGATTGTCATTGTCATTAATTAAATATCTGAAGAAAACAGCATTTCTCCTCAAAATGAAATGAAATCACAAATAATGGTAAGATGGATGAAGTCTGAAATACACCATCCTAAAGTTAATTAGAGTGTTTTTTCTCACCCTATAATTGGATCTTAATCAGCATTGGGGTTCAAGCTATTTTCCTAAGACCTCTTCATTTGATCATTATCTACAAAGCTCTGGTAGATATTATAGGCCATATTCCTTTACTCTGCCATACAATCTAAATGGATCTTGTTTCAAAGCCTCAAGGACAGTCTGTGATGAGCTTGACTAGATTGCACTTTCCTGCTTATCTTCATCTACAGAGATGTCTGTAAACATTATAACACACAGATCAATACAATATTGTGTTACAAATAATACTGTAATAAAACTTCATACCAAAGAATTTCTAAGTATTATAAACCATAATTGTAGCAAACTGTCAAACGGTCCTCAAGACAAAGGCATGGGACATCCAGTTGTAGATATTACAGTTTTACTTTGTCTATAGAGGAATCACTTCTTAATAATATTATCAAATTATTATTAGTCTCTCCAGTGGTACACAGTAGTTGAGATCAGCCTATGACTGAATATATTAGGCACATGATGTTAAACACATAGATCATTTTGTTTTTGGTTACAATAAAGAAATTTGATTTTTTTTTATTATTATTATTATTTAACACTACTAAAATAGAATATTATTAAATGTTTTTTCATACAGTCAACATAGTGATCCTGGAATTATCTAGGTTTAGGCTTGGTCTCTATTTTTCTTTACCTCAGTAGATTCTGTTAAATTTGCGTTCATACAGCTACCACTTGGGGTGGAATAAGCCAACCAGGTCTCATGCCTAACTCGTCAAATACCGCAGATTGGGCAGCGCCCCTTGGCATCGGAAACTGACGCACAGAGCCGCCCTTTACTGACAGTATGTGACGAACAGGGCTTTCAACTAATGTAAACCCACCCGCTGTGTTATCCGATAGTCGGAGCAAGTGGCGTAGTATTAATAGTTTGAAAGTCCGCTAAAGGTGGATGGGAGTGGTGGTGGATGGGTCAAACAAACACAAGACCGCTGTTCATGTCCAGTGTGTTACTAAAAGTAACGTTAACTTATTTTGTAACATCAGTCATTAATCACCTGAGTCGTTAGTATCGTCAGTCTTGTGAGTCACGTGAGTCGCTAGTCACTAAAGTTAACGTCAACCACGACCGTTTCCCAACCCTAACTAAGTGGTTGTGTCGCCTAAACCTAACTTCCTTTGAAAACTGAAGTTTATTTTGAAAGGTTACTATGCATGTAACGAGCGTATATTGACACGCCGTCCCTGGTCCGTCCATAAGTAACGTAACAGGGGTACCCCATGCGTCTGTCTCCGATGACGAGGGGCGCTGACCAAGCGACGGTATTTGGCGAGCTGGGAGTGGAATGTGTTGAATAAACTTGACCATGAACCATTTTAGCTATCCATATTGATTTCTTTGCTTGCATGCTAATGACTTTTCATGCACTCTGAATTGCAGTGCATGGTGTTCAGTTGTTACAACTGACTCAGGTTGTGGGGAAGCAAGTCCTGTGTTGTCGGCCAGTCGTAGCTGCAAGGTTACTGGTAATTGTGTTCAATTATAATTTTTCTTTCCGCTACTACACAATATTTCCACATACCCCCTGGAAACTGCAAGTCTTCTCTGGTACAAATACCCCTGATATGGAATCACTGATCTGAATGGCCCTATTGACAGCTCTGTCTCATTTTGGCTGCTAAGCTAATGTTAGCTAACATTGGGGTTTCACAGAGTACAGAACAAAGCTGCTGCTGAGGCCTGAATGCGCTGGAGATCCTGATTAAGATGATTAAAAATTGATTCTGACAAATGTCTCCAATCCACTAGCGTCAGCTGTCGGTCAGTATTCGACTGCTAACTAGATAGAACTTACTTGGCTAGAAAGCTTTTTAAATATCAAAACAGAAGAGAGTGGCGTTTCTCTCTCTAAAAAACATCATTAGCCAAGGATACAGACACCAGCCCACAGTGCAGGGTTTCCAGATAACAGTCACAACATCACAAAATGAATGTTGATGCAGCTGACAAACTGAGAAGTCTGCTGTTAGCATGGATCCTGCCCTTAATTTTATGGGGTGCAGGGAGGTTGTAGTGATAGGACCTTTAAGGTTTTAAAGGGGTCAATGTCCCAAGAATGTGAATCTTACAAATAATGACTTTAGATTTATAATGCTTTGTTAATACGGGATGAAAACATGGGCTTAGACCAGGGATAAGGTTGTGGCTAGGCTTTAGAAATCAAATGACTGAAGTACAGATATAGTACGCAGCACAGTGCTGTTACTCTTGTATAAGTAGGGACCAGAATGTGCAGTAGCTTAATGTAGTAATCTCTGACAGCGTTTGAAGAGTCCATACTGGAGAGATTTTATAGTGTTGTTGTTGTTGTGGGCTAACAATCAGGCAATGCTTGCTGGATCATACAGTATGTTGGCAGGGGCTGTGTTTACACTGCATGAAGATTTGTGCCAGCAAACAATAGTTTAGAGCCAAAGCCGACCATATGTACAACTGCATGTTACCTTTGACCCTCATCAGCCAGTCTCACAATCACCCAAATGTTGTTTGCGTTGGCCGGTCTCATTGTCCTCTTACTGTATAACAATGTTCACTCAATGCCAGGCATGAAATAGAAAGCCACTGGACTCAGAGTGCAGAGTGGATAAGCACTCCTACAGATTCTCATAATATCTAGCTAAAAGCCTGCTTCTTCCTCACCTCATTGCCTACCTTTACTAGTGGCTGTACAATTAGCAATAACAAAAGGGAGATTTGTCAAGTATTTAATACTCTTATTACATGGGGGTGGGCAAATATGCTTGTTTTATGCAAATGAATGTATATATTTATTATTGGAAATCAATTAACCACACAAAACAATGAGAAATATTATCCAGAAACCCTCACAGGTACTGCATTTAGCATAAAAAATATGCTCAAATCATAACATGGTAAACTACAGCCCAACAGGCAACAACAGCTGTCAGTGTGTCAGCAAAGAATATATATTGCCAAGAAGTGAAAGTCAATTGTTTGTTCCATTGCAACATCAGCCCCCAGCGGCAAAGCTACACTTCCACCATTTTGGACTGAAAGCGACTACCGGGACGCCAGTAAAACTTCCGCCTAAAAAGTGCCATACAAAAGTAAAAAAAACAAAAGTATTCATATTCTATTGTCATATTCTACCGAAATGGCCTGTGTTGAACAATAAAATATTGTAAGTATAATAAGCGTTTTCAGTCCGAAATAGCGGCAGCGGCTGTTGTCCAAAATACCAGAGCTTCGCCTCTTTGCTTCAGTCTCTTTGGTATCAGTGTGCTGACTTGACTATGACTTGCCCCAAACTGCATGTGATTATCATGTCTGTAACAGGGAGACTCGTGGGTACCCATAGAACCCATTTTCATTCACATATCTTGAGGTCAGAGGTCAAGGGACCCCTTTGAAAATGGCCGTGCCAGTTTTTCTTGCCAAAATTTGGCGCAAGTTTGGGGCGTTATTTAACCTCCTTCTCGACAAGCTAGTATGACATGGTTGGTACCAATGGGTTCTTTAGGTTTTCTAGTGTCATACGATGTATCTTCTCTGTAGCTTTATAAATGATCCCGCTACAACCTCTGAAAGATCGATTGGGTTAATGCGTTAAAGAAATTAGTGGCGTTAAAATTAATTTGCTTTAACATGTTTTTATCACGTTAACTTTGACAGCTCTAGTGTTTTGCTGTTACCTTAATTTAGAGTAACAGATGATTTCCTCAGCCATGAACATTTTAAGAAACCATTATGAAGAAGGAGTGGTCTGAACCATAGTGCCTTGACATTTCATGGTAGCCATCACAGGACTACCATGTAAAAGAAATTGGAAAAGACATAAAACGTGTGTATAAATGTAGACTACAGCTTTTTATAGTTCATTAAATCTATTTCGTAGTACACATTAAAGGCAGTGGAACAAGCAGAGGTGCAAGCATTTAGCACAATTTACCTTCTCACCATCAGCTAATCTTAAAAGGATAGTGACAGGCACAAAATAATAAATGAATATGATCAACAATAAATGTGACAGGGGCTTTTGTAATGAGCCCGTCCTTGATGACAGCATTAGCTAACATTGCCATACTGCTATTATTCCCTGTTTTCTGGTGCCAAGCCAAGTTGAAGATAGTGTAATGGCACCGAGAGTGTTGAGTGGTTTGTTGGAATGAACTACATTCTTTGCTTTTAGTTGAATATCAACAACATGAATATATGGCCTGATGGAAAGAGCTGTGCCCTTGTTGCCCCGTATACAGCATAATAATGCTCGTCTGCTTGAACATTTATTTTCCCTGTTTCGTTTATACAAGAATCGTTTATGTTCCACACAGTTTTTTTTTTGTGGTTTATTTCAGCAATGTGTTGGACTCTCAACTCAGACAATATCTCCATCTTGTTTGAAGAGGTTGGGGATGATCCACCTCAGCTTGGCATTACCTACGGCCATGACTATCCAGCAGCCGGCTGCTGGCCATTCTGGACTTGACACCATACTGGGTAGCATGTGGGATATTTGTGGGCTCTCTTCAGATAGATGTAATTGAGTTAAGCTTATGGAATTCACCCAAATAAAAAAAAAAACCTTACATTTTCTACATTTGTTTGGTTATCAGTTGGGGTGTAACGATCCATCGATCTGGATCGATATATCGATTGAATGATAAACGATCAAATATTATCGATATGAAGTGAAAACAGCGATACATATCAACATCTTTAAGATGCACCTTTATTTTGAAATTCTCATGGTGTGTCTATTTAACTATTTCCATCCAAGTGCACCTCATTCCTTAACATCCAAACAGTGCTAGCGGTGTTGAGCTTCGGTTATAAATACCGCAAGGATGGCCGCACGGACATGAGCTGACGTGAAATCATGACGAGGAAACGAGCGGCGTTAGCGAGAAGTGCTAGTGGCGTAACGTTAGCGAGTGTGCAGTAGAGAGAGAGAGAGAGAGAGAGAGAGAGAGAGAGAGACGGTGAGTAGCAGTAACGTTATAGCTGTGGACCAAAGCCAAGTCCCCGTGTCTTGTTTGCTACTTGCTGGATAAAATGAAGGGGGTTAGCCCCGAAGTTAGCAACAACTTCAGCTCAGGCTCACTTAAGGTGGGTTGTTAAAGTGGCAGTAGGCAGTATATTTTTGGCATCACTGGGCAAAAATTCCATAGTAACCTTTCAGCATATTGTAATTTAAGTGTTCTGAGAGACAATTAGACCTCTGCTCCTCCTCATGGCTCTGTTTTCAGGCTTTAGGAAATCTAGCCGTGACTGGAGACTTTGACCAATCACAGGTCATTTCATTGAGAGAGCGTTCCTATTGGCTGGGCTCCGGTCATGTGACCAGAACTTGGCGTTCCTTCACCAGATTTCACAATGGCGGCGACGTCACAAACTTACTCATTTTACAGCTAAACCGTACACTACAAGATGATTCTGAAAAAATTTGAGGCGAGAAATAGGCATTAACATAACATAATATTGATTCATATTTGATCAGCGCTGCCTAGTTTGACCGTTTGGTTGGAGCTCGCGAGTGATTGACAGCCGGCTCTCATAGACGGCAGCTGGACAGCGGACCTCAGATCAGTTGTTTTCCTTCGGTCTGTGAAATCTTGCAGATGCCATTAGGAGCACCGGAGGACACCGGAGGACACAGAGGAACATGATTCTTGTCAGGTTACCTGTTTCATGTACTACTGTCACGATATAGCGACCGTTTTATAAAAATAACTTTTTTTAATCATATTTGCTCCAATCTCGCCTACTTCAGCTTTAAGGTGGACCAGCTATTCTCATTTTATTGACAAGCTGCTCACCAGCATTGACCAGCAACCAGAACTCCAACAACAGGAGGTCTATTTTTATTCTTTTTATTAAACAGAATACATTGTTTTTCATTTAAATGCCTGGAAGAGCCCAGTAATAAAATTGTCCAATCATATTTTAGTTGCTCTTTGTGAGGTGATATAAAAGTAACTGATTGTATTAAATAGGCATAAGATATCGTCTCATATCGACCGCAGGCCCCTGAATTGAATCAAACCGAAATCGTATCATGGCAGACTTTGTGATATCGGCAAATATCGTATTGCTGTCCGGAGAATCGATATATCGTATCGTGATGAAACTGGTGATTTGCACCCCTAGTTATCAGTGTGCTGTATGTGTACAGTGTGTGTGTATACTGCACAATGTATGTAGTTTGTTTATTCCACTCTGTCTTTATAAACCATATTTTTTAATCCTTTGCCTTTGTACTAGTGCACAGTCACGTCAGGCCGACTGTTTTTCAAATAGAGAAACTTTCCTTTTATAAGGTCAACATTCATGGTTGTTTGGGTCCATAATCTACCATAAAGCCAAAGCCAAAGTCCACTTCTGAAAATGGCTCATTAAGATTTTGATCAATCTTGTTCTTTCGGTGAGACAGACTTAGGAAATGCCATCAGAAAATTGCATTTCCCAATGACATTAGGCGCCCAGTTGACCATCCAATTCCATGTGTTTCTATTGAGATGTTAAGATCTGATATCGTTTGGGTCAGAAAACCTGCTTTTTTTTTCTCTAAGTGAGGCAATTAAATTTCCTTGATGGTCTCTGAGAGCACTTAGCTTAAGAGAATACACTTTTAAATCAAAAAGCTTTCAATCATCTCAAATCATATTTGGAAGAAATTTGCCCCAGAGTCTAGTGTCACATGCAATGCTATTGAGCATGTGACAGACTCGTGCTGAGATGGGCAATGTTGGGAAAGGTTATTGTGCATGTCTCTGTGGGCTGTGCATTGGCCGCGACATGTTGTCTGTCGGCATTGCAATGTAACGTCATATCAAAGACAGGACGGGACAAGAGAGGCTAACCTTAACTGAGGAGAGGCCTGGCAAACTGAGACAGACCGTAAATGATGAGAAATATTCAAATATTTTTTGTGTGTTTTACAGGAAGGGAAAAGATATGACTGTGATCTAAAAATGATTGATTTGATCAATTCTTTTTTGACATATTTAGCATGTAATAGGAGAGGAATGAACAAGTAACATAGGGACACAGGTTTAGAACTTGGAAAATGTATTTTTCATTTCACTGTGTCTTCAAAGTAACAGTGTTTAGCATTTAGGGGGATATAATGGCAGAAATGGAATATAATATTAAGTATGTTTTCTTTAGTGTATAATCACCTCAAAATTAGAATTGTTATGTTTTCGTTACCTTAGAATGAGCTGTTTATATCTAGATAGGGAGCGGGTCCTCTTCACGGAGTCCACCATGTTGCGCCGCCATGTTTCTACAGTAGCCCAGAACAGACAAACCAAACACTGGCTCTAGAGAGAGCCTGTCATGTTTTCACTCTTTTGTGTCGGCCACCGTAGTTCTCCTACACGCTTGGCACCGGGGAAAAGTTTCAGTTGGTTGCAATCTGCAACCTCCTTGCTAGATGCCGCCATATCACTGCACCTTTAAGAGCAAACAAACACTCTTTTATCCATTCCTTACACTTTTGCTCATCTATTTTGGGTT
Source organism: Sebastolobus alascanus (assembly GCA_916701645.2). Lineage (NCBI taxonomy): Eukaryota > Metazoa > Chordata > Actinopteri > Perciformes > Sebastidae > Sebastolobus > Sebastolobus alascanus. Next base: position 1,702,535 of record CAKAOJ020000024.1, on the reverse strand, counting down.
TGGATCATATGACTGACAGAATGTAATCTGATTGGCCAGAGATCTGATCGATTCCAGTTAGGCTTGATTGCTGCTGATTGTATTTGCAAAATATGAATATAGTTTTTGAAAGTGGATTACTTGAATTTTCTACTTGAATTTTTTAACCATATTGACTATTGAGAATTGCAAAGAGAAGAATTCAGACTACATCAATTAAGGTAGATGTTTTTTAAAGTAAAATATTTAAGCGCTACAAATGCAGTGCCATTTAAATTTCAGCATTAAAGGTTATCTATATGATATCCAGAGCATTAATATAGCATCAAACAACTATTAGCTATGTAAAGATATAGAGGAGTAATGTCTACCTGAGCAGAGAATGAAGTCGCTGTCCATCTGTGTGTGTTGTAATCTGAGCTTCTCCTCGCTTTGTTGACATAGCCGGGCCGGCCGCACGTGATTTTAGTTCATGTGAGCGTGCCCCAGTGGCTAGCTCACGGCCGCCGCTCTGCACTGCTCTCATATGGTGGTTAAGCTTCCTTCACATGAAAAGCGGTTTGCTCTTCACTCACCACGACGTAGGGCGTAGAGACTTGCAGGGGCAGCAGATAAAATATGTCACCAAAAAGAGCGCAAGGAACTCCATTCACTGTTTCTAGGCAACAACAACAGTTGCAACTGTTCTCATTGGTTGCGCTTTGAAAGGTCAGTGGCAACAAGGTCAAAGTTGAAATAATTTGAGCTCAAGCTCAGCGTTCGGTGGCAATTTTGAGTGGTGCGCCATGCCAAGGGTAGCGCTTCTGCTTAGTTGCTCTCTCTATAGGAAAACAACAATCGCACGGCGATTTTACCGCTGATCATGTGTAGGCGGCTTTACAGCGGATAACGCCGTCCCAACCGACGTCGTCGTCGTGGAAGCGTAGCACCCACCCTCCCTGTACCCCCCCTCCCAGGTTAACACTGTTATCTCTGTCAGCACTGTTTGCATTGTTTCCACTGTTAGTGCTGTTAGCACCGTTAGCTGCAAGCAACCGGCTCAGCCATCGCCATGTTGAGAGCTGTGCGAAGGCAGTAGAAATGCTCCCAATCTCACATTTAGCACCTTTAAGTTTTCAGTAGTCACTAAATTACACATATACTGTAGGTAGCGAGTTGCTTAAAAGATTCAAATCTTTATGGCCATTACTTGCTTTCATGCCTCTCTTGTGCCGGCAGTATACATCAAATACATGATCTTTTTGTGACAGTGTTGAGCGTTATATTAAACATATAAAGGTAACCTATAAAGAGCTTTAGTTAGTAAAGGTGAAAAATAAGCAAGATGACCATCTGGCAAGTCTGAACTGAAATAGCTCATTCTCTGTAACTACCTGTTCACTGGTTTACCATCCTGCTCTATTTTACGACAGCTAATTAGGCAAGTTTTATAACCAGGTTTACTTAACTCTGTCATGCAAGGATGAATTACCATTTTGCACTTCTCACTTAATCATTTTAATTACCACAGGCAATTTATCAGGCTGTCTTCAGGGTATGAATAATTGCAAAGCTTATTAGATGAGAGTACAAACTGTGTATATCAGGATATATGTAAGAATATATGGCATTTTTGAGGGGACTGAAGGAAATATGGTGTATGAGGTTTTACTACCTACTACTAGTTTTACAGCCCATCACATTATAGTCAAATGTGTTAGATGCAACCATTTTGCAGTCATTCACAGTCTGTCCTCCCTTGCAGAGATCATCAGCAATAGACAGAAGGCTCGCTGTTATGCAGGTTTACACATTTTAATGCGTGTGTGCATCGGGAGTGTGTTTGGGAGGGGCTGGCCCTTTGCTGACTTTGTCCTGACATTCATTCCCACACTATATCAGCAGCGAAAAGAGGGATGCACCAGGCGCCCCCTCCACACAGATCAAAGAGGGGTGTGCCACGCTGCTGTGGGCTTACTTGAGAGACTACCAACATGAAAATACCACATCCCAGTCCTCAGTGGGGGGCCGGTCTGTAATTGTGTCTTGTCAGACCTCCAAAGTCCCTCTCACAGCTTCGTACCTGACATTTTCCACCAGTGAATTTATTTTTCATTCTTTGGTATTTTGGCAGCGGTGCCACTTGTGACCAAATTTAGCTCTTTTCTCCCACCATGTGTACTGCGAGCCAATGATAAAAAGTATGTGGAAATAGCACTTTGTATGAAAAGAGAACGTTACCCCTATCAAGAAAAGGTCACATCAAGCAACTGATGAACGTGCAAATGCGCATGTGATGTATCAATTCATGATTCATTGGCTTATATGTGCCTCACTGTACAACATTTGGCAAGAATAGAAATTGTGACTGAATTCTGAACACCTCAATATGAAAGAGAAAAGCCACATCAGTTATCCATCTACAGAATCAAACATACCATAAAGCAATGTGTGTGTGATCAACCAAAACCAAAAAGCACATCTATGTGGCATTTTATAGTTAAAGTCACTACTGCTCACAACGATTGCATAAAATTAAATAAAATATGGCACAATTATATAATGAAGGGCTTGATTCTGAGCTCTAACCACTGGAGTGCATTATCAGTTTTTCAGTCCATTTTTGAGAGGCCCAGAACACAGGCAATGATGTATAAGGCTCACTGTTTTTGGTTTAACTATATTTTTTACAAGAAATGCTTTGAATGTCTTAGGAGTGGATTCATTCAAATTAAGGCTAGGTAGTATGACGATATACATTGTCAAAACGATATAAAAATGTCTATCGTATTTATTTTTCTACATATTTCTAATGCGATATAGGCTAGAACTATATTTATTTATTTTTTTCTCTATAATTTCACTTAGAACTATTGTGTTCATTTTGCCCTCAAGATGAGAAAATACTCAGTGCTTTTCATTTTTCAAGTATTTAATTCACACAGGAGTATATAAAAATAGGCTTTGCCATTTGGTTATTTCATAAAGACTATAGTCTATTTATTTGTTGAATTTTGGAACAACAATGGGCGTAGGGTCGATATGTTAAAATATTCCAACTGGCGATTGCCAATAGATTCGGGCAAGTGTAATTATTGTGTTTATTAGAATTATTGACTGTGTATAAGAAGTGGACGACATCATGCTGTATTGAAGAAGACTTGAAACTAGCGATTGAGACCATAAACTCATGTTTACAATGTTTACTGAGGTAATAAATCCAGTGAGAAGTAGGCTCATTTTCTCATAGACTTCTATACAATCAGACTTCTTGTTGCAACCAGAGGAGTCGCCCCTGCTGGCTATTAGAAAGAATGCAAGTTTAAGGCACTTCATCATTGGCTTCACTTTTCAGACCCCGGAGTTGCCCACTGGTTAGAATGCATGATCAAGCTGAAAGTACTGCTACAAAATGTGTATTTTGAATCAAGACTGCTTTCATTATATATTTGGATGTAACTGTGGGTGCTGCATGTTGTAGGCTGACATATTCATTACATCTGCACTACTTGTTACTAACGTACCTGTCAAGGAATTAATTAATGATAATGACTACAAAATAAGGAATCCACTGTATCAGACTATACTAAACCTCATTCAACATGTTTTTACAACAGCCATCTTCTCCTTTTTCTCACTACTATGGGCCTAAATGCAGCTTTTTTACTGTCGGTAAGGGCTAGGAGAGAGTGGATAGAGTTCTTAGTGGCAGTTGGTGACAACTTCTCTTAGTAAGCTTTGAATTAAATCTGCTGTAAGGCCCTACAAATTCAAGTAGTACTAACTGCTAAATTCAGTGTCATCTCTATCCATTTTTAAAGCAACAACATTTTTTTTCACTAATAATGCAGTTGGACTGTATTAACTCAATGATGAGTTCAGCACAAACACATACTGTAGTTAATCTTATACTGTTCAGTACTACACCTCTGACTTACTGCAGTGCTCTTGAATTCTCCCCATGCTAACATGCTGTATGTTACTGAGAGGACTGAAGATTAGCATATGACATGACAGATTACATTAAATCATGTCTGCGCCGTACTTTATGACATTAGCCTCTTAGCCCAGGCATACAGATGCATGCAAATGCTCCCCCAAACCCTCTTATTTAAATCTGCTGCATGACATGGCACCTTTGATATGATTATTAGTCATCTAAGCGACTCAACTTCACCCTCATCAGATAGGAGATGTCAGCGAAGGTGAGAAATGATGGCCACTTTGAACATGAACCTTGACAAGCTGCGGTGAGACACTGAAAAGCCGACTACTGACTGAAAATGTTATTTAACAAAGGATGTCTACGTGGGGAGATTTTTCTTACTCTGACTTACTCACATGATTTCTAAGGCTGGGACTATACACCTATCTCCCTATTCGATACTATCATGATACTTGGATGCCGATTCAATTTTTAAGTATTGCAATTTGCTATTACGATTTATTGTGATTTTTTAGCACTAAACCAAAAGAAAAGTTGAATCATACACTTCTAGGGTCTTTTACTTTGGAAAATATTTAAATTGATAGATTAAAATTGTCTGATTTTCAGCATGTATGTAGTCAGAGATGTCCTGACGTCAAATATATCAGTCATCATCATTATTTTATAAAAAAATTTCCAGCAACCAAAAAATCAAACAATAAAGACATTTTGCTCACAAATTAGTGGTATTTTCTTTTTAATTTATAAGGTACATGTAATCTTTTATACTTCTGGTTAATATAATCCAATCGATCTTATTTCCACATATGCATTTTGTTTATACAGTGCCCTTTGTTAACACCTTATTTTGAAAACCAGACGTAATCATGTATATTTATGATGCTACTTAACTTCGCCACGTCTGACGTAGGTCTCCGTCAGCTCCATTCTCTTTATACATCCATGGTCAGCTCCATAGGGGGCCGTTTAAATGCATTTAACATAAATGTCAGTATATGGGTGCTCTACAGTTGTAGCGTCGGCTGATTTGACCACGGAGATTAGAGTGGCGGCCGGCTTGACCGCACGTTACCACAATACGATAACGTTTCCTGTCCATGACAGAGTTAGCATGCAGCTTTAGCCGTGATGTCTAGCTCTGCTTTACCTGCAATCCGTGAAACCCAAAGTGTTTCCATACTTTACTGTATGTGTAGTGTTTACCACTCTGGATTTAAAATGGGAGGGTGCAGGTCGTATCCACGTGGACCCTCTGCTGTTTTCTGCTTAGTTGTTTTGGCTCGCTGCGACCGGCTGCGGTTTGTTTTGGTTGAAGGATACAGAACGGATACGATGTCACGTTACTCTGACTATAAAACAATAAAAGTGATAACTTCCTTCTACCTCCGCATAAACTGAAATTAAGCAAATACATTGATTCTGGCATTAAAGAATCGTTTTCAAAATCGTAAAGAAAAAAAAATCGTGATACATAGCTGAATCGATTTTTCTTTTTTTTTTTCCACCCTTAATGATTTCCTGATAGAATGTTTTAAAACATTGGACAAAAAGTCTCACAATCTCCTCAAATATAAAAGAAGAAAGTTGTTGAGAGTGTGGTTGTTCTTTTCATGCTATCCAACTCATTAGTAACAGAAGTCGGTCTATCTCAGTCATAACTGCTGCCCAGATGGCTCTCCAATCTGCCCCGTGTAAAGAGTGAATCATCATAATCACACATAATCTGCTGTTTAACACATGCCTTTTGCTTCATTTTTTAAAATTATACACTACAGCAATACATAAATCAAGCGCTTTCCTTTTTAGACCTGCAAGCGACACTGAGATTGTGAGTTATCTCGCTGTCTGGAAGAATTCAGCGATCTTGATATTTCAACCTCATTCCAATTGTCAGTCTCATCCAGTGTTTGCATATAGTGATACCCACAGTCTCCTACTCTTTGGGGAGGTAGGGATTGTAGATACTTCTCTTCAATTATTCCCAGTGTCATCGGAGAAGCCCGCAACACCACTCGAGTGTCTTGTCTGTGCTCTGTGGTCTTTAATCTTAATTATAAAGCTATCATTACAGCATGAACCCTGGGCTGCCAACGGTGGAGCCCTGGGCTCATCTGCTCCGAATCAATCAAACTAAGTTCTGCACTGGAGGACTTTTTCTCTTTTTTCAATCAGGTCATTTTGATTCTCCCTTATCTCATTTTCATAATTATGCTTGTCCCTTCTCTAATGGAGTGAAAATGCTCTGCCTCCCGAAGCCTTACACGGTCAAGTCTGAATATTTAAACTGTGTTGCGACCTTGAACATCTGACCTTGCTTTAGAACTTGGTGACAATAACTGTTTATATTTTTTGGTCGCAAGCAGAGCTTCAGTTGAATAATCCAAAAGATCAGAATTTGTTCCCTGCAGTACTTGTTAATAGAGCCTTGTTACTAGTGCAGGATGAGACAAGAACAAAATAACTTCGGCAGTTTATTGTTTATGGGAAGGTGTTAGATACGGAGTTATGTGTCTGTGAAACGCCCTCGTTCACACTCAAATTGTCAGCTTCTGCTGTAAATCAAGGCAGTAAAATTGGATGACAGAGAGAAAGTTGGCAGCAGCCAATGACAAATTCTCCCTATCTCAAACGCAGCTGACATCTTAAAGCTGTGATCAAGTGGAATGATCAAAGGCATTCAGTACTCCACTGAGAGTACAGTATGTGAGTGTGTGTGTGTGTGTGTGTGGGGGGGGGGGGGTTGATAGTGAAATACAATTATTTTGGTAACAAATAAGTATATACGTATATCCACGTTTGTTTTTACTTGGGTATTTATTTGATCAAAACTGTAATTACCAGAAGTAAGACATTTCAGTTTTATTCATTTTTCGGCAGCGCCCCCTACATTATTGTTCTCCAAGGAGTTTACATTTTGGTACAGACTAACAATGTCAGAAATGTAATAATTTAATCACACATTTTTTATCTGTTCAATTTATTTGGCTTAACGCGTTATCGCGTTAACTTTGACAGCCCTAATATTTATATAGTCTTCGTCTCCGGAAAGCATGAAACATGAAACAAACAATATTATCTGACATGAAAGAACAATTAAAACGTGCCCAATTGAAACAAATTCAACTTCTACTTCTTCTTTTACTCTTCTTCTTCTTCTACTGTTAACCGTCGGATTACATCCATGCGTAATGTGTAGCCTATACTGCCAAATTCTGACGAAACTACACAGCCTAGTTTCTTCGCTTCAAACCAGTCGATGGAAATACACCAAATACGCATTTCTTTTTTGTGACATTTCAAAAGTTTGCTTAAAATTTGCTTGACAATTGAATGGAAACACGGCTAATATTTACAGTATAAACAGTATGACATGCTCCAGTAAACGTGCACCGTGGGATTTGATAGTGTGTCTCCTAGCAACGCTGACCCTCAAAAATGTATCTCAGCTGCTGCCAAAGCAAAAATGTCCACCATAAAAGCTTAGATGCTGTCTACAGATATGTCCCAAAAAAGGTTTATCTTCTTTTGGAAAATTGAAAAGTATTCACAGTAGCTGAAGAATTGTTACATTTTGTATTTCCTTGTACAAAAAGTGAGAATTATATCTGTCCAATTAAAAAAATATAACTGATATAAATATAAATAACTGGTGGATTTATTGTATATTATGACTCCACGGTAGACATTAAGGTGTTTGTTTTCCAACTCTAGTACAAATTATTCTGTATCAGCAGCACCAATCGTCATCTTCAGTCGTAATTCATGTAAGATACAATATCCAAATATAGAGCCGTTTTAACAGATAGTCGGTGAACTTATGAACCTTCAGTCTGCAGCGGAGAAACTCAAACGAAATCCTACACCCAGACAACCTGTAAGTCACATCATTCATCATTAAAGACGATGAAACAGATCAAAGAGTAGATGAATTGAGCTTTTCAGCTTTCAACAGGCGCTGCAGGTACGGTATTCCTTCCCACTGTCCACGTCACCTAGTCATAGCACAAAGGGAAAAGAGCTTGACAAGTGAGCATATGACAGAGAAGATTATGTCGAGTTCATAGGTCACATTTCTGTAATGCGTAAAACCCACCAAAATACCTTTTTATTGTTGTCTGGGAAGAAGCATAAGTCTTATTTTAATGCGATCGAACGGAGGTCCTCATTGGTTTTAAAATATGCAAAGAAGTACATGCGAACATTAACCACTGCCTACATTATTTATCCTCCTGAAAAAGTGTTTTATCAGCACTAGGCCTGCTTTACTTTACTTTTAAATATTCAAATTAGAGCATAACTAAAATATCTACCATGCAAGAAAATGGCTCTTTTACATTTGATTTTTAAATTAAGCTCACAGTTTTCATGTTTGGTTAAAAATGGTTTGGTTTATTGTAAATTCTGTGGAGCTGCATTTTTTAAAGGAATTGCCGGAGGCCTAACTACCCACAGTAATCAATATTTCTTTGTGTCTGAAGTACAGTTTTGACTGAAGGAAAACTCAAACTGATTTCAGTGACAAAATAAAATACCTTCAAGGTTCAGTTTTAGCATCATAATATCAAGACAAATAGGGTTGTCAAAGTTAATGCGGTAATAACACATTAACGCAAATTATTTTTAATGCCACTAATTTCTTTAACGCAACTTGCGATTTGTAGGTTGCTCAGTTATAAAGCTAGAGTGAAGATCCTGGCATCATATGAAACTAGAAAACCAACCATGGTACCAACAATGTCATACTAGCTTGTCGCGAAGAACGCTAAATAACGCTGCAAACTTGAGCTAAATTTTGGTGAGGAAAAACTGGCATGGGCATTTGAAAAGGGGTCTCTTGACCTCTGACCTCAAGATATGTGAATGAAAATGAGTTCTATGGGTACCCAAGAGTCTCCCTTTTACAGACATGCCCACTTTATGATAATCACATGCAGTTTTGGGACAAGTCATAGTCAAGTCAGCACACTGACACACTGACAGCTGTTGTTGCCTGTTGGGCTGCAGTTTGCCATGTTATGATTTGAGCATTTTTTTTATGCTAAATGCAGTACCTGTGAGGGTTTCTGGACAATATCTTTCATTGTTTTGTGTTGTTAATTAATTTCCAATAATAAATATATACTGTACATACATTTACATAAAACAAGCCTATTTGTCCACTCCCATGTCGATAAGAGTATTAAATACTTGACAAATCTCCCTTTAAGGTACATTTTGGACATATAAAAAATATGGGATTTATTTTGCGATTCATCGCGATTAACTATTTTAATCGATTGACAGCCCTAAAAATAACAAAACAAAACAAAAAATAACTGGTCAGCCACAAGGTTATACTGAAAAACAAGATTCCTATGTGACTCATGTGTTGTATTTCATGAATTTAGTTCCACTTTAAGCAATGACTTCAAATCCACTTCAAAATGTTTGTGAGACTTGAGAGTGAACTTGAAAATGTACTAAAAGCACGGTATGATAGTAGTGTTTTTCACAGTAACACCATAAGGTCATAAACTAACAGATTAATCTCTCACCAGTTACTTTGTGTCCATTTCTCAGTCTTTAGTGGTTGATTCTTTCCCTGATGTGGACTTTATTTAGATGGCAGGAGGTTTTAGAGGGAGAGGGAAAAGCTTTTACTGTGGTTTACATTGGCCATGTATCACTGGGCTTACTAAAAACCGAAGAGCTGTTCCTCGCTTTTTAGCACTCAATCTTTCCCCCCGCTCTTTATTCCCTAACACCCATCACAAATTTGGTCTGGTATGTGACTGCTAATTTATCCTTTCAATGTATGATATCCTGTCATCTCCTCATTTGTCCCTGAGTGTTTCTAATCTGAGATAATCCCAGTCAAATCCTTTGATTGTGTGTTTGGACGCGATCCATCTCTAAAGAAGCAATTTAATGGGCTTCATGGCACTTGGTGTTAAGTCATTTATCTAGTGGATTGGATGCGAATGCTTGTTTTAATAAGTGCTCTTCATGAATAGTAGGAGACGTGCCATTTAATTAGGCAGAGTGTAGACCTATCCCATACCAACAACTTCTCCAAGGTGTTTTTACTTGGAGCTGAGTGCTTTGTTAGAGAAGTTACAGAACCCTTCACATTTTGCATCTGTATAAAATAAAAACAGTGTGATCATTTCAAAACAAGAACCCTGTAAAAAAGGCTCTTAAATATGCACATGGTGACATGATATAGTGGTAAAAGACTGAAGCTAAAGCTGCATGTCCCAGCATTCTCACCAACTGATGTTTCATGTAGAAGACATGAAATAAAGAGACAGCATTTTTCTTGCATTGCAGTGTAGAACCAGTTAGCCCTTTATTATTATAGTACAGCATTATAAACACAATTAGAATTCAAATTTTGTGTTTATGTTCTAACATACTTGTTTGTTTGGAAAAACATAATTGGACATGCAACGTACGGGTTAGATTTATCTGTTATTTTTGGTATATTTAAACAGCATATTTCACTTTTAAGGGAAAGTACTTTGAGAATGACAGCTGAACCAACGTGTTTGATAAACACTATCTTAGATAAAGAGCTTGACTGTAGTTACTGGAGTGCAAACTTCCCCAAACCAAAGAAAGGGCGAGACAGAGCTGCTAACGTTGCTCTATATTTATAACAGTATTTTGGCTCCCACACTGGGGATGTTCCAGTCCTGATTTAGGGTTTTTCAAATGTAGAGTGACCCCACAAAATAATGTAGTTTGATAATGATAATGGATTTGAAAAAACAAAACAAAAACACCCTCTTTATGTACATCTGGATAATGGATATTTGTTTCAACTATTTTTATACTATATTTTACTCTATTTTATATAGTTTTGTCTTTTACATTTAGGATTTTATATATTTTTTATTTACTTGTTTTAACTATAAAGCATAATAATAATAATAATAATTATTATTATTAAGTTGCCAGCCACTGAGAGAAACGTTACTATCTGCTTTTCCCCTTTTAAATGAACAAAGAAAACAAAAAAAAAACATGTTTTTTTGTATGATTTGTATTTAAATTGAATTTTTCTTTGCAGCTCATGCAACTTTTGGTCAATTCAGGTAATAAAACTACTACAAGATGCTTAAGAATCTTTAAGCTTAAAAGAAATGTTGACTTAATTTGTATTATGAATAATACCGACTAATAAACATTTTCCATATCACCAAGCCTGAGTTCTAAGACAGGAACAGTTGTAGGAGACCTGAAAACGTTGGCTGCTAAGGCCACAAATAAATGCCACAACTGTTAACGTTGGAACTTTCCATTGACATTTGTACTCAGTCGATATGCAGAAAGATGTTTGGGGAAATTCCAAGATGTGTTAGTCATTTCCCAGCAGTGAGCATACATGATGGGTTGTTGCAACACAGAGTGTTGTTTTTAAGAAAGCAGTCTGTTCCATTACATGCTCCTCCTTCATTATGTAATCTTGCCAACCGTATACTCTTTTCCCCCCAAACAAAACAATACATGTGGCTGAAAAAGAATCTACCTTTTTGGTGTTTTACAATCATCACTCTCTCACTCACAACATCTGCTTTAAGACAGTCTTGACAAAGAATGCACAGGAGTTCACCGGAAAGCTTTTCTTCTTTTTTTCGATTTCCATTTGGCTTCCTGTCCTGACGTGCTCCAGTGGGCAGCTGCGATTGGCTGCCCATTTTCATAACTTCCTCAAAAACAAAAACACCCAGCGATCAGCTGACAGTGAGTGCAGTAGTATATAGTGCAGTTTTGACCCGTTGATTTTCTCTTAATGGCCGTATAACCCCAGCGAGAGAAAACAGAGGAATGTTAACAGGAAGTGGAAGAAACTGCTGCTATCTGGAAGTACTCAGCAGTGAGTGGAAGAAGTCGTCTCTCAACCACAACAAAAAGTGAAACATGGGCAGTGAGTACCAACCACTGTCTTCAGCACAGTCATGCAGAAGTTTATTCATAGGTATGTATGTCGTCCTAAAGTGTTACTTTCCATTTTGTGAGGAACATATCTTATACTTATATACATTAATAGTAGAAAACTGATCATTGTTATTGTTTTAATTTCAATCTGGTAATGTCACCCAGACATTACCACACTGAGGCCAGGGCATCTATCAAGCATCTCAGAATCCCTCTTAGGTATTGTGTTGAAAGTTCAACTAGGACTAAAGCCACTCCTACCTCAGAGCACAACTTGAGGATAGTTTATGATTCTTCCAGTTCTTACTTTCAGCAAGAAATACTCCTTCTCCTAGGAGAATGTGATGTTGCAGTCTTACACTCTAACACTCAGCTGTAAAGTAGATATTATGATGATGTTTTATAGTTTTCAGAAAGTTGTAGTTTGAAATTTTATAAAGTGGTAAAAGTAGAAATGGCGAAAGCATTTTTTTTATTACATATAGACATTATGTGTATGATCAAATAGTGTTGGTAGCTAAGTTAATTAGGTTATATATGCAAAGATTATGCCAAAATGAATAAGTAGCTATCTTAAATACCTTAATTAAAATATTTACCTGTAAGTAAGGCTGTCAATCGATTAAAATATTTAATTGCAATTAATCGCATGATTCTCCATAGTTAATAGTGATTAATAATAAATTAATCACACATGTTTTATCTGTTCAAAATGTACCTTAAAGGGAGATTTGTCAAGTATTTAATACTCTTATCAACATGGGAGTGGGCAAATATGCTGCTTAATGCAAATGTATGTATATATTTATTATTGGAAACCAATAACAACACAAAACAATGACAAATATTGTCCAGAAACCCTCACAGGCTCTGCATTTAGCATAAAAATAAACTCAAATCATAACATGGCAAACTCAAGCCCAACAGGTAACAACAGCTGTCAGTGTGTCAGTGTGCTGACTTCACTATGACTTGCCCCAAAACTGCATGTGATTATCATAAAGTGGGCATGTCTGTAAAGGGGACACTCGTGGGTACCCATAGAACCCATTTTCATTCACATATCTTGAGGTCAGAGGTCAAGGGACCCCTTTGAAAATGGCCATGCCAGTTTTTCTTCTCCAAACTTTAGCATAAGTTTGGAGCGTTATTTAGCCTCCTTTGCAACATGCTAGTATGACATGGTTGTTACTGATGAATTCTTTAGGTTTACTAGTTTCATATGATGCCAGTAACTTCACTAGCTTTAAAATTGAGCACGCAACAATCGTAAAATTGCAATATGCGTTAATGCGTTAAAGAAATTAGTGGCGTTTAAACTAATTTGCGTTAATACGTTAACTTTGACAGCCCTACCTGTAAGCCATTTATATAAGAGGCCATACTTAAGTAAGAAGATGCAAGCCAGTTGTGTGGCTTAAAATAAATGTACATACAATTAAAAGTAGTAGTTAACTTGACTGGCATTGTTTTACAATGCTGATAATAGTGCCTACAAATGTGCAGTATTGCAGGTGCAGCAATAATCCCCCCTCTCCCTGACTTTTCCTGTTAAAGGGGCACTCCACTGAGTTTGCACTTCACGTTCAGCTTTCAGAGGTCTGAAAAATATGATGATGATGTCATCAGGGCAATATCAGCTTGGACTACAAGTATATAACAGAAAGCCTGCGTTACCAACTGGAGGCGTGGAGTTTAACAGGCAGGGAGTGTCTAATTAAAGATGGGTTTTCAGTTGCATATTGGGAAATGGAAAGATTGCCAAGTGCCCCTTTAATTTATGAACCCTTGTAGTTGGGGGAAATATTATATATTTCTGTACTCTGTCACCAAGTCTTGGGAAATACACTGTAAGTATATGAAAATATCTCTCAGACAATATAGGCCCATCATCGATCATTTTAAATAGATGATTAGCCCACAATTTGCATGAATGCTTGTGGAAATGAATGAATCTGCACGTTATCTGATGTCCTATATGAGCTTTAAACATTTGATTCACTGCTGCTGAAACTGTGGTCATTGCAGACCTAAATCATCACTTTTGCAAAGCTGCATATCTTGCAGGGATTATGTGATCTTTTTTGCATCCCGCAAACAGTATAACAGCATCTTTTATTAAACTTTTTGGCCAATTTGGACGGACTCCCTACTCCGAGATGCTTGATAAATACGGGCCTAGTATGAAATATATATTCATACATCGATTAAGAATGTACTGTAGGTTTGTCATGTAACGTAACATGCAATAAATGTGAAAACATGAATTGAATCGACCTTTGAGCCATTATCAGTTACTTGTTTTTCCCATATTACTTTCACATTAGCTAAGATATCAAAAGATATTCAATGGATACATTTACGCTTTAATCTCATTTTGTGACTTGGATCACATTATAGTTCAAATAAATGGACAGAAAAATAAAAGTTGTATTCTCATTGGTTAGTAAAACACTAATAAGTGCTTCCATCTAGAGGTGCTCTAGGCCTGCGCTTAGAAGTCATGACGGCCGTGGTGTTAACTTACCAGTCCCCCAACCCCCATTCAACCCCACCCCCCATTGTAGCCAGATGGCTGTCACACAGGCGGTTCCTTGCCCGGACCATGCTGATTTCCCATCATTCTTTCGTTAATGAGGTCGTTAGCAATGCAACGGACAATTAAATGATCTCAATCTGGCATTTTCCCCATTTGTTTACTGTATAGTGTACTGTACAGCGTTTGAAGCTCATCAAATAACACCGCTCTGTTTGACTGCTACTGTTGAGATCATGGCTTCTATCATTTTCTTTCTTATGATTCACGTCTGTGACTCTGTGCAGCCGGGAATTAAAACATCACTGACAGCCGCCCACCACTAAAGCCATTTTCAGACAGTCAAGGAGTATAAACAGAGCTCTCGACAGAGTTCGTGTAGGTGCGTTCTCCTCTGTGATAGCGGGAGATCAGCGTCTCCAACTGACAAACTTTGTATTAGTACATCATCACCCTGTATGGAAACAACACAGCCTGGAGCTGCTGCTGCTGCTGCTGCAGCACAGAGGAAGTTTTGTTAGCTGTTAAAACGTGCGTCGAGGGTGACTTCAGCCAGTTAGTCGAGCACTCACCTTCATGTGAAACGCTGCCGAACACTGACACCGCTGACAGTTAATTATAGGTGTCACAGATCACGCAGACGTCTCAGCTCGGCTACGATTGACGCGCCGCGTGTTTACATCTCTGTTGCAGCGTTGTTTTCTAGTTATTTTCCCAGCAGCAGTGCATCCGTTATTTAGCTCCAGAAGTGCCTCGGGGCTCGCCATAATGATCGTAAAAGCAGTACAGATTCGGGGGAATGAAATTTTAAAAAGGACTTGTGGGGATAATTGGTGACGCTGCCATCACAGTGACTTTGGAAATATTCTCGGTCAGGCTGTTGAAACACGAAGACTGCCTGTTTGCTCGACTGTCACACTCTATACAGTATGTATGTCTCTGCATGGCTCCATTATTTTCTGCAAACTCTTCCACACATACAAAGTTATTTTGACAATGAGTGAAAAGCAACTAAACTTGATATATTGTTAGACAGGCAGACGAAAAGGAAGCAAACATGTATTTTGACACAGTAGTATTCTATGCCTCACTAGAGTGATTTCCATTAGTCGGCCAGGTGGCTGGTGTCAGTAACAGGGAGGTAAAGGTAGAGGCATCCAGACACCACACATTTATCCGGTGCTTGAAGTGGAAAAAAATAAGTGCCAATACTCTTTTTATTCGCATGTTGGCATGTGTATCAGCCGGTGTCAGCAATTTCTTGCGACATATTCCTATTTATTCATTATTTCTTTAAGCTAGTTATGCATGTCATGTCATGTGATATTGAAATGGTCCCAACATATAAGTATTCAGGCATCATTATTGATCAGATCTTGTCTTTCAAATCACACATTGAAAATCTGGTTTCCATCTGAAACTTAAATTGTGGTTCTTTTTTAGAAAAAAATCCTGTTTCCCCCCTTTTGGCAAGGAAACATTTGATTTCGACAACTTTTTTACCTTTATCGGATTGGATGTGATCTGCTCTATATGAATGCACCTGACCAGTGCCTAAAGAAGCTGGATACTGTATACCATTGTGCTTTACATTTTATTACTGGCTGTGGAAATCTGGTACACCTCTGTATGCTGCTGCTAAATGTGCACAAGCAAAGTCAATATGGCCTGCACTCAAAATATTCTACAGATGTTGGTCCCAAAGGTTAGAACGGAACTAGGCAAAAAAGCTTTTAAATATGCTGCTCCTTCATCCTGGAATAATGTACAGAAGGACCTGAAATTGTCAGAGTTGATTACTACTGTATGGGGGAATTTAAGTCCATTCTAAAGGATCGAGAACACGGCACTCTAGGTAGATGTGATTGTTTTTTAATTTTCCACTGAATCGTTTTGAGATTTTGTGCGTTATAGCCGTTTTTGTGTTGTATACAAACTGGAAGTCATGCTCGTTCATTTATGGTGTGTGACAGTTGTATTTGTCTGCTTGTGGTGTTTTTATTGTTGTAACAATGTCCTCTTAGCCACCTCAGTGAGTTTTTACCTGGTTAAATAAAGGCTATATATATATACACCGATCAGCCATAACATTAAGACCACTAACAGGTGACGTGAATAACATTGATTATCTCGTTACAATGGCACCTGGCAGTGGGGGGGGGACATATTAGACAGCAAATGAAGATTTTGAACTTTGCAAGCATAAGGATGTGAGCTACTTTGACAAGGGCCAAATTGTGATGGCTAGACGACTGGGTCAGAGCATCTCCAAAACTGCAGCTCTTGTGGGATGTTCCCGGTCTGCAGTGGTCAGGACCTACCAAAAGTGGTCCAAGGAAGGAAAACCGGTGAACCGGCGACAGGGTCAGACCCAAGGCTCATTAATGCACGTGGGGAGCGAAGGCTGGCCCGTGTTGTCCGATCCAATAGAAGAGCTACTGGAGCTCAAATTGCTGAAAAAGCTAATGCTGGTTCCGATAGAAAGGTGTCAGAACACACAGTGCATCGCAGTTTGTTGCGTATGGGGCTGCGTAGCCACAGACAAGGTGCCCATGCTGTCCTAATGTTATGGCTGATCGGTGTATATATATATATATATATATATATATATATATATATATATATATATATTCGTCTGAACATTTAATTCTTCTGGAAATGTTTGCCTTAAAAGAGCAGATTCAGAAAACTTTCAAATAATGTTTCATTAATTATATTTGTTCACAAATAAAAAAAGTTATGACTACAGTAACAGTTCACTAATTATTTCACAAAAAGGACATGAACATTGTTCAATATGATATGATATGATATGATATGATTTGATATGATATGATATGGAGAGGGCAGAAAAGGGTACCGGCAGCTTGAGAGAAGTGCCGGTGCACAAGTGAAAGTCACTGTAGGCCGAGGAGTAAACTGAAGAAGTGCTGGTACTGCGTACCGCTGAGTACCGGCCAACTTTCAGCACTGCATTTATCTAAAAAGGCCAGATTCTTGACTTTTAACCAAAATGGGTTTTGAGAATAAAAGTTTATCTGTTTTTTTTTTCTATTTCACAGCTTGTCTCAGAGACATTAATGCGAGGTGAGATATATGCCTGGTCAGTAATAAAATCTGCTTACACAGAATCTGATGGGCTACATTAAAAACCCAACCTTTGATTAAAAGATTTTTCATCCGAAGATAGATTTTCACCTGAAGCAATCCCGTTCAGAGAGGCCCAAAAGAGACAGGAGCTTCTGAGGCAGCAGTTTATCCCCCATTCAGGCGAGCGCACACATGACAGCTAGCCCTCACTGCTGTCTCCCAGTGTTTTTATGGAATGAAACCAACAAATCTGGCTTCTAGCTACTGTCCAATGTTTAGCTTCAAAGCTCCTGTTTGGGAATCAACACTAACGGAGATATTGGCAACGTTTTCTGTTAAATCAGAGATGCTGGTTGCCGTGGCTAACACATGCCGTGGGCTAGGGCTACATGTCTGGCAGCTAGCACATGATGTATTCCACTGTTCACCTTTTATGTCCAGTCCTAATTGAACCGGGCTGGATCATTTTACTGCAAGATATTAGACATCGCATCAGCTGCCAGTTCAAAGCAGTTGTTGTAAGTTTCGAAGGCAGCACACAACGTGTTGATGTTAACAATTAACAACTCCTGATCCTTCTTTTCACCCTGTTGCCAAACACTATTTTACATCAGACCAGGCTTCAACACATTTTGGAAATCCTGTTTGGATTTCATGAGCTATAAATATCCACTAAAACAAATTGGTGAAAAATCTTGAATTTCTAGTAGTAATGTTAGCGTAAGTGTACATATTTGCCTGTCTTTGTGCTTTAGACTATTGAAAGTACCTGCCTGCCTACCATCTGGGGGAACAGACTTTTAAAATTACCTCGTGGGGCTTTACTTATTGGCGGTGTCTAGTGGTGTGGTTGCAGATTGCAACCACCTGAGAACCCCTCTGCTCACTCCTCCCTTTCAAAGACTGCGGTAACATGAACCACCGAGTGTAAAACCGTGGTAACGCCGTTTGCCTCGCTCAGAGGACATCCTGTCCATAATAACACTAGTTTAGCAGTAACCGAAGTCAGACGGCGGCTGGCGGTACAACGGTTTTGCACTCTGCGGCTCACGTTACCGCAGTTTCACAAGCGTGTCGGAGAACAGGTAGGGTAAAAACGCGAAAGTCTCTCTCTAGAGCCAGTGTTTGGTTTGTCCGTTCTGGGATACTGTAGAAACATGGCGGAGCAACATGGTGGACTCTGTGAAGAAGACCCACTCTCTATGTAGATGTGAAGGGATTCTAAGTTAATGAAAACATTACGATTTTTAGTCTCAGGTGATTATACACTAATGAAAACATAGTTATGAATATTATATTCCATATCTGCTAATAGATTCCCCAAAATGTTACACACTGTTCCTTTTAAAAAGCTATTTTTTTCCCAAAATAAGACAATTTTACTCTGTCATTATTACTGCATTTATACTGTACATTTCACAAAATATTCTTATTTAATTCTCATTTATACCATTCTGGCATTTATTTTTAACACTTAATAAACCCCACTTGTCAGAATTTTGTATTTACATGTTTGCAGTTTGGTAATATGTTATATATTGCACGTCTTAATGCAAATATTTGGAAATTTTTCATATTTCTTATATACTCATTTCATTTTTTTAAATTTGATTATTTAATTATTTTTCTTTGCATATGGTGTTTATATTGTAGCATTATGTACATATTGTAGTACTATGTAAGATATTGTAGCATTAAGTACATAATTTACATGTTACATACTCCTTTATTTCTATTTCTTATATGTTTTTATGTTGTGATATTTATTTATATAAGAACAACTGTAACACCCCAATTTCCCCCCGGGGATCAATGAAGTATTTCTGATTCTGATTCTGATTATTTTGGGAAGTGGGTTTCTTTCGGAAGAAATGTATGTTTTCTCTGCAGAATAAAAGTTGAAAAAAAAAATTAGTAAACGAGAAAACAAAGCAAATAATGAACAAGATTCTAGTAGTTGAAAATAAATTTTGTTTGCCATTGTCACTATCATCTCTGCACTGTTGTGTTCATTGTCTTGTCAGGAATGTCAACCTGCTACAATTACCTTTAAAACCCAGATTAACTTTGCCACACTCCCACTGGGAACAAAATAAAGGTCTAATGCTTTAGGGAGCTGTACAGTGTGTGTTGAACGCTGTTTTAGGAAATAAGTTCCAGTATAAGAGGGAATATTTGCAAAACTCTATGGAGAAAATACAATGATTTACAACCATGAAAAATTAACAATTTTCTTGACCAGCAGTGGATCTGGGATTAGCCTTTGATGCAATGTGAAACCAGTGCTAAACCATTCATAACCTCCATCTCCTCCTCTTCTTCTATAGAGACGTCAGAGTGCTTTATATGCAGGGATGTTGAACTTCAAGCCAGTGACCCACTGAGGAATTTCTGTGACTGCAAGAATTTACTTGCCCATCACGTGTGTCTGTCCACGTGGATCCAGAAGGTAAGAAAGACTTTCCATGCAGGGAACCTTGATATTTCACTCTGGCTGCTCTTCCTCATCAGCCATTTGTCAGAGTGTGAAGGGGGGAAAATGTCTCTGTTGGACTTCTAACAGTGAATAAATGTGTTTGCCATGTTAGCATTCCTTATTGAGACAAAACATTGCCGTTTGCCTCAAGGTAATGAGCTACCTTTCAAATAGCAATACCAATTAGTTTTAATGAGGGTTGCTAACAATGATAACACGTCATCGTTATGCAGTTGAAGCACAGCTGAAACGGTGAGAAGTGCCTCATAATGGACTGGCAGGAATCCAGGAAGCTATCATGCACCCCGACACCTGTCACCTACCGCAAAATGGCTCATTAGCATCTGTAGCACTCCTTGAACCAGTAGTTGTATTGATACAGCGGTCACACACTGATGGTGTTTTTGCACCGCGCCTCCCAAAAGATCACTTTACACTCTTCTCTGTTAATGAAATGTAAGTTTCTGTAGGTGGCATACATTTATCTCTCTGTGCAGTGCTTATTGCTGCTCATGCTAATTACTCGTCCTCCATTATTTCCCAACAAACTGCTGCTGCTGCCTGTAAAAATGTATAATTACCTCTGAATAAGTATTTTCCCAGAAATAAAAAGTAAAAGTTAAAGCGGAAAATGTAAATTCCACTGCAGATTTTTACACCTCAGCTGCAATTTTTCACATAACTAATAAACCTCCTGAGTTTTTATGTCACATGAAATAAAAATGCACTTTAGGAGCTTGTTAGTTTGCATGGACAGATGTTGTTTATTTATACATGGTATAATCACTGTTCAACTACCTTAAAGGGCATCATAATTATCATATTATGGTACTACCAGCAATGGTTAAACCCACTTGGCATAATAGCATACAATATTCTGTAAGTTAAAGCTGCACTAATCCGTTTTTTATACAAACAATGGATCAAATGACTATGTGTGATATGAAGAGGGTTGATCATTTTCATGAATCCACAGAGTTATTACTTGACCCTGCTGTTCCCCTCAGCTTTACGGAGCTGTTTAGCCTGTTTTAGCTATTGTTTCAGTTTTACGCCCCGCATCTTTACTGTTTTAGTTCACAACTTATCAACCCTGTCTTAGTAGAAGCAGGCAACTGTTGTCAGCAAGAAAGCTTGGATGAACACACTGTAAAGTTTAAACTATGGACAACAAACAGCGGGCTGACAGCGTTAGCAATTAGCTGGTGAGCATAGCTGAGCATTTAGCAGCTAAAGGGCCAGATATTTTTTGGTGAAGACCAAAACAGAGTGAACAAGCGAGTGAATATTGTACTTACCATAAACCTCACAAAAGACTACTAATTTTGATCTTTGTCTGCGTAATCAGGCATCAGTTTTCTAACACGTTCGCCATATCAAAGGCGTAATATAGGTCAAACATATGATTTTTATCTTGTTGTGGAGTTCTACTCCCAAGTTGTGAAAAAAAACAACACATTGATAGAGCTTTTAAGGCGAAACACACACGGCGAGAAAAAAAACAACGGAATTTTTTTTCCGGAACGAGGTTGATTTTTCGGAACTTACGCACAGCGAATAACGGCATCGACCAATCACGTTGTGCGGAACAGACATATTCGATATACACTACAGTGTACAACAACCATGGATGTATTACAGCAACGCGGAGGCTCCGTAGTCCGAACCATGACGGCAAACTTTATTACTCCTTTCAACCTCGACAAAGACAAACCAGATCCAATCCTTCGGTTCTAACGTACCTTTCACAATAAAAGCCCCAGACATATACACGGCGTAACTGTTTACCAGAAGCAAATTCACTCATGCATTTCACTAAAAGGAAACTAAAATAGCTCACAGTATTCAATATTCGCAGGAGAGTATTTCACACTTTCGTGTTGTTTATTCGTCATGCCCCTGGTGTGTAAAAACCTTTAAGTACTGTATGTGGTTTAGCAGTTAATATGAAATAGCAAGTCAGTTAGAAGGGAAGTCCACCAATTTCACCAGTCAGTATTAGTTTAGTAGTCATGAAGAGTACTACTCAGCCTGTGAAAACAGTCTTATATCACTGCAGGGGACCTTTGCCAAGTCTGAGAAAATTACCCCTGATGAGGTCATCAGTTATCGGCTTGGGCTTTGAGATTACATTTTTTTTACACAAAAGGCTGTGATACAAACTAGGGGCATGGAGTTGTGTGGGCATTTAACCAGCAGGGTGTATCTGATGAAGAGACGCTATTGGTTTGCCTTATGGGAAGTGTAGTATCCAGTATTTATGGAGCTTGATCCATTCTAGCGACTTAAAATCCGGATATCTAGGAATCTGCTGTACCATTATTAACCAATATATTTTAAATCTTTATCTCGCAAGTCACCCAGCTTTATGGAAGTGCAATACTAAATCACTTGAGTACCACTTTGACTAGAGAGCCAAACAGCAGATACACTGAAAAGTAATTCAATTTGTGTCACTTATGCACTTTTGGACTGTATATCTGTACTGAAGGCCTGCTTCTATATGAAGTTCACACAGAGTGCAACGCTAAATAATAACATCCAGATGAAATTCTGTATCAGAATATACTGTATCTGTAAGTCGCTATACATCAGACCGGCAATACGTCATCCAGAGTAGACTGGCATGACCACGCCCCCTTTTAGGGGAAACCAATCCCATGTCCCTCGTAGACAGTAACATCGTAAAGAGAAGAAGTTGAAACATGTCTCCAAACTTCTACTTTAAACAATAAACATAAATAAACATTTAAACATAGTAATAACGCTATACCAAAGAGTTGCTGTGTAGTTGGTTACACCAACAATAAATCCAAACCGATTTGTTCCCCTGTCATGTCCTAAAAAAGATATAATAGAGGAGCTTTATGGCTCCAAGCTATAGACCAGACCAGCATTGCGTCATCGCCGAGGCTGCGCTCCCTTTTGGGGGAAAGAAACTCGCTGTCACAGGAGAGAAAATGATGAAAAGCTGTTGTGTAGCAGGTTAACCGAGGCTTTCACACTGAGATTTGAGGCATATACAATACGTGAATATTGACTGTCAGTGTGGTAAATGATGCTGGTGACAGTGACTAGCATGGCTAGCTAACGTTAACATGAGTGGGAGGCTGCTGCAGTAATACAGTCATACATTAACGTTATAGCAGCATCAGACTGTCGTCTATAAATCTCAGCCTATTGATCAAACAGTTGGCTATTAACAGGTTGGTTATTTACAGACAACACTTAGCCTAACATGATTCAATCAAATATGTATAGATGTCTGGAGAAGCAATATCTGACCACTGTGTTGGGCGGGGGAAGACTGAAGGGACATGGCGGCGATCAGCCTTAATTTATTGAGGTATCGCAAATGCTCAGGTTCAGGCAAGGTCACAAAATAATGATTAGACGTGTATAAAACAAACGTTTTGTTAACAAGAGATGAATGCACACAAACTTGTCAAAATTCCAATCCAAACACATGTCAAATTGCATTGAAGTCTATGGGCTCTTCGGTTTCCTATCTCCCAAAAGCGGGCGCAGCCTTTTGCAAAGACTTTTTGCGAAGTACCCGTATGTGCCGGTCTGATGTATGCTGTACATAATATATGAATTAGTTATTATCACATACAATCGTTGTATATTAATTAAGGATAAAATGTGTGTCTGCTGTTGAATGGTTTGCTGTTATGCTGTTCACTCCTGCGAGCTTTGGGTCTCTTTGGATACTCCACAAGTGGTAGACAACATGCTACAGCAGACCTTTCATCTGCACCACCGAGCTGTCAGAGTGAAGAGCCACTTCCATTAAGTGTGTGTCTTCCCACTATACAATTATATACAGACACACACACTCGGGCTCATGATGCAGGCACACATGCACACACTCGCACAGAACGCCGCTCTCTGCTGAGAGTGTGTATGTGTGTGTGCTGATGCTACATGACTACTTTAGTTTTTTGTGTGTGAGAGAAGCAGACAGAGAGAAACAGAGAGGGAGAGAGAGCGTGCGACCTTTTAGAGTGCTCAGGGTAGGGAGCCCCTTTCCCTTTTACAGAACAGAAATCAGCAATTGACCTGTCACTTTTGCTCTGATAGCCATCTCTGGAAAGCAGGTCATGCACATATGTCTAAAGTGCCTCTTAACCGCATTTTATGAAGCCAGAAAATGTAATCCAATAATGATTTGACTTGCGAGAGAGAGAGAGAGCTAGCGAGCTGGGAGTGATAGCATGCACCGTTACCACTCTTAAAAGCAGCTTGAACAAAAAAAGGGCAAATTCCACGTCCTTATTTAATTTCACCCACAACAGTATCACACAGATGTTGTCACTAAACAGAGGGCAGGCTGAATTCAAACACAACAAAACAGAGCTGGCATTTCCACAACTGTTGATACATACTTCAGCGTGTTTGCAGCATTGGACTATCTGAATGATTATCATCTGCACTGAGGCAAACCATACGCTATCTTTTTTTAGACTGCCTCATTTGTGCCCCCCCCCCCCCCCCCCCCTTTCCCCATTTCAGGTTCCCAAAGACAAATAGCATGGCACAAAACTAATTAGTAACCAGGAACTAGTTAGGAGATGCCCTTTGAAAAACATGTCCTGAGGCAGGATTTAAATATAGGGACAGAGTCAGTGACTGAGTGCGCCTAGGAGATCCCGGCCTCCAGGCGCGGCAGCACTTTGACCCCCGACCCTCATTATAGGGAGTGCATTCCTAGAGGGGTGAAACCCCTCGCAGCACAAAGTACAAGGGCATGGGAGGACTGTACGGCTCGTACCGCACCAGCCGAGTGTGGCCTGGTGTGTCTCACTGCCCAACCCAGCGACGGCTTGAGGAAATACAGAGCAAGGACGCAGGCTTTCGGAAAGTAATGGAACACACTTGCTATCCCGACAGATAAATATGTTTTTCATTTTTATACATCTGGTTTTACTCTATTGAAGTTAATGGGAATGGTATCCTGAAAAAAAATGCTCTTCAGAATTTGTAACCCCATCCATCTGAAATAAAATACATAGTAGTTAAGGGGGGGGGAAATAAGCGAGAAGAGGGGTTTGGAAAATGAATATAGCATTGATTTAGTGGAGAGTGAAGCATTGACCAAAGTGTGAACACGTGAAAAAACTAGGGCTGCCAATCGATTAATTAAGGTTCAAATCTGTTTGTCATGCCAACAGTTTTACTGTTAAAATACTAACACTTTGTTAATGTGCGTGAATCACTGAAATAACTTAGCATTGTTGTTTTTAAGCTTAAAAGCCCAAATCTTACAGATCTTACAAATACAGTAAAACTATTCCAATACCTCAGAAATGTTAAATCTGGGGCTGTCAATAGATCAAATATGCTTGCTTTATGTAAATGTATGTATATATTTATTATTGGGAATCAATTAACAACATATAACAAATATTGTCCAGAAACCCTCACAGGTACTGCATTTAGCATAAAAAAATAAGCACAAATCATAACATGGCAAACTGCAGCTCAACAGGCAACAACAGCTGTCAGTGTGTCAGTGTGCTGACTTGACTATGACTTGCACCAAACTGCATGTGATTATCATAAAGTGGGCATGTCTGTAAAGGGGAGACTCGTGGGTACCCAGAGAACCCATTTTCAAACATATATTGAGGTCAGAGGTCAAGGACCCCTTTGAAAATGGCCATGATAGTTTTTTTTCGCCAAAGTTTAGCGCAAGTTTGGAGCGTTATTTAACTTCCTTCGTGACAAATGACATGGTTGGTACCAATGGATTCCTTAGGTTTAGGTCTACACGCAAGTTGCGTTAATGCGTTAAAGAAATTAGTGGCGTTAATGCGTTATTATCGCGTTAACAGCCCTAGAAAAAACATAATGAGAATATGAGTTTACATGCTGACATGTATTAGATATGTATTTCATTTGTAACACAAGTGTGTGTTTGTCAGCAAGCCTGCCCTTGCTGTAAGTCTCCATTCCTATATTTCCGTTTTAATTGCAAGTGGTGTGAACAGTGAGTTCAGCCCTCCCTCCCCACTCACTCTGTCTCTCATGGGTTGATAATTCTCATCACTGCAAACAGACTTGGTTTACATTCATTAGCCCGACACTCACAGCAATCAGGCCACAGTGCCAGGGGCAACGGTCCTCTTTATAAAATCACATTGCCTAATAGCAGTGTTCTATAATTATATGCCATTAACATCTATCAAAATGTGCTCCTACATGCCATGCATATTAGCAGTAGATTTGGCAGTTTGTGTATGTACAAATGCTTTGCTTGTTATTAGCATCTTCAGATAGTTAACACCAGCTTGAAGATTATTGCCAGCATTATTTTTGTTTCATGTGCAGTTTTGGCATGTGAAGTGGTACATTAAGTGTGTGCATTAAAACAGCATCTAGTTATGTATGTCTATCTATTAATTACTATATCTACGCTGGCCTGGAAGTGCAAAACACAACATTGGACAAAACACACTAGTAAAATCGAAAACACAACAATATAAAATGTTGCGTTTTCTAACACGTTGTTTCTAAAGTGATTGTTTTTGCGTCTTTAACACGTTTGTGTTAAAGATGCAATCACATTTTTCAAACACAAACAATCATAATTAGTTTATTGATCAAAAATAGGGCTGACAATCGATTGCAATTTTTAATCGCGATTAATCACATGATTGTCCATAATTAATCACAATTAATCGCAAATTAATCACATATTTTTATCTGTTCAAAATGTACCTGAAAGCTAGATTTATCAATTATTTAATACTCTTATCAACATGGGAGTTAGTGATGTTAATAATTAACTGTTTAACCGTTAACCGACAATAAGAATTTTGACCGAGTAATGCTATCAGTTAAACGGTTAAAATAAATATTAGAAATTAAATAAAAAGCTGAGTAAAACTGAGAGGAGCGACTTGTCTCTATAGAATAGCTGGTCCACCTTAACAGCCCACCTTAAGTGAGCCTGAGCCGGATGTGTTGCTAGCTTCGGGGGTAACCCCCCTTCACTTTAATCAGCAGGTGGCTGGCAAGCAAGACACAGGAGCTTGGCTTGGGTCTTGAAGAGTTGTAGCATTTATTCACCGACAAATAAACTGTACACACTGCACTGCTACGTTCACAGCTATAACGTTACTGATAACTTCATACTCACCGTCACACACATGGTCTGTCGGACACTCGCTAACGTTACGCCGGGCTGACAGAGTAACGTTACGCCAGGCAGACACACTGCTGACAACCTCGCAGCTAAACTAAATGATGCGGTGGAGACTTACTGGGAAAGTGGCTGCATGTGTCCACGATAATACACGCAGCACCGTGGCTGCTAACTCTCCCGGACGGATTAACCGGGGACTCAGTTGTCTGTTCTGCGCATACACAGCTGGCGATAAATTATGGATTTAACCTGTTTGTGCATCGGCTTTTTGTTGCAGCTGGGTGGCTTGTTAGGCACTTCAACTACAGCACCGCTGCATGCGAGGCACTAATCTTTTCGGTTAGCGGTTATTGAGTGTTGGCTATCGGTCAGAAAAAAAATCTTAATTGCATCCCTAATGGGAGTGGGCAAATATGCTGCTTTATGCAAATGTATGTATATTTTTAATATTGTAAATCAATTAACAACATAAAACAATGACAAATATTGTCCTCACAGGCACTGCATTTAGCATAAAAAATATGCTCAAATCATAACATGGCAAACTCAAGCCCAACAGCTGTCAATGTGTCAGTGTGCTGACTTGACCATAACTTGCCCCAAAACTGTATGTGATTATCATAAAGTGGGCATGTCTGTAAAGGGGAGACTCGTGGGTACCCATAGAACTCATTTTTATTCACATAGATAGAGGTCAGAGGTCAAGGGAACCCTTTGAAAATGGCCATGCCAGTTTTCCTCGCAAAAAATTGAGCGCAAGTTTGGAGCGTTATTTAAACTCCTTCGCTACAACCTAAAAATCACAAGTTGCCTTAATGCATTAAAGAAATTAGTGGCGTCAAAACGAATTTGCTTTAACGGGTTATTAACGCGTTAACTTTGACAGCCCTAATCAAAACACAAACAAATTATTCGTCACTAATGCATGTCATTCCACAGTTAGTCCACCTTTGTTGTTTTGATGGTTCACTGTCACTAAATTACTTTTAAATATTGTTTCCTTACAGGGATGTGGGAGTGAAAACAGGCTGCGCTGCATAATCTGCAATGCCAAGGTAAGTGTATTGATGTGTGTGTGTGTGTTTTGAGAGGGAGGGTATTATAAAAACTCAATGAGAGATCTGATGATGTCTCATTCGTTTAATCTTACTGTGTGAAATGTAGGTAGCAGGCATTTAAACAAACACCGTTTAAGTCATTAAACAGTAGCTGCATCCCACAAAACAGATTTAAGCAGAGCAGATCCATAATACTAATGAGCAATCAGGTCTTTGTTTTGCTCTGTGATTTAGCTGATTTTCCAGCAGTTGTGTTGCTTATGAGCAGTAAGCTGTCTTATATTCCTTATTATTGCAGCAGAACACTCGCTGCGGAAAAGGAGGGAGAAACATTACAATATTTGGCAAACGATACAAGCCATGTAATGACCAAATCTGTATTCATTTCATGAGCAGAAATTAATCACGGTTTCCTGTGGTACATTCCTAATGCAAATTTGCCGTCAACACATTGTGTCTTGTGTTTGTGAGTTTATTCGTATGACATGGTGGAGCTGATGTGTCATCACAGATGGGGTTGCATGCTGGATAAGGTAGCCACATTACTAACCATCTCAGATTAGGAAGTATGCTGTTGATGTGTTGTATGTATTCATGCTTGTGCCGTGGGTCAAAGCATCAGAAGCTGGCTACTGAGTGTTTTATTCATTGTTTGCTCTACAGAGGCGGGTTGAAAATGTGATCTTTGCTGTCTGTTCTTGTGCGTATGTATAAGAGGGATCCACTATGTGGAAGAAAATGTCACAGTTACTCTGACAACGACCTTTCAGGATTTTAAGATATTTTAAACATGAAATCGTGCACACACACACACACACACACACACACACACACACACACACACAGATTCACACTCTGATGAAAGTTAAAGGTACTATATGTAACAATTTACATGTATTAATTGCTTGTATTGCCAATGCGTGAACAGATTGTAATGTAACTTAAAAAAACTGAGTAAAACTGAGACCTTCCCCGACTTTCTCGGTTGCCAATAACAGCCTGTGGACAGATTTCTATGTAAAGAACTCGGGACGGTTTTGCTTCGTAACGTTACCTGATGAAGTCATTTGCAAATGGCAAGCTAGTTAGTATCATGGAGATTGGACATTACAGATAGTAATGGTGATTTATGATTGTAATGTAACGTCATGTCAATGTTTTGGCCGATGCCCAGGATGATCACTCACACCTACGGAGTGCGAACAACAGGATGCTGACTGCAGTCCACTTAACGGCCACCGGTGTTATTAATAACAAGGATTATCTGAAAGTTACATATAGTACCTTTAAATTAAAAATTTAGTCTGTGGGGAAGTCTCCTCTGATTGTTGTTATTCATGTTGGGATTTGTCTTTGTCTCCATTTGGGGTCAAAGACCAATCAGTCCGGAGTCAAAATGTCTCTATTACATACAGCTGGAGTTTGTTACCAACAGTGTGATGAGTATGTTTGTGAACTTTGAATTCTTCTAAATTTGTATACAAGTCAATATAAACTTTAATGATACTGTGGGTATTGTGCATATTTTTCTAAAGAGGATAAAAGAGGTTTTGGACATATTTTTAGAAACTGCATTTAAGCTTGAAGCCCCGGGGTGGGTGTTTCCCTTGCTAGTGGTTGACTGACATTTGAGAGCCATGGTTGCTAGGAGACATGCTGTTAGCTTTCATGATGTGCTACTGACTGGAGATTGTCATAATCATATATCCTACAAACATTGATACAAACCCAGATAGCGTTGGCTATCAACCATTATACCATGGTCTGGGTGAATTCTCGATTCTGAAGTAGATCAGAAGTAGTTCCAATGGAAGCATCTGTTCACCGTTCGAAATTAATGCACTGGCTACCAAAAATGTGAATATTGTATTAATAACGCTAAGTGTAACGTTAGTCCTTCAGTGCATCAGGGTGGCGACTGTAATCCACAAGCTGCAAGAAGTAAGTTAACACTATCCCTCTGAACTTACTGTTGTTGTATCACATAAGCGACCATCTCACATCCCGTTCGCTGTTCAATTCGCTTCTTCAGGATGCGGCCGACAGCACATACATCATTTGTTTGTGAACCTCTTGATATTGATTTGGGGAGAGTGACTTGGCTGGATAGATAGCTGGTCTAGTTGTTAAACATTCTGTCAAATTATGTTTACTGTAACGCAACCGTACGCAATGTTATTGACTTTGAATCTTGCTAGCATAAAGTTAACTTTCTGGCTTGTAGCTGAGCCAAAGGGTTCTATGAGCTGAGCGGACTAGAAATATCTCCCGTGCCAAGTTGTAGCTAAGGTCTGTCCTATTTACTAAAGCAGTGAGCAACGTTTCCATCCCATAAAAGTGACTTTTCTAGGTTTTAGCAAACCCTAAGCGTTACCATGAAAACGGAGTGAATGCATTATGGAAAAACTTTAGATTTTGGTTGCAAAACACATGAAAATATAAATTAATGGTCTTTTTTTTTTCTTTGGCAAGTTGACCATGGTATAAGCCGGATAATGCCCTTCGACGTTTCCATAATCGGCAATTAATGGACATCGTGGAGGCAACCGTCTGACGTGCATTAATTCCTGATAATGGACACCTCATCGGGCATTATCCCTTACTTAGTGATTTTATATCCCACCTTAAGAGAGTCTGAGCCGGAGTTACAGATACAGGAAGTTGCATCCGGTGTTGAGTGGAGCACAGAGCGGAGGAGTTGTAGCCTCGTAGCATTTATTCACCGACAAATACACTTTACACACATTGTCTGCTACAGCTACGTTGACAGCTATAATGCCACCGACAAACCCACATTCACCGCCACACACACACGGTCTGTTGGACACTCGCTAAAGTTACGCCGCGCTGACAGAGCGTATGTGTGTGGCGGCGGCGAGCACGAAGCCACCGGCAATGCTAGAGCTGCTAACGTAGCACAAACACACACACTTTTTGTCGGACACTCGCTAAAGTTACGCCGGGCGACAGAGTATCGTTACGCCGGGCAGACACACAGCTGACAACCTGCTAAACTAAATGTGCAATGGAGACTTTTACTTTGAAAGTACACGCAGCACCGTGGCTGCTACAGTAACTCTCGGTGAACTGAGGAGTCAGTTGTCTGTTGTGCTCATACACTGCAGCTGGCGCACCGCTGCATGCGAGGCACAAATCTTGTCGGTTAGCGGTTAATAATCGGTTAACGAGGGTCGGTTATCGATTAAGAAAATTAGCATCCCTAATATGTATAAACGTATACTGATTTGTTAGCAAAAATCTGTTCAACATCCTGCATGATTATATTTTATCAAATATGACCCTTATATAACCTTAAATGATTCTCTGCTGTATAGTTTACTGATTTGCTGTACAAAATGAGGTCCTCATGATGTATCAAGAGAGGTTTTTGGAAATACTACCATGAGCTGTCATGTTAACCAACAGACTCTCACCTAACTGTAATAATGTAACTCAGTGTTGTTTAAATGGAAGTCATTTTCATTTTGTTTCCATTTCCCTGACAGTATTTAGCTGCAGGCAAACACATTTTTTTTAGGTGTTACAACCATCTCTGCCCTTCTTTTACCTAAGAGGGGACATTTCTTGCACTTTTGCAGCATCTCCAACTGACCGTTGCACTTGTCTCAGTCCATTGTACCGATGGCATCGTCATCAATTATTAATGGCGAGCAGAGACATCCCACGGAGCGTCCAAACAGCCATGAACAGGGTTAGTGGCAGGACTGGTGAATGCTGCGAGTGGCAGCAGTGCCATTTAGGGAATGATTGTTTGGAAGCCCTGTACTGTATATTGATATGAACTCTGCTACAGTAAGTTAATGCATCAGTATAATAACATTTTAATGTCTGCAGTGGCACGGCCATTTCATATTTGTCCACAGAGAGATGTGTATGTACATCAGCAATGACTGTAATGATGATAGTGATAATCATTTGGTCCTGCGCTGCTATCACTCTGTAATGCATTACTGCAATCACCCTTGGTTAACATTAAGAGGCTTTAGCCATTAAGACTTTGAGCAAGCAGTGCTCATCATATGATCTCCAATTTGATGTGCCAGCCATTTTATTTTCTAGCTCTTTTTTCTTGTTGATGCTGCTTTTTCTTGTATGTTGTTTTCCCCTTTTGCAACGTGGTCTCAAATGTGGGCCATTTGTATGAGTTATGCTAATTTGTTGGGGCAATGAATGCATTAATTTCATTAGCACATGGCCTCAAAGCAATAATTACCAGAGTAGGTGTGTCACAAGCAATCATGTTAAAATTTGCCAGTTAATTATTAAGATTTTGTTCTGAGGGACCTGAATTTGACACGAGTCGCCGAGGGAAAAAAAAGAGAGGAGAAAGTTAATGCATTCCAGTGGCCGAGGCTAGGTGCTTGTTGTTGAACACAGTGGGGGGGGCTGTGGCATTGTGGGCCTACTGGCACGATTTTTGCATGTTGACAGCTCACATTCTGGACTAATTACCACAAATAGCAAAGGGCTAGCTGGTGCTCGGTCAATCCAGGAGGGTGTAATTATAAAGAAAAGGAGGTCCAGAGCCGCCTAATGGCCTTTACTCCCTTTGATTGGAGTCCAGTGGAGAAGACATTGGTTTGGGAGTTGTGACGGAGGAAGCACATTCACAGCTCCGTTCCTTGGCCCTGATTAGCCCTTAGTCCGACACAGAGCTGGGGTCAGGAGGACAGGCAGTGTGTCTAATGATGCACTCTTAATAAAAAATAGTAATTCTTCTTGGTACCATGAGGGTTTCCTCACCTGATAACTGTGGGATCCATATCAGTATAATAGAGAACTGGGTTGCTTGTTATGTCCTGTCAGGGAATTTAACTTCACCAGTGTGGTGCTGCTTCACTTTTACAGTGGTTGTCTGGTAGTAAATTCAATTTTAATTTTCATGACAGGAGTCTTTATAACAGTAAATAATGTTGCAAGTCAGAAAATATGTTTGATTAGTTAGCATGAAAACAATATATGATAGCAAAAGGAAATGACAAGGTCTGCTAACACAGACACATACTACAGTATATTAGGGCTGTCAAATTTAATGTGATAATAACATATAAATAATAATAAAATTTGTTTTTAACGCTACTAATTTCTTTAACGCGACTTGCAAATTTTAGACTGTAGCGGGCTCAGTTTTAAAGCTTGAAAGAAAATACTGGCATGATATGAAACTAGAAAACCTAAGGAATCCATTGGTACCAACCATGTCATGCAGGCTAAATAATTAATGAGGCCAAATAATGCTCCAAACTTGCGCTAAATTTTGGCGAGGAAAAACTGGCGTGGCCATTTTCAATGGCGTCCCTTGACCTCTGACCTCAAGATATGTGAATGAAAATGGGTTCTATGGGTACCCACTAGGGGTGTGACGAAATATCGTGCCACAAAATATCGCGATATAAAAACGTGACGATATGCATCGTCGAGACGAAAAATTTAATCGCGATATCAGGGCATAATAGTTACTACGTACATACGGGCTCCGTTGCTAAAGCTCCAGCCTCTTCCTGCTGCTCTGCAAGGCCTATGGAAGGAGGCTGAGTACAAGTCATATCTTTGGGGTATAACACATGCGCAGTAAAATCTGGTCCGCCTTCAACGAAATTGAACCAATCGCAACGCAGGACCGCAGCTTCAGTTACACTGCGCTTGTGTCATACCCCCGTGACCCAGCCTCCTTTCATAGGCCTTGTCGGAGCTCCACACACAGCGCAGTCAGTGAACAGCTGATCAGAGAGGCTGGAGAGACGAGTTGACGCTACGCTCGTTGCTGTAGTAAGTGCAATAAAACTTTGCAAGTGTAAAGCCAAGATACGTTATTACACCTGTTCAACAAGCATAAACACGATGAAACAGTTAAACGTAGGAAAGCAACATTTCAATCTGCTCTGTCTGCTGTCTCTCACCCTCCGCCGCTATGTTTACATAAGCAGAGCGCGTTAGCTCGGCGGCTAACAGCTAACTGTAAACACGTGTATTATTGTTATGATATTGTATCGTATCGAGATCGTGAACCCAATATCGTATATCGTATTGTATCGTGAGCTGAGTGAATCATCACACCCCTAGTACCCACGAGTCTCCCCTTTACAGACATGCCCACTTTATGATAATCACATGCAGTTTGGGGCAAGTCATAGTCAAGTCAGCACACTGACACACTGACAGCTGTTGTTGCCTGTTGGGCTGCAGTTTGCCATGTTATGATTTGAGCATATTTTTTATGCTAAATGCAGTACCTGTGAGGGTTTCTGTTTAATTATTTTCCAATAATAAATATATACATACATTTGCATAAAGCAGCATATTTGCCCACTCCCATGTTGATGAGAGTATTAAATACTTGACAAATCTCCCTTTAAGGTACATTTGATGAAAAAAAAAAAACTGCAATTAATTTGCGATTATGGACAATCATGTAATTCATTGCGATTAAATATTTCAATCGACTGACAGCCCTTATTAGCATGCAAACAATATATAGTAGCAAAAGGAAATGACAAGTAGTGGGGGTCAAGCTCACAGGTCAAGTTTTTATGAACTTTGATTGTATTGATTATGACTTCAAACATCAATGATTTTAATCCCATATATTTCAAAAGCAGAGCACTCTAATCTTACTCGTTCATTGCTTGAAAATGAGAATGTGTGTTTGAAATGTCTGGTTATGTTGGCAAATTATAAGTTGCTTAAAGATATGAATAACCTTGGACATAACCAGTCAACTGTTGATACAAGTAGAACAAATTTAGACTGAAATAAAAAAAAAAGTTGCAGGGCATGTCAAGCATTTTTAGGCTAACTTTTTATCTGTAATGATTTCTCAGTTGTTTGTCATTTGTCCATGGCAGCCACTTCAAAATACATGTTGACAAGCATTAGCTGTTATTTAGGGTATTTTTTTATATATCTATATATATAAATATAAATATATATAATATAAATATATAAAAACTATATATATATATATATATATAGTTTTTGTTTTGTTGTTTTGTTTTCGGGAAATCCAGATGTTCCCTTATTTATCCAGACTTTCATTTCCTGGGAACAGAACACCCACCTAAAAATGTGTCTTTAAACATGTTGTGAAATCAGACTCTCCCAGTTTTTTGTGACTTTATTGTCGAACAGGGCATCTGCAACCTGGAAAGCTATGAGCGTCCACTTTTCTCAATAGCAGATTATAGAGAGCTTCTCCAGCCGTGGTAAATGCTAGTTTACTCCACCAAACACATGGATATATTGACTGTTGATCTACTGTGACTTGGATTGTACCTCATTTCTTCGTCGCTTTGGACAAAAACGTCTGCCAAATGAATGTATATTAATATGATATATTTAAAATGGGACATTTTTTAGACTTCTATTGCAGACTTCATAATAGAATTCACGAAACACATGATTTTGTATAGTGTTAGCATTTTACAGCTTGAGTGCCCATTCTATGATTTATGTCTTGGTTGAAGAATGTATGGTATTTGAAAGACACTGTAACTCAAATGAACTGCTTTTAAAAGGCAGTGGGCAATTAAAGTCCTAATATAGAAATCAGTCCAGACAGACTGCCAGTCTAACCCGAGAGCTTAGTTTATACTCTACGTTCATACAACTTCAAATCTTCTGACACGATTCTGCGCCGTATCTGAACCTTCCCCGCCCCGTGTCTCTCAAGTGTCTCCTTAAAGGTGCTAGCATTTACACTCCCATCCCCCTCGCTGGAAAAAAAAAATGTTAATCATCACTTGATTTTATATGGAAAGCAGATTATCCTTTGATTTTGATGAATGCAGCAGCTGCCAGACTCTTCATTTGACTAAAAGCAGGACATTCTGCCGAGGCCTCTCATATGTCACTAAGCCTCTGTCAGGACAGTACTCTGACAGGAGATGACACATGAAAGGAATTCCTCCTCATGGCTTTCACAGGACAATGGGACATGGCCTTGAGGTAGTGTGTGTGTGCATGTGTGTGTGTGTTGCTGAGTAGTGAACCATGTTGGCAACAATGGACACACAACAGCAGAAAGGTGTTTGCTCTCTATAGCTCTTCAAACAGACTTTCTTTCTTTCCTCATTTATTTTTTATTTTTATTTCATTTTTTTTTTTTTTTTTTACAATATTTCCATTTTTTTTAAATGCAGGTCTTTTTTTTTTTTAATTGTACTGGAATTTGAATTCTCTTCATTTTTTTGTGACGAAATATAACTACTATAATGGTACTGCATCTGTTCTGCAATTTATTTATTTTTTCAAAAGAGGATGAAACACTTTTTCAACAAGCTCACAAACCATATTGTTAACCATCAACCATTAGCGTTTAAGCAGTCTTATAACATTCAATATTTTGGAGGACCCATCAAACTGTCAAAGGGAAACTTCAGTATTTTTATGTCTCCGCGCCGGCGACAGACGTCGCCGGAGGCATTATGTTTTCGGGTTGTCTGTCCATCCGTTCGTCCGTATGTACATCCGTCCATCCGGACCATTCTCGTGAACGCGATATGTCAGGAGTGCCTGGAGGAAATTTCTTTTTTTTCCCCAAACATCCACTTGGACTTAAGGATGAACTGATTGGATTTTGCTGGTCAAAGGTCAAGTTCACTGTGACCTCACAAAACACGTTTGTGGCTGTAACTCAAGAATTCATATGCTAATTATGACAATTTCACAGAAATGTCTAAATAGGATAAAATGATGAAGTGATGACATTTTGGACAGACACAGATTATTGCAACTTGACTGGTTGGCGGAGGCATACGACCGCAAGGCAGTAATTCTAGTTCAACCTGGACCCTATTTTCCCATGTTTTTGTGTCTACATGACTAATGGGAGCAACCATTTTTGAAATTAGTCCAGTATTGAGCGAGAGCACTACAGCCGTGAAACGGAATGCTATGAAATCCTTCCGGGCAGTTGTGCACCGTCAATGTAACGTTACATTCAAGCCACTGACAGGCTCAGTTATTATAAATGTCTGACATCATTATGGAAAGGACCCTAGAGAAATAAAATGTTTTACCTTTCGCTTGATCCAGTCTGTTTGTTACTGTATCTAACCAAGTCTCGTTCAAAGAGAAGTCTCGTTTTGAAATTTCGCGAGATGTGAGTTGTTGCCGGAAGACAGCGGTGGAAACGTGAATGAGATTTGGAGAGAGGAGTGCCGGTGTTGTCAGAGTTTGTTGTGTTGGAGTACAGAAAGCATAGCTTAATGTCATTTAACAGATTTTCAATGTCATGGCTGAATATTTCTAACCCTCTCACGAGATTTCAGAATGATACTTCTCCAAGCAAGACTTGGTTAGAGACAATAATGTCGTGGCTGCCAGCTGCAGCGTTCTCGCACAATCCTGGACCAATTTAAAAAAAATGTGTCCCCATTAGTCACTTACACACAAAAAACATGGGAAAATAGGGTCCAGGTTGAAAAAACACTGAAGTTTGACACAAGTCAAAACCCCCCAAAAACAACACCAAGGATATACAGTATATATATCATATGTATGTTATGTATGTTTGAGATATACTGTATATATACTGTATATATATACAGTATATATAAAGTATACCAGAAATTAAGTAGTCGATACCAATACCAGTGAAATTCCACAATTCTCGATACCACGGTATAAGTAAAACAATAAATCCCATGTACTTCAACTCCTTTATTATAGTTTGCATACTATTTTTTGTAAGGAGGTTAAACAGGTCATATTTCTCTCTCTATTATATATTTTATATTGCTTTGAAAACATCTCCTTCAAACAACTGGATTTATTCAAGTTTCTCGCCAAAAACTGCATTTTACAAGATTACATTTGAACAAATGATAACGTTAGAATTTACCTTCGCCCAACACTCAGCTTTACTGAATAGAGTCTGAACACATCATAAAGTAAATCAATAGAACCTCCCGTTAACGTTAGCTGTTAGCTCCGTGCTGGACTGTGCTGCTTACCGGCTGCTAACAGCCAATGACTAGACACTAATAAACTTGCTCTTGTTCTGCCGATTTCAACATGGATTTGTTCATAATGTAGCATTATCAGGGAAAAAATCGGGTGCGTCCCCTGGATGCGGCAATAGTGAGTTTACTGCGTCTCAAACACATTTTCTATCGTCCCCAGAATGCCGGGACGCCATTAGTGTCTAGTCATTAGTTAGACGGTGCGGTACCTGCGGTACTGTAGAAAAAAACGAGTACCGTCACATTTTCAGAATTTTGGCATCGACTTGGTACCAAAGTATTGGCATTAATTCTTTACAATTTCAGTTCAGCTTTAAAACTGAACCTTAAGTTGTCCTGGGGCCAGATGTATAAACAATGCGTATGCACAAAAAAAGGCATACGCCATTTCCCACCCATAAACTGATATTTTCAATAGAAGAGTGTGCAGTGAGAATGTGCGCACCTCACGTAGAGATCAGACCAGGCGTACACACAGTTTTCTAGAGATAGTTGCGGGCGATATGATAAGGAAGAGCTTAAATATAAGGTGAGAGATGTGTCTTATAGCAAAAAAAAAAAAATTGCTAGGTTTTTTGTCAAAAAGAATGTGCATGCATATTTCTGTCTTTGTGCATACAGAGCTTTAGTAATGAATCTGCTCAGAGTTTAATGCATCTGGCCCCTGGTCTCCATAAATGTATATAGCATCTATATTTGGTGCAAAGTCCACATTTTGGTTTAAACTTGTGTCACATTTAGACTGAAAAGTCACAATGTCACCAGACAGAAAAACAAATCCACAGGATCTGGTTTGGGTGGATAAGGTTGCAAAATTTAATTTTCATCATAGCAGGGTCAGTCTGTAGCCATTATTCCAAGCAAAGACTTGGACTGTTTGTAATTTCACCCTTTTTATTTAACCTTCATGCCCTCCCTCTCTTTCCTGCCATCCGTCCCCAAGCACAATTCATTTGAGTTCCTGTTCGGGAGGGTCCTGGGGCTGATTCAATTAAGTTCCCTTTAATTGGCTTTCAGGCATCCAAACTGAAACTGATGGAGAATTAATAACAGCTCCAGTTGGTCTCTGCACCGTTTGCAATCTTGGAAACATCCTAAAAAATGGAGACTAAGTCAGTCCCATTTTCCATGTGTCTGTTTTGGTAGTTCGATAATACGGCGGTGAAGAAAATGTGGTCACAGTTGCTGTGTGGTCCCCGATCTTGGTATGCAATTCATCTCATTGTCAACACCCTGGAAGTTTGGTGCAAACTTTGAACCCACAAAAACACAACAAAGGCCAAAGAAAACTCCGTACAGTACAATATATCTGTTCCTATTTTGCTAACGTTGATAATTTCAAAATGTACACTGTTCTCCAAACCCATCAATTAGTGATGAAAGATTAAAACACTGTATTCCTGTTAAGCCTTTACAGCTTGTTCTCTCTTATTTGTTCTTCACTGAAGCACATGTCGTACTAAGCAAACATAAGCCTTAAAAAAGAGCTATTTTTCTGTCTGACAAGTAGCTCTCTGTGGGTATGGCTCACTCTGTGTCCAAAGAAAGAGAAAATCATTTGCAGATGCATTACTATTTAGGTAGCTAACAAAAGACAAGTTGTGAAATGGCAGGAAATGATGGCTGCTGAAATTCGGGTTTGAAGTTCACATATCATTAACAGCCATGAAATCAACTTTTCCTCTGACTATACTTTCCCCCCAGACTCTGCCTTTGTCTTCAAACAGCGCCAAAGCAATCATTATGCTCAGACATAATGCACCATAATGACAGTAATTTCAGTATCAAATTTTCAAATGCTAGGCCTTAATTCATTGTGGTTAAGTAGCTTAGTTGTAATTCACATTTTCTACCCTTCTTAGCAGAGTGCTCAAGGAATGAGACGTCTAAAGGACAGGAGAGCACCGCATGCAGGAACATTCATTTAAATACTGTCTCAAACAAATGAGGCCTGTGTAGCGTTCAGAGTTTACTGTAGCCGTTCTGTCTTTTCTCTCACAGTGGTATTGAATTTACTTCTTTACGTTTATATCCAACTTCTTAAAGGTGCTAAATTTGAAATTCAGAGCACATCTAATGCCTCAACACAGCTCTCAAAATGGAGGCGGCTGAGCTGGCGGCTCACAGCTAACAGTGGTAACAGTGAAAACAACAGCAGAAGTGCTGACAGTGTTAACCTGGGAGGGGGGGAACCGGAGGGTGGGCGCTACGGTTTCGTGACGACGCTGTCGGTTGGGACAGCTTTATCACCTGTAACCGCCGTATGAGAGCAGTGCAGAGCGGCGGCCGTGAGCTAGCCAGTTGGGCACGCTCACATGCATGAACATGCACTATCATGCTCTAAAAGCACGCACAGCCGGCCTAGCTAGGTCAACTAAGCACAGAGAGGGAGAGCGACTTCATTCTCTGCTTAGGTAGACATTACTCCTCTATATCTTTATAT
Source organism: Sebastolobus alascanus (assembly GCA_916701645.2). Taxonomy (NCBI): domain Eukaryota; kingdom Metazoa; phylum Chordata; class Actinopteri; order Perciformes; family Sebastidae; genus Sebastolobus; species Sebastolobus alascanus. The sequence continues at coordinate 1,661,972 of CAKAOJ020000024.1, read as the reverse complement.
AGACAAATCGTTGTTTGCTGTTATTTCAAATCTTTGTTTATACTTAAGCGAGACACCGTGGCGCGGGCCTCTGTAGATGGCGCACGCACTACCAGCATGCACAGAGGAATTTATGCTCAGTGCGTTTTTCGTAGCAATATGCTGCAATACGCCAGGAGGCGTACAAACAAAATATTCTGTGGATAAGCAAGAAGTCAACGAGTGATACCGTAAAGAAAAGTAGGTTGCCTGGCAACAGTAGTAAACACTAAACAGCGACGTACGTACCGCCAAACATTGCATTTGTGTACTGTAATTATTACTGTCGCTTACCTCCAAGTCTAAATTACTTTCCGTCTCTCGGTGCTTCTCCTCGGGTCGCCACTCTTTCCATGAGACCTTTTTTTTTAGCTTTTACAAAACGATCTCATATTCTTTCACAGCCTGCGGCAAAAAGCCTCTTCTTTCCCCAATGTGTTGCCTTTTTCTTTCCAAGTATTTAGTGACATGTGACCGCCCCTGTGGTCTCTCAATGAACAGTTGTAGAGATGACTTAACAGGCGAACCTGCTCGGCCAGTCTTCCCTCGAAGGCGTTTATGTTGAAACGAAAAACGCAGCGCACAGTCGGCGCGTAGTTACAAAAATTCAGAGGTGCATGACAGAGCACCACGACAACTTGCGGAGCCTTCGCGCACCACGCGAAAGCCGTGATGACGTAATTTTCTGGCGCGCTCACCTCGCGCCGTCTTCCCTACGGCGACCATAAACCAGGCTTAATGCTCTGAGGTCAACACATGGCAAGAAGCAGCAAATCCATATGCATAAGGCAATTTCTATCCCATAATATCGCTATCAAAATAGATGTCAGCATGCAGTTTAGACTAAAGTTGGCCAGTTAAAACTACACTTCTCTGAAATGAAAATAAACTCCGGTTTCAGTTGTGAAAATTGACCTGTGCCAAAATGTGCTTAAAACCTAGTCATCAAAAAAGGAAAAAAAATATATATGTTCAACATTGTGCCTTTAGCTCATAGTAAGACACATTAAAATAGGGCTCCCTGGTTCAGTTAACTTCTGCACTGTCACATCGAAGAAATTTTGCCGGCAACAGTTTTGATAATCAATTCATCATTTCTTTCAGTAAAAATATAAAAAATTCATAGGGTCCAGCTTCTCAAATTCGACTGCTCTGTTTTTTTTTTTTTTGTCTTTTATAATCGTAATCTGATTATCTTTCGGTTTTGAGCTGTTGGTCTGACAACATAAACATTTTTAAAATATCACTTACACTCTGGAAACTTCTTTCATTATAGTGCCCACGAATATAATCCTTTTTTTTGGCATTTTTTACGTGATTTGTTATTTTGTTTTATTATGGGTTTTTATTTATAGTACAATGTTTGGTGCACAGCATTAGTTTGTAATGACACAGTTGGTAATGACTGATCAACTGGCAGGTCAGTGGGGGTTAAAAGGATAACCTTTTTAGATTTGTCATCAATTGAAATAAAGTAAATATAAAGTAGAGTATTATACAATGATCAATAACGTGATTATTATGATATTTATTTTTTAAATATTATTTAACCCTATTTCCTTCAAACACACTGTTTTTTTTTCTGCTTATACATGTAGTAAGGCAATAAGGGACAGTATGGTGGTGGCCTCATTATAATGATTTGTTGGCATTAAAACTGCACATAAAACCTCGTGATAACGACCTGAGGTTGATACTTAGGCAGCAGGCCCAAAACCTATGTGATGCTGGACATAACTACATTAGTTATCTTAGCAACTAAGGTGATTCAAATGATAGTTAGTAGTAAGAAAGAAAACTGCATTTAATGACAACTATTTCAGCTTCATATTTTTGCTGTTTTTTTTTTTGTTTTTTTTACCAATTCTAACCTTTCAGACATGTAGTTGTTCATTAATCAACATCTTCCTCATAGCAGACCTTGCTAGTGTGGATCAGTATTTTCATTATAAGGCCCCTCACAGCCATTATGCACAGAATCTTTCGGTTCCAAACTGAGCTGTAAATTTTGAGAGAACCTGACACCCCTGCCCGAGGGTTACAGCAGAATGCTAACGAGGCCACAGCGACATTTCCATCACCATACAGTCAGTCGCACCATACATCAGCTCAGCGCTGAACATCTCCCAGCGACGCATGGAGTCAGTGACAATTTCAGACGTAACACTTTATTAGTATCCCCCCCATATCCGCGGCGTAATGAATGAGGCCATTTAAACAGGATTTACGATATCTTTAAAACTTGATTGCTTAGAATTTGAGAATTATTCATAAGACTAAAGCATCATTTGTCATACAGCGAGTGCTGTTTTGCTGGGAACAAATGGTTTTGTTGTAGTTTTTCAAATGAACTCCTTTTCATCCACTCTTCAAATAAGCCGTTTGTATGCATATGTGTCCGCACAACGGATGTAATTAAAGGGAATGAGGCTCAGGTGACAACTCACAATCAAGTTTTTTTCATAATGCATCGCGCCACCGCCGAGCTAAAGTAACAGATATGGATGCAAATGATTGAGAATACATACACGTATTGTATTACACTGCAACTTCTGCTGAAACAAAGAGTGCAGTGTCCATACACCGGCATGGCCGCGATTCTGAGGTGTAAAAGGGAATCCTATCCATGTCAGATTTTAGTTTGTTTAAAGGTAACCTCTGTTGAACTTCTTCTCTTATTGAACAATACACTTAGGGAATCATATTATCTCCCCTTGAGTTACATTTAAATATTTCCACCATGAGCGAGGAAGAGGCTCCTCGCCTTGTTACAAAGATTATTGTGCTCACTTCCTGAGGCAGTGTGACCATGCTTTGTGTGCGATGCCCAGATCATCTCATAATTACACAAGGATCCTGAGGCAGAGGGTGGGGACCCAAGTGAAGGACCAGTCATGTACACACACACACACACACACACACACACACACACACACACACACACACACACACACACACACACATACACACACACAGCTATAGCTCGGAGGCATGGCTTACTATTGCCACAGCCGAGAATGAGGCCTCTCAGGATAGATTTACACACAAATAAAACCGGTCTTATCTTGGCCCATATGTGAACGAGAACTGATTACACGGTCTACATTTCAATGCTCAGATTAAATGGAGTCAATTTCCTATGGCCTATTTAAACCAATTCCAACCTGCAAACACAATGAAGCCAAATCTGATATTACTCCACTAAGACCTCCAACAAGTTCAACTGTCCACTGAGAAACTGTTTAGAAACAGTTTTGGCGGTTGAAGATGTCACGAGTGCAGTTAAATAACATTACACTTGTGTAGCTGTAAGCCAAAATAAAAATGTTTTTGTTTACTTGTTCATTAAAAGTGAAATATAGTGTATCTAGTAGGGTTGTCAAAGTTAATTCAATGATAACGCATTAACGCAAATCCGTTTTAACGCCACTGATTTCTTTAACGCATCACGGGAATCGATCTTTTGGAAGTTGTAGTGGGCTCAGTTTTTAAGTTAGTTTGAGTTTGAGTGAAGATATTGGCATCATATGAAACTAGAAAAACCTAAAGAATGGTATGCAATGACGCTTGTCGGGAAGTAGGATAAATAACGCTCCAAACTTTTGCTAAATTTTGGCGAGAAAAAACTGGCATGGCCATTTTCAAAGAGGTCCCTTGACCTCTGACCTCAAGATATGTGAATGGAAATGGGTTCTATGAATACCCACGAGTCTATTACTAAGTTAGGCATAATTGAGGGCGTACAGTAGCTGCTTTGAGTGACAGGTGGGTGCCGTCTCAGATCGCTAGCTGCTAGCTGTCTGCTCTGCTGCGTCACCCGGCCCGCCTCAGCTCCACCGACGATCCACCTCTTTGCCTATTTTTGGATTAGCCGGGAGTTAGGCTGTGTCGTCACTGCCAAGATGGAACGGATCCATATTTTATACAGTCTATGATTTTTATCACTGAAAATTGTATTGTAAATTGTCTACTCAGTGGCGGCAATGAGCCCCGTGCATTCTGGATGTTGTCGGTTTTCTACCTTTTGAGTGAAAGAAAATACCACAGCCCTTTTTCTCTGTTTTCTCTGGTCATGTAGCACCAATTTCAAAATATTTGCTCCTATTTACTGCATAGACAGCCTATTTTATGAAAAGACCATCTTGGTGAAATATTTCCTTAAACACAATCTCCCAACTCTTTTTCTGCTTTACCACAATAATTACCTTTGTTGCAGACACCGCATAATGTAATTTTGTCACTTTCCTTACATCATCATTATCACATCATTAGCCACACACACAGTCTTGGAGTGTTAACAGGCTTCAAATTTAGTATAGTTTTGTACATTTACAATGTATTCATTAAACTGGCAGTCTTTTCTAATAATAGTGACTAATAATGAGAGAAACATAAGACTCAGTAAAATTCTTTGTTCGCCAAAATTAAAAACAAGTACTGGATTGGATTTAGGCTGCAACTAAATATTATTTACATTATTAATTAATCTGATGATCATATTTATGATTAATCACAATTATCTAGAACCCTGGGGTGCCCTAGTGGCCTAGAACAATGAAAGGCAACATCCTTAGTTCAAATCTGGTTGGTCTGCTGTCAACTCTGTAATAAAGACAAATCAAAAAAATGTGAACAAACAAAAAAATCAATAATAAAACAAATCAAAAGAGTTGGGTCTTCACATTGCTTGTTTGGTGTGACCAACAGTAAAAAATAACTAACATATTCACTTCACTAGAAGACAAAGGAAGCCAGCAAATATTCACATTTGAAAGACTAGAACCAGGTAATTTTTTTGGGCTTATTTGTGAAAACAGTTAATCAGTTAGTAGACAAGAGTGGTAAAGACAATGAACTGAATTATTCATGTCAGTTTCACAGCAACATTTACCTAAAGTTTGCTAACATTAGCCACCATAAGCTACTGGTCAGACCAAGTAAAACTTAAGCAGCAAAACCCTTCAGTGTAATGAACTGAGCAAGACTGCGTTTTATTGCTTATGAATTCAGCTTTTCAGTTGTAAGAAGAAACATTTCTTATTTATTCTTTCAAATGTTACAAGGTCTCACTTTAACTGTTTAACTACATTAGGTCTCCTGAAAGGTCATGTTTTAAATATGCTTACTGTAAATATAATGCATTTACTCATTGTGTTGAGCACATTTGGAATGAAGATGCACAATTAAGGCACGATGTGGCGGAAGCATGTGACTGGATGCAGACTGGGTGTTGTAGTTTTTTCAAGGGACATCTCTTGAAACAATGAGAAGAAGTCCCGCACACTGTCTCGCTTGCTGCTGAAATATTTATTTGATTACAGCATGTCAGTGTGTCCGACCTTCATCAGTTATATAGGCAGCATCACAACACTTCCATAGCAGCTGTCTCAATCATCCAATCAGAGGACTGCAGAGATTGGTTTGACTGATGATCACCTTGAACTCACTCAAAGCATATGCGTCACCAGTCAGAAAACAGCATTAAAAAGATTAGAAAGATACAAAATGACTCAATTTAACTATACCAATACATCTTAGGCAACATTCACATATAACCTCAGAACTTTCCAAAGGTCAAAAACTGAAAAAGAATTAGTGAATTTAAGAGCAAACATACTGATAATCTTACAGTGTTATCAAACATATTAAATTCACTCTATAGACAAGTCCAGAGGGAAGAATATTAAGGAAAAATGGGGACAAAAGTCTCCATTTTCAATGTCATTATACATTAAACTATCTACCCCAATTAACATTAAATCGTCATAGGTCAAGGATGTACAAACACATAAATAAATAGCATAATTGCCCATTCATCAGTGAAGTTATAGTGTTCAGTAACATCCATATCATAATTAAAGAAACATTCTAGAGGCTATGAAAAAAATATTTGAGGGACATCTCTTGAAATTACGTGGATAAAGCTTATACTGACATGAACAAAATCAGGTTAGTCTGTGGCTCATGAAGCCATTATCGGTCAATTTTTTGTATTTTCAATGAATAGCTCATGATGGAAGTGAGCTATTGCTTTTATAAAATGGTCATCGAGAATGGCAATATGAACGTTATAGACACATTCAAATTCAAATTGTTTTTTATTAATAAATAATAATGTTCACAATAATGTAGGCCTTCCTGTCTGCACATACCGAGGCGATTGTCAGAACAGCGGTTGCTATGGAGCGTACACTAGCATATTTCATCAGAAGCTAGTGTTATATTGATTTCGTTATTTGGCTCTTTATTTACATTATTGTATGTTGCCATTTATTGTGCAAACACTGTTCAGCGTCAGTACGATGACTTTGATAACTGCTTGTATTAGGCTTGCCTTTTTTGTTTTGGCGGAGGTGTGTTGCTTGGCATAGCGAGGATGTTGCTCCACTTTTCTCCGGTCCCAGAGTATCGGTTGCGGCCATAATCTCTCTCGTGTCTAGACCCACATATTCTGGGCAACAATGTGGAACCTCCTCCTTGCGTGGATTTTTTTCTGGAGATGGGCACTGCTCAATCCATACCTCCATAGAAGCTACCCTTAAATGTTTACATTTTGTAGCGAGTTTTGGCAGCTAACTTTGTTACTTTGTATCTGTAACCTGTGCCGGAAGTGATCCCCCTGTGACACATTAGTCTAGCTTTTCTTTTTCTCAGACGTGGAGTGATAATAGAATGGTGTAGGGATGACGTATTTTTGTAGGCCAACTAGAAAGTTAGCATCGCCCTGGTTCCCTCGACAAAAAGCCAATGAGATTTATCCATTGGGTTTTACATTATTGCAGAAAATAAGCTCTGTGGCAAACAAACGTTTATGACACTTACACATTTTGTTCCGTAAGATAATCTTCACAAATGAACACCACTGAACAACAATGAACACTTTTATGATTTTTGAAGCGTAAGTGCAATCAACAGGATTAAAACGCTAACGTTAGTCTATAAACAAACTACTACACTACGAGGCGTGATGACGTTTAGTAGTTTCATTTAGCCGTTTGTTAGCAATCGCCTTTTTTAAGACCCGTAAAAGCTTCAAAATTCACGAGTGGGATATTAACAGACCTATTTTATATCGTAGAACACAACGTTAAAATCTCTTCAGCTTGTATTAACCACAGACCTTATTTCAGGCATCTAGATAAAAACCCATTCAAAAACCCGTTGACTTCCAGACAAAGGAACCAGAAGTGCTAAAATGCTAACTCATTTCCAGGTTTTAGGACTCATTCCTGCACCACTTGTGAAATGCAAAGGAATGAGACGTCATGGCAGTTGTATGTGGGTATTATATCATGGCTATGAACCAATCAGATTGCTTGTTATTAGCTATCCATTTTATAATTCACATTACAATACCACTAGCATGGGATTGCAGCAACAAATACCCTGCAGACTTGTTTGTTTAAATGAGTTCACATTATGTATCTCTGTAATGGATTTTTCAATATATTTTGAAGGCCAAAGTCGTTGGTTCAACTATGAACACCTCTCCCACTGATGACCTTAGGCCACTGATTGTTAGTAAATTAATGAAACAACCTTCAGAGATGGAGAGTGTGTACACTGGTTATTAGCTATCTTAATAATGGGTTTAATTAGTTGGACATCACAAAGTTTGACTCCACTCAGTTTTTATTTGATTTGATTTTATCTGATTAAAAATCTATTATATTTAGAATAAAAGCCTTGTAGATTTAATTATCTTAAATTGCGAGTAGGTATTCCAAAACTAAAAACTCTTTTATTATCCATTAAGTCTTTTCAAACTAAGTGTGTGTGCATGTGTGTGTGTGTGTGTGTATGGGACGCATGAACGCTCGCACATGCGTGGGTGTGTTTTTAAAATCCCACACAGTCATATTGCAATGCCTCAGCAAAGCTCTTGATTAGCTGTGGTTTTATGTTTGTATGGTCCATTTAATTAGGTTATGTACGAGATAAAGGCCAGCCAAAAGTAATCACAAGGATTATTTACTCTTGTTAATTGAGGTTCCATCTTAACACCACAACTAAAGGTTAATGGTCTCTTGGTACATTATTTACTGTCCACACTCCAGAGGCTGGCTCGCACCACACACAGTGGAGGAGGGGAGGGAGACTCCACAGGTATAGGGGGAAATGGAAAATGATTTGTAGCGTAATATTGACAGTAGTTGAACTTTGGATATTTAATGGCCCCCGCTCTAAGCCTTCTGAAATATTGTACAACCTTCATTTTAATAATCTTACTTTTGCTCAGGTGTGATGCTCAAGTTTCCTGGAGCTTTAGGTGGGTGCAGCCCATCACCGCTCCTAATCTTTCCTTTAACTAACCACAGATAATTCTCCATGCACATGTAAATCATAGAGCGCGCTTTAAAGTGAATTGAAAGGTAGATTTGAAGTGACATTGTGTGATTAATTCTGCCGCTCTCTAAATGACCCTTAGTTCTGTCTTCATAGGAAAGCTATTCTAATAGTCTTTCCAATAGTGATTAAAATTACAAAAATGTGAACCTGTAGGTTAATAAAAATGGTAATTTAACTAGTATCTGATTTAATTGACTCTGAAGAAGTACTTAAACGTGTTTGCACTCTGGAAAATCTACATGGCTCAGCGGCAAAGAAATTGGAATATCCAGCTGTCAAGATAATAAATTTGACTATTTCATCACTGTAATCTTCATACAATCTCCCTTTGTGCTGGTCTCTACGGCTCGCCGCTAATGTAATAAATCACCTCCATGTTTGGAATTGTTTCATGTGTTTTAGGGTAATTGTAATATACTCAAAAGACCCCAAGTGTGGTGATCAGCCGGTGTTCTTAACCTTTGTAGATTCAAGATTTGGAAAGTTTAACTCAAACTTCTACCTCAAACTTCTGCCGTCTTAACATAAGAATGTCTTTATTAATGCATGGTGGGCTGGAATATATGTCACTGTACACTTTTACTTTAAGACATGGTGGTTCATTTTTACTCCTCCTATTTAGCATTTCTAAAGAGTATATAAACAATTAACAAATGGTTTATAACACATTATAATGGGGACATTTTTTAAATGTTTATTGGGGTATAACTCAAAGCTACTATCTGTATCTGTCCCTGTCACAAAAAATATCTGTATTTGGATTTATACCAGAAGTGGCTTATACAGGAAGTAAAGCTTAAAATTTGTCTACTCTGCTTCATTTTCTGAAATAAATTGTTTTTTAACTTCCATTTTTGCCTTTTTGTATTTATGTTTGAGACGGTCCCTAACTTCAACTCATCAGTTTTCGTCTACTGTTAAGAATAATACTGCAAGATTAATTTGAATCCTTTTCATATAAGAGCGTGTGATCTTTTATTCGTTTACATACCTAGTGTTCATTAAATCAGAGGAAGCCTGAAGTAACCTCAGTGGTTTTCTGTTTTCTATTCTATTTTTTTTATCTTTTTATGGCAGCTATACTCATTCATTTTTATACTGTAAATATTATGGTTAGTGACATACAGTAACCACTGCTCATGAAATTGAGATTGTTTAATTTTCCAATATTCATCCCTGCTATTATTAAGAAATGTCTTGTAAGATATTGACATTCTGTGAGTGCTGTTAATCTTAATGAATCATAGAGAGTTTCACTTTATTTTTGGCCCCATTTTCAGGATAGTAAATGGTTAAAAAAATGTGTTTTTACATTCAATGATTTCCTCTCTAAATAGTAGTTTTCATTGTTAGTGGCAGAGTACGCAATTCCCATGCTGTCATTTTTTTACTGCAAACATTATGTGTTAAGGTCACAACCGCTCTTTATATTTATGTTTGGAAAAATGTTAAAAATGTAAAAGCTTCTTTGTTTAATTAAAGATTTCCAATGCTCATATTGTTATGAAATGTCTTGTACAATATTTACATTCTCTGAGCATTATTAAGGTTAATAAATCATAGTTTCATTTTACTGTTTTCAACTAAGAGTGTTGTAGTGTGTTACCATTTATAAATTGTTTATACACTGCTTATAAATGCTAAATAGGAGGGTTAAAACAAAGCGTTACTGACTGTGGTTTGGTATCTAAAAGTGTTTCACATGCCTGTGATTGTGGTTCCCTACAAGGCTTGCAAACCAGATAATTCTTTCAGGGGTATAATTTCTTTTTTTTTTCATTTCTTATTTATATGATGCCAAAAATATGCTCCCAGGGCTATCATTTTTCTGTGGCTGTTTGCAAAACCGGAGAGCTAAGAGGATTTATCTTCTTGACCCATCACACAAAGACAATGAGCTGCAGAATAGTGGTGTCCAACTGGGAGGACTGAGGGTGGGCACACCCACCCATCCTCAGGCCTCCTTCTAAAGACAGAATCATGTTACAGGTGAGAGACCCATTACTCTTGTCTGTATCAACTCTCCCTGCCTTTCTAAAAAGCCAGTGCATGTGTGTCGGTTGCAGGGATTACTGTATGTCAGTGTTATATCTCTGGCTTGTTTTGACCAGCTCGGGCTTCAGGTTTCTGACAGTACACAGCATTAGATATCTGTAATGGCAGTAACAGGACAAAGCAGCTTGTCTCTGTCTCCAGTATACACCAGCACAGTATCAGGCTTTGCATGGAGACTTGGTAATAAAATGGTGTTGCAGAACTCCTCACTTTTTAGGAGCCGTTTGCCCCGGGGCTAGGGCTAATGGTTTACTCACTCCCCGACAGGCCCTCGGGCTCCAGGTAGTCTCACATTGTCAAGCTGCTCTCATTAACTCCTATAACTCCTGGAGAGATAAGTGTTAGACAGTCACATACTGGAGGCCTTACACGTGGAAATGCAATAGACTGACAAACACGTTTACAGGCAAAAGTATGCAGTCAAATTATATACAGTATATTTATGTTTAGAAACAACTTTTTACACAAACATAATTTTTGTAGTGTTTCTTTTCCCCTTGTATAATATACTGTTGTTGATCATTAATTAGTTAGTACATTAGTAGTGGAAGAAGTAATCAGATCCTTTACTTAATTACAAGCAGCAATACAACAGTGTAAAAATACTATAGTATCATCTAAATTTACTTAAAAATAAAAGTACTCATACAGAATGGCCTCTTCTTAAGTGCTATGTTATAATAAATATAGGGCTGTCAATCGATTCAAATACTTAATCGAGATTAATCGTATGAGGATCCATAGTTAATCACGATCTATCGCAAATTAATCACACATTTTTTATTTGTTCAAAATGTACCTTAAAGGGAGATTTGTCAAGTATTTAATACTCTTATCAACATGGGAGTGGGCAAATATGCTGCTTTATGCAAATGGATGTATATATTTATTATTGGATTAACAATTAACAACACAAAACAATAACAAATATTGTCCAGAAACCCTCACAGGTACTGCATTTAGCATAAAAATATGCTCAAATCATAACGTGGCAAACTGCAGCCCAACAGGCAAAAACAGCTGTCAGTGTGTCAGTGTGCTGACTTGACTATGACTTGCCCCAAACTGCATGTGATTATCATAAAGTGGGCATGTCTGTAAAGGTGAGACTCGCGGGTACCCATAGAACCCATTTTCATTGACATATCTTGAGGTCAGAGGTCAAGGGACCCCTTTGAAAATGACAGTTTTTCCTCGCCAAAATTTAGCGTAACTTTGGAGCGTTATTTAACCTCCTTCGTGACATGCTAGTATGACATGGATTCCAACGGATTCATTAGGTTTCTTAGTTACATATGATGCCAGTATCATCACTCTATAGCTTTAAAACTGAGGCCACTACAACCTAAAAATCGTTAGTGCGTTAAATAAATTAGTGGTGTTAAAACGAATTTGCATTAAAAAGTTATTATTGCGTTAACTTTGACAGCCCTAATTAGTTATTATTGATGCATTGTAGTTAGTGAATATGATTGAAACTGCTTTATACTGTTGGGTAGTTTAATCTATAATAATGGATCATATTGTATGTAAAATCTGGATCTTTTAACTATGGAGTGGGATAAATGTAGTGGAGTGAAAAGTACAATATTTCCCTTTGAATTGTAATGGAGTACCTAAAGTACCTCAAAATTATACTTAAGTACAGTACCTGAATTTCTGAAAAGTCTGCAAAATAAAATAGCTGTAGCAGTTACTGTGACATCAAGTTGGATTCCAAAAAATCTGTTTCATCAGCCTTTGTTGCATTTTTTAAATATTAATATGCCAACTTCCGAACTCAGCAGGGCATAAAGGCTTTTTGTTCAGCCTTATTTTTCAAATTTGGCATATTGAATCAATGCACAGAAATTGTGTCTAAAAACCGGGGGTTGGAAACATGCCAAATGCTAACATTTTCACAGCTTTATCCACATCACAGGGCAGATTTTACAAGAATAGAAATACATACTTCCGGAATTTTCATATGTTAGACAGCCTTAATTTGGTGTATGTTGCTGGCAAATTGTATTTTCTATTTGAACTCAGCCACATGCAGCTCTCAGTGGAGTGCACATAGACGCTTACTTAAAAGACTAAATATATATTTGTGTATAAAAAAAAAAGTGACACCAACTTTTTGGAAATAAAGATCTTCTTTTTCAACATTTGCACTCTAAAACAGTCACTATGCAGTGGTATCATGAGCTCTGAATTATACATTGGACCTGTACATGTCCTGGGTACTCTCACAGTCACCTGTATCTCCTTTAATCTTGATTAAATATGGCAATCTCTTTGTTTGACAATGTTTGAGCTGTCGGACCGTCGTCGCTCAGTAAAATATGCACCCAGGCCTAAAGAACTGTAGAGTAAATTATAGACTGCTAAGCCAACACGTTTTCATGAGATAGAGGCAGTCACTTTGTTAATCTAGTACTCTATTCCATTTATTCACCTTACAGCTGACTTGCACCATATACATTAATTCATTTAAAAGTATAGACTTCTTCTAGTTTCTTCTGGATAAAAAATGTTGAACTGGCCTCCACGTTAAAGGTGCTAAATTCGATATCCATAGCGTTAATATAGCAGCAGACAACTATTGTGTATGTAAAGATATAGAGGAGTAATGTAAATATTATTATTATATTATAAATTAATTAATTAATTATAAATATATTCTCTGTAAAGCACAGAATGAAGTCGCTCTCTCTGTGTGTGTGTTGTAATCCGAGCTACTCCTTGCTTTGGTAACAGGCCAAGCCGTGCGTGCATTTTAGAGGTATGATTGTGCCCCACTGGCTAGCTCACAGCCGCCGCTCTGCACTGTGCTCATACGGTGGTAACAGCTGCGGCAGCGGCGCGTAGGCGTAGCACCCACCCTTCCCAGGTAAACACTGTTAGCTCTGTCAGCACTTGCTGTGTAAGTGGCTTGTCAACTCGCCGTTGTTTGCACCATTAGCGCTGTTAGCACCATTAGCTGTTAGCACCATTAGCTGTTAGCACCATTAGCTGTAAGCACCATTAGCTGTGAGCCGCCAGCTCTCTGTCGCCATGTTTAGAGCCGTTGAGAGGCAACAGAAATGCTCCCAATCCCGTATTTAGCACCTTTAAAGCCTTGCGTTGTGACAAATGCAGAAGAACTCTGTTATACATTTATGTGTATATTTTATTATATTATATTTATATTACATATTATATACGACAGGAATACACTCAATGTGCTTCAAATAAAAACAAAAAACAGGCAAAGATCATATATGACAAAAACTTCTTAAGAACATATAAGACTACTAAGTATTACATATATAAGACTATTAAGTATTACATATATAAGACATATAAGATAAAAACATATAAAATATGAAGATATTACATATATTAAACATATAAGATAAAAAAATATAAGATAAGGTGGTATTACATATAAAAAACATATAGGATAAGATGGTATTACATATAAAAAAACATCAGATAAAAACATAATATAAGAAGATATTACATATATAAACATATCAGATAATAAGATAAAAAGGTATTGTATATATAAAACATATAAAATAAAAACATATAAGATAAGAATGTATTACATATATAAAACATAAAAGATAAAAACATATAAGATAAAAAGGTATTAGATATATAAAACATATTAGATCAAAACATATAAGAAAAAAATGTATTGCATATATAAAAGATAAAAACATGTAAGAAGGTATTACAGTAAAAGGGGAATAATATAAGAATGTATTATTATTATTATTATTATTATTATTAATAATAATAATAATAATAATAATAATAATAATAATAATAATAATAATAATAAATAGTTTTTGTAATGTAGATTTTGAAAAAGAATGTAACACATCATTTGTTGCTATAATGCAACTGCTTGAATAAAGCACTACACATCCATTCCTCCATTAGGCATCTGGGTGAAAGGCTCTACACAGCTGTTTAGCTGCACTGGAATTTCATAACAGAACCCTCCCACCACTGTCAACCACTGTCCAAGAGTTTTCTGGAAATAACACTGTTATAAAAGCATTTAAAAAAAAACAAAAAACATTTTTGTACCTATACAACACATTTTTCTCTCGTCTGTTCTTCCCTTTGCCCCGTACTTGTGCTTGTTGAGGTTGAAAAAGATTAGGGGAAAATAGTGCATCATAAACTGGCTGCAGGCCTCGGGGCAACAGTGTCTGCTCTAAAGCTGGATAATCTCATATCAGTGTGGCGTGTTCATTTAGCTTAAAAGATAGGACCGTTTTAGAAGCACCTCCTTAGGTTATTATGAAGCTTTTCATACTCAAGATGATAACTCATTCTGGCACCTGTGTAATTTACTAATGACACATGATTTTTGCCTGCACTGACTGCGAGCCGGGGAGGAATTACAGTGCACTGCAGAGCCTCTGCAGATATGCCAGCCAACTGACATTGAGGCAGAACCTGGTTGGGTTGTGTTTTAACTTCTTTAATTAGGTGTGTTTACTCTGTATTTTATTTGCAGAGATCATGGGAGAGCCTGGGGAAAGGTAGATTTAATTAAGGGACATTGATGAAAGCACACAAGCTCGCGCAATCTCCAAAGTGTTTCCTCTGATATTGCTGCAAAATATCCTGATGACAGGTGGTGCTGGGGAGGAGTTGACACGGCTGTGAGATAGAACAATTTTGGATTCATTCTCACCATGTGTAGGTGGGAAAGTGTTATAGGTCTTCTGTTATGTATCACTGAACTCAATTTAACTGCTAAATAAAATCCATTTAGATACACAGACTTAATACAGGACAGCGCGAGTGGAAACATGAAAAAAAAAGATGTGATTGCACATAAAGGAATTGTGATGGTCGGTGAGATAGTGGAAATGTACGAGCGGCTTTGCAATTAGCAAATGCAGGCCCGCCACATTGTCAAATGCCCTCACGCTCTGTCTCTGCGATAATTGTCACAGCCCCTCTCTTTTATTACAATCTGTCACAGAGTCAACCATATTCATTATGAATTCTTATCTGCTTATGCTTTAACATTTGCCAGATGGCACGTCGGTATCAAAAGCTAATAATGATGTAGTAAGGAAATTAAGACTTTATCAAAAGCTACTTAATGCCGGAAAAAAGGAAAATCAAAATACATTGATGCATCAGTTGATCCTTGATGATCCCATCTGTGAAATTGTAAAAGGTGAATCATCCTATCTTATAGCTACAGAATATGCAAATTGGAGAGCACAGAAGCTGAAATTCGTTTGGGTTTAGCTTAACTAATCTCCTTTGGTCACAATTTAAGTTTGATGTAGAAGGAAATCCCATTTTATACACACAGATTTAATCTGGTTTTCTAACCTACAGTACAGAATTCACTGGTAGGATAAAGTGATAATGGAAGTCCATAAAATATGCAAAGTAAGATGTTAGGACATGGACAGCTACACAAAATACAAGGAGCTCTCAGACATTTTCTACACCTGCCAATTCCCAGGAAAGGGATTTACCTTTGCCACAAGCTGCAGATGCACCGGTCTAATTAATACATGCGCAGAATATCTGAGTGTCCTTATAACAGAGCAGGAAGGCTGTATGTTGGTCAACACATGGAACAATGGGATTTTAAAGGGAAGAAAGAGAAAATTATTTTAATTTGACTAATCACATTTTTGTCAGAAATTGGGTCATTGAGATACCTGATGCAGCCTATAGGAAGCAACAGCAACATAACCACTTCCAAAAATCAGCAAAATGAAAACTATAGTGAACAACAAGACTAAAGGTCTTTGCACACCAAGTCCGTATTGTTCGTATGCGCTTTTTTTAATCCGTCATCCAATAAAAAACATTACGCACAGAAATCTTGCACGCTGATTCCGATGCATTTTATCATTCTGTTTGTTGCGAAAATTTGCAACACGAGAAAAAAATGAATTAATTAGGCTGCAATAGAGAGCGCTAGTCCAACACGGGGCTAATGAATAATTGATGTTAGCAAGAAGCTATCGTTTAGCTGCCGAGAGCACAATGACTAGAGTCTAATCTTTCCTACATCCTTTGTTTTGCAACCATCCCCGCATCTAGGCTGTTCTGCAATCACCTGCTACAATTTATCTTTAAATTTGACATCTCTGTATTCTTTTATCGTAAAGTGCTTTGTGCCAGGAGATGGAGTGAATGTTTATCATGCCATTTTGGACGATGACGTTCGCACAGATGGTGGCCAAACAATCATCTTTTGCGTTTTGACAACTGCAAAAAAAACACAGAAAATTGAACGTGTTCCGAAAACTTTAACAACGGACAAAAGTTTCGGAGTCGGTGTGTAAATGTGATTGACACAACGTGAGGTCGTATTTATTTTTAAATGTGCGACAATTTTGGACGAAAAATTCAGACTTGGTGTGCAAAGAGTCTGCAGCCATGCTAGTGGCTTAGTGAGACTGTAGCTAAGCACAGCGGTGCTCCCATCAGCATGCTAACATGTTCACAATGACGATGATGGCATGTTAAGCAGGTTTAATGCTCACCATCTTAATTTAGCATGAGTAAAAAAATTTACACAAAGTACAAATAAGGCTGATAAGAATTTCTGCAGATATTTGGTCATAAACCAAATTATTGGAGAAACTGAAATTTAAGATGAAAGATCAGGGGGTTCAAAGTTATAGCAAATAATCCTCTGAATGAATGTGTGCACCAAATTTCAAGACAATCCATGTAATAGTTGTTGAGATATTTCAAGAAAAACCTAAAGTCAACCGCATAGTGGCGCTAGAGGAAACATCAGTTAATGATCAAAGGAAGTAGGATTCATTGTCTGGGAACTATGAATATTTGCTCAAAATTTGCTGAGATATTTCACTCCATATGTTAAAACTTTGACGTTCTGGTTGCACTAGAAGAAAGGTTCACCTTAGTCATTAGAATGCATCCTCTAGGGACCATGAATGTCTGTACAAAATTTAATTGCAATACATCCAATAGTTCCTGAGATATTTAAAGGGGAACTACACCCATTTTCAAAATTCATACATGTTATTTCTATGGTCAAAGATAGTCCAAAAAATATTAGTAAACATGAACAACTCTCTCCCAAATCCAAAAAGTGATAAAACTCAAATTTGTGATGTCATGGGGTATAAAGTGCGGAGCTGCTCCATAGACAATGAATGGAAAAAAATGTTCTAGATGACACTGAGAGCATCCAGGGGAATGTTCTGACTATATGGGAACATTTTCTGTTTCACAACTCACTACACTACAATAGAATAAAGCTCATTTCGGTATAAAAAAGAAAACAAACATTCTGTGGGACCACGAAATCAGTCTTCCATTCATTGTCTATGGAGCAGCTCCGGACTTTATACCCTATGACATCACGAGTTTGAGACTTACTTCTCTGGTTTCTGGCCTTGAGAGAGAGTAGCTCATGTTCACAAATATTGATTTAACTTTCCTCGGCCATGGAAATAACATATTGGAATTCTTAATTTAGGTGGTGTTCCCCTTTAAGTCTGTACTAAAGTGGACCCACCGACTGGCATTCCGACATTGCCGTAAAGCCTTACTACCGTTGCTAAAGAGAAGAGAAACAACATGATAATGACATGGCTCTGTTGTTGTGCTGATGGAATTAGTGCTGTGGAAATGGACATTATACGTAATTTATTTAGACCACAGGCAAACATCCCGAGAGGAAGTTTGCATTAACAGCAAACAACATCAACAAATTAAAATGAAGGCAGGATTCTTACTAATATATGATATAATAAAACAGGGAAAATTAGAAATAATGGCCTCTCTTATATAAGCTAGTTTCAAGGCTTTCATACTTCTGTGATTCTACCATTAATCTTATCTAAAATGCAAGTAAAGCCTGTTATTAATATGTCTTTCCTCTTGAGAAGTAGGCCCAGAACAGAGGGAGAATTTCAGCAATGCGCAATAAATAGCTGAGAAAATGAGGCTCATGGGAACAAGAGGTACGGCCCTAGATTTTCCTCCCTCAGTGACATGTTGAATAGTTCAGGAGTTATGTGCAAAGTTGTGGAAGATAATGTCTGGTGACATAGACTTGTTGTCACATTTTTCATCCACTACTATCCAGTCCTATTGCATTCTGATCACACCTCTTCAGGCAGATAACTATTTCCTCAGGATTAATGCCCCAGTTTCTGCATCCTCCAACACATCACAGTTAATGACCTTGATTTAAATCACAAGAATGTATGTAGGAACTCATATTACTTCCAAACAAGAAAATAGATCAGCCTTTAGGTGTTGTTTTTGTCTGGCCCTGTGCTATGCAACTTTTGGCCTGCAGCTATCAGTGAGATAGGCAATCGCCTCTACTCTTGGTTTGATTGATTCAGTGCAGGTTTCCCAAGCTGGGACATCTCACTCATGCATATGCGGTTTCTCATTTCTGCTTTTTTTTTTTTTAGTTTTAAAGTCAGACACTTTCTGCACTTGCTTGATTGCAAAAGCTTAAAGAGTTTGACACACTGAATAATCGTGTAGGTTATGTGGCTTTTCTAAAGTGAAAGGTATGATAAGCTCAGAGGATGAATTAGTGCTGCTTTAAAGCTTGCCACCAAATGTTTTCAAAACTTCCAATAATTCCAAACATCTAGGCTAAGCTGGTGACATCATCACAAAACTGACAAAAGTCAAGAAGAAGCAAAGCAAACTGCTTATAGGCCTATTAATGATTTTAGGCTCACAGGGGGGTGAATCCTACAATGTGTGACATTCACATTGCACACACACCTCCCCCTCAAAATGCATCAACACACTCGCTCTCTGTCAGTCTTTCTCTTTGTCTTGATTTCACACACCTGAAATACACAACCACAAAGTTTCCATTGGATGACTCTTTGCAGTTATTTTAAGCCTAAAGGCCTTTACACACCCACGGGGTGACGAATAAACGACACCAAAATGCAAAATACTCGCCTGTGAATATTTTGGTTCGGACTACAGAGCCTCCGTATTGTTGTACACTATAGTGAACATTTTGAATATGTCCGTTCCGCACAGCGTGATTGGTTGGTGCCTTTATTCGATGGGGTTTGCGGAGGACGAAACAAAAAATATGAGTTGTTTTCTCGTTTCGGCCACTTTGGATTTAATCCTATAAACAAACGTATCAAAACATACAGTATGCAGACCATGTGCCTCAATGTGATTGACAAGCCCTCGGTGCAGCTGTACTTCTTCGTCCTCTCATGTTGGACTGAGGGCAGACTGGACGCCACAGTGACTCACTATCGCCTCTCGAGGTACAAGTGGTATTACAAGACAGGACCTGCCGAGGCTAGCTGGACTAGCATGCTCATTCCAGTAGATATCTCTGCAACACAATACATAGACCTCTTTGACATAACGTCAACACTATAACCTCTTCACATTCTGATAATGTTAATTCCTTTTTTTTAATGTTTTAAACTATAATTCTGGCCATATCTTACACATTGCACCTTTAAGATGCATGTTAACCCTTTGAACTCTGCAACAGAAATGGTCTGCCAGACATTTCTTGGAGTATCTTCAAATTCTTCATATCCCTAAAATCTGTACAACCTCAGCTAAAAGATTATATCAGTCAATAAACTGTAATAATTAATGAAAGTATTGAAATTGTGTCATAAATTAAAGAAATGCAAGATACAGAATACAGATCTGACATGTTTTTCATAAAATGTTACTAAATAAACATACAAAACATATTAATCCAAAAGATTTTTAAATGTATAAACATGAATAAAATATTTAGCGAACCATAACAAACCATTATGACAGTGTTGACCTTTTGAGGGGACAAAAAGCCAAGGAGTCAAAAACAGAGGAGGCTATGAGACAGCGGTACAAATATGTCTCTTGAATATATTATATATTTATTACTTACTTATGCCCCGCCCCACCCCCAAAATAAAGCTCAAGATGAGGCTTGTTTTTCAAATGAATAGCCCCTACTTACAGTTTTAAAGGTTCATCCATCCAAATACTTTTTTTCTGACTTGTAGTTTTAAAGGTTTATTCCATGCAAATACTTTCTGTCTAACGACTTATAGATTTGAAGGTTTATACCACCCAAATACTACTTTCTAGAAGTCTATTCTGCATTTGCGCTTTAGGATTTCTGTATTTTCAGCGACGCTTTACAATTAATTTCAGCTGTCAGCATTCAGCTGCAGCATTTTCTGCAGGAAATGCAATCATCTCGTTCTATTTAAAATTCTCAGCTTTACTGTGTGTTACTCAGTCCCCTCAGTAACATACAGTAAAGCTGAGAAGGCAACAGTTATCAAGTCCCCCAGTGAAAAGTGTCACTCAGTACTTAATTTATCACATTTTCAGCAACGCAACAAACAGAAGAGGTAATGGTAAAGTAACACCTTTTATTTTGAGTCACATATGTTTTAGACCTATTACAGACATAGACTGTCTGCGAACTCAATGCACTGCTGTTGCAAAAGTATACCAGTCATCATATATGTGAAATTAGTTTCCATGCAGTTTTAAACGCGCTCACTTTATCAAAGAAAATAAAAGCATCTGCCTTCAATCGTTGAGCTGTGGAGGAGGAGAAGAGACACTGCCATGCTGGTGCAGTTTGAGGTTTCTGTTGGGAACATATATGTTTTTAAAGTGAAAACACAGATGGTGAAAGTCCAAAAATGTACTCAAATTACTTAAGATCACAGCCTGTTAAATAATACATAGAAAAATAAACCAGAACTGGTATTAAAATGGGTAGAAAACTATGCAGTGTGTTTCAACCAGAGTGTTCCAAGACGCAGCAGGTTGCAGTGACGCATGTGTGACAAAGCTGAACGCATGCATGCACAGAGCCAATAGACAACAGCTTTAACTGGAATGAGCGCATTTATGACATTTATGTCCATGAGACAAATGACTAACAATCATGAGTCACATGTGGTGAAGATAGGCTTTATCCTCCAAATGTGATGTTACTTTGATACAGTATAAAAATCATAGCCTATAAGATGTCATATTATATACAGTATATAAGATCAGTTACCACTACACAAGTCCATTTCAGTAGACAATAGGTTGTGAAATGTTACTCTTAATTATGGGAATCTTTTTTAGAGTTTGTTACATATAGAGTTTTTTTTTCTATTAAACTCTCAAAGTTGTGAACAAACAGTAACATCTGGATTTGATCTCATAAGGCCTGAGGAGTCTGACTAATCACCAAAGTAACCCAAGTAAACTATTGCAGATGTGAGATAATTGCCGGGACCGGCTCCAAATAACTTCATTTAAATTAGCAGAAGTTACTCTGTCAATATGAGGGGTGATAGGTGGTTGGCCTATCTCATTTCCCTACCTCTCTTCTATGCCATTAGAAACTTATCAAATGGCATGAATGTATGCTCAAAGTTCTATGTCCACGTTCTAATTTAATTTATCACACTTTAAAACTGGGTCTGTGTTAGGTGGAGAATATGCGCTGACACACATACAGGATATTTTGAAAGACAAACTTGCACAGACAATGGCGCTCGCACTTTGAAATGCACGCTGCAAAGCATCCTCATTAATTGTGTAAAATAGGTTTCTCTCCAAAGAGGTGACAGAAATGGTGTAATGCTGGGCTTCATGGGTAGATATGCTGGCTAATTGGCTCTTTAAAAGAAGGTTAAGGCGTTTTAAAGGCCTCAAATTGGTCTTTTCTCCTTCAGAGCAAGTTTTGAGTGCCAGAAATAATTAGGGCGGTGCTGATTGTTATGGACCCCATATCACACTAAGGCAAAA
This sequence comes from Sebastolobus alascanus, assembly GCA_916701645.2. Classification (NCBI taxonomy): domain Eukaryota; kingdom Metazoa; phylum Chordata; class Actinopteri; order Perciformes; family Sebastidae; genus Sebastolobus; species Sebastolobus alascanus. The sequence continues at coordinate 1,639,787 of CAKAOJ020000024.1, read as the reverse complement.
CAGACAGCAGGGAGGATGCCAAGGGAAGCTTTATGAGTCTCATTTGAGGTAAGCTGAACTGACGCTCATTATAAACTGTGTGAGTTGTGTGAGAGATAGTCAGCAATACAGATTACATAACTATCTGGAGCCTTTAAAACAACCATTTGCAGTTTGTATGGTCATTATTAGTGGAATTGAATTGCTGTATGGAAACACTTTTATTTTATGCATGATGATGTCTCAAGCCACGAGGAGGCCTGAATCTATAGTCAAGAGACTGCCCTCATCCAAAAACACACACCATTGTTCATTTATTCAAATGCTTAAACCAGCGGTATTTATTTTTATTTTTTTGGACAACTTTGGGGTAATGAAACAAGCTGTAAACATAAAACAGACATATCAACTGTTGCTTACACAAGTTGTTGTTGTGTTAGCATGTTAGCAAACTCTTGCATATATTTACTAGGGCTATCAAAGTTAACGTGATAAAAACGCGTTCATTTCTTTAAAGGGAATATATTAACTTCTTACACGTATAAATAATACCGGGTCGGTGTCCCATGCGCGCTCGCGTGTGGGTACGCGAGCGCGCAGACTCCAACACAAACTGCACGGAAGCACCAAAACTGCAAAGTTATATCTAGTGAAGCCAGTCTTGCAAAACAGTGTTGGCTCTTCCTGCTTCGCCCACCCCAGCCGCGGTCGGAGAGGACGGAGTTTCTACTCTGCTCCAGCCTGGTCCTGCTGTCTGCTCCTGCCTGCTTGCACACCGCGCTTGTTCTTACCCGCTCGGCTCGCTCCAACTCCACGTTCACGCGCGCACACTACACACTGCAGAAGAGTTAGTTTAGCTCTGAGAATATCTAGTGAATGTGCAGTGGACGTTTGTGCAGAAATAAATGCTGCAGCTCCTCAGCTAAACTAACTATACGGTATGATTTATACGTGTAAGAAGTTACATATAGTCCCTTTAACACATTAACTTGAATTTCTTTTAATTTTTTGGTTGTAGCGGGCTCAGTTTTAAAGCTAGAGTGAAGATCATATGGCATCATATGAAACTAGAAAACCTGAAGAATTCATTGGTACAAATCATGTCATACTAGCTTGTTTCAAAGGAGGCTAAATAATGATCCAAACTTGTGCAAAATTTTGGCGAGGAAAAACTGGCATGGCCATTTTCAAATGGGTCCCTTGACCTCTGACCTCAAGATATGTGAATGAAAATGGGTTCTATGGGTACCCACGAGTCTCCCCTTTACAGACATGCCCACTTCATGATAATCACATGCAGTTTGGGGCAAGTCATAGTCAAGTCAGCACACTGACACACTGACAGCTGTTGTTGCCTGTTGGGCTGCAGTTTGCCATGTAATGATTTGAGCATATTTTTTATGCTAAGTGCAGTACCTGTGAGGGTTTCTGGACAATATTTGTCATTGTTTTGTGTTGTTAATTGATTTCCAATAATAAATATATACATACATTTGCATAAAGCAGCATATTTGTTGATAAGTGTATTGAATACTAGACAAATCTCCCTTTAGGGTACATTTTGAGCAGATAAAAATTGTGCGATTAATCACGATAAACTATGGACAATCATGCAATTAATTGTGATTAAATATTTCATTCGATTGACAGCCCTAATACAATTCTATTTGGTTTTTCTTCTATAAAAAATAGTTCAAGAATACCTAAACATTTTAACCTTCATTGCAGATTTGTAGACCTAAACTTTTACAGTGTCGTCTCTATTCTTTGGCAATGACAAAGATCAAACATTAATCGTCAAATACCCCTCTGAGCGCTCATTCCGCTCTTGCAGCTGTTTGGGGACTTCCACATTGTGAGGTTCCATAATGCTGACAGGGAAACATGGTGAGCAGTCGGATGTCCTAGTAGCCTCATTCTCCCTGCTAGCAGAGCATGTCCCAACTGTTGTCAATTTATCAATGTATCGTGCACTAGTGGGCACAGTTTGAGCCACCATTAGGACAGGTGCCTCCATCCATCATGGCCAAGTCACTTATTCCACCTTGTCAGGGGAAACTAAATGGAGCTTTTGAAGAAATGTAAACAACTCTCAGTGGACAATCAGAGGAGCCATCTCAACACTCCAACTGGAGAACTGAGTACAAAGAGAGTTCAGTCTCCCATTAACATCCAGGGCCTCCTGCGCTCATGCTGATGTTTTCCCATATGTCCTTTAATTGTGCAGACACACTGATATGCAGCATACGAGCTGTCTAATGTTGCATTTTAAGTGCTGCATGTTTTCATCTGTGTAATTATCCTATTGTCTTGATTACCCAGAAAATCACTGTACTGTGCATCTTGCAACAATTCTTAGCAGATTTTTAGCTTGAAATGATTTTTTGTGGTTTTGCTTCATCCAAACTCTTGTAAATTATGAAAGAAGTAGGGGAAAATCTGTGACAAATGTCTCTTTCTTTTAGATACTTACAGTGGCATCTATTATTTAGTAGTGTGGATTAATAATATAAGAATAACAAAATATTGGGTGCATGTATTCGCTGTACAAGTAATTCATGTTTGAAAATGTGTTAAGCTGAAGCTTGTTTTGGAAGAGTTTCATCTTGACAATTATAATCATGAGGAGTGCTCTTACCCCCTAGGCTTTCATTCATTTTCGTTATACTGCTGCACAATACAGCCAGAGGTGAAGTGAACTGGGTTTTAATTAAAAGAAATTAGAAATTGGGGGTTGCACAAAGCTGTTAATCAATCCCCACCAATCAGCCAGGATGATGATGGCACAACAACCGTCAACAGAATGAAGTGAATGGAGAGCAGTCTGAGATCCGAGCAGATTGATGTGTTTTTTTCTTTGTCACAGATCTAAATAAACATTTGCAGTCATGATGAAAGCTTTAATATCTGCTAAATTCCCACTATTTTGTAGGTTATCCTACACCAACTTAGCCCCCATGCACACACCACATACTACATATTTGTTTCCCTAGTTCTGTTTTTTCTTCAATTTTTTTTCAACTAATGTTAAACAGAGAAAACAAATGAGAAATATGTAAAGTGACAGTGAACAGATTCTACTAACAAGTGTAGCCAAAGCTTAATATACTGTAGTTTATTCCTCTGTGCCACAAGAGCTCCATTGTTAATCACAAATGACTAGAAACACGTCAGTGAGCCACACCATTGCTGGGTGACATGTTCTCTCATTATGGACACTATAGCCGTCACTTTCTATTTGAAATTCAATCCGCTGTTTGAACATAAGAAACAATTTGATATTTGACCTGTAATCGTCTATTTGGTGTCCATTGGTTAGCTATTGTTTTCTCTTCGCTAACGCAAAATTGAGAAAGATAATGAGTCATGCCAGCTTTTTTAGTCACCAAACCATCTGAAAAGGAAGAAGTTTGTATTCAACACAATAGATGGAAAAGGTGTCGCTATTTGCTGACGGAGAAAAGTTCATTCTATGTAGTTCAGGATAGTAATGACTATATTGGCTGCCTTCTAATTAATTCAAAGAATTACGAGTTAGATAGAATTTATTCAAACTCAATTTTTTTTTTAAAAGTGACTTTATTTCGAGTCAATCCGACATACATCGTCCTGGTGCCGTAAATACTCACTGGAGCATCAGATGTGTATTAATCCTTAGCTGAAAGAGCTGAGGAAGGCAGCTAATGGTAGCGCTTTCTTGCTAAGATGGTATAAATCAGTAGCCAGCCAACAGACAAATCAGTAGGATTAAAGATGGCGCTTAAGATAGGTACACTAAATTTTGAGTAGTTGTATGAGTAAGGACAAATCAGGATCTAAATGTTAATTAATGAATTGCTAACAAGTAGTTCCTGAATATCTTTGAATCAAGGACTACAGTGTGTAATATAAAACAGACCATTGTTGAAAATAAGAACAAGAAATTAAGTTGTCTTGTGACTGTTATTTTGTGAGGGATGGATCTGATTGTGCAAGAACATGTGTATCAGCTCAAGAGTTAGCTCACTAGCATCATCTGATATGGGATTGTAGCCAATAATATAAAAAAAATATATATTTTTTTAATAAAATATATCTATATTTTTTTGGAGAATTTTGTCTAAGGCTGTTGCACATCGTCGGCGTTTTTTTTTCATGTGATTAATTTGCACGTCAATATATTTTTTCGAACTGTTTTTTCTTTCACAAGTACTTTCACACCAAATGCGAATATTATGCGGCAAAAAGGCGTCGGTTTTCTGAGTTTTCGCACTGCAAATAAAGGGAAGAGGAATCGGTTGAGTTGTGCCTTTATTTATGAAACAACAACACGAAGGCTCCATTGTCCGAACCAGGATGGCAAACTTTATTACTCCTTTCAACCTTGTCAAAGGCAGCGCAGACTAGATCCACTCCGTCCGTTCTCACCTTTCACAATAAAAGCCCTAGACATATAATAGTCATAGGCGTTTATCTGTCACGCCCCCGGTTTGTAAAGGCCTTAAGGCTGGTTGATTTCTTGATCTGTAATTCTTGATTCCCAAAACAGTGCCTGAAGAGGGGAAACATACTAAAAAGTAGTTCAGCACACATGATTGCACTCATTTCCAAACACAGAGCGTATCTGAAGTGTTACCATTAAATGAAATGGTGCCACATGTGTAAGTGTGAGAGGAGTTCAGTATAATGAGAAAGAAGTATGAAAATTTGCAGCAAATGTGTCCGGCCTCATGAAGAGCACTCCTGTTGATTAGCTCAGAAGCTCTTGTGAGGTCAGTGAAAGCCGTTATGCACATCATACACGTTGAATAATTTAGCAGAACCCAAGTCATTTTTCCTCTAACAATTTGTATATGTATGTTGATGCAAGAGCAAAAAAAAAATATTTTATCTAATTAACATGCTTTTTAAAAGAGTTTTCTATGGTTATAAAATAATAACAATAACAACAGACTGCAACATGATCCACACTCGCTACGAGCAAAGACATGGAAGAAGAAAATATCACACTTTTAATCCAGACATATTTCACCTCATTCTGATATATTGTTATGAAGTGAGTTCAATTCAACGTGAAAGTAATTACATCTATTATATTCAAACAAAATGTTGTAAACCTTTGGCCATGCTAATCACATCTTCTTTTATTCCGAGTGAAGACTCCAGTTGGCTGTTTCTTTCCTTTCATATTTTATATGCTTATTATCTAATTTTCTTTTGAAGGCCTTGATTATTCCCAGTCTGAAAATGAACAATAATTGCTGCCCTACTGCTTACAAAGTCTGGAACAGAAGAATAAAAGAGCAGTCTTTTCAATGGTCAATCAACAAAGAAGTACATTAATCATTATCTTACATTACAATTTCTTGTTTTGTGCATGAAACATGGTTCTGGAAGAATTAAAATGTCTTTTACCCTCCCAATTATGCGTGAGATTTGTAAGGTTACCCTGAAACGTAACATGAACAACAAGGATAAAATAGAATTTACAAAGAGGAGAGTGCTTTGATCACATACTGTATGCCTTGAGGAGTCTTGCCTGAGAGTCTTTGATGTGAATCAGTGCATGAAACACAGGTCCAATTGGCCTGGGGTGACCCTCAAATTTGCACTCTTTAATCATGTGTTCCATGTCAGGTGTATTCAAAAAATGGTCCCTCGTGGTTTATAATTTTATACCATTATGAGGCAAATTTCCCGACAGAAGTGTGTGAAACAATTTGCCACCCTTTAGTTATCAGACAAAACACTACTGCTTGCTGTGAAAGATATTACAGAGGACAGAGACAGGATGGGAGGAAAAGCCCTAACAGTTGTTGTGTTAATACCTTCATAAACACTGGGATTGCAGCACCTAATTACCATCAGATGGATGGAACTTAAAGGTCAGTCATAGCCTTTTATTTAAGCCACGCTACCAACGCGGCTCCAGGGATTTCGATGTTGGTCTGTCCATCCCTTGGTCCAATATTTTGGTCCAGAGTAAAATATCTCAACAACGTGAATAGACTGGATGGATTTCTATCTTCCATCTTGCGTTACCAGCATATTGAAATTTGCGCTTGTCCAACATTGTATTTGACTAGTGCAGTGCCCGTCCGGAACGCGTGCCCGTCCGGAACGCGCGAATTGCTTGGTCCCCAGTGTGAAGCCGTTTGGATGAACGGTTTTGGAAATATGCAAAGGACAGTCATACATAGATACAGTACACAGACAGAGAATACTTCCTTTATAGTTAGATGATGTAGCTACAGCGCCACCTATTGGCCAAAGGGCAGCAAATTTGTCATGGTCAAACAGACATCATACCTACACGTCTACCAAATGTGGTCGCAATAGCACAAAGCATTCAGGTGACAAGACATTTTTTTTGTAATATAAGCCCTGCCCACAGCATTTGAGCTAACTTTGAAGGCCAACTATAGCAAAACTGTATGCAACATCTACAATCCAAAAATTAACTATTTCCGGCTTGGTCCAGAGGTGTTCTATACCAAATTTGGCGACGATTGCTCAAAATCTGTAGGAGGGGTAGGAAAAATCAGATTTGGACACAATTCAAAATTATGGAAAATCAATCTAGATGCAATTGAGCTTGGCTTATATAGATAGGTTTGTTTGGACCCACAGAATCCAGGAAAAAATATTTTCGGAAAGTTAAGGTTCATAAGTTACAGGCCAAAATGTAAAGTTCATTGTTACAGAGACACCATTTGGTCAAACTTCACCACATTCGACGCTGCACTCCCTTGGGTAAAGCCTGACAAAGGCTTTCTAGCCTCCAGGTACCTCACTGCTGAGACGGTCACCCAGTCCAACCAGGAACAGAAAGCCTCCTTTTGAGGAATCCTTGTCCATCCCAGTTCCAAGCATGTAGCATGTACACTTAGCCGCCTTTCATGTTGAAGTATGGTTAAAGTTATGGACAATCCATGGCTAGAGCTGCAGTCCAACTACTTAACACTGATCAGGTTTTTTATCCCTCAGTAAAGACCCCTAAGAATAGTGCTCTCAGGGATACTCTGGTGGCCAGTTAACACTTAGCTTGATCGGCACATGCTGAATTAGCAACACTAGGCAACTACCTTATAGGCCAAGGGCAGGAAGTAGAGTTTAACGTATCTTTCAGTTGGGTCATTTTCTAATTATTGTGGCCGGTCTGACTAAAAGTCATGATAACTTTGTACTTGCCCCCTCCGTTGTAGAGTTTCGGGGGGGAAAAAGCCACTGCTAATGTTAAATTGATAGCAACTCACAGCCCCACACCAGATGCTGCAGTACGTCATAGCAACAGACATTACATTAGCTCTTTGCATTCTTGAAAAATATAAGCATTAGGGCTGGTTTTAACAGGCACCCTATCACTAGTTCTGAGTAACAGACGTAAAGTATGAAAGTAGATCTGTAGGAAAAACTGTAAACTCAACAACAGATCTCATTCCTTTGGCCTGTGTAAATTTCTTCCATCTATATTTGACCTTGCTTCTTAAGTGGCAGTTTGTGAGGCATGTCACATTTTTTCCATTCTTCTGACATATTTTACAATACATTAACATTGTTACCTGGAGCTGGTGAAGTCTGAACTTTCATAAGAAGTAGGAGACGCTCCAGCTATAGGGGGGGATGTTTTTTATGATCTAGAAAAAAAAAACCTGAATACATAGGACAGCAACAGTTCAAACTGAGAATAAAGGTATCAAAGTTTATTCTTCCCCATATCTTTCGACCATTTTAGAATACTTTCAGCTAGTTTATAATGAAAAACTTACATATGGTACCTTAATCTTGACATGGCAAATGCAAATTGTTATCTGTCCATGAACTAAATTCCATTCTCCCGCTGTATAGACATTCCTGTGTGATTTAATAGGCTTTTCTTATTTCTATATGGAGATAGAATTGGAAGACAAATAGGATTTAAGGAAACATATTACCTCTTGTCCCTCTCTGAATACAAAGGGCAGACCTTAGTGCTATCACAAAGAAAACAGCTTAGCAGCAGTGCATTTGTTTTCCATTCAGAGAGAGAAGCACTTTGTCTTTCCAATCGTTACCTGTCTGTGAATCAGTTGCTCCATTAAGGACAGCCTAAAGAGGGAGGTGCTGTCTAGGGCTAAATTGCAATTAGTCGGCCTGCAAGTGAGGCTGGCACCAGTTAACTTGGGATATTGGAGTGCAAGGGCCCCGTAATCAGGCTTTGGTCATGTAGAACAATGCATAAAATTAAATTGACATTAATGAATAATTGTGTAATGAAAATGGAGGAGTAGAGTTAATTGCATGTTACAGTGAGTGTAATGCCCAGATAACCTTGTGTCTAATGCTATTCTTAGTCTGACTGCCAAGGCTCTCACCGTGGCTCCTCTCGGCGGGAAGTCATTAAAGCTAGGGAGTAGATAATGCCAGTGTGCCGAAACCCAGAGTAGCTACAATCTTGCAAAGACTTTCTTTCACAGGCTTTTTTTTCCTAAGTGGGCTATGCTGAAGTCATTTGTACACAGTCTGAATGAAATTAAAGGTCACGAGTGCTACGCATCCATGTCTGGATGGGCTTTTAGAGTGGGGCCCACTCACCCACGGGGGCTGTCACACGGTAGAATGAACACCTTAAGATGACTGAGGGCTAGGATATTCGCCACAGATGAAGAGGATTTGAGTGACAGCTGCTCTGACTAATTCATAAATGTAACCCATGTTGAACTACACCTTCCATTTAAAAATTATTCCAACAATTAGATACTTTGTTCAGAATTTCAGTTTGAGTTGCACTCACATTATCAGACTTATAGACTATTTCAAAATGTCATTGACTGCTCAGTGACAAGACATATAATTAGACATATAATATGTGCTTCCCAACTTGGGGGTCGGGACCCCCTCAGGGGGTTGTAAGATAAATCTGAAGGGTGGCGAGGTGATTAATGGGATAGGAAAGGAGAATAAAAACATGCTATGCTACACAAAATTATTTTGCTTTTTTAAAATTTTTGGCTAGTTTTCACTTTTCTTTTTCTTTTTACCACGTCAGGCCTCTGAAACATTGGACTCTCGCTTAACTTCTGGCACTTCTGGCAATAACTATGTAATTTGGCTCCAATTTTAGGTTACAATTTTAGGTTCTTGTTGCACCTCCTAATTCCAATAAAATGCTAAGCTGACACAACCTCAGTTGAACATAAAAAAATTGGCAATTTGGCAACAGGTAAGCATACAACCATTCAGCATGTTGCAATTCAAGTGTTCTGAGAGAAAACTGGACTTCTGCTCCTCATCATGGCTCTGTTTTCAGGCTTTAGAAAATCTAGCCCGTGACGGGAGACTTTGGCCAATCGAAGGTCATTTCAGAGAGAGAGCGTTCCTATTGGCTGTTCTACTAAAGCAGATGCGCTTGCACGTCCCTGCGGTGAAAGCTTAATTCAACGGCAGAACATCCTGCAGGAAAAGTTGCTATTCTAGCATTGGCAACAAGTGTCTACACTGCAAAGCAACCCAAAAAAGGAAGATGGACCGACAATATCGGCGAAGCGTTTCAGTGATGGAGAGAAAATGTTTCTTAGTTTAGCCTTCTGCTCATGGCTGCAGCTAGCGCTGTGAGCTAGCCTCACGGTTACGGTAGCTATGGCAGTAGTAGCTCAGGGAAAGCTTAATTTTGCAAGATAGCAAAGAAAACAGGATGGTAGTTCCCATAGAATTGCCGCTATATAACGGCATCAGGATCACAATGATGATCGGGATGATGTCTGAAATGAATGACTAGTACTTGTACAAGTTACTATATGAAGCTTGATGTTTGAAATGAATGAGTAGTACAGGTTACTATATGGAGCACATCCCCTTGTCTGGTGGGAGGGGCTTAAGACAGAGAGGGGAGAGAGGAGAGCTGCAGGATGAGGGCTGTATTTCCAAATTCTGGCTTTTTTTTCTTTTTCCCCAGAAAACTGCCGACCCTGGGCTACCACTTGAATCACAATCACAATCACAAAATATGCTGAAAAGTTATTATTGGATTTTTGCCCAATGACTCCAAAAATAAACTGCCTCCCCCAGCTTTAAACTACAATAGAACTTTGATTTCACTTACAATTTGTACTAAATTGCTTAATTCTTTCCAGGAAATCATTAGGAAGTAATGGACCCGTAAAATAAAGTGTTAACAAAATAATCCATGTCATAATCCATTCACTTATGGAACCAGTGATACTGGGTGAATACAAATTGCTTCATTTCATGATTGTACTTGCTAAAAATGTTGGGAACCCCTGCCCAAAATGTACATACATAATAATATAATATTATAATAAACGTAAGTCCACATTAGAAAGTCCATTTGTTTTGCAAGGAAGTGACACAAAGGCCTACGGGGCATAAAGAAATGTTATAAACTCTCTGTGTGGGCCCATCTGCAGCAGCCTCCCAAAGGGAAAAAGATCAGCAATGTATCAATTTACTAGCTGCTAATTTACCATTGTCTCAGCTCATTAAGCTAAAATGCATCACTAACATCACATTATCACAGTAACATGCAATAAATAAAGCTAAGGAAGCAATATTATAGTAATTTACCTTCATCATTTGTGGTAATCACTGATTTGTTTGCTTATTGCTTTTTGCTGTTAATGCACTGAATTATTGAATGCATGTTATCCAATCATCTAATAAGTGGACCCTAAGAAGAATTAAAATATGATCGCGTAGTGTACATTTTTAAAAGGCACCATTTTTTTTTCCTCTCCACACCAATTCAGTATTATTTAGTCTGGAATGACACTGTGGGAAATGTGTATCATTACACATAAAAAAAAAATGTGTCATTTTACTAGGCAGTGAAGATTGTGTTGAAGATTTGGTGCATTCCTTTTTTGTGCCTAAGATTCAATAAAAGCAAACAGCATGAATCATCTCTTTGTTCTAATTTACATTAATGCAGTGGAGTATCTATACCGTTGAAGCTTTCTGTCTGTAGAAATATCAGGAATAGGTACTGTACAGTTATTTTATTTTTATTCAATCAAAAATGCAGATCATAAGAATTAGATATCCATACCGGATCGGTTGAGGCCCGGGCTACCAACTAAATGGAAACAGATGATCCACAGTGGCGACCCCTAACGGGAGCAGCCGACCGAAGAACAACATTTGTTAGAATGATGAAATACAATAACTATGATAAAAGTACTGAGAGTAGACCTTGTTAGCCTTGCTAGCGAAGTGGTTCTAGGGAAGGCGATGTTGGTCTGTCCACCACATCTGTCCAGACTGAAATCTCCAACAACTATTGGATGGATTGGCATGAAATTTGGTTTAGACATTCATGCCCGCCTCAGAAGAATTGTCATAACTTTGGTGATACCTTAAAGGCAGGGTGGGCGATCTTAAGAAATTAGCAAGATTACATTAGATTTTAAAAAATTATTCAGCCAAAAAAAAACGAGCCCACAAGCCCAACTCTTTTCTCATAATCACTACATTTCGGCTGAATGAAATGATTGGACGGGCTTATTAGAGTCCTGTGACAGTCACAGATACCAGATTTTTTTTCTTTTTTTTGTACAAGCGTTTGATTTATTGATTGCTGTTGGGATGAGAATTTCAACTAATATAACAAAAACTGTTTCCAAAATCCTTACCAACCCTGACTTTAACTTTTCAACTAGTGCTGTCATTGGATCAAAATTTCAATTTGTCCAACACTTAACTTTATGACCAACAACCTGCTAAAACTAATGATATTCCATCAGGCTCAGGTGTACTTTGTGTTTAGTGCTAATTAAAAAAATGTTAGCATGCTAACACGCTAAACTAAGATGGTGAACATGGTAAACATTATACCTACTAAATATCAGCATTGTCAGCACATGTTAGCATGTTAGCATTGTCATTGTGAGGACGTTAGCATGCTGAGGTTAGCATTGATATAGTTTACAATACAAAGACCAAAAAATTCTGTTAAAATATTATGTTTTATGAATATTTTATAAACGTGTAAAAAGGTAATTTCTTCATTGTTCTTCTGTATCATCTTTATTCATTGTCATCATGATTTTCAATCAGAGCATAACATTTCAGCTCAGAAGATTAGCCCACATAGAGTCAGTCGTTCGTGTTTTACAAGGGTTTTGAGGTAAAATTCTTGATGGTTTGTTATCTACCATAGTGTCTTTTATGATACTTCCACCAGTAGTCACCAAAATCTTACTCATAGGCGGTTTAAGGGAAACACGCTCCAAATCCAGAAACTCTGGAGAATGATCTGGAGTCACTAGAGATCAGTGCAGAACACAGCATTTAAAAAAAAAAAATTAAAACATTTACTTTCTGAGAGACAGATGAATCTAACATGCGGGTGAAACGAGCCTTTAGTTTTTAACCCTCTTCATTGTCCTGATCAGAACATCGTTTAGACGAAGCTAAAGCAAGGGCCCCTGCTTAAGCAATATCAATAAGCATGATGTCACTGTATTTAGTTTCACATATCCATGCTCTTCAGGATTTCTATCTACTGGAGACTATGTCCTAGATAGACTTACCCTAGATATGTCAATCTAGCCTTTTTTTAATAGTTTTTCATTTCACTTGAATAGCTTTTAGCCCGTGTTGGGAGAGATCCGAAACTGCTGTTGAATTACAGAGATTAACATTCATGTTGATAGTGCACACAAATGTACCGTGGCATGATGTAATGCTTTCTATCTTATCACAGGCACTTAGGGTAGAGCCTCAGGCCCCTCGTGTCCCTCACTGTATGTGTTTAGGTTCATTACAGATGGTGGTGACGAGGCACTGTTTTCCTTGAACAAGTCCTATCTTGTACAGTTTTACAGTTGCCTTGTTTCATTGGTGAAAGAAGCAGGATGTCACACTGGAGGAAGTAGGCTAATTAATTTACAGTAAACCCCCCTCACATTCTTCACTATTATCCACTAACCAGGAGGTTCCCTGTCCCTGGAGAGTTCCGCAGTGAGTTTCTTAACCCCTTCCTTGGAGGAGGATCTTGATGTGATGATTTGGGGGATGCTAGAGTTTGAATGTTGTCACCTGTCCAATCCACTAAACTAAAGTTAAGAGTTAAAATAAATTGGTCCAAACATGCTCAATGTCTACACATCATGTGACACATTTGGTCTTGTGTTACAGCGTACTCAACATTGTGATGTCGCCCCAAACAAAAATCCAACTACCTCAGTGACTAATTTCAGTAATTACATTTGCCTAATGCAGTTTGTTTGATTTGTTTGAAATTATTTCTTACTCTCTACACTGTAAACATGTTCACACTTCCTTCCGTTCTGACTACTGCTACTTACTACCTGAAACTGGCACAAGCCTACTATTATTTCCTTAACCAACATATTAGCAGAATACAATCTAACCCACTTTAGTATCAGAATGTTGGACATTGGTCTTATGTATTTTAGAGAAATATTGGACTTTACGCTCAATTCATGAATCTCATTAACAACACATAAATGTATTAAAGTAGCAGTAGGCAAGATAAGAGCATATATGATTAAAAAAAGTTATTTTTATAAAGCGGTCCCTATATCCTGACAGTAGCGCATGAGACAGGTAATCTGAAAAAAATCATGTGCCTCTGTGTCCTGCGGTGTCCTCCGGTGTCTCCGGTGTCCTCCGGTGTCCTCCGGTGCTCCTAATGGCATCTGCAAGATTTCACAGACCGGAGGAAAACAACCAATCAGAGCCGAGCTGGAGCCTTGCCGTCTCTGAGCAGCTGTCAATCACTCTTGAACTCCGATCAAACAGTCAAACTAGGCAGCGCTGATCAAATATGACTCAATATTCTGTGACTGTAATGCTTATTTCTCATCTCAAATGTTCTCAGAAACATCTTGTAGTGTACTGTTTAGCTGTAAAATGAGAAAATTTGTGACCCGGCAGCCATGTTGAGATCAACTGAGGAAATACCATGCACCGCCCACCAGCCGGAGCAAACTTTCTCATTTTACAGCTAAACAGTGCACTACAAGATGTTTCTGAAAACATTTGAGGCAAGAAATAGGCATTACAGTAACAGAATATTGATTAAAAAACATTCTGCCTTCTGCCGCTTTAACATCATTACTGCAATGCATTTTACAGTCTACATTGGTGGCAAGTTTTAATGGGCTCAAAGGCAGAATATCTATGTATGTGCCCTGTTTCTTTTAGCTAATTTAATTATGTCCAAGGTTAGGGACACTGGGCGGTTAAAAATGGGTTTTGACATCCTGACAATCAGCAGTGGAAGCCCTGACATCTGGTTACAATTGACAGTCTGAACAAATTGTCTAGTAGTTGAAGAGGTTTACAGATTCTGTGTTTATCCCACTGATTGTTTGGCATTGATTGGTGAGAGTTTGTCCATCCTACACAATCAAAATAGTTCTTCATGATGAAAAACTGACCAAAATGGTCAAACAAACTGAAGTCATTGAATTCACCACCTACTGCTGTGCAGAACGCTGTCACAGGGTCTATGATCCCTCTTGCTTGGGTAATGTTGCCGCCCACAATATGAAAAAAAAAAAACACAATTAAAATGTATTGCTAAGTGCTCTTTATTTTCCTTTTCTTTAACTATAGCCTGATTTTTTTTAGGCCGGTATGATATCAATATTTGAGAGTTTAAAAACTCGGACGTCGTCCAATGGTTGTTTTTTTAACATAAAAGCATGGATGTCTTAAATTTGGTTATTGAATAATTGCTACCAAGACACATACTCAGTGGGACATTTTACAGATGATAAAGAAACAGTTTCTAAATTACCGCAAACATATCTTTGGCATTTCTATACTGGAATTTTAAATATATTTTCGAACCATAACTCACATTTTTAATTAAGATTGGAATAAAATTAACCTGTATTCTGACGTGACATGGAGATTTGCACCGTGTCCATATACATTGAGGCGAATGTCTTGGTCAAACTGTCAGATGCAACATTTCTCCATTTTTGGAGTTAGATAGCTATTGTACATCAAGGGGGCCCGTTGCTGGTGTCCACATTGTTTTTAATAGGGTCCTAACAGCAGGTAGAGATCCAACTATTTCTGGTGCTTCTTCTAGGCTCCCTGATGCTCCCTGGGTTCCCTTTCAGGGTTTTTCCTTCAAGCTTGAGGTATTTATGTTCGTTAGATCAAAAGTACCGTACCTACTATTTCCAGTGAAATATTACAGTATGCAACCTTGGACACTACGGCGGCATAAATATCCCACAATGCAATGCGGTAGTGATGACAACATTCATAACAGACGTTGACGGACAGCTCTGTTACATCAGTATCGCTTCAATTAAACTGTAAGTATAAGATTCCACTTTGCTAGGTGAAATATGTTTTTTTTAAATTAATTCAGACTTTGATTCTCACAAATCATCGTTTGGTCACATGAGGTTGGCATGGGTCACCATGGTTACACGTCTCCAACCGGCAAGGGGGCTCTCAGGAAGTGATGACGTAAATTATTGCTCAGTGCGTCCGAAAAGATACATACTACTGTTTATTCACACAAAAGTATGTTGAACGATAGTACGCATATTGAGTATGTAGTGCATAGTATGTGATTTCGGAAAAAGCAATAGCTAAAAGCTACAGCGGGAAGTCGAACAATAATACAAACAGCATATACAATACATACAACAAGCTTTATAAAATACTGTTCATGATATAAATAGTCACAGGATGCATTATGGTATTTACAGAACAGTTGTTGTTGTTGTTGATTACTACTATTCTACTATTGTTCTCAAAGCTTAGTGAAGTACTTTAAAGGGGGTGGGGCTGAGCTGTGAATGATTTTATAAACTAACCGTACGTCAGAGAAAAACATTTAATTTCAGAGGCTCAACAGATTACAGATACAGTGGTGGTAGTGTTGTGGTTTATTGTCCAAAACTTTTTAGAGATTTCTTATAGATGGAGTAGAGGGGCTTCAGAGTGGTTGCACTGGGGCCAGCTAGTGGTACAATAGGCCAGGTGAGAGAAGATCATTGAGTGTAAAAAAATCTGGGCAGCTTCTAGTGTCAGCCATTGGTTTGTGGACTGCCGTTTTGAAGCCTCGAGCTTTGGCTGTCGCCATCTTGGTATTTGGCTTTGGCTGAGGCTTCGCTCTCAGTATGAGCAGCCCATTGCTTAAGTTCTGAACGTGAACTTTTATCCAGTCCACTGCATTAATTTTCACTGCCTGGAGCCCTTTTTCCAGATGTCTCAACTTATGCTGATCTGCATAAATAGATAAATCCAAACTGATCAGGTGGTTAAATTGTTGATGTCATCTTAAAATGTTGATGTATATCAAATGAATTAAAAAGTCGGGGCTTAAAGTCTTCATAAGCCTTAAAAAAAAACTTTGGCGGCACACTGACGCTCACGGCTATGCTGACTTACCTGTCTAAAAGGGAGCAATGAATAATTTGATCACATTTTTCATTTCACTCGAGTGCTGAACAAACAGGAATCTGTGATTAACAGTTTTAATTAGGATTCTAACTTGACAAATTCTTACAGCCTCGCAACGTGCCTAAGATGAATAAATCACTGGCCTGGGATCATCAAGCTGCCTCCTAAGTGAATGTGCCTCGAGATTACTTTGTGATTCCACAAACTGTGAGTCAGCCAAGGCTGAGTGTGTTTAACTAATCCTCTTCCCACCACATGTCAGGTGGAGAAAGTTTATGTCCACTCAATGAGCCGACTACCCCGCTCAGGTATTGGACCCCCAGTGCTCTGCAGTGTTTCTTCTTTGACTCTTGAAAGCTGGATGTCAAAACTGAGTGGAGCCAGTGTTAGTTAGCCTCACAGCATGTAAGATGTCTGCACACCTGGGTTATGTGGGCACGTTAAAAATAATGGCAAAACATTTGGGAAGTTTTATTCAGAAGTCGTGCTTTGGTGCATGTACCCAGCCCAGCTAGTCAGTGAAAACAGAAGAATATTGCCTTTTTTCAAAATGTATATGACTATTTTTTTCAAGGAAGAAGGGAGACAAGACCCTCAAAGACTTTCATGAGGTCCATATTGAAGTCAAACTGAAATTCAATTTATTTTTTACCAAGAAATGTGTTTATTATCTGCATTTTTTGTGACTTGCTGTGACAATAACATGTCTTGTATAACCTGTAAAGTGCAACTATTTTGTTTATGTGACTACCCAACCTGGTATCACGCCAAAGCGCGCATTAGACCCGCCTGTCCACCAGAGGACAGCGTGTCAGTGTCACGCTTTGCCTCGCCGAGGTGTGAATATTACATGTGTGTATGAACCAACAGGGGGCAACAAAACCACTCAGGTTTATGCAACAGAACCACTTAGTTAGGTTTAGGAAAAACGTCATGGTTGGCCTTAAAATAAGTACTTAAACTAAGTACAATACGTACGGACACAACGTAACATAAGTACGGCAATCACGTCACTAACGTAACTTATAAAACAAAACACCAGTCTCGAACACCGGAACCAGTCTCGAACACCAGTCTCCTGGTTGAAAGTCCTGTGTCCACTTTTTATTCTACGTCACTACCTCTGAGCGTAGCATATATACGCAGGATGTGTTTACATTGCAGTCAGTACAGACTACATGGCGTACAAATGATATGACAAATGCCAAAATGGCTTTCTTATTGCACGCTATTGCCTTGCGCATTATCGCGTCATTCAAACTCCTTTTCGTGCAACCGGGCTGCAGGACAGTTGCTAATCAAGGGTGATCCCCCAAAGTTTACCCTCAATGACTATAGAGGTTGATAGAAGGATATAATTGAGTTTCCCCATAGTGCATGAAGGTATTTGAAACACTTGAAACTAAATTGTTTTTGGTTACCTAATTTTAAAGGAACAGTGTGTAACATTTTGGGGGATCTATTTGCATAAATTAAATATAATATTCATAACTATGTTTTCATTAGTGTATAGTCACCTGAAACTAAGAACCGTTGTGTTTTCATTAGCTTAGAATGATCCCTTCATATCTACATAAGGAACAGGTCCTCTTTACAGAGTCCACCGTGTTGCTCAAACCAAACACTGGCTCCAGCAAGAGCCTTTTGCGTTATTATGTTACCCGAAGGCCATCATAGTTCAACCGACGCTCTTGTGAAACTGTGACATATGTATGTATGTATGTATATGGCAGTGTCATCAGCAAACATTGTTACATTGGCTTACAAGTGGCATATCACTGATTCAAAAATAGCAAACAACAGTGGCCCCCAAGCAAATTCCCTGGGGGACACTATATACATGATTAATAAATTACAATTTAAAAAGACTTCCTGTTACCTTAAGAAATATTAAAATAATGTGCACTGGGCATATTTTGATAAGGGTATCTCATGGTTTATTAAATCAAATGCAGCACTCAAATCAGGCAAGACCGCACCAGCCATATTATTACTCTCTGTATCACTCAACCAGTGATTGATCATCTCCATTAAAGTTGTGCTAGTAGTGTCCCTCTTTATATGTATGCTGAAAATCTGAATCAAGTTTCTCACTGAAAAATAATGTGTGACTTGGTCAAACACCACTCTTCCCATTACCTTGACAAGTAGAGACCGAATATTGATAGGACAACTACTGGTGTCCCTTGATTTTAAAAGTTTCCAATCTAGGTTATAGTATTAAACTCGTTTAATCCCTAAACATTACGTGCTTATACTTACAGAACGTGTCAGACGAAACGCTCCATAGAGCACTTTATTTCTACTTTTTTCCCTTTTAATCACTATAAACCTGTACTTACTGTGCATCAAATGTAAATTTATAGCTACAAAAAGTACTGCACTGTAAGTTTTGTAATAACAGTTTGGCTAGAGTTGTAGATGGAGATACGCACCATCCCTCAACCCCCGTGACCCGCCCTAATGCCAAATTTAAACATCAGTAATGTGCACTGGGGTCTGAAATTCCATTGTGAATGTTAGATTTAAATCTTGATGATATGCATCGTAACTATTGTAATCAGACATCCCAAGCTTCGCCTCCATTATTAATTGTCCAAAGCGTAATGATTTATTGTAGTCCTGTAGAATGATTATTAATTTTCTGGTTGATTATACCTGTGGGCGGCAACAACACTGTTCTGCATATAAGCATCTGCTAAATGAAAAAGTATTCTTCACATGAAAAGATGTCCTTGGAGAAACAACAGCTCATTTTTGCTTTAATCAAACATATGTAAAAGTGCTGTTGATTAAGGATACTGTGGCATGCATTCAGAGGGGAAATATGTAATGAACATTATCTGATTATTTTCTTTGTTCAGACTTGTAAAGGAAAGAAAAGTTGTATTGAGCACGCAGTAAAGTCTAAGTAACTGTTGTTCTTCTGAATCATTTGCACGCTGTAACTTGGCAAGTGCTGCACCCCACACTGCACCTGCACCGCAACAAAAACGTGCAGCCCCAGTATATCACACTGGTGTGACACTGGTGGTTTACATTCCAAAGGAACAGCGGAGAGTGACAGGAGTGTGTGTACAATACAAGCTGTTCTCAGCCAGACAAGTCTGGGTACGCCTGAGCCGCAAACAGCAGGCCAAGTTCAAACTTCACTTCAAGAATCACTGGGATCTCAACACTTAGAGGAATGCACAGGTGCAGACACTCAGCAGCAGACAATCCCAGCTAACACTTGATCAGTTTGACACTTTGCAGGGCCGATGCCAATGACAAGTTCCTGTGGAATTGTGATTGGGCCTCCTGCAACAAAAGAAAGAAGTCCATTGAGCTGTTTTTTTCCCCCCTGCCTCCGGTCTTGCAGTAACCTGGCCTAGAAAATCCCTCTACGCTCTCCTGCTCATTTACAGCATCGCAGCTGATGGTTGTGTAATAACACTTTTACCCTGATGAGCTTGGCATTGGTATCCAGTGGCATATTAATCTATCCATGTCCAATTAATCAATGCTGGATCACATGCTGGTGCTCTTACATTTACTGATACCAGCTGACATGTTGTGCCTAGGATCACCTTCCTATAGAGTAGAGCAGTGATTGTCGAAGTAGGGGGGGCTCTCTGCCAAGGGGTCCGTGAAAAGTTTTCAGATTCATTCATTTAAATTATCATGATAGATTTATTCAATTATTTTCAAAAGGCTTCATAGTTCAACGAATAATATATATTTTTTTAATTCTATAGTATAATCAGCCCATTTGCCAGGAACGTTGGCGTTGTAAGTTTCTGCAAACCACGGATACGTTGAATGTGGACTTTTTTGCATATAGTCAGAGCAATGACGAAGTGTATTGAGCGACTGTGATTGAAAGTTACGTAGTATGAAAGTATAACAAGCACGGAAGTCTAAGGGCGGGAGGGGAGAGATGGGTCAAAGAAACATAGGACTTTCGTCCAGGAGTACGACTATGCGCGTTTCAAATAACGTCCATCGGTTCACGTAACGTCTATTCACGTAACGTCTTTTCGCGTAACTTCTTTTCACGTAACCTCGTTTCACGTAACGTTTCACGTAACGTTTCACGTAACGTCGTTTTGCGTAAGGTTGTTTTTTACGTAACGTTTTATGTAACGCTTTGCGTAACGTTGTTTCACGTAACGTTGTTTCACGTAACGTTGTTTCACGTAACCTTGTTTCACGTAACCTTGTTTCACGTAACCTTGTTTCACGTAACCTTGTTTCACGTAACCTTGTTTCCAGTAACGTTGTTTCCAGTAACGTTGTTTCCCCTTAACGTTGTTTCCCCTTAACGTTGTTTCCCCTTAACGTTGTTTCCCCTTAACGTTGTTTCCCCTTAACGTTAACGTTGTTGTACGTAACGTTGTTGTACGTAACGTTGTTGTACGCAACGCTGTTGTACGCAACGCTGTTGTACGCAACGCTGTTGTACCCAACGATGTTTAACGCAACGCTGTTGTACGCAACGCTGTTTTACGCAACGCTGTTTTACGCAACGCTGTTTAACGCAACGCTGTTTTACGCAACGTTGTTTTACGCAACGTTGTTTTACGCAACGTTGTTTTTACGCAACGTTGTTTTTACGCAACGCTGTTTTACGCAACGCTGTTTTACGCAACGCTGTTTTACGCAACGCTGTTTTACGCAACGTTGTTTTACGCAACGTTGTTTTTACGCAACGTTGTTTTACGCAACGTTGTTTTACGTAATGTTGTTACGCTTGTTACGTAAAATTAGTAAAGTTTGCCATGGGCATTTGTTGTTTAATTACGGTAGTTACTTTGTTACGGCTTTGTTACTGTGGTATGTTTTTATTTCAACACAAACCATCTTTTTTCTCATCTTAACCAAGTAGTTTTGTAGCCTAAACCTAACCAATCGTTTCACAACGTTAACCATGTGGCATTGTGCGTTTCTGCAAGCGTGATATGAGGCTGATATGAAACTTATTTACGAAACATTTCTTGGGATTCAGAAACGTCGATGTTCAACGTATCCCGTGGTTTGCAGAAACGCACAATGCCAACATTTTTTCTGACGACTGTGTTGGTATAATAGTTCATAGATTACCTTTTGATCTAACAAATCTATAACTCTCTGCAAATATGTTTAATACAAGTCTAATATCTTTCTAATACATTCTCTTGTGTTGTTCTTTGACATAACTAAGACTAGACTAAAGCCTATAGAAGGGGAAAATACGTCAAATTATTCCATGGGACATACATGAGGGGGTCCCCGGTATATATTCTCTATCTTGTAAGGGCTCCTTAGCTGAAAAAAGATTGAGAACCTCTGGAGTAGAGCACATTGCATATATTTCTACATTTTGCAACTGTATTTATTAATATTCTGTACTAATCAGTCAGAAGAGGATCTCTGAAGAGCTCTATTTGCAGCTTCATTGATCACAAGAGATATCACTGTCCCTCAAACAAAATTTCCCAGGACTTTCATTAACTAAATTAGATTAAATATCCAATTAAATAGCTTCACTCATAAAATTAGAAAGGAAGGACATGATGTAGTGTTTTAATGATACTGATTAGGGATGTTGCTTAACATCACAGCAGTCTTATCCTAAATTAGACCTGCATTTGTCTGGAATAGCACCTCTGACACACACCAGTGCCGAGGAGGGAAGACGGCACTTTGTTCACCCCGTCCTCTCTGGCCACTAAGAAGGAGAGACAGATTAATTAACAGACCTTTGCAGCCAATGAAGACAGGTGGCAATAATCCTGACGAGAGACAGATCTGAAGCCTCTCATACAAAACCAATTTCAACCGCACTCCATTTTTCAAAAGCTCATCAGGGTGAAGAACGAGAGAGTTGAACCTGTGTGGCTGCAGAATTTGTTTCTCTCTGATTGCCTTGTCAGGATATCTTATCCGATGGCAGATGACCAAAACCCCACCCTTCACAGACAAACTCTCTTTCTCTCTCTCTGACACACAAACTGTTTCACACAATGCATTCTGTGTCTTTCCCACTCACGCACATCCTCTCACACTGTCTTACACTTCCCCACAAAGATGCACGCAGACACAGTTGAGGTTCGGCCAACTTTCAGTCGGTGAGCTTATCAAGCTTTCCTTTCTCACATGGCACAAATGTAGTTTACAATCGTAACATAGATATCTATTAATATTTGAAACTGACAGAGGTTGACAAAGCAGGCTGCTCATTTCTACTCCGCAACTTTCCATTTAGCAGGCTAAAATGACTACTGTCACTGGAAGATTTTATCAGCAGTAGCCAGCTAGCTTATTAAGCTAACGTTAGCTCCATGAGGTTTTGAAAACGCTGTCTGCTCCGGACGAGCACCCCATAAATGTATATTAGATATGCTACTGATATGCTAACTCTTGGCCTTGGAAGTAAGGCTCAAACGTGATTGGTCAATACTACTCGGACTACAAACGGAAACCAGAATGCTTCCGATACCTTAAACTTGTCCCGATACCTACAGATTCTGCATTTGTGTGCAGATATCTTTTTATAGAATTTACTACTGTGTGTAGTAAACTAGTTAGCCAGACATGCTAACGTTTGCAGCTTACATTAGACCAGATAAACACACTTTAATCCATTCCCCATACTTTTGCTCTTGCGTTTGGGTTTTAGAAAGGCTAAAAAAAGACATCGCACTCTAAACTCTGTAGATACAGAGTATCTCACTACAGCCTCGTGCACACCGCTTCAACATTTTGAGATATCCAAGGGCTTGCTAAGATTGCTATGATTTGGACAATCATTGGAGGGGTTAGGCGAGCGGTCAATTCTTGCCACGACCACTTAAAGGGAACGATTTCCACTTTTTACTGGTGATTATTTCTTATTTATACACTGCATTGTTTTGTTGGTCTAATTCATCAAAAGTGCTGCCTCTAAACTTTTCAGTTGACTCAGAAAATGTGTAAAATAAAAGTGAACAGGAAAACTAAATTGTTTCCATGGAGGGCATCGATTCTGACTATTTATCTTCGTTATTGTCTACAATACAATGAGGTTATTTATCTGAACAGAATAGACCCCACATGGTTTGCAGCGATACAATCAGCAGCACATTATAGTAATGCTACTAACCATTGGCAATTAGTACATAATAATGTGCTGCACTTGCATTAATGTGATTGAGCATGTCTGCTTTAGGGATATGCATATGTAACATTCTTTCCTTTCCACCACTCCAGCTAACCCTCCTCAAGAGAGCCTCAGTGGTCGATGATAGGATCCACCCTGACTGTCCAAACACCGCTCCCTCAGGGACATTAATTTCCAAGCAGTCCCATGAGTGGGTCAAAAGAGAGAAAGCTCACCGAGCATGAAAAGTAGGGAGTGGAAACCACACTTCTCTGTTAAAAAAAAAAAGTCTCTTTTTTTCTCAGGGAGAAAGTATAATGGCAAATTAATTTCCCAAAGATTAATGTACAAGGTAAATATTTTAGTGTGAGCACTTATCTTCTAAAAAGTCAAAGGATGGACACCTCCTCACTCCCTTCCCCCTGCCCTGCTCTCCCAGTGTGTGTGTTGAAACAGCTAGATGCATGAGGAGTCTAATGAGAGAAGAGATTCCAAGCTGCGTGATGGCTCTCATCAATCACCTTTCTCCTTTGGAGGTGTGATGCCGGTCGGGGGAAGGGGCCACGGAGGGTCGAGTGGGAGGGAAGGCATCAGGCTTTTAATCTCAATAAGTTAATGGACTTTCTAGTCTGGTACTGCTAAGTAGAACTTCAGCCCTGTTGTTAGCAAACAAGCAGCACGTACACGGGAGACTCTGGAGCTGCTTGACATTTCCACATTACACAGTTAATTTGTGTTGCAACTGAAATTAGGAGATCTAACTAAAGTTTGTCGATAAGCTGATAACGGCCAGTTAAAGATTACTAAGTACTGAGTTTAGGAAAACAAATCCAGGTCTCTACTGCAGCAGGTATGTGGTGCACTTCCTTGGTAAATATTTTAGCAGCTTATATGGAAAATGTGTAATTCCTCATTTAGGGCTGCACAATATTGGAAAAAAAATGACAATGCAATATTTTTTTTTATGTGATATATATTGCAATGTGAAAAAATACACAATTTTCACCCTAAATGTTTTCATTTTAAAGTTAAATACATCAATCTGGTGCACTTTGGGAGCAAAATTAAGGGGCTCGATCTATAAAAAATGTTGTGTTCTAGTAAACAATTTAATCATAAATTCATTGGTTGTATAGCAACTTGCAACGTTAACCTGATGCACAAACAGGCAATCGAGGCCTAAGTTCACCCGCCTGGTAGAGTTAGTAGCCACAATGTTGCATCCATTGTCATGGACACATCAGCCACTTCAGTCTCCACCGCATCATTTAGTTTAGCTGCGAGTTCGTCAGCTGTGCGTCTGCCTGGCATCTTTCAGGGTATCCGCCAGTGTATTGCAACCCCGGCGTAACGTTAGCGAGTGTCCGGCCAAGAGAGAGGGAAACAGTCCGTGTGGAGAGCAAAGGAGGTGGAACGCGTTGGCCGAAATGCAGTCAGGTCTGACGATTATTTAGCTTTTATTGGTTTAAAATTAGCTTGTAAACTGGCTACTTGTGAAACCATCCGGTCATACACGTCGTCTCTCAACTCAAACTCCAGTCTCGCGTCTCAAGTTGCTAATTGGACTGTAAACAATGAGCAGCACAAACAGGAAGTCTTGGTCCAGATATCTGTTGGCTACACCGGAACCCCAGAAACATCGCCCCTTGCAGATGGGTTCCAAGATTGCTTATTGGATTCTGGGAAGTTTATTGGAACTTTTTTCTCTTGTAAAACTGAAAGATATTATTTAAAAATGCAAAAGCTAAAACATAAATCTAACCTGTGTTTTTTCGATAGTAAGCATCTGGAGTTTTTGCCTGGGACCTGTTAGCTTTCGCTAGAAGTCTTTTTTGCCTTATTCTAGCACTTACTTAGCATGATATCATGTACTGTATGTAACCATCAAAACATGTTTTAGACTTTTTTTTCAGGGTTTTCATCTTCAAACATTCAGCTGAAAACATTAGAAAATCAGTCACAGATTAGATGTCTACTCAACTCACAGAGCTAACGTTAATTATTTAGCTAGCTACTGATGATATAATCTAGCGACAGCTGTAATTTCAGATGGAAAATGATGATATGCTAAAAAAGTGAAGCATATTCTTTGAAAATACAAAAGCTAAAACATAAATCCAACCTCTGTGTTGAAAGTTTTTTGATAGTTAGCATCTGGACTGAGTTTTTGCCTGGGACCTGTTAGCTTTAGCTAGCAGTCTTTTTTGCCTGATTCTAGCACTTAGTTAGCATGATATCATGTACTGTATGTAACCCTCAAAACTTATGTTAGTCTTCTTTTTCAGGGTTTTCACCTTCAAATGAGTGGAAACTGAAAACATTATAAAGTCAGCCACAGATTAAATTTCTACTCAACTCACAGAGCTAACGTTTATTATATCTAGCTAGCTACAGCTGATATAATCTAGCGACAGCTGTAATTTCAGATGGAAAAAGTGAAGGCCACTTGCTAAAAATGAGAAGCCTGCTTTTGTCTACTTTTGTCTGAAATCATGGACACGTTGTTTCCAAAAATTACTCTGAATTTTATTATCAATCTTCTGCCTCCATTATCACTGTAAACTGCATACGTGCCGTCCTAGAATTCAAAGCTTGACAGGCATAGCAAAAGTAACAACAGAGGATGAAATTGAAAATTATACAGTGGTTAATCTGACCATGGTATGCCTTATCATTCCTTTTTCTTTGTAGCAGTTTGTTCCACCCTGAGCATTGCATCTGAGAACACTAAAACCTTTATGTTATTAGTGTTTGATATTATATCAGAGATTAAATGGCAGGTCAAACATGTGTGACCATGACTTTATAAGGATAATATTGTATTTGTGCCTTTGTCCCCTTTGCTGTACCAGTGTGACAGCTCTGGTTAATTAATTATCTCCATGCTGGACAATGTGTTGTGGTTGTACTTCTGGAGGGAGAGGGGGTAATGTGGAAAATATGCAGAAAATGTATTTGGGTTGACTGTCCGGCTATTAATAATGATTGTGTTTGGATAAATAGTGCCCTACTTTCAGAATCTGTGGATCTAAATATTCCCAATGGGCTGCCTCCCTCCTGTATTGATTGATTGGTATAGTGTTTAAAGGTCATAGTCATAAAACATCAGGATGTAATTAACACACTGTGATTTTTAACCAGTGGTTAATGCATTGCGTGTTGACTTTTTAAGTTATAGCTTCTCAGTCTAGTGTTTGGATTACCGCGTGTTATTTGAATTTAAGATTAGGTGCGGAGGAGATGTAATTTGGTGTTCCTCACCAAAAAGGGGCAGGTAGGTCTGCCAGGCCTGTGATACATATCCTCATATAGTGCGTCTTTAATCATGGTTTCCTTCAAGGAATAGATGGACTATGGTGTCTCCTTTTCCTCTGAGCCACTAGCCTCCAAAATACTAAAACCCTGCTTACATTCCATGCAGAGTCACGTGGAGACAAGAAAGATGTGATGGTTACTTTACTCAGCTTCTTCACAGATAAGTTAGTTTGGCTGAGGGAATACAATGAACGTATTGAGCTGCTTTTAACCCAATTCAAACTGGCTTGGCCTTGATATGACTAAAAGCTGATGTCCCACTGATGGATGTGACGCTAACAGCTTCATTTAAATGTCCCTTTTCAGGGTTGTCACCAAAATGGAGGACTGACCACCACATTTGGTTCAATTTTGAATAGCTTGTGTTATCATGTTCCAATAACAAAAGAAAGCCTTCACCGTGTGGTAACACATTCGACTCTGTTGTTACCTCGGGAGTTGAGTCTATTCATATTTCCATCTATGATTGAAAACACGTGTTTTGGTTTGTGAAGACATTTATCTGAATGTCTGGGCTTTCTTTGGCAGAAAGGATGGAATAAGCTTACTTTTTTTTCTCCAAAGAAACTGGTGTGCATTATGAAACCAAATGCAAAAAGATTTATAAATTCATCATTAGCTTTTGATTTATATATGATTAATTTAATAATTCATTTGATAGAAATCTAATTTCAAATTTAATCATTTCTGAATTATTAGTTGCCATGTTCCAAATGAATTGAAATTGATTTTTTTTAAATGTAATGACCTGCCTGTGAAACTGATCTACAGCTTTGGCTTATCATGTTAAACATCAGCCAGAATGTTTAAAATTGTTTTGTTTATTAGAGCAGACTCATTTGAAAAAGGACCAGTTTTACCAGGGATGCTGGAAGTCAGTCAGAGTTGGGGGTGATGAGAGAAAGTCAGTCTATATAATGACGTCATACTAAATGCTGCGGAGCATTCATGTATTTTGCTGAATTGCCAGGATCATTATATTTAATATTAACAACATTTTACAGTAATTTTCCCCCAAGAAAAATTGAAGGTTTTTTACTTAAACCTATGCAATTTAACATAATTTTGGACCATTATTATTGCTATAGATAACGCCCAAAGACAAAACTTTCAATAGTTGAATCATTATTTTATTATTTAAACATAGGCTACCACAGCCTTCTGTTGAACATTTAATTCTTGTGGCAGTGTTTGCCCTGTAAATTCTTATTCTGTACATCAAAAGAGCAGATTCAGAGAACTGAACATGGTTTTATCAGTGCGTAACATCGCACATAAACAACCAGTTGTGCCCCAGCATTTAAACAGAATGACTGGTAGGTAATTCGCTCAAATTGCCAATATTATGTTCTGCTTTTGCAGGACGTGAACCTTGTGTCGATAAATTACAACCCCATCGTTCTCACCCTCCTCCCCCGTCCCGTCCCGTGCGTCGGCTCTTCCCGATGTTCTCTACGTTGGTTTTACGCAGCGCAAAAACGCGCTGTAATGGCAGGGAAAACCCTGATTTTAAAAAAGCAAACTTGAACGTCAACATACTGTATGTCGAAGCAGCCACAGCAACTACACAGTCAACAACACGGAGCATGAGAACTGAGGGGAAGAGGGAGTGAGGCAGTGTATGGATCACCCATAACCAGGTTACTATGGCTTATAATAACGCAGGACAGTGAGGATACAGCCAGTTCATACAGGAGACAAGCGAGGATCTACCGATGCACATTCACCCCACGGAAGTTCATATGAGACCATATTAAAATATTTTAATAATAAGCTATATTATATATAAACAAACTGGACTTTGGGTTTAAGTGTACTCAGGCCTGGTCCCTGATGTGAAAGCCCCCTTACTGACTTGCGTGGCTACAATGGCTCAAACCCAATGGATCCAGTAGGACAGGATGAAATGTGACACTAACACAGGATTTACAAATTCCTTGGCGGTAATGTTTATCTGACAATCCTTACTATGCATTCACAAAGAGAGATCATAATCTAAAAACATAAAAACAAGTGTTTTGGTTTTCATTTGGCTGCACCACTGCTCCACCTTGAGAAGGGAGAATTCACCACAAAAGAACCCGATATGAGTGGAAACCACAACCCAGTAATTTAATCAGAGCGACTTAAATCAAAGGAGGCAAAAGTTCAGGATCTGAATGCAATGAAATGTATCAGTTCCTTAGAACCTCCTGACATAGCTCACTTGTGGAGGAGCAAGCCTAGACAGAAAGGCCTGAATAATGAAGATGGATGCATTCTGTTATCAGGCAGCCACTTACTGGGGCCTGATGTAACCTTAAACATTGAGGATAGCTCAGTTGCACAAAGAATCTAATTAATGAATAGCAGCCATGAAAGAGGACAAGGCAAGTGTGCATTTGCAGATGAATTCCAGACACTAATCAAACGTTGTTCGAGTGGTTTGGTTTGTCTCCAGAGCAAGGCGATATTTGGCAAGGATTTAAGGCAATGTTTGCATGCTGGCTTGATGACTGCATGCATGCTTCAGTGTTTTATGTATGTGACTGTGTGAGTATTTTTTATGTTTGTTTTATTTCTGTTTAACTGTTTACCAGTGTTGTGTATACAGTTTTTGAAGTGCCAAGCCAGAGGTAAAAAAAGGACTGGATGTACAGAACAGTTTTGAGGTTGTATTATTGAGTTAATTCCAACAATAGGGGTTTGTTTACACTCCAGTATAGGCTCACACTATAATAACTAGGATTTCTACATAGAGAAAATGGTGTCCTGTTTTACTTGATGCCGCTGTAGCTCAGTATATATTCATTGTTTTAAGCTGGAAAAACAATTCACAATTTAAAACCCAATGGCCACTACTCTAGTTTGTGAGTAAGTCACCATGGACAGTCAGTGTACATTACCTTGTAATGGTATCAGCTTGTTCTCATTCCCAGGGCGTCAAATACCGACACTTTGTCACGGCCGTCGGCGTTTGATGCCGCCGCAAAAGGGTGCCTTGTGCGGCAGTAGGAGACCCACCGGGCTGTCCATTAACTACAATGTAAACCCATCCGCGGCAACAGTAAACGCACAGGGAAAGTGCTGTGGTGACGTAGTTTAAAGAGTGAAAGAGACAGACAGATAGGGCGGGAGTTGTGACAAAGCGTCAGTATGTGACGAGTTGGGTTGAGAACGTGTTGGGTTTAAGGTGCAAAACTCTTGCCATAGGCCCTGTTTACACTTGGTTCTAAAAATGTGTCTTGGGGGATCGGATCACAAGCGCAAAATACAAGTGTTAACGATCACCAAATAAATAATAAAAAAACCCCCAAAAAAACACCAAGATTCGATCACTCAGACCACTTGCCGAGGTGGTCTGGGAACACATATCTTATGTAGTGTAACCGCTAATGCGTCCTTGTCGGGGACACAATAAAAAAATAAGTCATCGGCTCTCCTTTTGTTCCTCCTTTTTCTCATCTCCAGTTGGTTCTTAAATCGCGTAAGCTGGCTTCGTCCACGACATCTGAAAATTTCAAAAAGCCCATAGAGATATTACGAGTTTGTCAAACATCTTTGGGTATATTTCTTACCGTGTTCCAGGCAAACCAAATTGCCTGTCTGAATTGTTTTGATTTCTTCTTCTTCTTTTAATTTTCCAATCCAATCACAAGTGGTCACTCGATACGCATGTGGAGGCGCATCCTAATGCCAGGTTTGAACTGACATAGGCCTACTTAAAGCTGTCCATTATTGCCAGGTTTGAACAGGACTTTAGATCAAGAGTTAATGAGGTAATAGTTAATGACTCAAATTTTGACAAATGTGGATGTGATCCATGTGATGCATTCTTCACTTGTTTAGAACACAAATATTCAAATAGATCAGCTTTTATGCCCATTAATGTCTATTTCAGCCAGTTGCAGATACAGTCGGCCAATCAGAGCTTTATGGGTGGGATCAAGAATGTTTAAAGGTATAATATGTAACAGTTGCTGGTTGCTGCTTTGTAAACTCACGGCATTCAAAGTTGGCCACTCCTCCTCGGCTGAGCGAGCGAGGGAGAGAGAGAGCAGTGATGGTCGAGTGAGCTATAGAGTGAATGGAGAGAGGGATCGGCCTTAGTGAGAACAAAACAGTGAATCAGAGAAAACGTTATTGCTGAAATCCTATTAGGCCTATGAGGCTATGCTTCGACACAGCTGTGATTTGAGCTAAATGCTAATGTCAGCATGCTAACAGTGACAATATTAAAAATGCGGATGTTTGGCAGGTAACGCTTACCACGGTCCCCATCTTAGTTTAGCATGTTAGCATGCTAACATTTGGTAATTTGCAACACATAAGAAATACATAGACTAAAGTTGGAGCTGATGGGAAAGTCATTGGTTTGCAGATATTTAGTCATAAACCAAAGTATTGGACCAAGTGAAATGGGGATAGATGCCTTCACAGGATTCCATGACAATCCATCCAAAAATGTAGATATTTCAGTCTGGACCAACTGACCAACGATGCCATCCATATAGATTCACACTGCCAGCGTTGCTAAAAGCCCTCTACAGTGTTTGTGGCTTTAGATTTTTTACTATTATTATGCATCTAAAACTGAAACCATTCTGATGAATGTTAAGATTTTCCAGTGATTAGACACAACAGTGTGACTGCG
This sequence comes from Sebastolobus alascanus, assembly GCA_916701645.2. Classification (NCBI taxonomy): domain Eukaryota; kingdom Metazoa; phylum Chordata; class Actinopteri; order Perciformes; family Sebastidae; genus Sebastolobus; species Sebastolobus alascanus. Next base: position 1,608,387 of record CAKAOJ020000024.1, on the reverse strand, counting down.
TGGTGAAGTCATGAGACTTTGCTTTCTTCTCTCTCTTGTCCAGTACCAGCTCCATAGGAGTTCTCCATGGCGGTCGTTGAGCTTCCAGTGGCAAACGTGGTTTGTGCTGATCACTGCGCTTGTTCTGCTGGGTCTGGTACCTTACGGTGTTTACTGCATGATGACCGGCTTCACCAGCCCTCCTCCTCCCAGCACCTTTAAAGTGGCAGCAGCCTCTTTTGGCCTGCTGACAGAGATCCTGCTGATCAAGTGAGTGTTTTTTTTTTATTTACTCTGTGTGTATTAACCCGCATGTCTGTACTTTTTAGATGTGTCTGGTCCTGGATGTGTTTTTCTCTGCCAACAATATTTTCAAGTAACATTTCATTTTTATGTGAGTTTCAAAACAAGAAGCGGTGAGTGTCGGTGTCATCCAAATAATCATCTCTAAAAACATGCTGTTGTCCGACCCCCAACAACAAACCCCCCCCCCCCCCCACCACCTCTCTTGTTTTCACTTCTGCTTCTTTTCCATTTTGATATTGCTAATTGGAATGATGCCTGCGGTACTGTAAACCATTAGTAAATGAACAGTCTGTTTTTATCAACATCTAGCTTGTAAATAATGCATTAGATTCCTGGCATAAACAATATCTACTCTGTGATTAGAAAGCAACATATGGCAGATACTGTAATCAGATTACAAATGCAGGTTATGTAATCTGTAGTTGTCTAAAGCAGTAGTAGCCCAATCAGGCTGCAGATTGCTGAAGAACACTACTTAGATTACTTAGAATTATGTTTGAAAAAAGAGAAATAATAGTCCTAATAGTATGTTTGAAAATAATGTGACATATTGACTGGCCTTAATCAACTGAATGCCGGGTTTAGCCAAGCTCCCCTACTTAATAACATTCATTGTAAAATATGATGGGAGTAGTAGAAGTGATGTAACTCTCCAATCACCCTAAACTGCTTTTCGTGCCAGTAGCAAAATTAAAACTTTGTGTTCTACATCCGTCCTTCCTCCAGTATTTGTCTTAACTAAAATAAGAGAGGCTGTTTGTAATTAACTCAACAAGGCTCGTAACTTTTTTTTCCCCCCATTAAGCGCCTTTGCAAGGAATGTGGCTAGTGAACTGGTAATTAATAAATATGGTTGCACTGGTAATGTGCTTCTGCATCATTATGTTGCTGAAGCCCTTATCCACGCTAGTAATGAGCTGTAATTTTATGACAGGAAATTGGTTTGTTTACAACACATTCAGCGGCTTCAGACGAGTTACATTCTTGGCAGATCTCGGCTGCAGGTATTCGCTCATTGTTTGAGTTGAAAGAGGTTCAAATATGTTGTCATGCCAACAGTTATGCTGTTAAAATACTAACACTTTGTTAATGTGCGTGAATCATTCAAAATAACTAAGCTGTTGTTTTGTTGTTTTGAAGCTTAACAGCCCAAGTCTTAAATGAATACAGTAAAACCATTCCTCAGATATGTTATATCACTATTGGGGCTGTTAATCGATTAAAATATTTAATCGCGATTAATTGCATGATTTCCATAGTTAATCGTAAATTAATCACACATTTTTTATCTGTCCAAAATGTATCTTAAAGGGAGATTTGTCAAGGAATTAATACTCTTATCAACATGGGAGTTGGCAGATATGCTGCTTTATGCAAATGTATGTATATATTTATTATTGGAAATCAATGACAAGCACAAAAAATGACAAATATTGTCCAGAAACCCTCACAGGTACTGCATGTAGCATAAAAATATGCTCAAATCATAACATGGCAAGCTCTGTCTGTAAAGGGGAGCCCCTTGTTACCCATAGAACCCATTTTCATTCACATATCTTGAGGTCAGAGGTCAAGGGACCCCTTTGAAAATGGCCATGCCAGTTTTTCCTCGGCAAAATTTAACGCAAGTTTGGAGCATTATTTAGTCTCATTCGCGACAAGCTAGTATGACATGGTTGGTACCAATGGATTCCTTAGGTTTCGTTGTTTCATAAGATGCCAGTATCTTCACTCTAGCTTTAAAACTGAGCCCTCTACAACTGTTATTGCATTACTATTGCGTTAACTTTGACAGCCCTAGTTCTATCATTATACACTGTACATTTATCTGTCTGTTGAACATGCAACCTAAGACACTGGAGGTATCCCACTGCACTAAACAGGTTTTCTGTTCACTGATGCTTACATTATTACTGGTACAATTGGAAGGTTGGTGGGTGCCCTTATTAGCTTTGGTGGGCCTCACAGATCCGTGCCCCATGGTGCTTGTGCTGCCTGGGATGTGCCAGCCTCCTGCTGCCCCCTGTCAGGGTGCATCTCAGTCACTCTTCACCCTGAGGGTGGAAGTCCTTATGAGGAGCAACCCCCTCGTTTCTCACCCACCACACGGCCTGGCTGTCTTAGAAAAGATAAACAAGTAAACAGAATGACCTTTTATTGTGGCGAATCCATGTCATGTACTCATGTGTTCATTTACTTGATGAAATGGTAACATGCAATAACGCCAATCAATTGGCAGGGGGGCCAGAGCATTTCGCTACCTTCACAGTGAGTGAGCCTGTGTTTCTCGGTTACCTGTTGTCAGTTGCTATGGCTACAACACAGTTTAGTTTGCTACAAAGCAATGAAATTGTCCAATTTTGTCATGATAGGCCAGTTCTGAATAGAATATTTGATAAAATATGTCAGTTGAGAAAGTATCTTTTCACCCTAATGAGAAGTTATGGTCATTTTGTTAATTAGTGCAATGCTATTTATCTTTCTCTTCTGTTCCTTTAAAGGAGAAGATTACCAATATTCTATATTTTTCTTATTGTCAACAAATTCCATGGAAAGACCGAAACCAACAATAAATTGATTGCTTTGTTGAATTGTAGGATTTGTGAAATAAATTGTAATTAGTGTGTTTTTGTTAAGTTTTGTGTCTTTCTTTAGTTCAAAAGGAAGTAAGTTGTCCTGCTATCATAAAGACATTTTATTAGGGCTGTCAATCGATTAAAATATTTAATCGCGATTAATTGTATGATTGTCCATAGTTAATCGTGATTAATCACCTTAAAGGGAGATTTGTCAAGTATTTAATACTGTTATCAACAAAGAAGCTTGCTTTATGCAAATGTACCTATATATTTATTATTGGACACAACAACAGCTGTCAGTGTGCTAACTTGAGTATGACTTGCCCCAAACTGCATATGATTATCATAAAGTGGGCATGTCTGTAAAGGGGAGACTCGTGGGTACCCATAGAACCCATTTTCATTCACATATTTTGAGGTCAGAGGTCAAGGGACCCCTTTGAAAATGGCCACGCCAGTTTGTCCTTGCCAAAATTTAGCACAAGTTTGGAGCGTTATTTAGCCTCTTTCATGGTTGGTGCCAATGGATTCCTTAGTTGGTTTCCTAGTTCCATATGAAGCCAGTATCTTCGATCTAGCGTCAAAACTGAGCCAGCTACAACCAAAATATCGCAAGTTGCGCTAATGCGTTAAAGAAATTAGTGGCGTTATAACGAAATTGCGTTAACGTGTTATTGCGTTAACATTGACAGCCCTAGAATTGATCCTACTACTACTAAGTATTGTTTTTGTGGATGACATGTTCTTTCATTACCATGTAGTTTATTTTGATTCAATCTCACAAACACTGTCCTGCTGCTGTAACTACTCACTAGAGGACCAAATATGTATTAATCCGCAACTGAAAATAGTCCCCAACAAATGCAATATTTCACCCTGTTTGAGTAACATTTGCTAAAAACTACAGTGCCCTGCTGTTTTAGTAAATGACTGAGCCTTTTTTTAAAATGAAACTATTAACTAGTGACCCATTTTTAACAATTGACATTGTGCGTAAGAACCAATGGGATTCGTGGAATTTGTTTACAATAACAAAAAATATTTTTCAGTTCAGTTTCTTTGTCTTTCTTTAGTTCAAAGGGAAAGTAAGTTGTCCTGCTATTATAAAGACATTTCATATTTCGACAGAAGAAGCAGGAAAAGAAAAGAGCACAGCAACGTTGGATTAAAGTGCTAAAAGCTACAAATGAATGTAAAAGGAGACCCACTGAATTGTGCATCATTTGTTCTTCCTCACAGTCCTCCTCATTTCCATCATTTGCACTCTGGCTTCCTTTCAACATTTTGAACCTCAAAAACAATCTTTTTTTTGCCGTCCTCCCTCGTGCTGCAGGTCTGTTATTGGACACATTCACAAAGTCACATGACATTTGTCAGGCTTGAACTGCCTTTCAGAAGGCTGTCACACAATATGCGCCCTCTCCTGCCTTTACTGTCACGGCGAGAGTCGGGGCGCTGAGACAGTGCCCTGACCATGCCGCTCTGCACTGTGAATTTTTATATGCCATTGCCTGGAGGTTAGAAACTCTCATTATGCCGTGTTAGATTTATTAAAATAGATTATGGAAATGTTAATTAAGTCATTAATTACATTATTTAAGCAGCATTGACAGATAAGGGTGTGTGTGTGTATGTGTGTGGTGGGGGGTGGGGGTGTCGAGCTCCCTGGGTGGTTTAAAAGGATGTGATTGGTGACAAGGGACACTGTGGAGATGGCGTCTAACCGCTAGCGCTGACATGATACAAAGTGGCCTACACTGCTCTCTCACCTCACGCTACTGTCTACAGCAGTTTGCAGAGCTGCCTGAGGACGAGTAGCTCATCGCCCTTTTGCAGATATAAGTGTACACAAGGGTACAAATATACTTTTTTTGATGCAGCAACTACACATACGTTAGGAGAATTTGGGCACAGAGAGAGAGCAGTGCTTAAAGAGTGCACATTCTGCTTTACATTTTCCTTTGTGTGAGCATTTGGACGAAGCATCTGCCGTGACATTTGAGCAAAGGCCTCAAACCATTTTTCCAAGCCGCTCCAAAGGAAAACACAACGGCACAATTGTAAGATGAATCACCCAGGAGTTGATACTATGGACTCTCTTATCTGTTGACAGTTTAGTTACCACGAAGCACAAGAAATGTGTTTTCCAATTCTCTGAGAATTGAGCTTTTCTTTTCTCTGTCCCATCAAACCTATATTAAGGGAGGGAAAATTGCTCTGATCGCACCTGATAAGAACAAATGATAGATGTTGTAAACAAGCAGAATGCTTCAATTGTGATCTGAGGCATTGATTTGCCTCAGCAGCCAATACCGTGTGGACTGAGGTTATGCATCCAGTCCATCTGCTGGGAGAGGGCATACTTGTTTGATGTCCAGTCCAGTTCAGTTTATGACTTTGTACCAAACAGTTCCTAAAAATTTTATTAATTGTATATTATTGACTTTCCTAGTTAAAGGTGCTCTATTTGATATCCAGAGCATTAATATAGGATCAAACAACTATTAGCTATGTAAAGATATACGTCAGATCAGCAATACGTCATCCAGAGTTGGGCGCATGACCACGCCCCCTTTTGGGTGAAAATAATCCTGTGTCCCTCGTAGATGGTAACAGTGTGAAGAGAAGAAGTTGAAACATGTCTTGTCAAACTTCTACTTCAAACAAACCGGTAATAGTAATAACGCTATGCTGAAGAGTTGCTGTGTAGTTGGTCGCACCAACAATAAATCCCAAAATGCTGATCTCCGATTTGTTCCCCTGTCATGTCCTAAAAAAGATATAATTGAGGGGCTTTATGGCTCCAAGCTATAGACCAGACCATCACGTCATCGCCGCGGCTGCGCTCCCTTTAGGGGGAAAGAAACTCGCTGTCACAGGAGAGAAAATGATGAAAAGCTGTTATGTAGTAACATTAGGTTAATCCAGGCTTTCACATCTGAGGCACATATGATACGTGAATATTCACTGTCAGTGTGGTAAATCGCTAAATGCTGGTGACAGTGACTAGCTTGGCTAGCCAACATTAGCTTGAGTGGGAGGCTGCTGCAGTAATACAGTCATACATTAACGTTACAGCAGCATCAGACTGTCGTCTCCAACTAAATCTCAGCCTATAGATCAAACAGTTGGCTATTAACACGTTAGTTAGCCTAACGTGAATTAATCAGATATGTATAGATGTCTGGATAAGCAATATCCGGCCACTGTGTTGGACGGGGGAAGACTGAAGGAACATGGCGGCGATCAACCTTAATTTATTGAGGTATCGCGAACACTCAGGTTCAGGCAAGGTCACAAATAATTATTAGACATGTGTATAAAACAAACTTTTGTATAACAAGAGATGAATGCATACAAATTTGACAAAATTACAATCAGAACATACGTCAAATTGCATTGAGGTCTATGGCATCTTTGTTTTTCTTTCCCCCAAAAGGGGACGCGGCCTTGACTTTTTTGCGAAGTACCCGTATGTGCCGATCTGATGTATAGAGGTCTAATGTCTACCTGAGTAAAGAATGAAGTCACTCTCCCTCTGTGTGTGTTGTAATCTGAGCTCTTCTGTGCCGGGCCAGCCGCACTTGCATGTTAGTGCACGTGAGCGTGCCCACCTGGCTAGCTCACGGCCACCAATGCGCACTGCTCTCATATTGAGGTTACAGCTGAAAACGCCGTCCCAACCGACGGTGCCGTTGCGGAAGCGTAGCACCCACCCTCCGGTTCCCCCCCAGGTAAACTCTGTTAGCTTTGTCAGCACTGCTGCTGTTCTTTTCACAGTTAGCTTGCGAACCGCCGCCATGTTCAGAGCCATGCTGAGGCAATAGAAATGCTTCCAATCTCGCATTTAGCACCTTTAAATAATGAGCATCAGTCTTGATTCCTCAGGTCCTCCATCAGGTTGCAGGGCAGTACTGGAAGGTGTATGTCTTGATATTAAGTGGCTGCTGATTGTAGGAAATGATACAGTACGAGGCTGCCCAGCCACCTCGGAGTCAAGCTATCATGATTAGCTCCTACATCAGTCACCTGAACCTCATGATAACTAATTCATTGCTGTGATAGTTAGTATGCACCAACATGAACAATCACATAATAGCACTTAGCCCCCCCACAAGACTTAAACATGCATATTTTTCCTGTCTGATTTTCAGCTGAGTACACTGTGAAAAGAACAAAGTACTACCACTGGTTTGCCTTTTGTAAGATCTTGGTGTTTTTCTAACAGTTTTAGAACTTTTAGATCTTTCAGAACAAAATGTATTATGCACACATGCTCATTCCTTCTTAAATATTGCCCACAGCATGACTAGGTGGAGGTAACCTCTTGGCCGATCACCAGACAGTGATATACTGTAATATCTCTGTCTCCTATCAATACTTTCATATTCAACTAATTTACATCAGCAAATATGTTTTCTAACAAGTGTAATTCTGTGCAAATTACGTTTTTATCAGTGTAATGACAAAACATTTACATTGAACATGTCTGCAAACTGTTCACTGAAAACATATTTTATTTGATCCTTACGATATGTGTTTCTAGCATTATAAGCATTTTCATGGTTATGTTTAGGTAACTCAAAACACTTGGTTAAGGTTAGGGATAGACTGTGGTCTTAAAGGCGAGGAATCTCTGTCTCTGTGTCCTTGGCATATCTCGAGAACCGTTCATCTGATCTACTTCACACTTGGCAGGTGTATTGCTGGGAACCCAAGGGAGTGCAGTGTGTTACTAAGCGTTGATAAAACAAGTGATAGCGCTCTGTGCAGCAGAGGGGGCGTGGCTTAAGGGCTCTGAAGACTGTAGGGTTGGGTGATATGTTAAAATTTTCCAACCGGCCATCGTCAGCCCAACAACCAGCGATTGCTGACATATTCGCACTGGTGTTTGTGTGTGTGTGTGCACGGTGCACCCCATCCCCCTACCTGCTGCCGTAGTTTCAGCTGGGAGTTCAGCTGTTCTATCGGCCAAGCATCATAAAACACACTTCACTCAAACTCGACAGAAACTAAGTAAAACTCACCAAAACCGTCGGGGTTAGTCTTTCAAATAATCACCAACTCTGGTTTGTTCGAAATAAACCCTTACTTCAACGACTTAGATGTGAAATATGCCAGCTCTACACGTCGTTTTCCCCCGCTGTATCCCTCTCTACCCGCTAACCGGCTCTCGTTCTTGGGAGGCAGACCCATAAATCAGCAAAATAAAACATCGCCCAAATAATCACCCCCCCAAAAAAACAACCGGCGACATACTCAGCCAATAGCTGATATATTCACGCAGTCGCCCAACCCTAGCTTGTCGTCTACAACAGGCCTTTACAGGCCGCGGCTCATTGACTGCAGTTCATTTTGCCTGCTGGATGCTGGATATACTAACGTTACAACTAGGGCTGTCAAAGTTTACGCGATAACACCTTAGAGGGAAGATACTGCTATCATATGAAACTAGAAAACCCAAGGAATCCATTGGTACCAATCTTAAGCTAAATTTTGGCGAGGAAAAACTGGCATTGTCATTTTTAAAGGGGTCCCTTGACCTCGGACCTCAAGATATGTGAATGAAAATGGGTTCTATGGGTACCCACGATACTCCCCTTTACAGACATGCCCACTTTATGATAATCACATGCAGTTTGGGGTAAGTTATAGTCAGGTCAGCACACTGACACACTGACAGCTGCTGTTGCCTGTTGGGCTGCAGTTTACCATGTTATGATTTGAGCATATTTTTTATGCTAAATGCAGTACCTGTGCGGGTTTCTGGACAATATTTGTCATCGTTTTGTGTTGTTAATTGATTTCCAATAAAAAAAATATACATACATTTTCATAAAGCAAGCATATTTGCCCTCTCCCATGACTGTTGACTGTTAAATACTTGATAAATCTCCCTTTAAGGTACGTTTTGAACAGATAGAAACTGTGCGATTAATTTGCAATTAATCATGATTAACTATGGACAATCATGTGATTAATCGCTATTAAATATTTTAATAGATTGACAGCCGTAATACAGATACATATAAAAATGTAAAAGTGTTCTAAAGTCAAGACGAGACTCCAGTTCTTGATTTGGACACATAAATTGCTGAACATCTCACAAAATACCTCCACTTCCTAAATATCTGGAGAGAAGGTCTGACTGGACTGTATGGTTGCATCATATCAGGAGGCCAAGCAGCACCCTGGTTCCAGCAGTAGTTTCCCACATACTCTAAAGACTCGGTTAATATGGAGAGGGACTTAATAATGAGATTAGGATTATGTTATTATACTAACAAAGTTATTTGGGTTGAGTCAAATGAATGTGTGTGAATGTAGCTAATTGGTCCTAATTGGTGACAGAAATATGTGGGATGAAGCAATCAGACCTCGTGTCCCTGTGTCTGTTTCCTCCTAATGTTTGTACTTGGGTGGTGTTTTCCCAGGTGTCTGTCCAGCTACCTCAGCAGTCGTTACCGGCAGGCTAAGAAGAGCTCCTTCACAGTCCGGGCCAGAGGCTTTGACGAGGACAGAACGAGTCCGGGCCGCTGGGATCGGTCTGAGGCCTCAGCAGCGGCGGGTCACGCTTCATCGGCGGCCTCGCCCAGCCAAGTGGACGAAAGGAAAGTGAAGAGTGGATGTCTCAGCTTTTTCTGAACTATAAACAGAAGGAGTATACAGAACATGGGGGGAGAGTAAATCCTATGGGTTTTACCTATTCAAGATATCAGTTTATCAGCGTGGCATTTATGATATTATGCTTTAAAACCTATTTTCGAGGTGTCAAATATTCTTGCTTTCCTCAAACCCTTGCGCTCTTTAGTCAGTGGGTATATTCTCACCTATTGCAAATTGATCATAAGGAAGCTAATGCACGCAGCTTGCATGAGTGTGTTCAGGCTCAGGGAGGGAAAAAAAAGCCTGGAATCACTCTCTTTTCTTAATGATGTCCACACAGAGACAATGGGGCGCCGCTCTGATTAGTGTCACCTGTCCTTGTGCATCTCATCAGTTCCATTATGGCTCCATCTCCCATGCTTCTCCTGCTAATTGAATAGCCTGTGAAGTGGTGACGAGGACGGGGGCGAGAGCAACGTCTGTCCCGCTGCTGCTTCTGAAATGAGAGTGAAGCTTCCCAGTGAGACACTACTGTAGTTCTTAAAACATAAACCATTATCATAGAGATGGAAAAGGTGCTAACAAGTAGCCCTCATGTTATATTACCGTCATATCGTCTACGGATTAGGTTCATATATAACAGCTTTTAATTAGCATCCACTGAATGTTTTTAGGGCATGCAATGCTGCACTACAAAATTATTTAGTGTATCAGACAGAGCGTTCATATTGGACGTAGCCATGAGACACTCACTAATGTCTTTCAGTAGCTGCACATGGCTTGGGTAAAGCAAAAGTTTGACAGTTTTGGAAATACGCTTATTTGCTTTCTTACCAAGAGTTGGATAAGAAAATTGATATCTGTCTGTTCAAGAAATATAGACGAATCCAGCGACCATTTTGTGTGTTTCGCGATCTAGCGGCGCTGCCATTACTGCAGTGGCAAGCTGTAGTGACTCTACTGTCTGCTAACCGTGTTAACTGGGGACTTTCAGCCGAATGCGTCCGTCGGCGTAGATAATAAACACAGATGAGTATGTATTTAAAATGGATTCAAGTCAAATTGAAGGCTTTTACGAGGACACCTACATTCTGTCCTGTACGTTCTGTTCATGTTTTTAACAGCTGCGGTCACTACGAGCAACCATGACGCATTTGGCTGAGAGTCACCAGTTAACACGGTTTGCAGACACTTTGTACGAGTTCTGTTTATGATGCCCACCGAATGATGTTTACTTTGTGGTCATTAGGTTGCCTTAGTTAGAGCAGCTAATTTCGTATTTCACAATAACGCCACAGTTAGTTCATTGAGTTAATTTATTCTGTGAGACCACTGCAGCCCCTAGGCCGTGTCTTTAGCCCACTAACATTAGCTAACGTTAGCTAAGCAGTGTTAACTTAGCTGACGTTACTTGTTTTACTTGGCTATTTTGATGCTTTGTCAACATTGTTTTTTGAAACTTTCAAGCCAATAAAGCCACTTTGAATTGAATTGAACTTGTTACACCATGTCAGGCTAACGTTAGGCAGCTGAGAACTGCTCAGGTTCCTCCCAAACTCCTAGACATCGTTGTATCGTCAGGTAAAAGTAGAACGTTTTACACTTCTTTTAGGACAGATTGCATTCAAACATGTACATATTGTAGGGAGACGCCACCACAGTAATGGCGACTTGTCTACTTTCGGTATTTCCACGAATTTGTGTATACTGTAAGGCTGCAGCCAGCAGCTGGTTATCTTAGCTTAGCTTAGCATAAAGACTGGAAACGAGGGGAGAAAATAGCCTGGCTCCGTCAAATGGTAACAAAATCCACCTACCAGCACCTCCTAAGCTCACTAGTTAACATGTGATAACTTGTTTGCCATTCCCAAAATGTCAAAATATTCTTATAAAATTAGGATACTAGAACATTTGGTGTAAGGATAATGCTGGCATTATTCTATATTTTTCATGTCAACAAATCCCAGGAAAAGATGATGTTAGATTAATTCCGCCGGCCCGACTGACCCTGTGCTCACCTACTGTTTGTTTGTTTGTCTGAGTTTGCGTCTTTTGTGGTCCTTGTTTTATGTGGATTGACGTATATTCACTGGCGGCAACCGTCTAACATAGAATCATAATGAATTTAGCATGAGAGTGGATTATTCTTGCCCTTACGGCGTTCCTGCTGCCTGGAAACTTTTGTTGGACGTGTCAGCATGACTTCCCGTCCTTCACACTTGAACACCTGTTGTCTCTTCACTCACCCGACAGTGAAGTTTCGGACCTAAGTAATGACCCATAAGACGGCCAAAGAGAAGAAAAGAACGGGCTCCAGAGACGTGAGAGAACGGCTATGCACCTCCAAATCTAAGAGGACCTGTTACCAAAGTAGTTTGTAGTAAGAGTGATCTGGAATGTAAAGAGGAACTGAGAGACTGTCTAGAGGACACCGTATGAGACATTTACTTTGAATCTTGCATAGATGCTCATGAAACTGCTGCGTCTCTCACGCGTCCACTCTGCGTCTCATGTTCACACCAGCAGCGTTTCTACTTCTGTGCTGCTACTGCCAGCCGTTTTTTCTACACAGAGTGTGCCTTTCATTATGCCCATTTCATTTCATTATAAGTGACATTTATATTTATTTTTGACAGAAAAAGGTTAAGAAGCGTGTGCTAATTTGTAAATAATAGTAAAAATTCACAATTAAAAGCCCAGTACTCTATTCATTATGGAGTAGTACAAGTCACTGCATTTTCCAAAACACTGACCTGCAAATATTACAGAATAAAAGCCTTGTGTTAACAAATGAAGGAATTATGTCCACAGAACAAATGCTAGATGGCTTTTATTTGGAAATGGGTTGAGTTAGTGTTGAGTTACAAATAAATATTAACTTTTTTTCATGTCTGTGACATATTCTACAGATATAGACGTTGAAACTGTAGTAATGTTGCTGGTATGGTGTCAATATACGGTCAAAAGATCCTTTTCACTGTCTTATTTTGCTGTGAACCGCGCGGCACTCGGAAAAAATAGGCTAGACCTCGAATCTCTAGAAGAGACGCACGCTGCTCACGTGGGCTGTGTGGCTGCTTTAATCTGTTAACATGGATGTCAAAATTAAAAGCAAGAGATACGCGCTCTGCGTGTCCCGGCCGTAAGACAAAGACTACGAGAATCTTCCCAAACAAATCTTGGTTATCAAAAGAAAGGATGTCTTAATGAAAAGAAAACGGCCTTTTGCAGTGGTGATGTTGAATTCTGTGAGAAAGGAGCCAACTAAGAGAAAAATAAGATTGAAATGACAACGGGTAACATGAGACAAGCACAGGAAGGCTTACATGCACTAATGGGGGTGGCCAAAGAAGGAAGAATGCTCTGTCGTAGCAGTCATTCCTTTGCTAATGAGCTAAATGTTTATTACAGTAGATTTGACTGTGTGGTGCCTGTGTGTGACTGTGTGAAGCCATAAAAGGCCACTGGCCCAGACGGACTACAGGCACATGTCCTTAAAGACCCAATTAAAAAGAGTCTTTACAAGGTTATTCCAGTACTTGTTAAACACACACACAGTGCCTGAATCAGGGAAACTCGCAATCATTAAGTCTGTGCCCAAAAAGCCAAAAGCAAGCATGCTGAATGACTTTGGACCAATCGCCATCAGTCCCGTCCTTTGTAAAATCATGGAGAGAGTTCTAGCTAGTCATCTAACTTCCTCTGTGGTACAGATGATGCACTGCTTTGTTTAATAGCATTACTAAACGTATTTTATTTGTGGATTTTGTTTAGCTTTTAACTCTATGAAGACATGTCTTGACACATGTTTATACAGACTCATTGATCTTGGGGTCAATGGTGTCTTCTTTCTAACCAACCACAGAGTCTCCACCAGTGGAACGATGTCTGACTCGCTCACTGTTAGTACAGGTGCTCCATATGCAGATGACATGGCCGTAGTTGGCCTTCGTGAAGTGAAGCTGAGTATTTGGTCCAAACATGTGCTCTTGTGTAAAAGTAGCAATTTTGAGATCAAAGTGTTGATAAGACTAAAGATATGATTATTTGTGCCAAGCAGGTTTCCACAACAGAATCTAACGTATTTGACAGCCAACTAGCTGAAACTGTTGACATTTTCAAATATCTTGGCACAGTCCCAGACTTCCAGTTGAACTGAAAATACTAACTATATTTTCAAGAAATGCACACAACGGCTTCATCTTCTTAGAAGAGTTTTTTAGCGAGTCAGTCAATCTTAGAAACCCCGATTGAGAGTGTTTAAACACTCCACTTGACTTCATGGTCACCTGACCTGCAGGTTTAGGAATAAGCTAGCAAGAATAAATTGTGATTGCCAGCAAAATAATTGTGAGGCCCCAGATGAAGCTGGGTGAGCTGTATATCATCAGGACAAGAGATAGAGCCAAAAGCATTCTGACCATAGACTGTGTATATAGATGGACGACGCGTCTCCACTTCCTCCCACTGTACAAAAGTGAAGCCAAAATATCCCAGATACGGGAGCTGCCTTCTTGAGATTTTTATGTCATTTGGAGCCAGAGTCTGCGCAGTAGTGATCGGGGGGCTGGAACCGTGGTATCGAGGTCCCGCCCGCACCCCCGCCTGAGCCCATCATGTTCCGAGCACGGCTTGTTAACATTAGCCACCTAGCTGCTACGTTAGCACCACAGTAGCTGTTTGGCTAGAAAGACACAACAACTAACCATAATATCTCTGTAAGTACATCCCCCCCCCACACACGACTACTTCACTCAGAGCAGCTGTCAATCATGACATCTCACCCCCTTTTTATAGCATCAAAAACAAATAACTAATTAAAACCAAACTCATCAGAAAAATGAACACTTGAACATATATCAACATGATCAGAACTACCTAAAATGACAGAAACCATCCGTGAGAAAATGTATTTGACGTATACTTTGACTTTTTAGTTTGGCCCATGTCCAATCCTCTAAAACGGAGGGGGCGGGATTTATGACCTATACTGCAGCCAGCCACCAGATGTTTTGGCTTCACTTTTGGGGAGCTGTCATGTCATCCATCTTTATATACAGTCTATGATTCTGACAGACCGTTTTCATCTTTTATTTTCTCACTTTGAGACTCTGGGAGGTGCTATAGAGTGCTTTTGGCAATCAAAAAATAGTTTTAAGAAGTTTTTTATTCCAAGTGCAATAAGAATTCAGCTGTGTTTTCGGTATTTTATCTGTAATTTTTATTTGTGCACTGTAGTGTAAGTTGTTTTTCTCTCTCAGTGGTATCTTGTTGCCACATTTGTTCTATATGTTACTTGTTTTATGTTACCTGTTCTCATGTTGCTTTTATGTTTTGATGAGCCACAGACAATTTTGCACCCTGGTGGACAATAAACTTGTTTTCTATTCTATTCTAAATCACCAAAACCAAAAACCTACATACAACCACCCTGTCTTTGGCTCTCCGCCCCTAACCCACTGGCACTGAATACGTAAATCTTAGGTCACAAATATACCGTATTTTGGGGTGAAAAAAAATTAAAAGACTAATTTTGCAAAAAAGCTGGGCTCTGAAGTTTTTACCAAACATTACTCAAAATTGTTTTTCTTTCTTTGGGACTATTTTCAGTTGTGGATTAATACAAATTTGGTGCTCTAGTGAGTATTTGGGGCAGCAGGGCGGTGTACGTGGGACTGAGTCAAAGTAAACTGCAGTGTGTGTGTTTGTGGTAATGAAGGAACATGTCAACAGTGTGGCTCTTTGTGCTTTCAGAGGAATAAGATATATGAGGCTTTGGATACACACAACACTTTTTAGGCATCATTTCACTGTTGGTTTTGGCCTTTTCATGGGATTTGTTGACGATAAGAAAAAAGGAGAACATCTCCAGCCTTATCCTTTAAACATGGCATGGCAAAGGAAATGCTTTCATACTTTTGGCAATAACTCTTGTGACTTATGACATGTTCATTGTGAGATTAATGGCTGAGAGCTCTCTTTGAGACAGTTGTACAATAGAGTCCAAACACAAGCGACACCATTCAGTTTGTACCGCAGGCTTTTTTAAAAATTAATTTGCAGTCTACAAAACAGAGCCGGGATAATGCTGATGACATCATCGAAATAACCCTGATGACATCATCTTGATTATTTGCTCCCCCAGAGCCACAGAAGGCATTTGAAGGCATTATACAGCTGTTTTCACAGAAGTTCCACTTTTATGCATAATGTTCGCTATAAAGGCCCAGACACACCAAGCCGACATCAAAGAACTAGCAGCGATGAAGGCTGACTGTTGCGTCGACTCACGTCGCTTTTGTCTTGGCCGACACGTTTCATTTGAACACACCGCAAAGACGAGTTAGCACCTACGTTCTGCGCCTGGTGAGAGGAAATAACTCTCCACACCAGCAGGCGGCAGTAGTCTGTATTCGTCATTCAAAAAGGGAAACCGGAAGACCGACTGCGGATCAAGCCCCCAGGAAGAGCCCGGGTCGTTGATGCCAATATTCATAGTGGCCAAACGGCGGTACAACAACTTCCGTGTCCGTCACGTTATACCATTGGGCCCAAAAATACTTTTTCCAATAGACTTACATTGGAAAAGAGACATCTGTAACTCAGCGGATAATTTTTTTTTTAGGTGAATCAACTTCCCAGTATGAACACTTGAATAGCTCTTTTTTAAATGATTAGGTCCTAAAAGTTGTAAAATTCACTAATAGCCGATTCCAGAGTTATTTCCCTTCCTCCGTTCATGTGAATGAGACCCAGACCGAGGCTGGAGCGAGGCCTGGGAGGCAGAGTTAGCAAGCTGTGATGACAGCGTGACGCTACTGCGTCTGCTCTATGGGCCCAATGGATGTGGAAGATCGCCGGAAGATCCGGGTACATTTCCACTCGGAAGTCGAGCCATTTTGGCATCATGCGCCACTGAGCAGCTTTCATATGAATGAACGAGGCCCCGCCTCCAACGGTGTATCCAGTTCTCTTAAAACATCCATGCTGCGGATATATAAGCCATTGTTATGATACGTTCAAAGCAGTGTTTGCAGACCATTTAGCGTTAGTGTCGTTAGCTTGCTTTTCTCACTTCCGTTTCTCTTCTCGTGCACTGATTCGTTTAAGCTAATCAGAGTGATTTCTCTCACCGACGAGCTCTGCCGCAGATTAAACATGCTGAATCAGCAGAAAAGCCTCCGACATGGGCAGACTAGAGCTGACGGTGTGGGACACAGCGCAAAAACTAGGCCGACAGACACTCACCAACGGCCCCAAACTGTCCGACGGCCAAGTGACGGCTCGGTGTGTTAGGGCCTTACATTAAATGTACTGTAAATAAATGTTCTTCTATAAATGTAGGAATGTTATATGAAATGATTATATTAAACAACTGAATGCTATGTTATTGTAATTACTGCAATTATTCAACTATTATATTGTTTAAAAACTTTTTTATATGGAACTAATAAAAACGGAGGCAGGCCTCTCTCTGATGTTTACACTGAATCATTTTCAGGTCTATCTGTATTTAGTCAAAGGAAAATACAGGAGATATTTTCCAGATCTGCAAAGAAAACCTTGAGATAAAAAAAAGACTTTTATTTTGATTGGATAAACATTGCCAGCTGTGATGCAGGGCTGTAATGTTGGTGCCTCTCCTGCCAGGCAGGAGCTTTGCTGTTATCTGCATGTGCCTGAGGCACAGCTAATGTAAAAAGATCCTCCTCACTCTGCTCTGCTCGGCTAGCAGTGAGCTCTGCAGGCTTATCCTGCTCAGTCCCTCTCCGTTTCACCTCTCGGTCACAGCCAAGTGACTCTCAGCTGTGCGCCACCTCAGCTCGGGCCTTTCTATAGACAAGAACAGAAGAAGTACAGCAGTATCTCACACTGCTGTATCTGGTTAATGCCACGACAGGACTGCAGAGGCTTCTCCCAGTGTCCCCATGCCTGTATGGTTCCGGGGCTTAATGTGTGCGTGTGGGGCCAGATGGACACTTTCATGAGTGTATGAGTGTGGATTATTCTGCCGGCTACATCTGGGGCTCCACATGGTACAGCAGACTGCGGTAAGAGAGGCAGGTGGGCACGTGGGGAGGGCACCCCTCCAGTGGGCTCTCTTACATCTATACCCACCGACAGGGCATCGCCGCAAATGGCAGACCGAAAGGTTACTAGACGATCCTGCTAGACAAATGCTTCTCTAAATCCTGGCAAACATCGTGTCCGCTTCTGTCCTTAACTTCCTGTCTGACAGCAACAGCTTACCGTTTCCAGGTGTCAGGTGTGACCATAGTGCTCTTTAAATGTCATTTATTTGGCAAACGCTTTTGTCCAAAACATTTTTTCCCATATGCACACTTTGGGAACAATATGGGGTGCAGTGTCTTGCTCAAAGACACTTTGTAATGTCGACAAGAGGAGCCAGGGATTGGGCCGCCACTCCAATGATTAATGGCCTACCTACTTTACCACCTGAGCTACAGCTGCCCATAATATGAACATGCCACCACCATCAACACATTAGCACAAAATGTTCTGGTTCATTGTTGTCAGTGTTCATCGCTGGGTCAAACAAGCAGATCATATGACAATGTAGCAGGCAGACAATATAAAGTAATACTGTATGGCATGAGAAATCACTAGTGCTGAAACAAAGTCTACGTTCAGACTGCAGACAAATCCAATTTGTTTCTCAAATCAGATCTTTAAAGGTGCTAAATACGTGATTTGGAGAATTTCTCAACAGCTCTCAAAATGGCAAAGGCGAGCCAGCGGCTCGCAGCTAACGGTGCTCACAGCTAACAGTGCTAACAGCGCAAACAGTGCAGACAATGGCAAGAGTGCTGACTGAGACAACAGTGTTTACTATGGGTGACCCCGAATAGTCGACTATTTTGACGAGTCGGTCTAAGGAGCCTGATTCGAATCGTCACAGTGATGGGAAAATGTGGTTGGTGACCTTTGTCGATGTGTTGGCCGCAACACAAGCTTAACTCGGACTTTGCCGGTGAGTTCTGAGCGGGGCGAGCTCCGTGAGACCCGGGTTCCGTTCATCTGGATGTAGGCTACTGTCGGCGCTGCAGTGCAGGGTTAGCGTTAGCCGGCTACACAGAGTAGCATGTAGCTTGTAGCTCGTTCTCTTCCATGATATAGCCTAGCTTCTTAGCCTTAGCTAGCTTGGTAGTTTCGAACAAGGTGGGCGTGTTTCAGCAACCAGGCTTCATTCGGCCTGCCTCAGCTCCATCCACGCTGCACCTCTTTACCCATTTTTGGATTAGCTGGAATCGTCACTGCCAAAATGCCAGGCCACTTTGAGCTACATTTTTGCTTTTCAGAAACCTATGGGTGACGTCACAGAGACCACGTCCCTATTTTATACAGTCTATGGATGAGACGCATCTGTAGAAATCCGATTAGAATCTTATTTCATACCTCCACCAAATCTGGTTTGGATCCGATTTGCAAAATCCCATTTAATGTGTTTTTTTTGCTGTGATCTTTCTAAAATCAATCTGGATATACCAAAAAAACTGATTTGGTCTGGCAGTCTGAACAAGGCCATAGTCAATTAATTGTTTAGTCAAGCAATAGAAATTTCATCCACAACAATTTTAATAATTGATTATTATCATTTAAAGCAGTATTCATTGATTTTCTTAACCACTTCAGGTTGCGCAACAAGCTGTTGAGACAACATTGGCATATTAACACCTTATATAGTTGATATAGCAAACGTTTTAGCAAACAGTTGCCTGTTTACTCACCATGCAGATAGGGAGTAACATTAGCATTCATTTGGAGTCATGTTGGAGTCATCACCTGAAAATAAGAATCATGTTTCCATTACCTTACAAACCAAACACTGGCTCTAGATAGGGCAATTCACATTTTCGCGTCGACCACCATAGTTCTACACGCTTGGCACTCGGGAGAAGTTTCAGTTGGTTGCAATCTGCAATTTCACCGCTAGATGCCACCAAATCCTACACACAGGCCCTTAATGTGAAGTAGGCGGTTATTGGAGCAAATATGATTAAAAAAAAGTATTTTTATGAAGCGGTCGCTATATCCTGACAGTAGTACATGAAACAGGTAACCTGAAAAAATCATGTTCTTCTGTCACCTACTGTGCTCCTAACGGCATCTGAAGGATTTCACTTACCGGAGGAAAACAAGGTCTGCTGTCCAGCTGCCGTCTATGAGAGCCGGCTGTCAATCACTCGCGAACTCCGACCAAACGGTCAAACTAGGCCGCGCTGATCAAATATGAATCAATATTCTGTTACTGTAATGCCTATTTCTCGCCTCAAATGTTTTCAGAATCATCTTGTAGTGTACTGTTTAGCTGTAAAATGAGAACGTTTGTGACGCCGCCGCCATTGTAAAATCTGGTAAAGGAACGCCAAGTTCTGGTCACATGACCGGAGCATAGCCAATAGGAACGCTCTCTCTCTCTGAAATGACCTGTGATTGGTCAAAGTCTGCCGTCACGGGGATAGATTTTTTAAAGCCTGAAAACAGAGACATGATGAGGTGCAGAAGTCTAGTTATCTCTCAGACCACTTGAATTACAATATGCTGAAAGATTATTATGGAATTTTTGCCCAATGATGCCAAAAAGATACTGCCTACTGCCACTTTAATGTGTAGTAACAGTAGTAGTAGATGTTCAGTTTGCATTAGCAATAACTTAATGCAGCTTTAATATTTAATACACTGTTAGGAGATTAATAAAGTGAGGCTGATGTCAATTAAATAAAATTACAAACAGTTACACTGGATCACAGGCTGAATCATTTCCTGTGAATCCTTTTTCTATAGGTACGCATCTTAAAACAGCCTGTCTAACAATGAAAACTACTACATAGAGAGGTAATTGCTAAATATAAATAGACTGAATCGAAATTGCTGAAAAAATGACAACAATAAATAGCATCAAAAACAGGGTTTGATTTTATGAAAATCTTAAGGATTATAATTTTAAATATTTATCAGTAGACCCTTTTACAGCTGACGTCATCAAAAATATGTGCACGCATGTTGGCAATCGAAGTACCGTTTTGCCCTAGCCACCCAGATGAGTTAGCGAGTTTTAAACATTGAATTAAAACCGTTACCAGCATCAAGATGTCTGGTTGTTGCGTGTTCGTTGTCATCATCGATATTCCAACAGAAGACTCAAGTTCTCCAGAATTCCGACATGATTACGACCATTTCAGAGCAACAGGGTGTTTCCGTTTAACGAGTGGTCGTGTTAACTGGTGACTTTCAGCCGATTGCATCCGTGGTTGCTCGTAGTAACTTACGGAGATGATTTGCGTCGATAATAAATACAAATGAGTATGTATTTAATATCGATTGAAGGATTTTACGAGGACACCTACTGTACATGTTCTGTTTGTGTTTTCAACAGCTTCCGTCACTACGAGCAACCACGACGCATTCGGCTGTTAACACGGTCACGGTTAAACCAAAACACTGGCGCCGTCTATGGCTGCAAGCTCTTAAACGTGCTGACTACCACTGGACTGGGGACACAATCAAAATACTTGTGTTTGTAGCGCCCATTTTAAATCTCAATAAACTCAAAACTCTGAGTCTGTTATGGTATTTGACGTTCTGTACACGACCGCAGATAACGTAGTTGTAAGCATCTAGTGACATGTATGCTCGTAATTTCTCACTGGTGTAACGTTACATGCTAGGTTTGCATATATCTGGCCACTGAATATTGTATGTGGTGAATGCCCTAGCATAGCTTGACAAGCTATTGCTCTCCGCTGTACTCCTGTTGCCAAAATGTGTGCGCACACCTACCTATGTCATCACTGTTTGCAAACAGTAAAAGGCTCTGTTGCCTATTCCCTTACACTGATCAACACTACCTTTGAAGGCATTAAAAGCAGAAATAAACTCCTATCTTTGACATTTGCATCATGTCATTTGATTCAGCAAAGAACAGATCACTATACTCACATTATGACACCGATACAATATGTGTTACAGTCAAAAAGGTGTATCTACAGATTTTTAAGTAAAATGTATATGTTGTCAAATTTGAAAAACTCAAATCATTCCATTCCGAAATTCTATTTTGCATCGAGCTTGCTCCCAAAACTCAACTTATTAATGCCGCACACTCATATCGGATTGAACTCAAGCCAAGGCCTTTGTGAAATCAGAGCTCATTAGACGAGTCCACCTCATAATGAGTGGCCAGATCCATCAGGAGAGATAAATCTCCCGCTCTGCGCTGACTGAGATCCAGTTGAACATGCCCGCAGCGCTTCAGACCACATGTGAACAAGATATTTGCTTTGAAGCACCAATATGCAGACTTGAATCAGCGTGTCAGAGTGCCAAATGTCCTAGGTTGTGAGTGACAGGGGATCTGCTTTCGAGCTGGCTACCTGTTGAGGAGGATTAAACAAAATACAGATGGTGTTTACATATTAAACAAACAAAGGCAGTCTCTCCTCTGATGATGATGCCATCAAGAGAGGTCGTAGTTAAAAGTGGAAAATAACAGATGAGCTGTGATTCATCAGTTCTATACCTTTTCATAAATCATCAGAGTTTTGATCAAGACAAGACAAGATATAGTCCCTGGCTGCAGATAGGAAGTCATGAATGATGTTTTTCCTGGCCTGTGATAGAATCACACAAGACCCTGAGATCACCTCTGAAGGACGAAGGCTGCTGAGTGTCCGGCCGTGTATTCTGGCCGCGACATGAGCCCGGTCTGGTCCACCGCGGGACGGGTTGAATAAATTAAATGAATTACCAGCTGCCTCGTGCGAGCTCGCAGGATGCAGGGTGGCATGAGCACGCCATTACAACAATGATAAGGATATCTGCATGGCCTTGTGTTAAAGGAATTACACATAGCATCCAGAGCCTTTAAGAGACTCTGACAGTTTTGCGCACACTGGCAAGTTAGTGTGACATGAAAATGTGTGTGGCTGCAGAAGGGCTCGGCTGCTGCTTGGCCCGAGTCGGGGCCACTGAGCGGTTGGCTCGCTGAGAAGTCACCAAAAAAAACAAGAAGAGTATGGAGTGTTATTGTGATGCAAATGGACACACTATTGTGCTTAAATAATGCATTAATACATCCCTTTTGTGCAGATTCATCGCAAGATGCACAATAACACAAAATGATGTCCTCCGAGGTTATTTAAAGCGATATGACATCAAACCCTGACATTGCAGGAAGTGCTTACTGCCTGTCCAACTGGTTTTGTCTCCAGCCTTGATAAAAACAGATGAAGGATAGAAGGCTGCTTTTGAGTCCCGGCCACTATATGGGGAAGGCCATTTGCATAATATTATGTATATTGTATTCCGCTCCATTCTAATGTTTGAATGTAAACTGAATTTAAGTCTTTAAGGAAGAAGTGTTGTAGCTTAAACGCGAGACACGTGGCAAGGTGTCCGATAACTTTGTCTTCCACCTGTAATCTGATGCAGCGCAGAGAGGAGGGATCGGCCTCACTTCCCCGGGGTGATTTATGATTGAGGACATGTTAATAAAAATATCAAAACAATCTTAGCTCTGGTGGGGGAGATACCGGTCCGCTACGTACATCATGCTCGACAGGCCTGTGCAGGGAGTCGCCTGCTCGGTGATATTATGCTCGTGTGGATGCCCCGCTGCCCTGCTCTTGGATAGAATATGCAGCTGTTGTTTGTTTTTGGGAGGGTCGGTGGGGGTAGCGCTGCTCACACAAGGTGACATTTGCGTGAACATGTGCTCTTCCGAGTCTGATAGGTGAACCATCATGGTTTCCTTCCTTGAAATCCTATGCCAAAGCTCATATGAGTTAGAAGTAGGGCTGGCAGTCGATTAAATCGATTAATTGCATGATTGTCCATAGTTAAACGCGATTAATTGCAAATTAATCACACGTTTTATCTATTCAAAATATACCTTAAAGGGAGATTTGTCAAGTATTTGATACTCTCATCAACATGGGGGTGGGCAAATATGCTACTTTGCAATGTATGTATGCTTTGCAATGTATGTATTAGGGCTGTCAAAGTGTACCGGGCTCAGTTTTAAAACTAGAGAGATACTGGCATCATCTGAAACTAGAACCTAAGGAATCCATTGGTACCAAACATGTCATACTAGCTTGTCGCAAAGGAGGCTAGATAGCGCTCCAACGCGCTAAATTTTGGAGAGGAAAAACTGTCATGGCCATTTTCAAAGGGGTCCCTTGACCTCTGACCTCAAGATATGTGAATGAAAATGGGTTCTATGGGTACCCACGAGTCTCCCCTTTACAGTTGTGCGCACTTTTTGATAATCAAATGCAGTTTGGGCCAAGTCATAGTCAAATCAGCACACTGACACACTGACAGCTGTTGTTGCCTGTTGGGCTGCAGTTTGCCATGTTTTGATTTGAGCATATTTTTTATGCTAAATGCAGTACCTGTGAGAGTTTCTGGACAATGTTTGTCATTGTTTTGTGTTGGTAATTGATATCCAATAATAAATATATACAGTACATACATTTGCATAAAGCAGCATATTTGTCCACTTCCATGTTGATAAGAGTATTAAATACTTGACTAATCTCCCTTTAAGGTACATTTTGAACAGATAAAAAATGTGTGATGAATTTGCGCTTAATCACGATTAACATTGGACAATCATGTGATTAATCGCGGTTAAATATTTTAATCGATTGACAGCCCTAGTATGTACACATTTATTAATAGAAATCAATTACCAACACAAAACAATGACAAATATTGTCCAGACACCCTCACACGTACTGCATTTAGCATAAAAAATATGCTCAAATCATAACATGGCAAACTGCAGCCCAACAGGCAACAACAGCTGTCAGTGTGTCAGTGTGCTGACTTGACTCTGACTTGCCCCAAACTGCATGTGATTATCATAAAGTGGGCATGTCTTTAAAGGCCAGTTTTTCCTCGCCAAAATTAAACGCAACTTCATAGCATTATTTAGTGTTCTTCCCGACATGCTAGTATGACATGGTTGGTACCAATGGATTCCTTAGGTTTTCTAGTTTCATAGGATGCCAGCAGGGGCGTCGCACCCGTGGGTGTTGTGGATTTTACGACACCCGCACTTTCACCGAAACATGATTTGGATCTACATGGGTCACTTTTAAAAGAGCACATGTGCTATCATATTGTACCCAGTGGCACAGGATTGAGGAACATGCTGCTTCGAAATCTGCTCTCACTAAAGGATGCATATCCCAGCTCACTGGAGACACACTCCAAATAGTTCATTAAATGCCTTGAATGACTGGATGAAAAGATATAGCGCTGTGTTCACTTCTAACACACATTTTTTTTCCCCTCCCTCTCGCTTTTGATGGATTTATATCGAGTATGGGCGTGGACGCAGAGTAATTTAGTATGTGTTAAAAGCCACTGCAGGGATGTAGCCTGTAATGCTTGCTCAAATCCACTACCAATATGACTGTTCCTGAAATCTCAGTGATTTTCTGTCTCCGTGTCTTGCCCGACACGAAATCATCACAAAGTACTCTGTCAAAAAGAAAATGTTCTGAAACTCGGAATCTACTCCAAACATACCTCGATGCTGTTGTCAGGGAGCACACGGTGTACTGATGTTGTCAAAGTGTTACACTGAATCAGTATTAAAGGAGCAGTGTGTAACATTTAGGGGGATCTATTGGAAATGGAATATAATATTAATATGTATGTTTTCTTTAGTCTATAATCACCTGAAAAGAAGAATCGTTGTGTTTTTGTTACCTCAGAATGAGCCGTTTATATCGACATGCCATGTTTCTACAGTAGCCCAGAACGGACAAACCAAACACTGGCTCTAGATAAGGCCTTTCATGTTTTCTTGTTTTCGCGTCGGCCACCGTAGTTCTCCTACACGCTTGGCACACAAGAGAAGTTTCACATGGTTTCAATCCTAGACTGTATATATAGATGGATGATGCGTCTCCACTTCCTCCCACTGTAAAGCCAAAGTATCCGGGCGCTGCCATCTTGCGCTTTTGACGTCATTTGGAGTCTGCGCAGTAATGATCAAGGGGGCTGGAGCCGCGGTATCAAGGTCCCGCCCACACACCAGCCCGAACCAATCGCGAGCCGAGCACGGCCGCAGCTTTTTAGCGAGAGAGAATCACAGCTGTCAATCTTGATATCCCACCACTACCTAAAATTACAGAAACCATCTTTGGGGAAAATTTTATTTGATGTGTACTTTGACTTTTTAGTTCTTTTTAGTTCTTCTTAGCTCTTCTCCCATCTGCTAACATGGAGGAGGTGGGTTTTCTGACCTATACTGCAGCCAGCCACCAGGGGGCGATCATGATGTTTTGGCTTCACTTTTTGGGAGCTGTCATGTCGTCCATCTTTATATACAGTCTATGGTTTCAATCTGCAACCTCACAGCTAGATGCCACCAGATCCTACACCGTAATGAATCCGTTAAGTCTCGAGTTGTTTTGTGAAAACTCCTTTAAATCTTGGAGGCTTTTGTGATGTCTCCTATAAGGTAATCAAACAAAATGCTGAAGTACATTGCCACACAGGAAAGCAGTTGAAGCTGTTTGCGTAAAGGCAGTGTTTAGCTAAGGGAACAGTGAGATTTGTTAGGGGGCGGGGGGTCTTAACAGCATTTTAGTGTGAGATCAATCCCTCTTAACAAAGCTACACACTCCATGCGTTTGTGTGAAGGAAAAGTGCCGTTTCCACTTGTAAAAGTGCATTTTTTTTTCCAAATTGCCTGAGTCCTATTAAACTGAAGTCAATGGAGAGAAGCTTAATAAAGGATGATTCTGAGTTTATTACAACTTGGTTCTTACTTTTGGCTTTCATTCCTATTGGGCTTGATAGAATTTTACTCACCAATTCAATTGCTGAGACAGGAGAAGATGGGGACATAGCTATGATGAAGAAACAAACTTCGTAAACAAGCCAACATATTAGGCCTGTCACAGTCTGTACAGGCCATGTGTTCACTTGAAGTGCATTTTTAGGTCTATTTCCTTCCATTTTCTGGACGTTACTACAGTGATTGTGTGTTGGGCTCTGAACGCTGCCAAAATGCATGTGACTTACATTCAATACTGTGTCTGAACCATAGACTGTATATAAGAAGTCACCGGGTATATCACGTAGTCACCGGGATATCCCCCATTGATTTGTGGACTGCCATTTTTTAAGCCTCGAGTTCGGCATTTTAGCCGTTGCCATCTTGGTTTTTGGCCGTTGCCATCTTGTTTTTTTGCAAAAAAACACACTATGAAAGGGTTAAAGTTCTACGACAAAAACATGGACAACTCCCAGACCGGACAACGTCGTGGTGGCGACCTGTCAATCACAAGGTAGCCACGCCCTAAAGCATCCCCTGCTTTATGGTCTATTTGACTCCAAATGGGACCATAATTTACTAAAAGAACATCATGCTGTATTGAAGGAGACTTGAAACTAGCGATTGAGACCATAAACTCATGTTTACGATGTTTACTGAGGTAATAAATCAAGTGAGAAGTAGGCTCATTTTCTCATAGACTTCTATACAATCAGACTTCTTTTTGCAACTAGAGGAGTCGCCCCCTGCTGGCTATTAGAAAGAATGCAGGTTTAAGGCGCTTCCGCATTGGCTTCACTTTTCAGACCCGGAGTTTACCCACTGGCCTGAACAGTGGAGGATGCAGCTGTAGCAGTTGCTCTGCTAACGTGCTGCTGTAGCTACTGTAGCTTAGTCATTGTGTTGGACGGATAGTTTTTATGGCCATTCAGAACCGCTATAAACACTTTGGCCCTCTGACTGTCGGACGACATGTCGTACAGACTAGTCCGTTTTGAGCGTACCATCACGTCACTGTTACTGCAGCTTTGAGTTGCATTTTATTTTTCAGGATGTCATCATGTTCCCAGATCTCATCAATTAACCAAATAGGAATGATGAACAAAACTACAAAAATAAGATTCAAGTTGTAATAAACCAAAAAGATCCTTTAAACAGGTGGGTGCTTTGCATAAATTGGTGATTCATTCGACTTTAGCTGATGATATGAGCTTTCTCACAACAGTTGGCAGCTGATAATTGAAAGCAAACAACATGCGTGCAGTTTGAAAATGATATCAACACCCCTGCAACATGTTTCACCTTCAGCTACCATGAAAACACCAGTTCTCAGTTAGTTTCAGCAGCACTGCTTTTATTGATTTCAAACAAGGTCGTGGTTTCGAATCACCGTCTCCTAACAGTGCAGGAAAACATTCCTTCAAGATAAATTTCACCCAACATGAGCTGTTGCACCCAGACACTGACAAACTTAGACTCGCACAAACGTCAAGAGAGATGTGTCCTCCTTTTGTTCGCCGCAGAATTTGCCAGCAGCTCATTTCCTCCAGGAACGCATTAACAAAGCAGTTAATTCTCTCATTAATTAAAAGGAATCACAATTCAGTGAACACTTCAAATTAATCTTTCGAGATTTGCTCTCACACAATGATCGCATTCTATTGCCTTTGTCTTGTCGAAGAAATTGCAGCTCGGAGAGGCATGTTTTTTATTTTTCCGTGTCATTTGTGTCAGTCTGGTCCTGTGTAGCTCCGTTAGCAAAGCATGTCGACAACACTGGCAGGTTTAACGGTTTGATTCCAAAGGGATCCATTCATGCAATACATGAATGCACTCGTAGCATTAGCAGGGCGCTAATACAGGAGTGGTCTGGCATAAAACATCATCATAGAGACATATTATGAAGGTTTGAATACTCATAAACTGATTTTAAGCGTAATTCATCACATGTAATTTGTATCTTACATGTTCCTATATTAAAGAGTAGAGAGTAGAGTAGAGTGGGTTCACATGAAATTGATCTAAATGGCAATGACTACGTTTACATGCACCAAATATTCAATTTTTTGCCCTTATTCTGAAAAAGACAACATTCCTACTAAGCTGTTTACATGGCTAATGAACATGAATATTCCACCAATATTCCTGTTTACATGCAGCCGCGCATATTCCAATTAACATAAAATGACATACGTCATGCTGACCTACAAATAAGCCAGCTGGCTACCTAGTTGTTTTTTTCCCTATTCTTACCATCATAATCATCTGGTCCATTTGAGGAGCTCAGGGCATCCCACGTCGACGCCATTCTCGGCTGTGTTTGACGGGTCGATGACCTAACATGTCGTTCATCATGTCAAAATATGGAAAAGGAACGGCAGGAGCCGCTTGTGCCATTTTGCTTCTTTGCTTAAAAATATGTTTTTTTCAAAGTTTTCCACTGGTGGTGGACTCCTTCTCAAAAAGTTCGGTGTTACGATATTTGCGCATATCCAAAAACGTATATGATATCCAAGTCGTTCTTAATGTTTAAAAGTAGTTGTGTTTCTCCTTTCGACCAGAAATGTGGACTTCTTCTTTTGGGCATGCATCTCTACAAACTGTCGGCTAGTTGCTTTGTGTACGCAACGAACGCACAGAGCTGTCCGTCAAGAGGGCGTGTGTTGCAAACTGCCGTAACAACCCCAATTGAGACGCATATTCCGAATGCGCTGAATACATGTCCAAAGTAGAGATGCACCGATACCGGATCGCATATCGGGTCGATACTGACTTAAACAGTTGGATCGGGTATTGGTGACAATGGGGCCGATCTATTCAATTCACTTCTATGTTTATATACTATATACATTATAGACTGGAAATTAAGTTTTGACCAATTTGTTGCTGCATTAAAACGGGTTGTTAAGGTTTTAACAGGTTCCTGTTAATTTTGAAGATTTTTTACCAAGTTGCTGGTGTATGTACTTATTATTTTAATAATAAATAACAATTCAGTAAATTTATATCTATGTATTTATTTGTTACATTTATTTTACAAAGTTAGGAAAGCAATGTTTAAGTCAAGTCTGATATTTCCTTACACATAAAAGAATGATCCCAGTCACTTCTACACAGTGAGGCCTACAGTTTATTAATTAAACACTGGTATCGGATCAGTACTCGGTATCGGCCGATACCCGAAGCCCAGGTATCGCTATCAGTATCGGGACTGAAATGGTCGAATCGGTGCATCCCTAGTCCAAAGAACGCTCCTAAAACCTGAATAATATTGGCATATCCCACATGTCTTAATCTGAAAATGATCCATTTGGAATAAGACCTAATTCAGAATATCCAAACAAATATGCTGTTTACATGACCCGTATCAAATTTAGAATATTGTGATATTCGGAATAATAATGGAATATTAGTGTGCATGTAAGCGTAGTCACTGTTTTCTTCAGGATTCCCACATCTTGTCTAGAATAATGCAGCGAAATAGTTCCACAACACCAGCGAAATGTTTGATGTGGCCATTGGCCTCGCCGAGCTGTTTATCTGCTCAGTCACTGGAGTTGGGTTATAAATACCCTGCGCTTGGCGTCTCCACTTGGAGGGTGATAAGGTGCTAATTAGCAACTGTTAGCAGAAGTAAAAAAAAAACTACACGCGCAGAATGAAGCACATCTCGCCGTTGCCACTGAATGTTCCGCCGATGATCCTTTCTCCTCCGCTCGCAGACACCGAGACTTGAGAGATGTCCCTTATTAACACTGTGTACTCTTTTTTTCTCCCTTCCAGGCAAGCCAGGTCTGACAAATTAAGGCTGTGGAGTCATTAGATTAAGATAAGAACTTATCTTTTACTCCGAGACAGACTTTTATCTATTGTATTTTTCTTCTCTCCCATCTCTTTCGTTCCCTCTCTCTCTCCCCCCACCATTCACTGTGAGATTGTTAAAGTAATTGGGATGTTATGTGACCAGAGAGGCCAGATAAGTTTTTAACCCTGTCATGGATTAACCTTTCATGTCTGAGGTAGGTCACGAAAGGTGCAGTTGGAGACATGTTAAGACTCGTTTAAGCGAATCTTGATGTGTTATTGTTCGAAGAAGGCATGTTTTTTTTCTGCAGGTACATGTGCCGGGAGGTCTGGAGATGACTTCTGTGTGCTGTCAGGGGTTATTAAAGCATAAAAGTGTATTTTTGGGGTCGCTGAGCAAGACCGGTGTGGAGTACATCATTTAGAAACCAGGTTTCATCGCGTGGTTCCTGAAAGCTGCGTCAAAGAGGGGGGAAAAGATAAAACTCTTTCATAATATAATCCACAGCAGGATAATTAGGAAAGTAGCTCTCTGAACATCAAATCAACAGTCACCATCAGACGCTTCGCTCTGTCTAAAAGCTGTGTATGTATTTGACCCAATCTCCGATGCCTCTGTATACTTTCTGTGTTATTAATATCTAAGAGAAATATCACAGCCCCGAGCAGCATGATTAGAGCATTGAGCTTTATTATTCTTCAAAGCAGAACATATGAAAAACACCTGAAATAAATGAGTTGGACCCTCATGGCGGCAGCTAGTGCATATCTATCATCCCAGTGTTTATAATCCTTTGTTTCAAAGGTCATTGCACCACCTCGTTGATATCTAGATGCTTCTTTGAAGCACTAATTGTGTCTACATTCTTGACCACTTTGTCAGACAACTCCGCACTAGAGCCGCGAATTCAGAGGAGTGTATGCCGCTTGTTTACTGCCATCAAGATAACAAGGACAAGTCTGTGAAATAACGAAGGCCGGGGCTGATGCAGAAAACACTATATTTTCCATTTTAATGGTGTTTAAAGCGTGGAAGCTGGAGGAGAGAGAGCTTGAAAAATGTAACTAAAGGATCGGATTCAGTGGGATCCAAATGGCAAGGGTAGCTGTTGGGCACGATGACGTTCCTTTGATGTGAGCTATAACTAGCTTTAAGCTCAGCTCGGGCGCATCATGGCTGCATCCTGACTGATGTGGGGATTCCACTTAGATGAGGGCCACTTTGTCGTGTGTGCCAACTGTACCTTTAATTTCAAATTCTCTAATGTCTCAGATGGGATGGCATTAAAGGCCCGGGTCATTAGTGTATTGTAATGTTTGCCCGCAACTGCGTGAGCCGGACTGTCATCTCTTGGAAATTTGTCATATTCATCAATGCTCTGCATAATGGGATGAGATACTATTTACATATCGGATCAAAATTGCCAGAGGAGAGCATTAATTATTGAAAAACTGACAGAATCAAAAGAGCAGCTTTTTTTCCTTTTCATAGTTTGTTGTCTGCGCCGACTGAAAGCCGCTCTGTGCCCAGTAAACACAATTATCTCAATTTTAAAGACATTGCAGGCTTTTTTTGAGAGAACATGCTTGACACAAAGGCCACAGCGACTTCTGTCACCAGAGCAAAATGAAGGTTTGCCCTTCATGCCGCACTTTGCCAACAGGCTGTTACAAGGGTCTGAGAGAGGACGCGGTGCAGCCTCTGGAGAGCCACCTACTGTACGGCCCGCATCTTTGTTTGTGCGTCAGGCTGCTGATGTAGTTAGCGGACTCTGAATAATAGAAAGTGCATCATATTGATCAGTGACATTGAGCGCGAGACTTGTACTGACTTAATTAATGAAAGTAAAGTAGTGTGCTAACAAGGAAGTTGACACAGCGCTGCAGATGTTGTGCACATTCATTCCAGGTAGTGACGTTTTTTTACTGCATATTATCCTATTAACATAAATACATTCAAGACACTAGACCAACATTATTTCGCCTGTGTGATAAACACAACACATCCACTCGAGTTTGTAGTGTGAGTCATATTTGAGTTATTTGTGTGAACTTGAAGTTCCCATAATGTCAATATTTTTTTAATTATAAAGCAGGTTTAAGTGCTGTATAAATTCTGTGAAAGTATCAAAACGCTCAATCCGTGGAGAAATGCACACATATTCAGAAACTCTGCCTTTAAACGAGCCGTCAGGATATCTGTACAGTTGTGATGTCACAACTGCACAATATATAGACACAGTTTTAAACATAACCATTCAAAATGTGGACCAGGTTGCGTCCAAAATTCCATACTAACATGCTATTTAGTACACTAAAACAGTGTGAGATTTTTTAGATTTAGATTTATCCCCGAAACCTTAGTATGAAACCAATAGTACGTGAATTGCATGCTATTTCCAGTGAAATATTACAGTATGCATTGCAATGCTAGTCACTACCGCGACATAAATATCCCACAATACATTGCGGTAGTGACGACAACGTTCATAACAGACATTGACAAACAGCTCTATACTTAAATAACACTTCTACTTAAGTGTAAGTATAAGATTTCGTTTTGCTAGGCGTAATACATTTTTTAAATTAGTTCAGACTTTGATTCTCACAAATCATTGTTTGGGTTACATGAGGCAAGGAGGCCCTCAGAAAGTGACGACGTAAATTACAACTCAGTGCCTCCGAAAGGAGGGTGAGACGTCATGATTGACAGCTGTGAGTCTCTCGATGACAAGCTGCGGCCATGCTCGGCTCAAGATTAGTTCGGGCGGGTGACCTCGATTCCGTGGCTCCACCACCCGATCACTACTGCGCAGACGTCAAAATGTCAAGATGGCAGCTCCCGTATCCGGGATATTTTGGCTTCAATTTTGTACAGTGGGAGGAAATGGAGTCACGTCGTCCATCTATCCTGTATATACAGTCTATCGTAGTGCATAGTATGCATTTTCAGACGAAGCTGCAGTGTATTTGAATGACATCAGCTGATGGGAAATAAACATAGACCCAAGCTGTTGCCTAGTAAAGCAGTTCGGTTGAAATACGCTAAAACGGAGCATTTCACACATAGGGTAAATACAGTCACATTATGAATGATGTATTAGGAAAATAATGTTTTTTTTTAACATTACAGCATGTAAACATGTTTTAGTAGAAACACAAAATACAAGTATTAACCTGAAAATGAGCATAATATATGGGACCTTTAAATTGCTATACCTGCATTACCAATCCGACCTAAATTGCTATTTTACTGCAGTAGTTGTGACACATTATGAACTTGTGATAAACTATCATACCTGACTCGTTGTCATCGCACTGCACAGTAGAACTTTTGGGATTTAGCCGTAATTATTTAATTTTTATGCACTTTCCCTTTGGGGATCATTAAAATTTCATCTTGATCTTATCTTCTTAATCATAATCTTAAAATCTGTTTGAATATGTTTTAACCTGCTTTTCCACTGATGCAGTAAACTGTGTCTATTTCATGCTCAATGCCTAACAGTCTCCTAAAATATATAAGAATATAAGGTAAAATCCTGCCATTGCTGACTGCTTAACGTGTCTCACACACCAGACATTTGTTTGAACAGAGCCATTATGGTCCATAATAAAGTTTGTTTTACAGCACTGCCCCAGTATATACAGTAAATTACATGCATCGGCAATGGAGACAGTAAGGACTTGAAAATGCAGACGGATACATTTTACTGCATCTTCCCCGTCCACAGTGTCATCCCCTTAAGCTGCCAAGAGAGTGTAGGGGGGTGAATTCATGAGGGTCTTCTGTAATAGGCTGGCACACACACAGGCACAGCCTGTGGAACCTTACAGGCTGCTGAAGCTGGTCTTGGCATTGCTTTTGGCAGCCATGTGGTTATGTGCTCTCTCGCAGTACACATTCTTTCTGGAAAAAACAGAAAGTTTTAACTAGCTGGTCCTGCCGCTCCTTTATAAATGAGGAAGCCTTTGGCATAAATAGATCTACATGTTCATTTGGTATATTAAGAGAGACACACAGTTAAAGAGTGTTCATTACAATTGTAAATTTCTGCCCCCGGGCCCTTAGCCCGGCGCTAGATTACATGAGGTCTATGCTCACGGACAGCGCCTGGCATCTGATTGAGGGTCCAGTGCAGCTAATTAATTTCATTAGAAAGTGAAGTCATCTTCTAGCAGGAATTAATATTTGGAGCGTCATGTTGCTAATTTATTTCCAGATTTAATTAGCTCAGAGAAGAAATGTTGCTTGGGCAAGAGGACTTTTTAATTATCAGCTTGGATAAATTTGAAAATGTTGATGCCTAAGGGTTGAGTTAATTAAAACCTGCATTATTTTAACTTTAATTAGCTCCCATCTTTGTTTTTCTTCACCATATGGCCATGTCCTGTAGTCAAATTTAGTTAATTAAGCTAATTAAGCTAATCATTTTAATTACTCAAGACAATGTGATTGGATAGAGGATGACTACAAGTTTATAGCCAAGTGCTTGTTTTTCATTAAGTTGAAGGGACAGAGTTATTTCTGATTGCAGTTGGCAAGCATAGCGGAGTAGTTTGGGAATGAGACAGCCTCTGAGATATTAAGGCTGAAGTCTAATTTCATTCCTTGATAAAAAATAATAATAATCTTGTCACCGCCGCAACTCTTTTAGAGGACGAATGGTTTACTACGTCTTTAAGCTTTCTGCTCGTATGCTGATGTTGGCCCCTTGCACTCCATCAGATTAAGTAATGTCTGCGCTTACTCACGTTTAAAGAGGTTCAATGTCAGAAGAGGTGTTCTGTTCGCTACTAGGAAGGCACAATAACAGATACCATGATCTGCAGATGAAGTCATTGTTGGTTGGACAAACATCTCTCCCGATATACGGGGCAGAAAACATGAAATCATGTCTGACTTGTGTCTTTTGACCACAGCAGGCTATGATATTGAGTTGTAATTGGGTAATAGACCCGCGTCTGTGGTTGCTGGTGGGATAGGGTGCTGCCCTTCCCCTTCATGACCCTGCAGTGTGGGATGGCTGGGGCGTGGGTCTATGTGAGCTGCTAGCAGCTGTGCGTCAGTCTGGACACAAGCTGGGCCCATCCAGAAGCCAGGCCTAGCTGACAGATGCAGAGGCTAAACCCAATAATGAAATAATACTGGGAGACATCATGTCCGTGGTTTCCATCATTGTTAAAAGATTTTGGTAGCGTGTACCCCCACTTAGGTAATTTGTTTCCATGTATAATCCTATTGCTCACTATTAAATTAAACCAACTGGTCATTTCAGTTTGGAGCCTATAAATAAACTGGTTGCCATGAGCATGGGCAGTATGTGGGACGTCTCATCTGATTAGAGGGGAAGCACTTAATAATTTGAACTGAAAAAGGTGACCTTCAGTGTCAGGTGACCTCAGTGGTCTGCCACACATATGGCCCAGCAATATTACTAA
This sequence comes from Sebastolobus alascanus, assembly GCA_916701645.2. Taxonomy (NCBI): domain Eukaryota; kingdom Metazoa; phylum Chordata; class Actinopteri; order Perciformes; family Sebastidae; genus Sebastolobus; species Sebastolobus alascanus. Next base: position 1,572,852 of record CAKAOJ020000024.1, on the reverse strand, counting down.
TGTCTGTTCCCGATGTATTTTTTTGCAATCCGGATCCAGGACCACTCTCCACAAATTGTTTTGGACAAATGTTGATGTGTGGTGAGATGGCAACGTGTGCTGTGCTGGAGCTGTTTACATGGTCAGGAGCAGTGATATCAATGTGGACAACGGGTGCACTGGTCAAGAGAGATGATAGGCCCCTCTCTGCTTTCATCAGAGTGAGGCTGGTTAGTCATCAGTGTGTTTGTGCTCGGGTTTTGGCCGGTGCCGGAGCAGAGGAGCCCCAAAGCGTTCTCATAGTTGCACTGTAACTTAGAATGCAATATGAGAGGGGAATTAGTCACCACGTCCCCAACAGGCATTCGCCGACTTTAGTAATGTTTCTGTCACCACCTGCGTATTGTAAATGGTCCTGTCTCTCACTGCAGCTGCCCACCTGATCTGCTGGTAGTAAGATACTCATCTTACTTCTGGACCTTTGGTTGAAGACAATCAATCAATCAATCAATCAATCAATCAATCAATCAATCAATCAATAATATATATTTAAGAGTCTCCCCTACATTATGGACTTTTTATAAAGCAGCTTGTGACTCATTTGGTTCAGGAGCTTTGAATAGAAATTGACATACCTGAAAACTCCCAGTGTTTTGTCACTGAAGTAAATGAATTGGATTTGAAGCACACCCCAGGAACCTCATCTGTGTGCATTAAATCTAAAGACAACTATGTATGTGACGTTGAGAGACCTAATGTTTAGTTTCAAACTTAGATACCTGTCACTCTCAGAAGGAAAAGTTGCATGTTTGTCCCTCAGTTAGGCTAGGCATACTAGCATAGAGTGCTGCAGGGATGACATATTTTTACTTTAGTAAAATAACTATTACCTACTGTAAGTTTAATTAACTATCAATTTACCATTTATAAATGATGGTTATTATAAAGTGTTGCCAATGGGTTTTTCCCACATGGCGTGGCAAGACCCAACCATATACCGTATAGCATGTTGTAGCACTCATATAGCATGCATCATCGTCATCTTGCGTCATCACGTACTGTACTACAGTATCACATCACGGTAATTCAATGGAAGTTTCCTTGAAACTCTAGCTTAATTTCATCATTCTGATCTAATCATCTTAAAAAAAACAGATTAGTTTGGACCAGGCTTGGCCCACTGTCCGATATAAGCCCCTCCACCGGCCAAGGAGAGCTCGGTGAGAAGCAGCTTAATAGATTTAGATGAAAGAAAGGAGTCATGGAGGCCTCAACCAGCAGAGAGCGAGAGCATCTGCTCAAAGGCCACCTCCCCACGCCCGGATCACCATCTCCAGAAGAACTCGGGCATGGAGCCTCCATCTCCACAGCTCCACACTAATTCCAGTGCCCCCGCCACACGCAGGCTAATTAAGGCCATGCATTTATTTATGACTGAGCTCATTAAACAGCGAAAAAGATGGTCGCCGCTCTGAAAACACATTAGTCCCCGAGGAAACTGCCTGTGAAGTCGCTCTCCTCGGGCTGTTTCAGGTCACAGATTTTGAATCTATGTGACATATGAAGAAACAGGGAGCTGTAATGCCTTTAAAAAACAAAACTTCAGTTCTGAGGCGACGGAGTGATGGTTCAGGACATTCTTCAGGGTATATTTGAAGCTGCTTGAGCTGGTCCCATAATTACATGTATAGGTCATTGACCGCGGGACGAATAGACATTCCCTTTCAGGTCTTGTGCTTTGCATTTTTGTCTTCGGGTATTTGTGAAATCTGTTGTTCTTTACATTCATGATGAACGTCTTTTAATATAATATGACAACTGCAGTAAAAAGAAATGACACTTTGGGCATAAATAGCAGTTATTAACGGACATAACCTAACTTTGATGAACACAAAATGCCCCCACCCTCAAACACAACCCACCACCCCCACCCTCTTTACTTACTTATTACTATGGTATTTAAGTTAATTTAGTACTAAGGCAGTGCAGAGCTATGAAATCAAAGACAGAGGATATCCCTCAGGTGTATTTTCTCTCTCTGGAGGGCTTGTCTCTCTCACTCTCTCTTTGTGTGTTGTGTGTGTGTGTGTGTGTGTGTGTGTGTGTGCATGTGCGTAAAGGGCATAGACAGAGAGATCTTACGCAGATCCTGCTCCCTTCCTTGTAATTGCAAAGATAATGCCAAATCACACAGTCCTTTGCTGAGACAACTGGCAACTTGATTTAGTGCTCTTTAATGGCTCTAACTTTAAAGACTCTGAGAAATTCCTTATTTCATCTGGACTGGAAACAACTGAAAAAATGATGGGGTTTTAGAAAAGACGTGGGTGCAAGCAAATTTTCCCATCACGTCTTATTTATTATCAACAAAAAGTTGCAGGAGTCACAAAAAAAAACTGAGTTGTTGTCTGGCAGCTACAATGGTAAAGTTGTACTCTTGGGGAGTATTAATGCATCTGTGAAAAAGTTGTATAAAGCCTCTTCTGGCTCCAGAAGGAGTTGCGTGAAACGAGATAAATTGCCTCAAGTGATGTCACTTGAGTCAGCATCGGTTGGGGCTGAAGATTACATGTTTGAATCATATGAAAATCGGAGGGTGCGGAGCTAGAAAGAAGTGAGCTCACCAGACCTTGATAACGTTCTCGTTATCACTGCTTGAGACCCGAAACGCAGACCAAACTGTCGGTGAACAAATTGCATTGTGGGTAATGTAGACCCCAGGTTTTGACCTGGTTCTGCTCCATCAATTTTGATACCTTTTGTTTTTAACTACGTGTACGACATTGACAATGTCTAACAAGAAGTGCAATGCAAAATTAGTGGAGAACTCTTTTGAATAAAATCAGTACGACTTCAATCTGATGTTGAGACATCAATGTAACATTCTTTATGTTAAATTAGTAACAGAATTTACTCTTGAAAGCTATAGTCCTGAGAAAAATGGTGATAGACTCTTTGTAAGTGGTTGATCTGCCCAACATTTTCAGTCTCATCTAGTGCATGTCTTCTGATGAAGCCTGGCAGTTGTAAAGCATTATTTACATATTTAAACTTTTCTGGACATTCGCTGGATAGTGACAAAAGGGAGCACCGCAACTTTAAAGCTGGGGTAGGCAGGGGTTTTCTTTTGCATCGCTGGGCAAAAAATTCATAATAACCTTTCAGCATATTGTAATTCAAGTTTCTGAGAGAAAACTAGACTTCTGAACCTCCTCATGGCTCTGTTTTCAGGCTTTAGAAAATGTAGCCCGCAATGGGATACTTTGGCCAATCACAGGTCATTTCAGAGAGAGAGCGTTCCTATTGGCTTTTCTACAAATGCAGATGCGCGCGCACGTCCCTTTAGGGAAAGCCTGCAGAAAAACTTGCTTTTCCAGCAATGGCAACAACTACCTACACTACAAAGCAACTAGGGCTGTCAATCAATTAAAATATTTAATCGCAATCATTTGCATGATTGTCCATTAATCGCGATTAATTGCAAATTAATTGCACATTTTATATCTGTTCAAAATGTACCTTAAAAGGAGATTGGTCAAGTATTTAATACTCTTATCAACATGGGAGTGGGCAAATATGCTGTTTTATGCAAATGTATGTATATATTTATTACTGGAAATCAATTAACAACACAAAACAATAACAAAAAGGGACAAACAGAAACCCTCAGAGGTACTGCATTTAGCATAACAAATATGCTCCAATCATAACATGGCAAACTGCAGCCCAACAGACAACAACAGCTGTCAGTGTGTCAGTGTGCTGACTTGACTATGACTTGCCCCAAACTGCATGTGATTATCATAAAGTGGGCATGTCTGTAAAGGGGAGACTCGTGGGTACCAATAGAACCCATTTTCATTCACATACAGTATATTGAGGTCAGAGGTCAAGGGACCCCTTTGAAAATGGCCATGCCTGTTTTTCCTCGCCAAAATTTAGCGTAAATTTGGAGCGTTATTTAGCCTCCTTCGCGTCAAGCTAGTATGACATGGTTGGTACCAATTGATTCATTACGTTTTCTAGTTTCATAAGATGCCAGAATTTGAGGCTGCTACAACCTAAAAATCGCAAGTTGCGTTAATGCGTTAAAGAAATTGCTGGCGTTAAAACAAATTTGCTTTAACGCGATATTATCACGTTGACTGTGACAGCCCTAAAAGCAACCCAAAAAAAGGGAAACAGGCTAATCAAAAATAGTCTAAAAGAGAGTTTGACAATAAAACATGTAATATATACATGTAATAAAACGTGTCAATATCGGCGAAGCATTTCAGAGATGGAGAGGAAATGTTGCTGATAGTTTAGCCTTCTGCTAACCATAGCCAAAGGCTCACGGTTGTGGCTATGTAGCTCGCTAGAGCCTCGAATCACAGTATGTCTTCTCAAAGGAGTTTACAGGCCCACCTTTACAGGTTTACAAAGAAAACAGGATGGTAGTAGAATTGTCGCTATATAACGGCATCAGGATCACAATCACGATTGAGATGATGTTTGATATGAATGACTAGTACTCGTACAGGTTACTGTATGAAGCGTGTGCATATGCTCATGCTAGTCTGGTGGGAGGAGGGCTGTGTTTTCAAATTCTTTATTTTTATTTATTTACTTATTTTGCTTTTTCGTGAAAACTGCCTACCCCAGCTTTAGGTGAAGGCATTATTTTCTTATTTAATTAATTATATATAATTTATTCCTAAAATACTATCTTCAACTGGAGTTTGTAGCGATTATGAGTCACACCAGTCATTTAAAAACGTTTTTATATTGGAAAAACATGCGCTGTATATTGTGTCATTCAATTAACCAACTAATGATCATTAATATGTTCAATGAAATTCCTTGAAATTGACATCCCTGCTGCTTTTACAGAGTATTTAAATATAAAGGAGTACCGTGATCATCATTATGGTGTGTTTGTGATGCTGCAGACACACAGGGGCTAAAATCAATCCGCAGGGTACCCGCTCAGCGCTTCATTTTGGGATGGGTGATAAACAACAGCATTTGGTGACCTTTTGGTGTTCTTATGGGGGATTTAACCCCCTGCTCAGAGCTGCACCATGCTGGTGGCAGCATGATGTGCGCTGGAACTCAGATGGGACTTTTTTTTGCTGCAGGACGCCGCGCAAAAAACGATATCACCACACGTTGAAGTCCACTGATTCATCGGACAGTGCGAGACCCCGAGTCTGACGGTGTTTTTGGCTCATCATCCAGAGTCACAGACAGCGTGTAGGGGTCTATTGTGTGTGTTTGTGCGTGTGTGAGACCGAAAGAGAGGGGTGGGGGAGCGGAGGCGAACTCTCCACTCTCTGTAGGACTGTGTAAGATGCTTTCAACAGCAGACAAACTGGTTCTGCACTTACTGTGAGAGGAAGCTCTGAGTGTTTAGAGTACTCAGCCCACTTAATGCATTATTATTGTTACTACATTCTTGAGGAGAATGGGGGAAAAATGGAACAAGGAATGCTTTTCAAGAGTCAAACCAGTTAAAGGGGAGGAGATGTGTGTGTGCGTGCGTGTTTGTGTGTGTGCATGCGCGCGGCTGGTTAAACATGAGCGTTGAGTATCTCATTCCTTTTGTATTTATGCTCATTTTTTCAATAGCGTCCCATAAAAGGCGTCTGAGCCCAGATGTCATGTTTGTAATATTCTCTAGTGAAATAAACACTAATGTCAATGGAGAACGAGTGGCTCCCATTCCTTTTGTGTATTTATTTATTCATCGAAAAAGATGATGCAGTTACTTGATTAAAAAGCGATTAAATTTCTTTATCTTATAATAGTTGTTCCTGATGTCATTATGGTATGGAAGTTCTGTCTAAGAAAAACTGATATTTCTGACATTAAGGAATTATTTTTTAGGAAATCAGAGACAAAGTTTTCTCTGTGAAAATGTGAAAAGATTAATTTATTTGTTGTTTATTCTTTTTTTTTTTCAAGAAACAGCACTGCGTGTTAACAAATTTCACTTTGAGTAAATGTGGCTTTAAGAAGATAAAATCCTGGGGGCAGGAGGTGCTTTGTTTCTCTCGTTGCACTACGAGTGCATTTCCACAGCGAAGGACATCTGAGCGTAAAGTGAGCCTCTTTTCGTCAGAAGGTAAGCCTTTTAACAGTAAAAAGCAAAGCTTTAACAGTGCTCCTTGCACCACAGTTCACAGCATACATAATGGAGAGGATAGAGTTACCTGCTACTTTAGGCCAAACACTGCTGCCAATAATTGCCTTACCAATATTTGCATGTCCCTCTCTGTGTTATTGAACACCCTGCTAAGTAACTGAGCACCTCGGCCCAGGCACTATTTTAAGTTGTTTGCTGATTCCACGGTGGGCTGAAGAAAGACAATTATGAACCACATTTCACACCATTATGGTTTTTTAAGGGGCTTCAGGTTTCACTGAAAACTTGGATTGCAGTCTACTGAATATCATGCTCATGTAACAACATCTACAGATGGTCTAGACCTGACTTTTCTGGAAAATAACATTAAAATACATATCTTTTTGTTTCATATGAGAGAGAGAGAAGAAGTAGTCAACCATTTAAATTACTGAACATGAGAAAACGAGGGGTACCTCCTGACCCTGGCCAACCTTTGTATCATAATATTTTGACCTATAGTCATTATAATCTGGGAAAACTGATGATGAGATGCATCTCCTGCCCAAGTTTTGTCAAAATCTGATAAATGGTTTATGAGATACAAATGAACAAAGGAACAGACAAAACCCTTTGGACCTAATCAGTGTAATTACAGAAATGCTGGAACGCAATGGTGAGATGCATAATTTTCACAGGTTTTGGCAAAATCTGATCAAGACTGGCCAAGAAAACAGATGGATGGATGAGCGAATGATGGAACAAATAAAGAAATGAAAGTTGACTGATGGTATGGAGGAAGTTCTATTTAAGAAACACAAAAAAATGGCTAATACAGCATGTATTTATTTCAGATACATCCTAGGAAACATGAGATAAGATTAGAGGGACTGTATTTAAGTTTTTACATGTATAAACAATTTTTAATCGTTTTTTGTTGCCAATATGTGAACAGGTTGTAACCTAACCTAAAAAGTGAGACCTTACGCAACATTCTAGGTTTCCTCTATCAACCTTTTAATGTGAAGAATGTGGGCCATTTTTTTCCAGGAAAATCCAACGGGTGTGATGTTATGCACGCTCACAAGTGCCTTCACTCTCTTCAGCTTGGCTACATGGCAACCATAGCTAACGTTCAGTTACAAATGGAGTCCGCTAACGCCAACAAACGACCAGCCCCCACCACAACTCCAGACTCCAACACAAACTCCATGGAAGCATAAAAAGACCAAAGTCTTGTGGAGTCCGTCTTGCAAAACAGGAATGTGACCGACGTCGGGGTAAAACTAGGATCAACATCGGCCGGGTCTTCGAGTCATGGAGGGACCTTCGTTTGGTGTTGGGTATCAAAACAGACCCGAGCTGGCGAATTTCCTCTTGGACAGGTAAGCTAACTTTACTGCCGAATATGTGCAATATAGGCTATAGTGATACTGTGGTTTTAGCTGGCTAATGTTGCTAATGTTAGCCTACTCGCTAACGCGGAGCTAGCTAATAGGGATGTGCATTCCAAGCAAAAATACTATTTGAAAATCACTGGGAATTAGTTGATTATTATTCGAAAATCGTCGCATTAAAAGTTTAAATATTCTCAACTTTTCAGCGCCAGGCGCGGAGTCGCGCCACTCGTCTATGTCAAACTTGACCTATCGAGCCAATCAAATCAAGCAAGAGGCGGGCTTTATTACTTTAGCACTTCCTTCCTGTTTTGAAAACTTAATGGAGTTTTCTCCAGCCAGGTTAGACATAGTTAGCAATAACAGTTGATAACAACACATTACTCCAGTATTTTGTGCATACTAACACCATAGCAACATGTCCACAGATAGAAGTTGGACAGTACCGTGTGTACGACTCTTTAATGAGACACAAATAAGACAGAAATGCTAATAAACAGTATATTACTACAGTTCTTTTACTGTTGATTCGCGGAGCAGCCATCTTGGATTTTGAGGTTAGGGTTGGTGAGGCAAAGAGTATACTGTAGAAGCAAAGAGGCGAAACTCTGGTGCTTTTTTGACATTAGCCGCTGTCGCCATTTTGGACTGAAAACGCATATTATATTTATGATATTTCATTGTTCAACACAGGCCATTTCGGCAGAATATGACAATAGAACAGAAATAATTTTGTTTTACTTTTGTACGGTACTTTTTGTGTGGATGTTTTACTGGGGTCCGTTAGTCGCTTTCGGTCCAAAATGGCGGAAGCGTAGCTCTGCTGCTGGGCTCTGATGTTGACTTTCACTTCTTGGCAATATTTGATCTTTGGGTGAGGTTCGTCCAACTTTCCGAATCGGAAATCCGACTTCAGGGGGCGTTCCAGTTGAAATTTGCAACTGGGAACTCTGAAATTCCGACTAGTTCAAATAACGCAGCATCTGGTTTAGTTCGTGAAGTTGGAAGCACTGAGGCCTGTTGCACAAGTAAAGAAAGATGTTTTAGACAAAAACACAGCCTGCTCTTCTACGTTGTCCAATAAATAAATCTATAAAATGTGTTGACACGATTATCATAAAGCATCTGGAAGGTGTTATGTTTATTGTTTCTGATACAGTTAACAAAAAGAGAGAAAACTAGTTTGGCAGATTTCTGAATAAAATTCCTGGATTTGCACAGCCTTCCATAAAAATATCCCTATCACACTGAGATAAATCAAAAACATGCGGCAGAATGAAGACGTAAACTAATTACAAATAAATACAAGGTGACTAATCATAAGTAATCCAGTTGTGGTGCATCAGCAGACTCCCCAGTGAGAGCAGGAGGGAGCTGGAGTTGAGGCAAAGTGATTTCCCTCAGGCAGACATGCCATTTAAGTGTGCTCCATTGTTGTGGGTGAGATCCATTAGCCCTCACTCGGGTTTGCCACATCAAAGCACATTCTCACATATGGATTACGTGTAAATAGTGTTTTTTATATATATAATACAGTGAGTCTGGAGCTGACCTATTTGACTTGTTCAATAAGTTGAAAAGGGAGACGTATGAAATGTGTGTGCGTCACATGTGTACGGCTTACGTATATTTATCTGTGTGTGTGTGTGTGTGTTTATGTGTGTGTTGGTGAGTAAACAGCTTAATGGAACCAAGCGGATTTCATAATGGAAAAGGCCAACGTCAGTGTAGCACGAAATAGTGTTGTTATGATGTGGATTACACTTAAAAGCAAAATCAAACCCAAAATCAACTTAAAGGATAATTCATTTTTTAAAAATCTGATACTTCTTTGGCCTGAGAGTCGTTTAATAAGCAGGTGAAAGTGGAATGCGTGGTCTGCTTCTCTGGTCATCGCCTGCCCAAGCATCAACCATGGATGACAACTGTAGCATGTTTCATAATTCATGCTCAAATCATCCTAAAAGACCTTAAATCAAATCAGCAGTTAAGCTAAATGAGGATGATGTTTTTGAAGCATTTCGCAGTCATCTAAGTATTAATGCCGACTACATTTTCATGTAGCTATTCCCCCCAAATTCCTGTTTAAAGTGGTTCATAGAACCTCCAGCCAAAGCTCCATTTAAATGCCACGTTAAAAAGCAGAATTATCCCTCGAGATTGTTTTATATTTTGTAAATCTGACCATATTGCTTTTGTGCGTTTGCAGTGAGAATCAGCTCCAAGAGAGAGGTTTTGAAGTTCACACTGACACTGATGTTACCCAACCACATGTAGGGTGAGTTTGGCTGTCCAAAAAAACGTTTTATTTATTTAATAAAAAATGCATATATGGTCCAAACTCCTATCTTAAATCTGCTAAATTAGTTTGCTGAGCTTGTCCTTTTTGCACACCTTAACTCTTCATCTGCTTCACAGCGACTGTGAGTCAGGCCAGGTGTTGTCTTGGACTCAGATCTAAATATTAGTAGTCCTATTTAATCAGTTCCAGCATCAGCCTTTTATCATCTAACAATATTGCCAGAGTAAGGAGACTCTTGTCCAAACATGATCTTGAAAATTGAATCCATGCATGAAGCCTACCTCGAGCGAGTTAAAAAGCTCTTAGGAAACTGCAACATGTCCTTTCTTTGTATGTATGAACCTTCTAGAACTCCGAGGTCTGGTCCCTGTTTTACTATTTATTGATCGTCTCATTTTAGTCTTTTAATGTATACATAAATACAGCAGACATTCTGACTTGTCATAGCAGAAAAAGCACAGGTGTTACTAAGAACATTAACAATGGCTCTGTTGTATTCAAGTGTCTCAGTAAACCATGACAGTGCAACACAGTCTCACGCCAGTTTGTAAAATAGTCATGAAATTGAATCTATTTGATTCGTGTACATAGACAATTTTTTCCTGACGCTCAGAACGACTTTCAACAACGTATTTTTTGTGCTTTTTCCTACGAATGTCCAGCAACACGTGTATCAATTTCCGCTCCAGTCTTTTCAAAATAAAACTTAGGTTTAGGAATAGATTGACTTGGTTAGGCTTAGGCCACAAAACTACTTAGTTAGGTTTAGGAAAAGATTGCGGTTTGGGTTTAAATAACACAGGAAGTGGTGTAATTTCAGTACGGAAGTTACGTGACAAAAACTACTTATTTTGCTTTAGGAAAAGATCGTGGTTTGGGTTAAAATAACTCCGGAAGTGCTGTAACTTAAGTACGGAAGTTACGTGACAAAAAACACCGGAAGGGGTGCAACTTAAGTACGGAATTTACGTGACAATAATTACTTAGATAGCTTTAGGAAAAGATCGTGATTTGGGTTGAAATAACTGAGGAAGTGCTGTGACTTAAGTACGGAACTTTGATATGTGGTTTCACACGGGACACCAACGCTGGTCTCCTGGGTAAAAGTCCTGTGTTTTAAATGAATTACATACAAATTGATTTTGTGCTGACCATCACGAAAAAAAATGTGAAATTCGTGTCTATGTACGAATCAATACATTAAATTTTGTGACTATTTCACAAACTGCTGTGCAACTGGGCTGGACATTCTAACTTAGTCATAGCAACACCAGGACCCTGAAACCGAAGCAGCTAAATGGAATTCAGCCATCATTCATTTTTCTTATTTACACCTGTGTGTTTTCCTACTGTGACATGCCAAAATGTCTTCTGGGAAAAAGGCCCGTCTGGTTTACACCAGTCAGATATGCATGAGGACCTACTGTATGTTGACTCATATGTGACCCAATTGCTGCTATTTTGGCAAAATATACATAGATTTCATGAGCTGTAGACAGAGCCACAGTAATTCAAAACACTTTGAGTGTCCTCCAACACTGACAAACTAAAAAAATCCGACTCATGTTGAAACATTTAGGATACGTGTTAGGGGTTACATTCCTGGAGATGATTCCACTCATAACAGATTAGTTTCTTCTAGCTTTGCAAGATTTTCACAGCATTTAAATCCCATTTTTAAACACAAAAGTCTGTTTACTCTTTAGGCCCATTTCCTCTTCTATTGGAGCAGATTTTTTGCATGAAAGTCTTATCCTGTACAGCAGCAGCATTGTTTCAGCCACAGCGGCGGGCTCATGAGGGGCCCAGACTCCACAGATAAGCGCATCAGCCATTACCGGGTTCCTCCTTCAGACCTATTAGGTCTTGCAAGGACTTCAAACACCAATTTGTTCTGCAAATAGCCCATTCAATTTGTGCCTGCCAAAGAGAGACACCTCTCCCCCTCTCTGCAGTAATTGAATCTTCAAAGGGACATTTTCCTCTATTTCTGTCAGGTATTAGAGTGATGAATAGCAAACGGTCATTTGAGCAGAAAGAGAGGATACATGTTTATCCATTTTCAGTTAGACGCTCATCATGCACCTTGATGATTGCTAGGCTGGAAATTGAATGGCAGCGCTGCAGGATCTTCAATAGATGGTTTTCAATGGTGAGGCAGACGAGTCATGCATTGATATCAGGCTTTTGCAAGATAAATTCTTGGGCACTTGATGAATTGAACTTGTAGTACGTGTGAAGTCTAGTTCTCAGCGTTAAAGCTGGAGTAGGCAGATAGATAAAAGATGGTGGCGGGGTCACAAACTTTCTCATTTTACAGCTAAACAGTATTCTACAAGATGTTTCTGAAAACATTTGCGGCAAGAAATAGGCATTACAGTAACACAATATTAATTCATATGTGATCAGCGCTGCCTAGTTTGACCGTTTTATCGGAGTTCGCGAGTGATTGACAGCTGCCTCCGTTGAACGAACAGCCAATAGGAACGCTCTCTCTTTGTAATGACCTGTGATTGGCCAAAGTCTCCCGTCACAGGCTAGATTTTTTAAAGCCTAAAAACAGAGCCATGATGAGATGCAGAAGTCTAGTTTTCTCTCAGAACACTTGAATTACAATATGCTGAAAGGCTATTATCGATTTTTTTGCCAAATGATGCCGAAAATATTCTGCCAACTTTCGCTTTAATAATAATCTATAAACCCAAGTTTTGCAAATTGTAACTTTGAGTGCAGATTCGGAGGCTTTACAATGAATTTAAGGAGGCTTTTAAATCTTCAATATTTTTATTAATTAAATACACCATACTGGAGCAAATGTCTCGGAAAATATCACAAATAAATTTCTCTTTCATTCAGCATTTATATGTTGGTGATGATCTCTACATTACTGACTATGAGCAAATTTCTTCCGTTTGCCGGGGGTTGAGGTTTGGAGGGGAGGAGGGAGGACTGGAGTGCGGAGGGTCAGATGTACTGTAGCCACGCCTGGACAACGACATTTACATGCATACTGTACATACATGGTAGTTTTACAAATACACCAAGAGAGTGTTCATGATTTGTTTTCCACAAAAAGCCACAGATTTTTTTTTTTTTTAAAACCCCATCTTTTTTCTATATATACCACCAAAGAAAAAAAAAAAACACATTCCCCTTTGACAACACTTAAAATATATAAAGTGGAAACACCATGTTGTTGGGAAATGAGGATAGAAAAGGAAGAGAGGAAAAATGAAAAAAAGGTCCCAGGTTTTCCCCCAAAATGTCTTTTAAACAAATATGCAGAGTTGAAAAGCCTGCATCTCTTTTAGTCTTTTTCTCTTCCCCTCACTTCAGTCACAACATCCTCTTTAATTTTCTCTTCCTGAAGAGTCCCCTTCTGATCGGTCCCCTTTTTTTTTAAATTCCAAGGTCGTGGAGTCCTCAGCGTCCCGATTCAGGTGCATTAAGTGCAAGTATCCTCCCATATTTGGGGAAAAGCCAAGGTTGAAGGCTGAGCGTTGGGGATGGGGTTGCGGAAATAAAAGTCAGGTAACTGGTTAGATGGGTAGAGGATTCCTTTGGGGGCAAAGGGCCTGGGAGCACAGCTAAAAGGCTGGGGTGCTGCTGATCCACGCTGTCTCGGGTGACAATGAGTAAGGGCTAAAATGAAGGCACACATCCTGCTTCCTGCACGGCTCCCGCCTAACACACCTGAATAGTGAGAGATAAAAAACATTTTAATAATTTTGGGCCATCATTATAAGCATCAGCTCACAAAATGCCATACATGTTTCATCCTGATAATTCAACTTCCCACCAGCTCCAGTGTTTAATTTATTGATCAGCCAGGCTTTGAAACCCATCTGGTGTCCCATTTACTTTGCATTAACTTAAAAGTGCATCCATGAAGCGATTCTCTTTGGTATAATTATAACCACGCTCCGACATAACTGCAGGAGGTGTTCAGTCCTGTGAAACAGAAAAATGTTTTTTTTCTCCCCTTTTCTTCTTCTTTATGATTCTTAGAGGCGATTTACTTTTCCCTTCATCCCTCAAATCACTAGGAGGGCTTCAGTCTATTAGTAATTGCAAACTCCTACTTGGGGGCTAATTAAAGTGACTGACGCTGGGAGGGTCTCGCTCCCCTGGGTCAAAGCAGCTCCGTATGAGAGAGGTAATTTGTCTGTTCTGAACAAAGAGATTAGGAAGAAGCAAGGAAGAAAGCTTAATAAATGAGCATCAAAACGTCCCGCGCCGTGAATGCGGACAACACCAATTATGCCGCGGCAAAATCGCACATAATCAAAACAATGGTCAGTAGATAACCCCGTGTTTCCGTGTGAGCGCCTGTGACTGCTTCATTTTCTCTCTGCCTGTGTTTCTATATTGACTCTATGTTGTGATACATGCGGTATATTGATTTGGACTGCTCTTATCCTACTGCAAGTTATTTGAGGCCGTCCAAATTCTGTTTTAGCAAAAGAAATGAGAGCGTTAGTGTGATAAAGTGCTTCAGCAGCGGGCTAATTCTCCTTGTTTCACTCGCGGAGATAACAAAAGCATCCGGAGACTGCTCCCACTGAGCGATGTGTCTCTGTTTATTTAATAATTCTCTCTCTGCTATAATTAAAGCACCAGGGCCAATATTCAGATTGCATTTTAGCATCAATAATTCAGCAGTTTTCACTACAATTGATGTTAGCGCATAAATAAACAATGAGGCCTCATATTTACTACACCAGCCATGCTGCAAGAGACGTTGGGGGTGGGGGGGGGTGGGAGTAAGGACTTAAACAGACATTTAAAATTAAGCTAGATAATGCAACGGCTTTCAATTTAAATGTGAGGAGCTCTAAGAGCTCTAAGAGCTGATTTGTAGAAGTGACAAGCCCTTAAAAGGCCTGTGACGTGGAGGGGAGGGAGGGAGGGAGGGGAAGTGGGGGGGCTTAATGGAGTTCTACCTCTCCTCTACTCACAAAACCACTCAAGGTGAAATGCATGCTCCCAACAATATAATTCCTCTTTCAGTCAGACTCTGACACACTCCAAACACCCCCCATATCTCTCTCTGTGTGCCGTGTGTGCAGACAAGGTATCAATAAAGCTCCTTGTTGTGAGGCAAAAATGATTATATCTCCTGCGGGCAGAATGAAGCTATCCTGAAGAATGAAGTTATCCTTCGTATATGATTAGGCCTTCTGTTTTGCTTTCACTGGAGGCCTCAAGATCAAATCAGGGAAAGCCATGATGACAGCTTTCATGATATACTGGCTGCTGCAGCTCGCTGTCTGTGTTCAACCTCGGGGCCCTGGATACATATTTTTGGCCTTGGAGTAATAACTTAGCCCAGGTGATCGCGGTCTTGTTGATACAGTAGTCAAATGCTGTTTTAAACACTCGGTATTAATGGCGGCGCGCATCATTTTTCAGCGCGGTTGGAAGTGCGGCTCGGGGCGGCAAATAAATTCAAGATGAGTCAAATATGTATCTGCTCCTAACAAACAGAGTGCGAGTACAAAAAAAAAAATCATTTTCACATGTTTTGTGCTGACGGTTAATACAGATTTTCTGAGTGCGTGTCCTCCAACAAGAATGATGGAAAAATCCATTGGCTGTCTAAAAATAAAATTCATCTCTGCTCTGTAAGATTTAGTATCTGCTGCGTGCCTCGCAGTGATGTCGAATCGACGACACCAATGTAAACAGAGTGAAAAATGTTGCCGGGAAAATTACAGATGTTTTTTCGTTCCCTGCTAATGACTCCAGCTGACTGATGGCGAGCTTTTACTGACTTGTCCTTTACTTTGAAGTTATCAGCCCATTTTAATACTTTGAAATGAGACCACAAAGAACTCCGGAGCGCTCTCCATCATCAGGCAGCCCCCCCCCCCCCCCCCCCCCCATCATGTGTCACTGGTGCAGAGAGGAAGGGCGGGGGTCTTACCTTCTGGTCAGGCAGTAGTGGGTTCGTCTGCAGCGAACTCAAATGGCCGTTGATGAGTGCTGTGGGTCTGTCGTGTTCGCAGAACAGGCTGCCGTTGATGTAGTGGAACCGATCCCCGGGGACGAGCCGATTCCGGCAGGTGGAACATGTGAAACACTGCGGGGGGGGGACAGAGAGACAACCGTTCACAACCAGGCCCGCGGACCACGAGGTAGTGCTCAATCCTATTATGTAACAACACCTTGGAGACAGACATATATGCACTTCTGCACAGCTGTGTGTGCAGGTGTCAGTGGTGGATAAAGGTGGAGAATACAGGTACAACTAATAAACAGCAATTTGGGGCTTTTCTTGACTGACTGATTAATGGTTTGGTCTATAAACTGTCAGAAAATAATGAAAAATGCTAATCACTATTTTCTTAAGCCCAAGTTGATGTTCTCAGATGTCTTGTTTAGTCCGACCAACAGTCCAAAACCCAAGGTGTTTAATTTAATAACACATAGGGCAAAGAAGAGAGTTAATGTTTGGCACTGTTCAAATATCAAAATAAACGGTGATTAAATTTCTGTCGATGTTCTGTTGATTTGTTAATCAACCAGTTGTTTCGGCCATTCAGCAATTATATTATTTTCCTACCTGTTTTAGCTGCTGCAAGTACAATGATTACTGCTTTAAAACTTTCACTTTAATGTTTTGGTCCTTAATTTAAACAATGGGACTAAGGATGGGACGATAAAGGATTTTATCGCAGATCACGATAAGAAACACAATAAGTTGATTGTGGTGAATATCCATCATCGGGATAATCGTGAGTATCGTTACCAGTGACTTGAAAAAGCAGTCTAGCTCGCTAGATCCTGATTTTAAAAAGAAATACAGGGATTTTCATGTAAGAAACAGACTCCCACAATTTTCTATTTTTCAATTTTATTTATGCAGGGGGACCTTATGATTTATGATTACCTTGTTTAATTTTGTTTGTTAGTTAAGTTTGTTTTTCACTGTAAAGGATGTTCACTAAAAAAAGATACGTAACATGACATGAAATTTTCATATCGTCCCATGCCTGACTGGGACTTCACTTTTAATTAATAATTGCTTCAAACTCTCATTAACCCTGCTCTTCATAGAAAGTAGCACAATAAAGCTACAATCTTCAAATTCCAAGACAACAAGCTTTTCAAAATTTACTAGGGATGCACCGATACCGGATCGGATATCGGGCCGATACTGACTCAATGGCTGGATCGGGTATCAGTGACAATGGGGCTGATCTATTCAATTCAATTCTATGTTTATATACTAAATAGTGTACATTATATACTGGAATTTTTATTCCCGTTTTGACCAATTTGTTGCTGCATTAAGAGGTTTACGCTTGAATTGTAATTCCTGTTAATTTTGAAGATTTTTTGCCAAGTTGCAGGTGTGCGATTTATTATTTTAATAATAAAAAAACAAATACATTTATATCTCTGTATTTATTTGTCACATATTGTTTTACAAAGTTAGGAAAGCAATGTTTAAGTCAAGCCTGATGTTGCCTTACACATCACAGAATGATCCCAGTCACTTCCAAGCAGTGCGGCATACAACTTATTTATTAAACACGGATCGGTATCGGTCGATATCGTGTATCTGATCGGTACTCTGTAACGGCCACTACCCAAAGCCCGGGTATCACTATCGGGACTGAAAAAGTCAGATCAGTTTACCCCTAGCAAGTACAATGATTACTGCTTAAAAACTTTCGCTTCTTTGTTTCCTTATTATAGCTGAAATGATTACTCGACTGATTAGTCGATCAATAACTATTTTGATAATAGATCAATCATTAAAGTAATTTTTCATGCAAAAATGTCAGAAAAATGTTTTCAGCCTCTCAAATATGGAGATTTTCTGCTTTTCTCTGGACTGACAAAACAAGATATTTAAAGACATCACCTTGGACTTTGAGAAACTGGGATGGACATTTTTCACTACTTTCTGAAATTTTATGGACCAAGCGATTAATCTAGAAAATAATCAGCTGATTAATCGATAATGAAAATAATCATTAGTTGCAGCCCTAGTCCTCATTTCAAACACTGGGATTTAACTGTTAATTAATAATTGCTTCAAACTCTCATTAATCTGGCTCTTCATAGAAAGTAGCACAGTAAAACTACAATCTTAAAATTCCAAGACAACAGGCTTTTCAACATTTACTGACCACATAATACATCTTGATCCAAACTTGCTATAAAATTATTGTGTGATCAATTCAGTTCAACTTTATTTATCCCTGTAGGGGCCATTGTAAAGTAAAACACTGTTAATCACAAGGTTATAGTGTTAAAAAGTGTGCTTAGCATTCTGCGGTTTTCCAGTTCAAAGCTTCGATGAGGAAACTTGAGTTTACCTTGAGGTGGTACACGTTGCCCTGTGCCCTCATCACCAGTTCACTGGCTGGAATGGACTGACCACAAGCACTGCAAGCTCCACTGTTTCCAAATAATCTGAGAAAAATGGAGAAGAAGAAGAAGAAGAGGCAAGTGTTACTATGGAACCACTGTAGGCATCCTCATAGATTTAGCCTTGTGTAATGGACTGTGGCAACCACACTACTTGTGTCTGAATGAACACTACGTTCAGTGCTAACTTCGCTTTTCCCCAGCTCCATTTCTAACTTGAAGGGAAAACATACAGGAGAGAGAGGAGAGTAACAGAATGAAGAAATAGAAAATCATCACAATATCGACGGAGAAATGAATCCTCCAGCTCTCCAAAAGCATCCAGCACTGAAACTGCATATTACTTTTGGTGCACATTTTTTTGCAGCCTAATAATAACCTGGAACATAAGCAATCAGGACCTAAAAGGATTTGATTGTACATCCAGGCGGAGACATAGTGCTTTTGCCATTAGGACTCCTGTGAATGCTCTGTCAGTGCCGTGTTTCCATTAGAAGCCAGTAGCTACTCGGGTTGATATATAATGTGCATGGGTTAACCTTTTCAATCATGGTGTCAACACTTTAGATTTGCTTCTGCTCATCTCTTTCGTCCCTAACCTTCTCTCTCTCTCTCTCTCACTCTCGTTCCCTCTGCCTCTTGATAATGAAATGCTTGCTCCAGCTTCCCTTCTATCTTCCTTCTGAGTCCACAATTTAGATTACTTCATCTCGGTGAGCAGCAAACTGAATGAAATTTCGATTTGAGCAGAAAGTAATTTACTGGGATCTGGACCCATTTGTCATCATATCTCACCGGGTGTTTGCTCTATCACTGCACTTTTCCTAAGCAATCAAATAAGACCACGGCATCTGACATGCTCCGCAGAGAAGGGGAGAGAGAGAGGGATGGAGAAAGAAAGGGATAGGGGGGAGTGGTTAACATTGGTGTGTGTGCATCAGATAAAGTTGTTTGGCTCAAAAACAAAAACAATTAACAAGAAAAAGAAACAGGGGGAAAGTGTTGTACGAATTACATTTTTTTTTTTCTTGAGGACAATTTTGCGAAAAGTATTTAACAATTTCGTGCTGAGACGGAGCGAGGGAATAAATGCTTCTACCATCCCGACCATAACCCAAGCGGTTGTTGGATATATTGACGAACAAACAAGCCAGAGCTCTTTGCAAAGGGACACAGAAATGGCTTTCAATAAGACAGCCCAGGCAGAAGCAAATTTTGTCTTAGCATCATTTGGAAAGGCTCCATCAAAACTCAATTTCAGAAACTAATTAACTGGAGACTGTCGTCACCACACTGCCAACTCCCCGCTTTCACTGGGACAAACATGATAGTGGGAAATGAACATATAGGCCTCGCTTTAAGACTCTTGTGCTCGTGCAATCTGTGGGAGAGCAAAAAATACACTTCTCGCGCAAAGACGACTAAAATTTAGCTCAAATTGGAAATATGTTCCTCGTGTTCATGTCGAATTTATCCCTCGGGGAGTTTCCTCCGTGTGAACGCTTTTGAGGTGTCGAAACAAAGACTAAAGGACGTTTTCACCGCAGCCTCTTATATTTCACCACGGAGTGGAACTCATAGCAGGTTAATTATTTTATCAGGGGGATAGCTCTTGATAGCATTTGATTTAAGGAGCCAGAGCCTTTAGGTGCTAAATTAAGCTGCTATATGGGTTTGAACTTGGGCTCTAATGGCCTCCTCTGCCAGCGACCTACAGCGCTGAGGTGAAGTAGACACCCCAGGTCAGTATAATTAAGGCCAAGGGACTCTTTAATTGCAGTGACACATCTGGTTTTTACACCTAAAAAATGGCTCTTACTATGTTCTGAAGGATCTTGATTTATCTGTTTTCTCCCCCCCACCCTGGTGGATCTGACTTTGCTACGACCAACGTGTTTGATTAAATTAAATCACAAAAAAACATTCGGAGCTGTCTGTTGTCTATATAAGCAACGACTATTGGATTTCATTTCAGCACTGACTGCCAGGTGAAATATAGCGTGGCTTGCTGCTAGGCTGTCTGGTAAATGCAGACCTCATTCACCAAGGCCTTTGAGTAGGGTAAAATTACCCCACAACAATGATTTCTGCAACACAGTCCATTAAAAATGCCTCTCTACATCAGCAGCCAAAGCACCTTAAAAGCACTAGGCCATATTGATACTGAAGCGGGGCTTTGCATAATGGCAAGAGCTGCATTAGAGGAAAAGGGTGGAGGGGCCGGGCTGGGGTGGGGGAGATTGCTAGGGTGAGGGAGGGCGCGCGTGGATCTGTGTTGTGTATGTGTTTTGGGAACAGGGGGATGGGGATGTGTGTGTGTAGGGGTGGAGGGTGGGTGGTGGGTGGTGGTGGTGGCGGTGGGGGGATCAGCCAAATTACACTTGGTTAATTCAGAGTAACAGATCTGGCCCCAAGTGAATTGAAGGCCTTGAATTAATTCTGTTATGACAAATCAAGATAAACGTTTCCCCTAAATTGCATGCGATTTAATTAATTTCTGAGATCCCGGGTTTTTTTTTCTCCCTGGCTTAATAGTTCACATTCTCTCGTGCTGTCATAGTGCTTGAGTGGGCAGACTTCAAAGTGATATTAAATAACCCAACTATTAGATTTACCTCACACGTTCTATTGGAAAAGTGCCATTTAATTACCTAGGCTTATTCAATTAAGGGGACAGCATTCTCACTGAATCCGGCAGCCACAAGTAAATTAATTCTCCCTCTACTAGCAGCCCACAGAAATAATATCACCTCCAGCTTAAAACAACATGATCCCCCCACAGCGAACGCAACTTTGGCTTAAAGTTTGACATTAAAGCAGCGCTGCGTGAAAAAAAGAGATGGTGCTCGTCATGTGATGCGTGTGAATATTCCTTCTTGATTGATGGGAGATGGGTGTCATCCCAGGCCATCCCATTATAGCTGTGATGTGAAGCGTTTCCGCTCCTGATCAATCAGATGAGCCTTTTCTTATCAGCTGTATTAATATAAGTTTGGAGCTTAAAACGTGTTGTATGAGCAGTCGATTACAAAAATGAGTCTGTCCCTTTAAGATGAGGAGGGGGGGGGGGGAAAAACAGCGGCAAATGGCCTTCGCAATAATCCCTCTTCTCTATCTGTCTTTCTCTCTTGCTCTCTCTCAAAAGCCAATTTGGTTAATTAAATGTTTTGTTTGCAGTGTGGCTCTCATTCATTTCGGACACGTCATTGGGAGCGGATACAAGCCAGGGACCAGATCTCATTAGATAAAACCCATCAGGACTAAAGGAAATGGAGGGGGACTATAATTAAAGCATTTAATTGTGTAGACTCACTGTCAGATGTTTTTTTTTTCTTCCCCCTCCGCTCCTATCTTTATCTCTACAGAGATCGCATGGTTCCATAATATGCGTTTTAGCTCTTCCACCAAGCATGCTCTCATTACAAGTGGAAAGGTGTATCCACGTTTCCCCCCCCCTTCCAATTTTAATTACGTTATAGTCCCATTATGAATGAAGTACCCCATTGACTTCCTCATCCTCTTTATGAGGTGGGTGTGAGAGCGCGCAGAGACACTTTAGATTTTGAATTATCCATGCAGATTTAATAGCAGCGTTGCATGTTCGTGTTGACTCTAGTGCAATGCCATCTTTTAGATTATTAATGCAAAAGAAATGAACTGTACCCAAAACTCAGATAATGTACATGTATGTTAAAAATTAGGGATGCACCTATCCAACATTTTCAGTCCCGATACCGATAGCGATACCTGGGCTTTGGGTATCGGCCGATACCGAGTACCGATCCGATACCAGTGTTTAATTAATAAACTGTATGCCTCACTGTGTGGAAGTCACTGGGATCATTCTTTTATGTGTACGGCAACATCAGGCTTAACTTAAACATTATTTTCTTAACTTTGTAAAACAGAATGTAACAAATACATACACAGATATAAATTTACTGAATTTATATTTATTATTAAAATAATAAATCGTATACCAGCAACTTGGTAAAAAAAATCATCAAACTTATCGAAGAATTACAATTCAAGTTAGGGGTGTAAGAAAATACAGAAAAAAATCGAATATCGCGATATTCTGTTTTGTGATACTGTATCGATTCTCAAAAACACTTCTTATCGATTTTTAATTAATAGTTTACATGCAAAGATTAACTCGGTCAATACTTTATTTCATTTGCAAAGATATGCACCCTCTAAGTGTATGTTCCCTCTCAAACTAGTGCTATGTTGTTGGATGTTACACGGACTATGATAAATGCAAATGCAGATCCCACTGTTCTGATTGCATAAAAAAAGTAAACTTTTTTTACTCAGATATTATTTATATGGTGGTGTGTTCTTTATACTATGACAGTTCTCCTAAAATTAGATTTTAAAAAAATCACAATGTATCGCCTTGCTTACAGTATCGCAATATATTGAATCGTAACCCCTGTATCATGATACGTATCGAATCACCAGATTCTTACCAATACACAGCCCTAATCATGTGTAAACCGTTTTAATACAGCAACAAATTGGTCAAAACTTATACAGGAATTTAAAATCCCAGTATATAATGTATAGTATATAAACATATAATTGAATTTAATAGATCGGCCCCATTGTCACCGATATCCGGAAACGGTGCATCCCGACTGACAAAACAGAAAAATCATACTAAAAATCTTGCATTGATATAAGAGTGAACTGAAATGTTAGAGAATAATAGTCAATAATAGTCAAAATGGTTAATTAATAGGGTTAAAATCAATACCATCCTTGCGCCCCAGGGTGATTCAAGAAAGTATTTGAACTTTCAGTAAACTGTGCCTTGTGCCGTCACATCAGACTGCTCTACATTACCAGAATGAGAGTGTCATCAATAAGCTCTGGTTGGGTGTCTGGCTCACCTACTAGAATATTTAAAAAGGCTCTCTTTGCTAATTAAATGGTGCTTTTCTCTTATATAAAAAAGACAAAAAATAAATAAATAAAATGATAATAATCTCTGCCCAACACGAGCGCTGTACATATGTCTCGCAGAGCAAACAAATCCTACAAGACCAATTTTCTGTCCTTCGGTTGACCATGAACAGCAAACAGGACAGACATGCAGATGGCCTGCAGAGCAACTCTTTTTCTTTTGTGCTCTGTCAACATGCCAGCGTGTTTGACCTCTTTGAGGGTAGACCAGGGAGACTTCAACCAGGATACTTTAATGAACACTGATGACAATTTGAGACACATGTTCTGCAGAAATACACCCAACCCTGCTGATCATTGCAAGACTAGTCCCATTTTTTTCTGTTTATAACTTGATTTAATAGTGTTTCTTAATATATTCCAGGTCTTTTAAAAGTAAATTTATCTGGTTTCTGAGCAAAACAATTATATTTAAAAATCATGCCAGATGTGAAATGAATTATTGAACTTATACTGTAATATTAGAACAGCAATTGTGTTAGATAATGCTCAATGATAATCTCCTGAAAGTCTTAGCAATACATGCATGCGTTACCAAGTGTTTTTCTCACCTGATATAGTCGTTTCTACAGAGGATCATGCCGCTTTTTGTGTAGCACGACGTGCCGATTTCGCCCAGCTGGGCCTGGCAGCAGGAGCACTTGAGGCATCGGCTGTGCCAGTAGCTGTCCATGGTGTAGAGGAGGAAACGGTCTGCGATTTTGCCCCCGCACCCTGCGCACCGCTTCCAGGACAGAGAACCTGTGCCCACCGGTGGTGGCTGGCTGCTGCCTCCGGGATTCACCATTGTCCCTGAAAACACACACACACAGAAGAGACGATATCAACAGTCCGCTAGTTGTACGTGTCACACCCAGAAGGGTCATACTTTTACCAGGCAAGTGTTGTTTTGTATACATTTGGGTCAGGACCTAAGGATGGGTCCTGGGGCTATGTTGTGTGTAATAGGATCATGTAAAGGCGCCACATGTGAATCTATCAATTATCAAATTAACATCTTGTTCCATCCTTTGAACGGCTGTACCAGAAACACAATAGCTGATCTCATAAAGGGAACAGTTCAAAGTCCTGTTCTGCTACAAGAGAGCTCATTTCGTGAACTAATCTGCCCTTGATCTCCGTCTCATCCCCGTGCTGTTGCTTCATTGGACCTCTCGTGATGAATGTCTGTTAACTGTTAACCCCGGGAGCCAAAAGGAACAATTATGCAGCACGGGCTTTTGTTGAGCTGCCCTGAGAAATCCTAAATAGCACAATACTTCACACAATTCCTCACTCTATTGCAGTTTGAAACGCTGGGAGGTGGTGGCAAAACACAAAGCAATACTGTACCGGTAGGTTGAAACAGAATTGGCTTCGAACTGACATGTGAAGCAGTATGGCTCGGTGTTTACCAACACTTGATGCTTGCAGGCCTTTTGACCTGAGCAATGAAGATGCAACTAAAAAACAATATTTAACAGCGCCACAGTGATATACCACAGGCCTCCTGTAATGATGCTCTAATCTAATGAAATGCAGGCATTTGTTTCACCCACAACATTAATGTGGGTTCTTTCAAATTGTAATCCTCTCCAATTTGGTCAGACAGACTACATGCCTGGATAAAGCCAAATCTTTGTTGAAAGGCAGGTAGGCTAATTAGAGTTGGTGGGGAGAGGAGGGGGGGGGGTGCACACAGAAAAGCATTCAGTAAGCCCATTAGCGATGGCTCTTAGGGACAAACCACAGCCTACCTTAGTGCTGATTAAATCTAAAAGGAGATGAATCAAAAAGGCGACCTGAAAGTGACTCCCTGGATAAACAAGACGGACCATCGTCAAGTTTCATTCAGAGAGGAGTTTCTTTTTTTTTTTTCCGCTGAGAGATGGAGGGGAAGGGGAGGAAGAGGAGGGAGAGGAGGGGGGTGGCTTTTAACTTAAATGGGCTAACTCAAGTAATTACACGGGCAGGCAATTTGGGCGCAAGTCATGGAAATAGAAAGAGAGAGAGGGAGGGAGAGAAAAAAACATATCGGGCAGCCATGTGCTAAAAGGTCCTGTCCGCTGGCTCAGGCATTTTAATGGAAAATAAGAGAAATGTAGCATCACATTGGTGTTATTACGGGGTAAATAGGGGGATGAGGAGGAGTGTGGCCAGAATAACACAGGCTATCAAATATCACCGCTGGCATTCTTGAAAGAAAAAACATGAGTAAAAACCGACGACGAAGCTCGTTTCCTGCGTAAACTAGCTTAAACTAGAAAGAATAAAAACAGACATTTTTACCCATGAAACATAGCGGTATAATATCGACGAACACCTACCTCGTTGGTCTCTTTTGAGAGTAATGGCTGTAAAGTTAATGACTTGCAGGTTTAGGAGGGTAAACAGGTAGACTGCGAACAGTCCACAAAAAGTACAGGTAAAAAAGCGGATACACTATCTCGCGTGGTCGGCCTCCAGCTCCGGAGCTCTTCTCGGTGTGTGTTCACAGCGGAGCGCCGAGCAAATGGAGTTATCAGATAGTATTTCCACTGGATGGTTCCCGCTTCACTGTTGCTGCTTTAGTGTTCTCTGCTTTTTCGCTGGAACAAAAGGAGTCCATTGCAAGGCGTAATTACACGTCTACGCATGCCGTAACGTCCTCAGACCGAGAAAAGTGCGTGTTTTTGGCAAAAGAAATAACGAAGCTGGCACACAGGCTGTAATTGACGGTCCTCCGGTCTGCTCTCTCTCTCTCTCTCTCTCTCTCTCTCTCTCTCTCCGGGTCCCGTTAGCTGCTTGTTCTACATGTGTCGCTGACAGGAAGAAACCTCCAGTAAAAACCCCTTTTAGCCGCGTGACGAAGGTGCCGCCGCAGCCAATCAGCGCGCAGTCCATTTAGCAGGGATAACAAATCCAGCCAATCGGAGGGAGGCGAGATGAACTTGGACACGCAGAGGAGGATGGAAACGGAGGTGAATGGTAGAGATGGACCGGAGAGGTGCGAAGGAAACGGCGAAGTGTCCAATATACACACTTGAAAACATTGACACGGAGAGGAGAGGCTGCAAGGCGCCAAGAAAACACCTTATAATAGACCTATTCTTAGCGTGTGTCAAGTTTAAATAGTTGCAACAATAAATTGTGTAGTCTTTAATCGTCTATAATATCCATAAAGGGAGTGACATCTGAATATTATCCTAATAAAACTGATGGATCTCCTTTTTGACTGGTTCCACATGAGCTCAAACAACATTTTTCTAAATACCAGCAGCATCCAGTGGGCTGCATTCATCTCACGTCTGAGTTTAATTAGTTGACATTCAATAACTACTTAGTTTACCGAGGGTGACTCCAACCTATCAAGGCCTAATAGCTGCGTAGTGGCGCCATCGTCTGTCACTGGAAATAATCGCAAGGCCTGCTGTCGTGTACAACCTCATTAAGCCTCAGGTCATTGGTTTCAACACCTATTAAGGCTAATCTGCAAGACCTCGATTTGGCTGAGATCCTTTAATTCATTCAGTCTTCCAGTTTTTCCACCATCATGTGAGACTTCAAAGACAAGATAAACTGGAAGCAATTGCAACACCTTTTAATAAAAATAATGTGGTGCTGACATGTTTTGCGAACATGTTGAAAGACAAGGGAATTCTCCTCTTTTATATTCAGCTTTTGGAGTGCTGCAGTGTAGCAGCCTATGTGGAAAAACAAGTGACGTCTTCTAAAAAAAAGTGTTGCTATTGGAGAAAAGTTGCCTCAGAGAAAAGTTGTTTGAGATTCACCAGGTTGACCGGTTTTACATGACAAAACAGCTTCATTATAAGATGCCCCTGGCTTCATTAGAAAGACATCAGATGTATAAAGATTATCTTTTTCTTGACTTTAATTGTTTAATTATTCCTGCAGCTCCAAAGAGATTGTGCCGCATCAAGCTGATTTCCCTTTGGCAA
The DNA here is from genome assembly GCA_916701645.2 of Sebastolobus alascanus. Classification (NCBI taxonomy): domain Eukaryota; kingdom Metazoa; phylum Chordata; class Actinopteri; order Perciformes; family Sebastidae; genus Sebastolobus; species Sebastolobus alascanus. The sequence continues at coordinate 1,545,801 of CAKAOJ020000024.1, read as the reverse complement.
AGCCAATGCTACTCCACCTTGGTTTGAGGCACATTCTCTTGACGTCCTCATCAAGCCTCTCACTCGCTAGAACAAAAAAACGCAGACGATGGGCAAAGAATATCTTTTCCACCAAGGAATGATTAATTGATATAAATGATTAAAACAGAGGGAAATTATGAAATGAATTTGAAAAGGGGCCTCACAGGAAAAGCTTTGTTTGTTCCAGGCCTATTTTAATGAGCTTTTCATAACTGGGCAAGAGAAATTACTCTGCGTGTTCTTTTTCTGGAGCTCTTTTGCAAAATAATTATGGCTATGGAGTTGAAGTGAGGAGGAGGTGGAGGGGTCAGGGAGCTGCATGTGTGGGGGAGAGGGTTTGGAGATGAGGAAAAAAGGGAGGGGGGGTGTTCCCTCAGAAATTGATCATCTCCTTTCTCCGCTGAGATCTTTCAGTCCTGTGGCAGTTTCCAAGCAGCTGCATTATGAAGCACACCAGATAAAAAAAACAGCGGCACACAACAATGTGGCGCAACACTATTTCAATGTTTAAACAGCGTCAGACGTGGCTCGCTGTGTTGATACTCCCCACAGGGGTGATCTCACCGAGATGAAAAGGAGACCACGGTGCTTCATAATGAAGCTGCTTGCCCTGTGGGAAAAAAGCAAGAGAGTCACATTCAACATAGTGGTTAACTTCAAATCGGGATTCACTCTGTGTTATATTCTATTAACATGACACTGAGCCACAAAGAGGCCGGTTTCAATCTGCAAGTCTACACACCACACAGGCAATCTTCAAACTAAACAACACGCAGGTCACCGTAACTTTCTCTCACATTCGTTTCATGAGATCACATAGCGTTGTTTACCACGGCAAAGTATGGCCTTGTTTGTGAAATAGCGTCACACTCGCTTTACTGCATGTGTGTGTGTGTGTTTGCTGTCTGTTAGAGAGAATGATATTCAGTTAGCTGAGCCAACTGATGAGGGAAGATTAGAGTTCAGATTATCTACAGATAGAGAGGACCCACTCCATGACTGAACGGAGGATGGCTGACTCGGCAGAAGGATCTCCAAATGAAATCTTCTAAATGAGTAACTGGCTACTTACCTGAAAATACATTAGGGAATAGTTTGACATTTTGGAAAAATACACTTACTTGCTTTCTTGCCTTAGATGAGAAGATCAATACCACTATGCCTGTATGCTAAATATGAAGGTAAACCCAGCTGCCAGATAGCTTAGTTTAGCATAACGGGGAAACAGACACTGGAAAAAACAGGTAAACGTCTTGTTCAATATCAATAGATAGGGATGACATATTTTTGTAGGCCAACCAGAAAGTTAGCATCGCCCTGGTTCCCTCGACAAGAAACCAATGGGATTTTTTTCCATTGGGTTTTGGATTATTGCAGAAAATAAACTCTGCGGCAAACAAACGTTTGTGATACTTACACATTTTTTTTCGGCAAGATCATCTTCACCAATGAACACCACTTTAATGATTTTTGAAGCGTGAATGCAATCAGAAGCAAAAAGCTAACGTAGGCTCTGGACGAACTACACTATGGTCGCATGAGCGCGTATATACACAACGAGGCTGTAAAGGTGGACGAGTCAGCGTGATGACGTTTAGTAGTCTCATTTAGCCACTTGTTAGCAACCACCTTATTTAAGACAATTAAAGGCTTCAAAATTCATGAGTGGGATATTTACTGACATATTTTATGTCGTAGAACAAAACATTAAAATCTCTTAAACTTGTGTTAACCATAGACCTTATTTCAGGCATCTAACTAAAAACCCATTTAAAAAAAACATTGACTTCCAGATGAGGGAACCGGAAGTGCTAAAATGCTAACTCATTTCCGGGTTTTAGGACTCATTCTTGTAGCACTCTATTTCATGCCTGTGTGTTGAGTTGCGAGCTGCTGTCAGGACATGGTTAGCTAGCTTAGCATTAGCCTGACTCTGTCCAAAGGTTACACTTAAGGTTTTTGTACGGATTAAAAAAACAAGACACAACGTGTTAATTAGAGAGCTTAAGAGTTACTGGTAGGCGGATTTTGTTACCTTTGGTCAGAGTCAGGCTAGCCGTTTCCTCCTGTTTCCAGCCTTTATGCTAAGCTAAGCTAGCCATTTCCTGGCGGCAGCTTGAATCTTACCGTAAGTGGTATCAATCTTCTTGTCTAACTCTTGGTAAATTAGGCATATAAGCAAATTCCCTTTATTTATATCATTCTGCAACATTTGGACAAATGGCATCATTCAACTCATTAAAACTGACAGTTTTTATATAAAAGTCTGGTGGTAAATTTGAAAACAAACAGAAAAGAACATTTCTGGTGCTTTTGTGGGACACTACAAGACCACATTCAGTTGAAAACATGGCAAATCAATACACTGCAGTGTGATGTGATGTGTAGTTGAAATGGCATGGAAATAAGCACATTCAGAATGACTAAATTAGTGTAATCAAACCCTTCAATCGGAGTTCATGGCTGTGTTGCTTTCGTGGTATGTTCTCTGTAGTCCTGCCACTTTCCCATGTGGTTCCAGCTCGACTTGGGTCACGAAACAATGAAGCAGCCAGAAATGTTTTGCTCGATATTCCCCTCTCAAAATATGTCCTACTTCATTTATTTGGTGGTATTGATCTTGTTCATTTAACGTTTTGTAATTAAAACGGAGAACAATTGAGCTTAAGTATATAGAAATCAACAACTCAATAAACACCCCCTGTATGGCAGTGGCTTTCTTAAAAGCCTATGTGGATGATTTCACAAGCTCCGGGCAGTGCAACAACTCTGTAAAAAAGTGTCAGGACCAATACAATGTTCTGAAGATCAAGAGATAAAGTGACGTTTGAATCTAGAACAGCTTACGGTTCCCAGTGTTTGTGACGCAAGTCACATGCACACAATACAAATAAGTCAGGAGAGAGCAAGTAAGTATAAATTGTATTTTTTGGCCTTAAAGGTATTGTTCAACATTTTGTGAAATACACTTATTTGCTTTCTTTCTGAGAGTGAGATGAGAAGAGTCATATTAAGTTCATATCTGTGAATTAAATACTCATCTGACGTCAGGACATCTTTAGCCTAGCTTAGCACAAAGACGGGAAACGGGGAAACAGCGTGGCTCCGTCCGAAGTTAAGAAGATACATCTAAAACATCTGTAAACCTGTCATATTCAAACAGTGTATTTCAGTTGTTAAACCTGCACATAAATAGAAATCATTTTTCAGTTCCGGGCTGGAGATATTTCTAGAAAAACAACTGTTATAGATATAGTTATAGCACAGGGTTTGGTTTTGGTGTATAAGCACAATGGTAACCTGGAAAACTCACTGATGACAAAACTTAAAGCTGCTAAAATCAATATTTTACATTAAAATGGATTAAATAAGTCAGTGTAACATGAAAGCTGTCACTCATAGTGATGAACCCACCAATAATTATCACCTGTCAATGAAATTCTCCTCAGCTCTATGGAGCGTTTTAGTATCTTTCAGCTCACTGTTTTGGTTTTAGGGCCCGCAACTTTACTGCTATTCCACTGTACACTTCTTGCACAGCACCAAATGACAGATAGACAAAGTTAGCGACCAGCTGGTGAACACAGTGGAGCATTTAGGAGCCAGACATTTCCCCCAGGAGTTGGTGGAAACTAAAATAAAGCTAAAGGAGAGTGAATATTGGACTTACATTAAGTGGACACAAACACAATTCCCAAAAAATGAGACAGGTAATCTGAAAAAAGTCATGTGCCTCCATGTTCTCTGTGTCCTCCGGTGCTCCTAATGGCATCTACAAGATTTCACAGACCGGAGGAAAACACCAGTCAGAGCTGATCTGGAGTCTGCCGTCCAACTGCCGTCTATCACTCGCAAACTCCGATCAAACGGTCAAACTAGGCAGCGCTGATCAAATATGAATCAATATTCTGTTACTGTAATGTCTATTTCTCTCCTCAAATGTTTTCATAAACATCTTGTAGTGTACTGTTTAGCTGTAAAATGAGAAAGTTTGTGACCCGGCAGCCATGTCGAGATCTGTTGAGGAAATACCAAAGCACTGCCCACCAGCCGGAGCACAGCCAATAGGAATGCTCAATAGGAATACTCTCTCTGAAATGACCTGTGATTGGCCAAAGTCTCTCATCACGGGCTAGATTTTCTAGCCATGAGGAGGTTCAGAAGTCTAGTTATCTCTCAGAACACTTGAATTACAATATGCTAAAAGGTTATTGTGGAATTTTTGCCCAATGATGCCAAATATATACTGCCTACTGCCACTTAAATTAAGGAATTCTGTTTCGGAATTCTGTTTGCATACTGATTCAAGAAATGACACTTTGGAGTTCTCCCTGCATCCAGTCTTTCTGCTAAGCTAAGTTAATCATGTCCCATCTCCAGCTCTATACTTAACACACAGACAGGAGATTGATATTTTCTTCTTAACTCACTCTCTGAAAGAAAGCAAATAAATGTATTTCCTAAAATGCTGAACTATTCCTTTAAGAACAAAGTGTTCTGCAGTGTAGTCGCCTGCTTGTAGTATCAACTTCCTGCTTACAGCAGATCAAAGTAATATCTTTATTATTTAAATCTTTTTCCCATATGTTTTTACATAGCACGTCACTGCAGTGTGGAACAAGATATGCTGCGTTTGGTGCTGATTTTTAGACTGAGCTGAAAGGCTTAACTCTAGCAAGAAGTACCTAGTGAAGCAAATAACAAGATTTGGGCTCAAACAGCAAATAAAGGGGAAAAAAAGTGTCCAATGGGCAGAGTTACAATGCATTCGACAAGACTGGTCATTGTAACCCTCATATGGGGTAATCATCAGAGGATTGCTGTCTATATATGTTTCTTTCGTCTATATTTGGTGGCATTTTTAGATGGTTTGTCACTAAAAATGCACCCGCTTTGATTGTTATCAGCCGGTTGAATGGCCGTTATCATCGGATATCAGGCTAATAGATGTTGGTTAGAAGGGGCCTGCCACACCTACTAGTAGGTTCAGAAGGCAGTTATCATCTATTCACATGGTTGATCACCGATATGAATACAAGAATATGACGGCGACCTCTAGTGGCAGTAGTAACTATAACGGGAGCAAAGGAGGAAGTCAGGTGACGTAGTATTAAGAGCGAGAAAGTATGCATAGGGTGGCGGTCGGAGGCGATGGATGGGTCAAAACTTTAATTTTCACCTCGGAGACTACCTTTAATTTACCTTACTTTTGTTATGTAACTTACTGTACATACTTCACTAATGCCAAAATATGTAACAAGCATACTTATTTTACCCCAAACCACGATCTTTTCCTAAACCTAATCAAGTACTTTTGTTGCCTAAACCTTAAGTTCTTTTGTTTCAATTCACAACGTCAAGTTTCACTTTCACAATGTGGTAGTTCTCCCATGAAGCATTGGTAGTGATAACTACTGATAACGGCCATTCAATCGGCTGATAACATTCAAAATGGGTGAAAAATGCACAAAGCTTTTCTTATTTGATACCATTCTAAACAAGAAGGGACTTTTATTCCTCCAAACTAACTACTTTAAGCTCATGTCTGCACAGGATTTGTGCTCCAGAAGCAAACTTTTCCTGTAAAGCTAGGCCTATATAATGAACCCATCGAGTCTGTCGTGACATTTTCATATAAATGTAATGGATTTTGTAGGTTTTTGATGGATCAGGGTGCACATTTTCAAACAAACCAGAAGCCCTTCACAGTAATGAATGTCCACAACAGAGCCAGAAAACATCTCAGCGAATGGAAATGATGGAATTCAGAAACTAAATGACAGAGAAGCAAAAACAGCCCTTCCTTTAAGTGCTTTAATCGTTGGATAATTACGTCTACACACCATCTCAGACTCTCTGCGTGTGCACACGTACAAACACAAACAGAACACCATGTGCTGCCTCTAACAACATTGCTTTAATGAAATGTCGTGAATCCTTAATGAGTCCCGATGTCTTGTGATAAATTTCATAATTATTCAACCCCACACAACTGGAGAGGGAAATTCATCAGTCAAAGCAAATTAGTTGGGATCCATTAGGGTTCAGTGTCTTGTAGGGACATTCACTTTATTAGCTCCTTACACCCATTGCCATAATTGGGAGCATATTTCATTTGGCTCTAACCCCACTTTACTGAATGACTGCTCTTTTCCTTTTTTATTTACAGCGACGTGCTGCATACTACAGTCGCTGTTAAACAATACAACAGTGTGGGAGATGATGTTGTTCCTTTGTTTATTTCAGAAATGGCTTTCCTTCAACTTTGCCTTCTAAGAATTTGCTCATTTTTCTTTCAGTGAGGCACCGCGCCAAATCTACCTGGTCCATCCTTAGTGATTCATCTAAAACTTCAAATGAACGAAATTATATCTGCTCCCTTTAATGTAGATTAAAACAAGCCAATAATGAAAGAGGGTTCTGTCTTTTTGGGAGGAGGCCACGGTCTGAGCACGCAGCTCCTTGTTGATCAGTGGCACACAGCGGAGGGGATAATTTCTTTAGGATGACTGATGATGGCTTCCAATCACAGATGCCTCTCTTGTTTGTCTTGTGGCTGCCTCGGGGTTCGCCTCACCCTCGCTCCTCTCCCTCTTGCTCTGACAACCTGCAGACATCTCAGATGAGCAGCATTCTTCCCACAGAGACACCAAGTCTCAGACATGGAAGAATGAACAGGAAAGCCTCTCTGTTTGGTGTCGAAGCCGTGAGAAACCGACATGCTAGTCGGCCGTTGGCTATAGTCTTTGCGGTGTGTTCAAATGCAACCTTTTGGCCATGACAAAGGCGACATGAGGCGACTCAACGGTCTGCCTTCATCGCCGCTAGTTCTTTGATGTCAGGTTGGAAAATTACAGCATTGGTTTTATTGTTCAAATGCCTAAAGAACAATCTATGTTTACCTGACAAAGACCTTTTGGGGCTCTGCGAATTATGACTGTGACCAAGTACAAGACACATTAGTTCCCTTAACCTAACCAAGTAGTTTTTCTGCCTTACCTTGTGATACACAATGACATTTTTTTATTGATGAAATGTTTTGACCTACAATGTGTCTGTTTTTTTTTTTTACACCTTTCACCTTCTTTGCCCTAAACCTAACCAAACCTTGACTTCAGTCAATTTAGTTATTCATTGATTTAGTTTGAAGGAGTTGTTGGTATTTTGGGGGCTGGGGCAAAACCAGTAGTAGCAAATACACATTCACAATGCAACCTTCGCCAGGCTACTTTTTGCGCTTGTTTGCTATTACCATGAATTCATACATGCCTGTTTGCACCAAGGTGGGTGGAGTGGCCAGCTGAAGTTGGGTTTATGCAGACCAGGTGGCACAGTGCAACGTTGGTAGCCAAGTCAAAGCAAAGGGATTATCAGGATTTTATAACTCCTAACAGTTATTATGGTGGCAACCATTTGATCTTTTGTTGCCAGGATAGCGAGGTAAACAGTAGAAATATGGTGTTGACATTACAAAGTAATCTACCTGATATCTGATTGGCCAAAGACGTGCTTTGCCAGATGATGTTGCATTTCATTGAGCGAGGTTCAACTTTTTGCCGGATGACAATCTGTTATTATGCTGAGGCCAAATGTGTTGTTGCGTCAAGGGAGCGGCCTCATTCAAATGAATTAGGGGGCTGCAGTTTTTTTTACACAGGGCCAAAGTCTGTTTGATCATGGCCTTAAAAGTCTCAACAGTTGGACCCTTACTTACTTTTAATTTAAATGTTGTGCACACCTAAGGACTAACCCATAGACTGTATATAAAGATGGACGACATGACAGCTCCCAAAAAGTGAAGCCAAAACATCTGGATCGCCCCCTGGTGGCTGGTTGCAGTATAGGTCATAAATCCCACCCCCTCCATGTTAGCAAATGGGACATGGGTCAAACTAAAAAGTCAAAGTACACGTCAAATAATTTTTTCACAAAGATGGTTTCTGTCATTTTAGGTAGTTCTTATCACGCTGATGTATATTCAAGTGTTCATTTTTCTGATAAGTTTGGTTTTAATTATTTATTTGATGCTATAAAAGGAGGGTGAGACGTCATGATTGACAGCTGTGATTGATAGCTGCTCTGAGTGAAGTAGTTAGTTTCCTGATGAGATTCAATAGAGGTACATTACACTGACCAAGTATTTTAGGACATCTTGTCATTGTGTTTTTGTGAAACAATAATGGTACAGTAGCAGGTCCAGATTGAAATTATATATGCTTAAAGTTGAATGGCAAACTCACTTTTATAGTGTCAAATGAAGCGTTTTCTGAGTTATCAGGGGACACTGAATGTTCCACAACAAGAGAAGGCTCTTCACTGAGGCCTTGCTTTAGTGTCTTAATCTCATTCTGCCCACATCATGGCCATGTTTGTCCAAAAAGCCTCTGCTTTGGAGCTGACCTGATTGGAAGGTAATAAAAATCTAAGTCGAACAAAGGAAAGAAATAAGCTACATTCAGGCACGCACGCACACACACACACTCACACACACAGAAAATAGCACCCTTATCATCCCTGTTTCATTTAGAGTTGATTGCTGTCGGATTATAATGCAATCACCACGCTGTGTGAGCCGTAACTATGGGAACTGGTTTTAACTGTTTATCTTGCCAGAGATCTTAATTTAAGTTTGAACACTCTGGATCACTTAGATGTGAGAGACATGGGAAATTGACAAAAAGGGGACAACAAAGAGAAGGGAGGGAACGGGACGGGAGCCGGGGAAGAAAATGGAGAAACAGACACTTTCTTGTTCTTTCTGTTGTATTTCATATGCAATTTAATTTGTCTTTCAGAGAGAAAATCAATTTATGATGACAATCCACGGGGCAGTAATGAAAGCAGCGGAGCTCCTTTGCCATGGGAAAGTTTCTGCTGGAGAATGCCACTAATCTTGGCAAAATGAATCATTCACACTTTATTTGGACATCTGTGTTAACCCCCCTCCCCCCTCTCTCTCTCTCCCTCTCCTCCTGACTTTCATTCATTTGTGACAGTTTTATTACAAGTTGTGCAGGTGGCTGGAGGCTCAGGAGCCAAAAAGAATGCAGCATGGAGATGGTCCAAAATGTTGAGGAGTTGTTGAGTTCATAATGGTGTTTCCTCCGTGCAGTATGACGGTCACTGTACTTAGGACGCTCTCAACTAACATACTACCAACACCCGAAAAGGCAAACTGGACAAAACAATGTGCTCCTACATTGGCCTCCCACAATGCTGCAATCAACTCAACAAAGATGTTTGTTTGACTTTAAGGTGTGAACAAATCCAGATTAAATGCTCTGAGGCTACGACTTTATGTAAGCCTGAGCTAACTCCATCCTAAATACAGGAAATTGCACATGCTGCCACAGTGTCTGCAGTGTAGTTTGGGACTCACAGCAAGCAGCTTTATCACCTTTTTGGCATTCCAAGAATTTCTAAAAAAACATCCACAAGCTGCCCTCATTTTGAAATTTGCTGGAAAAGTGATACTAGCTTTTCATCAACTTGTCTTTTTCATTTACTTTCAAGACTAAGGTTCACTACTTATGGTACAGGTGTAATCTTAAAGGTGCACCAGTCAATGTTTTTATTAGGGCTGTGTTAACGTGATAATAATGCGTTAACGGGAATTTGTTTTACCGCCACTAATTTCTTTACATTAACGCAACTTGCGATTTTTCGGTTGTAGCGGGCTCAGTTTTAAAGCTAGAGTAAAGATACTGGCAACATATGAAACTAGAAAACCTAAAGAATCCATTGGCATCAACCAAGTCATACTAGCTTGTCGCAAAGGAGAATAAAAAAAGTTCAAAACTTACGCTAAATTTTGGCGAGGAAAAACTGGCATGGCCATTTTCAAAGGGGTCCCTTGACCTCTGACCCAAAGATATGTGAATGAAAATGGGTTCTATGGGTACCCACGAGTCTCCCCTTTACAGACATGCCCACTTTATGATTATCACATGCAGTTTGGGGCAAGTCATAGTCAAGTCAGCACACTGACACACTGACAGCTGGTGTTGCCTGTTGGGCTGCAGTTTGCCATGTTATGATTTGAGCATATTTTTTATGCTAAATGCAGTACCTGTGAGGGTTTCTGGACAATATTTGTAATTGTTTTGTGTTGTTAATTGATTTCCAATAATAAATATATACATACATTTGCATAAAGCAGCATATTTACCCACTCCCATGTTGATAAGAGTATTAAATACTTGACAAATCTACATTTAAGGTACATTTCTAACAGATAAAACAATGTGTGATTAAGTTTGGAGCGTTATTGGGCCTCCTTCTCAACAAGCTAGTATGATGTGGTTTTGTACCAATGGATTCCTAAGTTTTTCTAGTTTCATATGATGCCACCTTTAGCTTTAAAACTGAGCCCACGACAACCTAAAAATTGCAAGTTAAATCGCAATTTGCGTTAGCACATTATTATCGCGATAACTTTGACAGCCCTAGTATGTATGTATGTATGTATGTATGTAGGATTACCTGAAAATCTATGTATTTCCCAGATTTCTGCTTTAACAAACCTCAACATTTTAGCTTGAAAATCGAGCTCTGATCCTGAGTGAATAAACACAGACAGTGTCAGCCCTGCACTGAATTCATAGTGTCCTCCAGCCTCTTGATCCTGCTGCTGGGTGGGTCCTTGATCTCAAGTCTAAAGCCTGCACTTTAAATTTCTTAAAAATCCATTATCAACAACAGCTTTAATGAAAACAAGAATTTTGACGTCTCCAAATGGGAGATAGGACCGGCTAAACTTACATTATTCTGAACATAATGACATTAAATCCTCTTCCACTTGCCCTCACCACTTCCTCGTACTCATGCCCTGTATTTCACCGGGACACAAATTGACTGAATTGTAAGCTGAAGTGTGAAATGGAAATAAGTTGAAGTGGCGAGGTCAGCGATCAATAGGAAGTTAATTAATGAGGAGTATGCCATGTTGTGAAGTATGGATTTCCGAATGCTTATGATTGTGTTACAATCATTGAAATGTCACCAGCCTTACATCTAAAAAAAAAAGAAGAAAAAAATCAACCTACCTATAATTTAGCTTCAATTTGTAATCTAATAAAGGAAAACATTTGCCTTCAACCAACCATTCACACTGAATATACTTTTTCTTCTTGATTTGGGAGTGAAGAAATGAATGAATGAATGAGGTTGCAATGTGTCATGACTAAAATTGGTTGTATTAAGTCTATGATTGAGGACTGGTAACATTAATTAATCCCCAAAGACATAATTTTCAGCCTGTTGACTTCATTTTTGAAGTTTTAAATACATTTAATTACAAAATTCTATTCAAAGATATGATTCAACTGCTGGCTATGAATAAAGATGGTATCTCCTTTATTGAGCAATCGTTTTCATTTGTGACATTTAAACAGCTTTGATCCAGATGATAGAAGGGCCAAGAGGAGGTTCAGGTTTTGATAAATGCTTCAAAATGCAAAATGAAGTGAGAATGGCCAGGAATAGCTACAGTATATACAGTATGATTAAAGTTATATGTTTGAACTGCGGAGAAGAAGCTAATGAATTCATTATGTGCTATGTTTAAGATGGAGCTATGCACACACTGAACATAATGAGTATCCATTGTCATTGACCTACGTAGAAGTCACTTTGAAAATGGATTGTAGTCTATTTTTGGTTATTGTATGTAGCACATAGCTGCAGTATTGTTCAAGCTTCAAAAGTTTGCGTGAGAAAAGTTGTGCTGTGAAAGAGAACAAGGATAAAAAATTAAGTTCTGATTACAATTACGGGACGTGACACTTAGCTGATTTCAAATCAGCGAGGCCAAATTTCACAAAGCCTGTCAATGGTGGCAGCAAGCTCGCCAGATCCCTCCCCAATCAAAAGTTTGCTCTATATAATTTTACGCAATCAGATTTCTCCACAGTCATCCAGTGCAATCAGGTAATCAGAGGGGAGCATTAACAAGACAAATGGGGTTTAAAAAGTGGGTGCACTCTGTTTGCAGGAAATTCCTATGGAGAAGCCCCCTCCCCTCCTTGATTACTCCCATCACCCTCATACAGCGCAACATCCCAGCTAAATAGCTTTCTACTACAGTACAGGCAGTATGTTCAGTAGTGATTGACTTTACACGTAAGATTCGACAGGTAAATTGTTACTCTTAAGGCTATTTCTGTCAAGTGATTAACTGCTCAAACTAGGAGTTTCTCTGAATGAGTCTTATTGTGTACAGTAATGGCACAGCGTCCTCTTTCACACCTTTCATTACATGTGGAATTCTGTGATCCAAATTGCACATTCAGGGTCTATTTATACCAGCATGTATTTTCACTCCATGTATGCAGATATAGCATGTATGTGACTGGATATTACAGATACAGATATTATGCATGAGTACATGACTGGTTTGTTTTTAGCCAATGTTTGAGGGTTTTTTTAAGGTTAAGAAGTGGTCACAGTCCCTGATATGTGATGGTAATTTGTTCCAGGAATGCGTACCTCTAACAGACACTACCATTTGACTAAATTTAGTTCTACACCTGGTACGTTACAGTCTCCCCTAGTGTGTGCTCTGGTTTATTGTATTATTGTGTACTATCGTTCAACATACTTTTGTGTGAATAAACAGTAGTATGTATCGTTTCAGACGCACTGAGCAGTAATTTATGTCGTCACTTCCTGAGAGCCTCCTTGCCGGTTGGAGACGTGTAACCATAGAAACCCGTGCCAACCACATGTGACTAAAAATACAACGATTTGAGAGAATCAAAGTCTGAATTACTTTAAAATATATATTAGGCATTGAAAAGTGAAATCTTATACTTACACTTAAATTGAAGTGTCTGTTATGAACGTTGTTGTCACTACCGCATTGCATTGTGGGATATGCCGCCGTAGTGTCCAGCATTGCATACTGTAATATTTCACCAGAAATAGTATGCAATTCGTGTACTATTGGTTCCAATTAAGGTTTCAGACATACTAAAAAAATCTCACATACTGTTTTAGCGTACTAAATAGCAAATTAATATGGAATTTCGGACGCAACCAATACAAGGATCGGGTGGCAGCAGCTATTCTTAAATCCATTAGTTTACGCGTCGAGTCCTTCCTTAGGTCGTCTTGGTAGGCTAATTACTAGCTAGTTACGGGTTGCATCTTAAAAATTTTAAAAATGTCTTTTGTGTATATTGGTTGCTATGAAACGTCGTTGGACCTCTAACCAAAAGCAATCACATTTCTTGCGATATAACGGTAAGGCCCATATTCTGTGTATACGTTTTTTTAGTCCGTCATCTGATAAAAAACGTTAGACACAGAAACCATGCACACTGAGTCCGATGCATTTTATTATTCTATTCATTGCGATAATTTGCAATACAAGACAAAACTGAATTAATTAGGGTGCAATGGATAAAGCTTGTCCAAAACAGAGCTGATGAATGAAAGACATTAGCAAGACGCTATCGGCTAGCTGCCTAGAGCACAATCACCACTGTCTAATCTTTCCTACGTCCTTTGTTTAGCAACCATCCCTGATTCCAAGCTGTTCTGCAATCACCTGCCACAATCTATCTTTAAATTCTGCATCTCTGAATTCTTTTATTTCTTTATCGTAAAGTGCTTTGTGCTGGATGATGATTTGCACTGACGGTGGCTTTTTGATGATTTTTTATGCGAAAGAACGCAGAAAATTGAACCTGTTCCGAAAACTTTAATAATGGACGAAAGTTTCTGAGTCGGTGTATAAACATTTTTGACACAACGTTAGGTCGTATTTATTTTTAAACGTGCGACAATTTCAGACGAAAAATACAGACTTGGTGTGCAAAGGCCTTTAATTAGTGAGCTTCAGAGGTGTTAGAAGGTGGATTTTGTTACCTTTGGACAGAGCCAGGTTAACTGTTTCCCCCCTATTTTCAATCTTTATGCTAAGGAAAGCTAACTAGCTCTTGGCTGTAGCGTCATATTTACTGTACAGAAATGAAAGTGGTATCAATCTTCTTATCCTACTCTTGACAAGAAAGCCAATAAGCGTATTTCCCAAAATGTCGAACTATTTCCTCAGCCACATGAATCCTATATAAAATTAATATATATTGGCTATAAATTCTATTGGTTGGACTGTGACACATATCAAAGATCAAGACATACATATGTTGTATGATTATACATGACAGATATACATACAGTATATTCTATAGGCCTATCTTCTATTCCTTGTTGGAATTTGTGTTTTTTCTCCCAAAACTTTACTTCTCTCACTGTTCTAATGATACATTTCTGGGTAATCTAACAGATTGACCTCTTCACACATTTACCCAATCCTTCGAGCAGATTTCCTTGGCTCCGAAATAATTAGGGAAGACGATGTGAGGATGACAAAAGACAACAGGAAAATGAAATAGGCCTTCTCTCCGGCCCTTAGGGTCTTTGCAGCAATTCTAATTAAGCCCATCCAGAAACAGAGGAGCTGGATTGGGGCAGTTTCTCATCAGGGTCCCTCCATGAGCCTCTTTTGTCATGAACACACAGCCAATTACAAAGCTCAACAATAGAGTGGGGGAGTCTTATACCCTCCACAAAGACAAGAGACTATGGAGATCTCAAAATATCCATAAGCATGGAGTGACTTTGCGAAAACACTCTCACCTTCCTAAGAAGTTAAATCAAATATGCTTTTTTTTTTTTTTTTTTAGTGGACATTAGACTTAGAACAAGCTTGCCGGTTCAATTCCCTTAACACATAATTTTATGTTACCAGGGGAACACTGTACAGATCCAGTAATAGAGTGGTTTTCAAAATATGTGTGTCCCACTAATTAAAACAAAATATATTTCAGTGTAAAATAAATCTGAACAGCTCCCACTCTATATCAAGACAAGCCAAAGATAACCTCACTTGTTTATCATCTTTGCATATTAGTCTTGGCGAATAATATGAGTGGCTGTGTAATCTCCGAGCTCGCCAGACCCTAGATTATGGAGCTGTCTCTCATTTTATTCATTGTGCACAGAGGGTAATTACCCAGAGATAAGTGTTCCTCTATCAGGGTCCAGTCACAGCGCTCCGAAAGCAATCTCCTCAGACACGGGTCCCGTCCCAGGCTATTTGGGCGACACAGAGTGGGTAGTGGGTGCTGGATGACGCCGGCTGAGCTTTGTGGTTGCCTGCGTTCGGATGAGGCCTCCTGACAGTCACGGCCAGGTGGGCCAATCTTTCAATCAGACACCCTATTTACCATTGCAAAGCTCTACTGCCCTGCCTCATTTATAGCTTGTGATGAAAAGCAGATAACAGTGTACATTCACCCTTCCACCTCTTTCCTCTGATGGAGGGAAAACATCCTCTGGGGGCCTTGGACTATTATTTTTTGTGTCACATCAAAAATGAACGCTCCATCGGATTTGTAGGAAAATCAGACGACGTGTCAGAAAGTGCAATTAGTCACCGAGAGAGGATTCTATTTTCTGTGTGATTTCTGATGGGGATAAGTGAGGCAAGATTAATGCTTCTAAGGAAAATCAATGAGTGGAAGAAAAACATCTTTTGTGTTGTGAATTTGTATCCAAGATGTTGGAGCTGGTCACACACACAGAAATGGATGTAAATCAAGAAAACAATAACCCTCCCTCTACACGGAAGAACAGACAGACTTGTATGATTAAAACTACCAAAACGAATGTATGACTTCCAAGTAAAAAGGAAAAACTTGAAATAACATTGTTCAACATAACTGGCCCAAAAAGAGAATGACGTTCATGCATTGGATATGAAGGCATTTCTGAGAATCTATGAGGATGAAGTGGTCATGCTTGACTTATAGGCCCAATCAATAATAT
Source organism: Sebastolobus alascanus (assembly GCA_916701645.2). Classification (NCBI taxonomy): domain Eukaryota; kingdom Metazoa; phylum Chordata; class Actinopteri; order Perciformes; family Sebastidae; genus Sebastolobus; species Sebastolobus alascanus. The sequence continues at coordinate 1,529,949 of CAKAOJ020000024.1, read as the reverse complement.
TTATGGTCATGTAAATTACAGGTAATTAACTGGATGATTCAAATAAGCCTATTTGTTTCCTGCAGCATCAGAAAATGTGTCTAGTGTTAGTCCATGCATTCAAAAAACTGTTAATCCATTTGGGTATCATATGGATTACAGATACGTCCGCACATTGTGTTATTGTGATTTGGTAAGTGTCTAGTGGTCTCCACTTCTTTCAATCAGGCACTGCAGGGCCACCCCAAGGGCCAGCGTGACGGACCAGCTTCTGTGACGCACTTCCCAAAACTTTCCGTGAGATCGTACACTGCTGCCCACTTTTCTCTGTGTTAACACTGTATCGATCTTTTATCTCTACTTTGTTACTCTAGCTGCATTGATTTCATAGAATCTCTAGATTGTTATTTGTTGTGAAACGTCTATCAGTGGCGGTAACGACAGTTTCTGCTGTTTATATTGTTATCTGTTAGCGTAGCATACCTGCTTAGCTTACCCACTGCTAACCATATTCTGCTTTCCTGTTAATTACTTCATTTCATATTAGCGTGATACCCATGGCTTGCGCGGGGTGTGCAGATAGGATGTCTCTGCTAGAGAGACGTGTCCGGGATTTAGAGAAGCTTGTCGCGCTTAGCTTTAGCTTAGATGTCACGGGCACTCCAGATAGCATTAGCCGCAGGCCGGTTAGCGTGCCTGCTAGCGATAGCTCTAGCTTAGCCTCGTCGGCAGAGCCTGCGGAGTTTGTCACTGTCAGACGGCGTAGGAGGAATCGCCGGAGCTCGCAGCCGACTGTGCTGCCCGGTTTGCGGTCGCCTCTCCCGGCTGCAAACCGGTTTTCTGCTCTTGTTCGTAATCCTTCGGGTCCGTGCGTCTCCTCCACTCCTGATGACAGGGACAGGCAACGTACGCTAGTGATAGGGGATTCCATCACCCGCAATATCAGATTAGCCACACCAGCCGATGTGTACTGTCTACCTGGGGCCAGAGCTTCCGACGTTGAAGCTAACCTGAGGCTGCTGGCATCACACAGGGAGAAGCAGGGGACGAAGGCACAGCACATCACTAGCTACAGGAACATTGCTATTCATGTCGGCACCAATAATGCTAGGCTGAGGCAGTCAGAGTTAACAAAAGCTAGTGTAGTTAGTATGCTGAACTGCGCTAGAAAGATGGGTCGGCATCGAGTAGTTGTCTCTGGTCCCTTGCCTGTGCGGGGGAATGATGAGATGTATAGCAGACTTTCAGCTATGAACCGCTGGCTGGCGTGCTACTGTAGGGAGCAGGGTTTAGGTTTTGTAGATAACTGGCCTTCCTTCTGGGGCCACCCCGAGCTGCTGAGAGCGGACGGCCTGCATCCTACTGGAGCTGGCGCTGCTCTTTTGTCGAGGAATATAGACAGGTGCTTACGGCGAGTTTGACACTAGTTATTCAGCGCTCGGCAGGTCGCAGGTGATTAGAGAGCCTGCTAGGTCTATAGCTAGTGCGGTTTTGGAGTCCATTAGCTTACTAAATTTATCTAGACAGGGAAACCTAGATAGTATAGATTACCAGACTGATAGCTTAGTTTACAACATTGAGACTGTCTCCTTCCCCCGGCCGCGTACTCACAAACTTCCTCTACCAAAGAAATATGTGAACCACAAAAACCTGTTAATCATCCCGACCACTGGTGGTTGTGAGCTGTCTCATGAAGCACCTGATCCTGTTTCACAAAACACAATACCTAATAAAATCCTAGTTGTATCACCGCGCCGTCGCGTACGCAGGCCACTAATCCCTCAAACTAATGTCACAAGAAACCTTATTAAAATCACTAGCTCATCTGATGCCAACGCTATCACTGAAAGCTGCAGCTCTAAAACAACCCTCAAATTTGGTTTTCTAAATATCAGATCGTTGTCTACCAAAGCCCTACTGATAAATGATCTGATTCTTCAACATGACCTGGATATGATTGGGCTATGTGAAACGTGGCTGAAACCAAATGTTTTCTTACCATTAAATGAAGCTTCCCCACCAAACTTCACTTATGCCCATGTTGCCAGGGATACTAAACAAGGTGGAGGTGTTGCCTTAGTCTACAAATCCCTTTTTAATTTATCCTCCACACTTGATACTAAATTTAACTCATTTGAGTCTCTTGTATTAAAATCATCCCCATTAACCACGAATTGCCGTGTCCAGGGCAGCAGGCTCCATCTTGTGGTACTTTACAGACCGCCTGGCCCTTATTCACAGTTTTTAGAAGAATTCGGAGAATTTCTCTCAGACATTATCACTCACTCTGATGAGATTGTAATTATTGGTGATTTCAATATTCACCTGAATAAGGCTGATGATCCTCTATGTAAAGCCTTTTTGGCCCTCCTCGATACTTTTGGTTTCATTCAGTCTGTACATGAACCCACTCATTCCAGTGGTAACACCCTTGATCTGATACTGTCTCGTGGAATAGATGTAACTGCCGTGACTGTCTCTCCCGTCACATCGGTGATGTCGGATCATTTTCTTCTTAAATTCGAAGCATCATCAGCCTGTCCACGTAATACGGGTGCTGATGTAGTTACCACTCGCCATATCGGTCCGTCGACTATAACTGAACTTGGTGAGCGATTACCTATGGTTCTGGCTCCTTTCATTACAGCGACAGGTCCTGTTGAAAACTGTACTACTGACTTAAACACAGCCCTTTCTAATCTTCTAGATTCAGTTGCACCTCTTACTACTAAAACCAGACGGTCACAGAGGTCTACACCGTGGTTTAATGATGAAACACGCGCTCTTAAACAAGCCTGCAGGAGATCGGAACGCAAATGGCGTAAATCAAAACTGGAAGTAAACTACCTACCATGGCATGAGTGTGTCTTAATTTACAAGCGTGCTCTGTCCGCTGCCAAAACAGCTTATTTCTCTCGATTAATCAGTAACAATAAACACAATCCTAGATTTCTCTTTGACACTGTAGCCAAACTCACCCAAAAACAGCCGACTACTAATAGCTCATCCTTTACAGCACATGATTTCTTAGATTTCTTTTGCAGAAAAATAGATGAGATTAGATATAAAATTAGTTCTTCGCTCCCAGCTACATCTGTAAATTTTGCAATGCAATCTCCGTGCGTCGAGTCCCAATTAGCCTCTGTCTTTACACATTTTGAGACCATCTCTCTTGAAACTCTGTCTAAACTGGTCTCCGCTTCTAAACCTACCACCTGCCTCCTCGACCCCTTACCAGCTAAACTTTTTAAAGATCTATGGCCATGGCTGGGACCAACAATGTTGAATATTGTCAACGTGTCTCTTACGACTGGTACTGTCCCCACTAGTTTCAAGACAGCCATTGTTAAACCTCTACTTAAAAAAACGCATCTGGACCCAGGGTCTCTAAATAACTATCGACCAGTCTCAAACCTTCCATTCTTTTCTAAAGTTCTAGAAAGAGTGGTGTCTCAGCAACTTTCTGACCATATATTATTTAGTGATCTTTTCGAACCCTTTCAATCTGCCTTTAGGGCCTGCCATTCCACCGAAACTGCGCTTACTAAAGTCGTAAATGATCTGCTCCTAAACATGGATTCAGATTCCACCTCGGTACTTTTATTGCTGGATCTAAGTGCAGCTTTTGACACTATTGATCATCGTATACTCCTTGACCGACTAGAGAACACATTTGGCATCTCTGGGCTTGCTCTAGCATGGCTACAATCTTATCTATCTGAAAGAACGCAGTGTGTCTCTTTTAATAATTCGACATCAATATTCTCTGAGGTGAAATATGGCGTACCTCAGGGCTCTGTTCTTGGCCCTTTGCTCTTCTCTCTTTACATCGCACCTCTGGGCCAAATTATACGTAGTTATGGAATTGATTTCCACTGTTACGCTGATGATACACAGCTGTATTTGCCGATAAAAGCGGAGGATCGATCACAAATTGTTAAATTAGAGGCCTGCCTGTCTGCGGTGAAAAACTGGATGTCAAGTAATTTCTTGCTCCTAAATTCGGATAAAACGGAGATGCTGGTCATTGGACCTGCTCGACACAGACATAAATTTGACCAGGTAACAGTAACTCTAGATAACTGTGTGATATCCCAGAGTTCAACAGTTAAGAACCTTGGCGTCATGTTTGATTCAACTCTCTCTTTTGATCAGCACATTAAAGACATCACAAAGATCGCTTTCTTTCACCTACGCAACATCGCTAAAATCAGGTCTTCTTTATCCATGGCCGATGCAGAGATTCTAATCCACGCCTTTGTATCTTCCAGACTGGATTACTGTAACGCTTTGCTCTCAGGTCTGCCTCGTTCTAGTACCAGAAGCCTTCAAATGGTTCAGAACACTGCAGCTAGAATCTTAACTAAAACTAGAAAATTTGACCATATTACACCAGTTTTAGCTTCATTACACTGGCTCCCGATCCATGTTAGATCAGATTTTAAAGTGCTTCTGATGACCTATAAAATTGTAAATGGGTACTCCCCTTCCTACTTGTCTGATCTACTTAAATCTTATACTCCAACCAGGACTCTCCGCTCTCAGAATACAGGACTCCTGTCTGTCCCCAGAGTGAAAAAGAAATCAGCAGGCGAAAGGGCCTTTTCTTACCGAGCCCCTTTCCTCTGGAATAACCTCCCTATAGACATCAGACAGTCAGACTCTGTGGATGTCTTTAAATCCAAACTTAAAACCCATCTTTTTGCCCTAACTTTCAATTAGTTAGCTGGTCGGTCGGTTTCAGTCTCAATTTATTATTTCAGCCTAGCAGTCCTGCCGACGAGAACATTATTAATTTTAAGCCGCTGCCTCTCTATAACCCTCTGTTGTTGATGTCCCACAAGCACTGCTGTGTGCCTCGCTCTCTCTCTCTCTCTCTCTCTCTCCCCTCTCTCTCCTTTGAATCAGGCTTCCCCGTGATGGACCATCAGTCGCTCTGTGACGTTGCTCTGACTCTCTGGTGGTGCATGGTAGAGAGGAGGTCGTGTTGCTCGGGCTCTATCTATCGTGATGTGGAGAGGAGGTCGTGTTGCTCTGGCTTTATCGATCTGGCATGGAGAGGAGGTTGCGTTGCTCAGGCTCTACCTTTATGGCGTTGAGAGGAGGTTACGCAGCTAAGGCTCTATCTGATTGGCGTGGAGTGGAAGTCGTGCTGCTCTGGCTCTACTGGTTTTGACGTCAAGAGGAGGTCGTGTTGCTCTGGCTCTATCTGTTTGGTGTCGCCTGGAAGCTGCTTGACATCCTCCTGGACCCACCTTCTCACATATATACACATTAGATGTATTCATTTTTGTCATAAATTGTCTATGTTGTGTTTTCATTATGTGGTTACTCTGTACACGCGACATCTATTGCACGTCTGTCCATCCTGGAAGGGGGATCCCTCCTCTGCCGCTCTTCCTGAGGTTTCTTCCATTTTTCCTCCCTGTTAAAAGGGTTTTTTTGTGGTTAAGTTTTTCCTTAGCCGATGTGAGGGTCGCACTGTAAAGGACAGAGGGTGTTGTATTCTGTACAGATTGTAAAGCCCCCCGAGGCAAATTTGTGATTTGTGATTTTGGGCTATACAAATAAAATTGATTTGATTTGATTTGATTTAAGAAGTGCTCAGATCCTTTGCTTAAGCAAAAGTTGTAATAGGCTACTACAATGTGGTATCGGTAACGCTTTACAATACAGCCCACATACGTACACCGTAATTCCTCCCAATAGACAGTGTAATTTTTTGTGGTGTACCAGTACAGTATGTAGCCTACCAATGGGTACAAGGGAACAAGATGTAAAGTTAGGTAATAAGGGGGTAACAATCTGGGAATTTAGGAATAATTTGTATTACTACGTATTTTTTAACTAACAGGTTCTAGTGTTAATGGCAGGGTGGGCGATCTTGAGAAACTAGCAAGAGTACACTAGATTTTTTTTAAATAATCCAGCCAAAAACCCAGCCCAGTGTTGCCAACTCGTTTCCCATGAAAGTAGCTAGCAGCACTAGCTCCAGAATTCTCTAAATCTAGCGAGGAAGTTGTCAGGTCGGCAACACTGATAGTCTGTCGCTTCAGGCCTCCCTCCAAAGTTGCTCCCCCAAAATATGTTTCTAAAATCTTAACCAATCCTGCCTTTAAGGGGTACAGTATGACCTACAAACAAAATTACGTTGTAAATTGGAGTGAATTACACTGTATGTTGTGGGCTGTACTCTAAAGCGCAGAAGTATCATCATCAAAATGTACTTGAGTATCAAAAGTCATATGCTGAATGGCCCCTTTCAGAGTGTTATATGTTTATACATATTGTATTATTAGATTATTATATCTCATAAATTAACGTGCAAGCAGCATTTCAATTTTGTAGCTGGTTGAGGTGGAGCTAACTTAACGTTAACTACCTCCTATCCTGTAGTTGGTAAGTTCAATTGATACAAACGCACATTTTATAAGATGATCATATGTTTTGTATGTTAATGGAATAGTTTGATATATTGGGATATATCCTTATTCACGTTCTTGTCAAGATTTAGGTGAGAAGATTGATACCACTCTCAATATCTGTGTAGTAAATATTAAGCTACAGCCAGCAGTTGGTTAGCTTAGCTTAGCATAAAGATTGAAAACAGGGGTAAGCAGCTAGCCTGTCTCTGTCCAAAAGTAGCCTAACAAAATCCACCGACTAGCACCTCTAAATCTCACTTATTAACACATTATATCTCGTTTGTTTTGGTGCTACACCAAAACAGCTACACTAGCTGCTTTTTTCATTTCCCATCTTTGTGCTGAGCTAAGCTAACTAGCTGCTAGAAGTAGCTTATTTTTTACCATAAAGACATGAGAGTGGTATTAATCTTGTCATATATAAGCGAATAAGCGTATCCCAAAATGTTGTATTATTCCTTTAAATCTAGAGTAACTAGTATGCCTAACTATAGCTGTCAAATAAATTTAGGAGAGTAAAAAGTACTTTATTTTCTTTTGAAATGTAGTTGAGTAGAAGTATTAAGTTGGTAATGCAATGAAATGTTGCAAATTAAAAAAAACAAAACTATTTAGTAAAAACTTTGTTCAAAAAAACATACAGAGCCTGAGTAAATGTAATGAGTTACTTTTCACTAATATCTGTGACTTGTGGTTACCCAGACACCCTTCTCTGAGTAGAGCTGCAGAGAGATTTGCATTTGCATGTATCTTCTCAGTACAGTTCCAGCTTCATTCTGAACTCTGTTATATTTAAAACACAGCCCTGTATGTACTGTAAATCTTTAGTACGTCAAGTTTATTTTCTCTGAGCCGAATAACCCCTTCTACATGTGTTCAAGGGACATAAGGAGACCTTATGTCTGCCACGTCACAGTCACTAAAGGAATTCTACTATGAGACTCTTACTGAATCACACTGACTGAAAGTTTTTCATTATAGAAAATAAACATCTTACCTCAACACACCAAATGGAGCCACCCCATAGGTCAAACCACTTCTCCTCCCAAAGCACATTATGTAAAATTAGGTAAAGCTGCAGCATATACTTTCAATGTCACATTTAACCCTCGACATGAACAAGATGGTCAACGTCTTTAATGGGAATATAAAGAAAACACCTGGTTTGACGTGTTGGTTACTGATTGAAAATACTTTCATCATCTTGTTGAAATGGTTGTGTATATGCACTTTCCACTCATAGTGCTCTTGTTAAGATCTATAAACTCGACTAGCTGACCTTCTGGTAAATGGAATGTTGAAATGGAAACGCACGTGTTGCACCAACTTGGGTCAAGAAGTTGAAGGGAGACCATTTTAGTTCTACCGGAGACTGACAGTAACTGTTGGTTCATTACAACTTGGACTTTATTTTCATAATTCCAGCCATTGGTTCTAATTGTTATGGTAACATTGTACTGGGAACGCCCAAAAAGCATTTTTTGGACCACCATTATTAGAGAGTAAAACTTCTTGGTTTACAGGACACCTACTGCAAACAAGGTCACGCATTACTCTTTGTACTATGACTTATTAATTTCTAGAGGTTTTACATTTGTAAAACTTTTCCAGAGATGTAATTAACCTATACCACAATTGCCGTAGATGTAATGTGCAATGAAGAATTTTTAACAACATTTCGGATGCGTTCACTTTCAGTTTTACGTCTAGATAGCTGGTAGCTAATCTGGCTTGTCTGTCTTATTTTCAACCTGTCTGATCGCCAGAATGCTCTTGCTTGTTGCCATTTTGGTCCAATTTTTAGGCATGTCCTCATGTAAGTAATAAGTCCAATGTTAGATTACAAAACTCAAAGTTTTAGCCCTCAAACAATGCAAACTGGGAAGTAAGCTAATAATCATGTTTCCTTCAGAAACCTAATTTAATGGATTTAGTGAAAATTCATCTTTACATGCATTCAAATCATCATAAGTTCTGAAATAGGACAATTTGAAGTTTTTGTAAATGTTTTACTTGAACTTAAAGGTGCTAAACGCAAAATTCAGAGCAAATCTATTGCCTCGCAACAGCTCTCAACAGGAGAAGGGGAAGCCTGGAGAGTGTCAGAAAACAAGACTCGGTCAAAACCGGGTATATGGCTGGACCGTATTTGGTCAGTATGTGAATTTGTGGCTAAATTCTTACACAAATAATCAGTGGGCATGTCTATAATGTTTTGTGAAGAGTTTTTTCCACTTATATGTTAATGTTTGATTGAAAGACGACTTATAATGAAGCAAATGACATTCAGTAATAGTAAATGGTAACATTTACTAGTCAGTATATTATACATTTTATACAAGGTGAAAAGGTATTAGCATGACATACAGTATGCAAGGTTAAAAGTATTTCAGTTTTTTATTGAAGCATGTGTATCTAAAGCATTCATCATATAAGTGGTGTGTAACAATATATACATACTTCGCGAAAGTTTATCAGCGTTGAGATATTCCAGCTGTCATCACTGACGTTGTTGCTGCCGTATTTATTCCTAGATGTAGTGTTATTAGCCGAGCAATGATCGATCCGAACTACATTCAGAAAACAAGCATTTTAAAAGTTGTTTGCTTGTCGTCTTGCGGACAGACCAGACAAAGCATGAATTCAGACTTTTTACTTATCAGCATCATTATGTAGTTATTTCGGCACACTTTTGATCCGTTTACAACAACGTCGCTGCCGTATTTATGCCTAGATGACGTTATGTTGAGTGTTGATGGAGTAGCTACAATGTTAGCATAGCCTGGCATTGATCGATCCGAACTCCGTTCAGAAAACTAGCATTTTAAAAGTTGTTTGCTTGTTGTGTTGCAGACAGACTTGATCTCGGTCTTTTTACAAATCGACATAATGATGTCGTTATTTCGGCATTATTTTGACCCGTTTATTGCAATTAAATCACAGCACAGTCTGTTTATTTTGAGTTCATACCGCAGTAGCAAAGTGTGGCTGCTAGATACAGTCAGTGCAATGGCACTTTATGTGAAACAAGCTTGCTGCCGGGTGATGTTATGAACCCAGACACGACGGCGTTTGGTTTTCTGACATATCTGTGACTTCCACAACATGTACAAAGCAGCAACAGTGGTTATTTCTTCCATGGCTGATGGCGGAAATGGAGGAAAGCGAGGTGAGAATTTGCTTTGCGCTTGGAGTGAATGCACGGTAACACAATATGAAGCACAACATAACGTAACTTAAACGAACATAAACAATAGCACATGCACAACAACAGCACTATGTTATGATACATTGAACCGCTGACACTCTCCCCAGAAAACACAGATCTGTTCTCCGCCTTTTCATTTTGAAAGAGCAACGAGAAATGAGGAAACTCCAGCAGTCGGCCGACCAATCCTGTAACTTCATCACTCAGTCACTCAGGGACAGACTTTTGCGTTTGTAGGGCTGGCCCTCTGCGGTCCAGCCAAAAAGGACTTAGCTTGATGGCCCAACAAATGCAAGGTGACCACAGTAGCATTCAAACAGGTCCAAGCTGAACAAGAATCCAGTTATCAAGGGATCAGCACACCTCCAGCAGTGCCTTGTTGTCCAAGCCAGTTTATTGAATCCAGCCAGTTCTTGGCTCCTTTGCTGCTCAGTTTACTTTTATATATATATACTGTATATGTTACTGTTTTCTTTTAGTTACAAAGATGTCCGGATACTGAATTCAAATTAAATTATCTCATCATTTAACTACCCTCTCTCCTCTCTCTGTTCTCCTCCATGCTGCCTTTGTTAGCTGATTACCCTTCCCCCAGCTCACAGGTGTGTCTCATTTATCTCCTCACCTTCCCCACCTTCTTGTCCTGTCAGGGTGGAAAAGGGCTATTCTGTGTTTTGTTCTCTCTTTTCCCCCTTTCTGTTACACTACACCGTACCTCGCCTTATGAACTGAGTCATACAGTATGCAAACGGCAAATGTATAAATATATAAAGTCAAACAATTAAGGGCCAAAGATAGTCCTCATATAGCAGCATCAACACACACTGTGGAAGCTACACTGAACTTAAAATCAGTTGTCTTCAAATGTGAACTTTAAAGCAAAGTCGAAATAAGGACATTTCCATGCCATTTAATTTCCCCCGTACCTCTAGGTGTTTGTCTCAAATGATCCCACTGAAACCGAGTCCTGTGTCTCTGGGGCACCCATGAGCAAACACAGACAGGGCAACTGTCCCTGCAGCTGTTGATGTTTTACCTTTATTTATCATGGGAAAGGTTTTGCTAAGCGTGCATGTTCTTTTCTTGCTCTTGTAACCGCAGACATCTAGATTTTGGCCTTTGAGCAGCATTAGCGGAACAAATGGGAGCAAAAGTGGTTGTTTTTGGAGGCGAGCACATTACTCATTCCTTTTCAGCACCGAGCTTTTCCCAGCTGGTGTGGGGAGTCCAACAGATACAAACCTACTTCTCTCACTTTTAGGCTACTGCTGCTGTGGTAAAAGTTCACTTAACTCATCCAAAATATACTGAAGATAATACCATTATTGCTCTTATTTGTGGGATATACATTATAAGATATATATTGCATCTCTAGTAAGTTCTCCAAACAGCATGTTGTCTTTCTCCCCTGCTGATACCATACAGTCCAACCAGTTCTCTGAATAGCATCATCACGTATCCCTCTTGCCAAAAGAATACACTCCTTCTCACAGACAAGAGAGTAACAGCACCAAACCATTTCCTGGTGTCACATGTTTCAAGTCTTTGAGGCTGAAACAATTCTTTCTTTCATTATAATGAAACATGAGATGCCAGATAATCTCATAAATATGTGTTGTATTTCTTTTTCTGCACTCCCGCTGGTCGGGAGAAAGAGGCAGGCCTTTGTTTGGGGCTTCCTGGCTCACAGGAAGTGATTGCAGTGGGACAGTGAGGGACACTCATCTCTTGGAAAGGGGGAATGCTCGAAGACGTATCCCTTTTTGATCAAGGCTTGCTGACGGATCGCCCGGAGAAAGGCAAATGGGGATCATACCGGGGCCTGATGACAAGAGGCCAATTTTGATGTCCCTTTTCTCTCATTGCGGTGCTTCTCTTTCAAGCCCAAATCTGGTTGAGCAGCCTGGGAAAATGGCCTTTTACCCACCTTCCTTGTCACAGAGTTGACAGGACAACTAAGAGCTAAATTGAATTTAGATGAATGTTGAGACTAAATAAACTGCTTGCTTCTTAATTCTAGTTGCAATGAATAGGCTCTTGAGCGCTTTATAGATATATTTTTCATCTATTTTCATCCAACCCAAAGTCTGCCACAAAAAGCATACAGAAAAGGGGAGAATTCAGGCCCTGACATTCCATAAAAAAAGACAAAGTGCTGAATAAAAGCTGTGTGCGAGCAAAAACAAGGGCACCGCTTCGTTTCATCCCAGATTGTTTAATTGAAAAATGTTGACCCATGTGAGAAACATTATATCTGAGCAACATCAAGCTCCATATTCAGTGTAACTATAACCTCAAAGGCCACATGTTCTCGCTGTGTTTATAATGCATTAGTGGAACAAACTCTACACTGTACTCTCTTTACAAATCCCACCTGGCCATGTATTAGTTGCAGATGTGGCTCTCTAATTCATAATGAACTAATAATGGTTTTGTTAGTGCAAGATTGTTTTCCTTTCCCCCCTCGCACACACGTAGATGGAGATAATCTGTACTGGAGGTGTGGCAGCGCAGGGGAAGATATTGCACCCTGCATGAAACATAGACTTTGGAATGTGTTGTTGCAAGATAGCAGGCTTTGAGTTGTCTTGATGTGACTCACTCATCATGAATTGAATGGATCTGTATCGTTAAATAACAGCTTTTTTTCTTCCTTTGGGGAGTCACCTTTCTGTATCCGACAAGATTATAATGACTTATTGTGAAGGGGAAAAAAATCCACATGAGCTCTCCAACATACACAAGAGAAACCGCAGAAGTTCAGCACCTTGTTTAATTGAATGTCTTTGAGTGTATTTGCGGCAAATGAAACCACATGACACAGAACTGCAAATTAATGACTCAATATTTTGATCCTGCGCTGATATAAAGGAGAGCTCAAGGACTAGATATACGAGATAAAGTGGCCTAGGACAAAAGATGGAGATCTGAGGGCATCAATTAACAGCTTGATCCAGTTTTTATGTCAAAGAGACTAAAACCCCGTCTCTGAGTCACATTGACATAATGCATAGAAGTCTCACTTTGATATTATGTTCAGTGTACATATTGGTAACTTCTTCTCAAAAGATGTTCTTAATGAGTTATGTATAAAGTTATGAATGCATATACGACATATGAATAAATGTGTTCTGTTGTTTAATATTAAAGCGTCAGTAGGCAGAATGTTTTTGGCATCATTGGGCAAAAATTCCATAATAATCTTTCAGCATATTGTAATTCAAGTGTTACTTCTCCACCTCCTCATGGCTCTGTTTTCAGGCTTTAAAAAATGTAGCCCGTGACGGGAGACTTTGGCCAATCACAGGTCATTTCAGAGAGAGAGCGTTCCTATTGGCTGTTCATTCAACGGCTGTTCAATCACTCGCTAACTCCGACCAAACGGTCAAACTAGGCAGCGCTGATCAAATATGAATTAATATTCTGTTACTGTAATGCCTGCTTTGGACCATAGACTGTATATATGAAGATGGACGACATGACAGCCCCCCAAAAGTGAGGCCAAAACATCTTGATTGTCCCCTGGTGGCTGGCTGCAGTTAAGGTCATAAATCCCGTCCCCTCCATGTTAGCGGATTGGACATGGGCCAAACTAAAAAGTTTACGTCAAATAAATTTTTCCCAAAGATGCTTTTTGTCATTTTAGGTAGTTCTCATCATGCTGATGTATGTTCAAGTGTTAATTTTTCTGATAAGTTTGGTTTTAATTAAAAGGGGTTGAGACGTCATGATTGACAGCTGTGATTGACAGCTGCTTTGAGCGAAGTAGTCGCGGAGCCGGAGGCTCGGGAATTGTATGAGAGAGGAGATGTAACTTGAACTTTCCATAACCGTCACCAGTCTGTGAAATAGAACATGTGTCAATTTTATCATAAATGTAATTATAGAGATATTATGGTTATTTGCTGTGTCTTTCTAGCCAAACAGCTACCATGGTGCTAACTTTACAGCTAGGTGGCTCTTGCTAACATGCTGTGGCCGTGCTCGGCTTGTGATTGGCTCGGGCGGGTGTGTGAGCGGGAGCTCGTTACCGTGGCTCCAGCCCCCCGATCACTACTGCGCAGGCTCCAAATGACGTCAAAATCTGAAGATGGCAGCTCCCATATCCGGGATATTTTGACTTCACTTTTGTACAGTGGGAGGAAGTGGAAACACGTCATCCATCTATATATGAAGGCTGTATTCGAAACCGCATACTATACTACTAGTACGTACTGACTTGGCCAAAATTTAGTATGTAGTATGCAGTTTACGAACAAAAGCAAAATCTACAGTATGCAAAAAGTACCCGGATGTTGTACTGATTCGGAAAAAATCTCCAGTATGCATCGGACCAGTCTATCTTGCCTACTGTATCCCACAATGCAAAGCGCTGGACAGCTACAGGCTACGTTACAACAACAGCCAAAAACGGCTTGTTTTTTACATTTTTCGTAGCTATTTCATCACTAAATTCACTTCTGAAAAATTTTGAGGCGAGAAATCAACTGTAGATTTAGAATATTTACAGTGTTTTAAGAGCTGTTTTAAAGGCTAAAGCCTCATCTAGCATACTGCAAATACATCACCTTAACCGTTTCATACTGCATACTACTCAGGAACGCAGCATGCAGTATACAGTACATACTGCATACTGCGTTCGTCACTAGTATGTAATATATAGTATGCGGTTTCGAATACAGCCACAGTCTTTTCTTTGGACATAATGCTACATTAGCTGGACATGCTAACAATTGCAGCTTATGCTAGAGCACCAAAGACCCATGCCCACCACATCGGCTTGTGGAAAAATCTTGACAGACCTGCCTTCAGTTACAGTTACTAAGCTCTCTAGCGAATAGTCAATTTATGTGAATTTCATGTCAGGCTTAACTATCAACATGAAAATCCCTCCTGCTGTAGCTACATGCTGCCAAATTTAAGATCAGCCTATAACTCCTTAAAAAAAATCTGCTTATGATTTTAAAATACCACAGACGGTGCCAAGCACATAATATGTATTGAGCAGCTTATTTTTATGATTTATCTGTATGGATTTGGCCAATCTCCTCCGCTAAAATCAAGCTCTGAGGAAAATGGAGGAAAGGAGACATTTGGAAGCAAAAGGTCTGACCGTGGATCATGTTTTTAATTTATATCTAGTGTGTCTACGCAGAATGACCTCTCATGTATTAGAGAGCTGTGCTGTACTCAGAAATAGAGCCTGACGTGTAGAGGTAATACTTAGTGCCAGGTGCTTTAGAAACCTCTCAGATTTCCATTATTTTGCAAAGTAGACTGTGCCTGCAAGCACACAGTTGTTCACACAGAATAAGTGCACTTTGACAAAGAGATACCATATTGTACTGAGGAGTGTGTCATCCTGCTTTCTGTTGGAAAGCATGTTGATGACGTGCAAAGAACAAAGCCGTAACACGTGGGGTGTGAAGTATTAAATTAAAACGTCTTCCTGTTCCTTCCCTCGTAGATTTCACCTCGCCACTTTGATGTCTGACCTGTGAGGAAGAAGAGAATGAGGCTGCACGCTCTGTGTTATTGCAGCGTGTGTGTGCGTGTATATATAGTAGAGTACCATTAGGGAATTTTACCCTGTGAAAGATTTTGCAATAAGGAAAACAAGGATGATAAAGAAAATGAAAGAAAGAGAGAAAGCAGGAGGAAATCCTGAGGAAAAGAGGACTGGGGATATTGTAATTAGTTGCACCTGTTTCCTTTAACCCAGCTCCAGTTTCCCTCTACAAACGCATGCAGATTACCCATCAAAGCCCCTCGTCGCTGCCTCTGCTCAATGGATCCTTTGTTGCCAGTTGTCAGGGAGGCGGCCCACAAAAGTATGTAACACAAGCAGGCCACATTGCTCTGGAAGTTACAGTACATGCAAGCCTCCACTGGCCACAACTAGAATAATAGGGAGTGTTTGTAGACACGGTGTCTACATCACTTCGGTTTGCATGCGAGACACTGGTGGCCGTTTTTTTTCGGATATGACCACAACAGTTGCACCTTCTGTCAACACTCTAAAATGGGCCTGTATTAGCTGTCAGGGAAGAGCAATAAGTTCTGCCACACAGGTCTCATATCAACTGTGTAAAGATGAATTTGCTTGTTTGCATGCTCACTGAGACACATTCATATATGCAATTGTCTATACAAGGGACTGCGCTACTACCTATGCTGATACAACTAATAATTGGACCAATAGTCTTACTTAAATTGGCAGTAGACCGAATGTTTCTGGCATCATTGGGCAAAAAAATCACAATAACCTTTCAGCATATTGTAATTCAAGTGTTCTTAGAGAAAACTAGACTTCTGCACCTCCTCATGGCTCTGTTTTCAGGCTTTAAAAAATCTAACCTGTGACGGGAGACTTTGGCCAATCACAGGTCATTTCATTGAGAGAGCGTTCCGATTGGCTGTTCATTCAACGGAGGCAGCTGTCAATCACTCGCTAACTCCGATCAAACGGTCAAACTAGGCAGCGCTGATCAAATATGAATTAATATTCTGTTACTGTAATGCCTATTTCTCGCCTCAAATGTTTTCAGAAACATCTTGTAGTGTACTGTTTAGCTGTAAAATGAAAAAGTTTGCTCCGGCTGGTGGGTGGTGCTTGGCATTTCCTCAACTGTTCTCAACATGGCTGCCGGGTCAGCTCGTATGGCTATTCAAGTCCTTACTGCTCTGGACATGAATGCTATGATGAATACGCATGGTTGGACAACCCGGTAGTGTTTGAGAAGTTCCACCGTGTCAATAAACCCTAGATACTGAGATCGTCCCAAAGTCTGACCGTAAGAAGGAGGAGGAGACTCACATCCTTATTGTGGAGGGCTTTCTGCTTTACACCTACGGACCTGTGATCGAGGTGCTGAACCAACGTTACTTTATTTCCATCCCATGTGAAGAATCCAAAAAGAGGAGGTGCTCTAGGATCTACATGGTGCCAGACCCCCCCGGCCAGTTCGATGGCCATGTCTGCCCTTGTATTTGAAACACAAGAACATCAAGCCTGCTATCTTGCTCCATGGCGAGGTAAGCGATGTGGCTGTTGGATAACTTGAGTGAGTTGCGTGTCAGTCTGGACGGACGAATGAACGGATGTGAAAGCTGAGTCAAGGGGAAGTAAATGGACAGGTGTGCTTTAATAATTTAGCTGCGGAAATGGGATGTGTAAGAGGCGTGGACTTTGTTCCCGAACTTAGTTATAAAACTTCATATGACTTTTTTTCAACATACTATACTATAACTTTTATCGACATACTATACTATGACAGTTTTTTCGCCATACTATACTATTACTTTTTTTCGACATACTATACTATTACTTTTTTTTGACATACTATACTATGACTTTTTCAAGACTTTTTTTTCGATATAGTATACTATGACTTTTTCGACATACTATGTGTAACCAGGTTGAAATTACAGTTTTATTTTTATATTGAAATTCCACCAAATCCTGATAAGTGTATTGTAAACATTTGTTTGGTTATGGTTGAGGAATATGTTGTAGCCTGTTCCAACTTAAGTGTTCATACCTGTACTGTCACTTTAAGAGGTCGCAGTTTTGTGACGTCAATGCAGCGCTACTTTCAGTCTGCGCTAGGCTTTCTGAGAGGAGGGGAGTGACAGCCCATGTGTGTGGAAGAGACTGCATGTTACAGAGCTTTCTATGTGGTTTTGTTGACTTGTACAGGCACAACTATCATCCAGACTTCATTAAAGGAGAAGTAACAGTAGCTGTTGTGGTCCGGGTCCTTCCTTCAGACAAGCGCAGCCAGATAGAACACAACGCAGATAACACCCATTACAATGGTGCCGTGACCTTTCTTGGATCGGTTTGAGGATTGACATCAGCTCGTTCACCGAGGGAGGCTGCAATCACTCGTCCTTCACGGTACTCAGGTATTCCTTTAGACTGTGCACGGTTGCTCAGTGGACTTTTTTTTATGTTTCCATGGACTGAGGTATTCGACGTAAGAAGAGGATTGTAAAAAGAATAATTTTGTGGACTGTTTTATTGATATTTCCTTGGACTGAGCTGCTAAACACAAAAAGAAAAAAAAGAAAAAGAGGGACTGAAACAATTGATGGTCTGTGTCAATATACCTGCATTTTATAGGCTGGTTTACAATCGCTTACTGATTGCTGAGGTGGTCTAACTCTGTTATTTGATGCTGTTTTGGTTTAGCCATCCTGATATTATCACATCCTTTAGTGTGGTAGTGACTACTGGGACATTGCATCCAGACATGAACATCAGTCTGACCCTGATATTGACCGGTTCTTGTCGATGTTCACCAATGTCGAACGCTGGAGAGGGAGTGCTGTTCCTGACAAGGTAGGCACCGTCAAGCTCACTCAAGCGGTGACGCTCCTACCCAGGCATGAACACTTGGTTTGGGGAAGACTCCCCGCTAATGCGCCAACGTCACCTGGCAGCACCGTTGTCGTGGAGCCAACAGACTCCAGAGCCATGCCACGAGGTATCCTGTCGGGCCGTCTTATCACACCGCTCTGGGGTGATAGCTGGGTGCCTATGACCATTGTGAACCCATCTGACAAAGAGATCACATTGAAGAGGAATAGCAAGTTGGCTGACGTGTTTCCATGCTTGGCAATCAAGGATCTTGATGCTTTCCAGGGTCTACACGTTGCAGAGAAGCAACAACCTCACACAGAGAAACCTGACGCCTCATCTGGTGCTTGTCCTGCTGCTCAGCCCGTAGAAAGTCTGACAGAGTTGGGCTTAAGTGACGTTGACATAGGCTCGTGTCAGGTCAGCGAAGCCTGCAAGTCTCAGCTTGTACAGCTGTTGATTGACTATCAAGACAGCTTCTCCAGGCACCCGCTGGATTGTGGTGAGGTCAAGGGATACACACACCGCATTCGCCTCACTGATGATCGACCTTTTTGCCTACCATACAGGAGAGTTCCTCCTGCTCATTATCACAAGTTGAGGCAGGTTCTCACTGATATAGAGGAAAGAGGGATTATCAGGAAGTCTTCAAGGGAGTACGCTTCTCCTCTGGTGATGGTGTGGAAAAGGGATGGTGGGCTGCGGGTCTGCAACGACTTCAGGTGGCTGAATGCCCGAACCTTGAAAGATGCTCATCCCTTATAACCAGTCTGACTGTTCGGCTGCTCTTGGTGGCAACTGTCTCTTTAGCACCATGGGATGGCTTTTTCAACATCCCAAAGCATGAAGACGACAAGAAGTACACAGCTTTTACGACTCCACTTGGATTACATGAATACAACCGCATGCCACAGGGTCTGTGTAACAGCCCTGCGTCCCTTATGAGGATGATGACCGGTATCTTTGGGGACATGAATTTCACAAAGCTTCTGTGTTACCTTGACGATCTTCTTGTCTGTGCACCGTCAGCGGACGAGGCCCTATCCAGACTCCAAACAGTGTTTCAGAGGTTGCGGGAGAACAACTTGAAACTGGCTCCTAAGAAGTGCCATTTGCTACAAAAGCGAGTTGGATTCCTTGGCCATGTCATCGATGGTGGAGGTGTGTCCGTCGATCTTGCCAAGGTGGAGGTATGAAGGCACGAAACCTAATGGAGGATGATGGGTGCGCGCCTTCTGTTCGAAGAATCAAATCCTTCCCTGGCATGGTATCCTATTACCAACATTTCATCCTGCACTGTTCCTCCATTGCCAAGCCCTTGTTCAAGATTACAGCTGGGCAAAAGAGACAGGTAAAGTCAGCTAAGGATAGGAAGTCCCAGAGCGTCTATCGTAAGCTTACTCCTTCAGATTGGACGGACGAATGTGGGAATGCTTTTGATCGGTTGAAGGCCATGCAGTTGGAGTGTGTCGTGCTTGCCCATCGAGACTTTGATGAGCCGTTTATCCTGTCGGTTGATGCATCGTTGGATGGACTCGGTGTGGTGCTTTCTCAAGTGCCCAAAGGGGAATCCAAGGCCAGACCTGTTGCTTTTGCGAGCAAAACTCTCAGCACATCACAGCGGAAGTACCCAGCTCATCGACTGGAATTCATGGCTCTGAAGTGGAGTGTATGTGAAAAGTTCAGCCACTGGCTGAAAGGCCGTAGCTTTAACATGTGGACGGATAATAATCCACTCACGTACCTCTTAACAAAGCCGAAACTTGACGCTTGTGAAATCCGCTGGGTGGCTAAGCTTGCATCTTACTCCTTCGATCTCAAACATTTGCCTGGGAAAATAAACGTGGTGGCAGATGCCCTGAGTCGCGACCCCTTCACAAAACCCATTGACCAGAGATTGTTGATGGAACCGGATTCTGCTCTGATGGAGGAAGCCAACAGAGTGGAAGATGATTCTGTGCAGGATGTTTTCAGGGCTAGCTGCCAGTTTTGGACCCAAGGGTCAGCAGACCCTCTGATGCCAAAGGTTGAGTGTGATACAGCTGAGATCAAGGCTCTTTGTCAGGCTCACTGTGACTGGATGGATGCAGCAGAGTCCAGAGCACTCTGTTTAGCCCAACACGTCGAACAACTGTCGGCTGGCCAGGATGCATTGCCCCTGTTCTCTGCTCAGGAGTTACAGCTGGGTCAAGAGCAAGACCCCAGCATCTCTAAGGTGTTGCCTTTCGTTACCGCCAGGCAGCAACCATCTAGGCGAGAGAAGCATGGTGCTGATTCAAAGGTCCTCAGGTTGTTCAAGCAATGGGACAAGCTGGTAATCCATGACGGTGTTTTGTATAGGATGACAAAAGATCCAGTGTCCAAGCAGGGAAGATCCCAATACGTGTTGCCTCAGAGTCTGAAGGACAAAGCGTTGTCAGGCATCCATGATCTAGCGGGTCACCAGGGTCAGGACCGTACCCTCTCACTGGCAAGGCAACGTTTTTACTGGCCTGATATGGAAAGGGATGTGAGGGCATATGTTAGATGTTGTAAGAGATGTGTGGTCGGAAAGTTGCCGGAACCAGCTGCTCGTGCACCTCTGCAAAGTATCCAGAGCTCTGCCCCAATGGAGTTAGTGTGTATTGATTTTTGGACGGCAGAGGACACGAGCAACGGTCTGTGGACGTCTTAGTGGTAACCGACCACTTTACCAAACTCACCCATGCATTCCCTTGCACCAATCAGATGGCAAAGCAGGTCGCCAAAAAGCTATGGGATAATGTGTTCTGTGTTTATGGTTTCCCTGAGAATATACATTCTGATCAGGGTACCAATTTCGAGAGTAACTTGATTGCAGAGCTCCTCCGGTTGGCAGGTGTTACAAAATCGCACACGACAGCTTACCATCCAATGGGCAATGGGGGAAAAGAGCGATTCTATCGCACCTTGGGTAATATGCTCCGTACTAGAGGTCGACCGATATGGGTTTTTTATGGCCGATGCCGATGCCGATTTTTTACAGAATCAGGACAGCCGATGGCCGATATATGATGCCGATTTTTTTTTGCCGATATATTTGGCTGGTTTTCTTTTTTTCCTCCATCTGATAAAATATAACAATTTAATAATAACAAATAATACACAAAATGTCTTAACTTAAGTAAACATTTATTGAACAACACTTATGGTCTGTCTCTCCAATCTGCATTTTGTGTCTGCACTGCAGTGCATATTTTATTTTGTGCATGATGGTTAATAGTAGTAATAGTACAGGGCTCAAAACCTTTTAAGCACCTTTCCAAAACTGTCCTAAAGCATGTTTTTTATTTATGTTTGTTGACAGACACTGTTACAAGCTATATGGCCATAATCTAAGTGATCAAAAAATAATAATAACTTTGCTCACTCGTATTACACAGCCTGCTGCTCATATCTGCTGCAGACTACACACAGGCCAGTGACGTCATAGACGCGATGTAGGACCCATAGACCGTAGAGACGTTTCATGAGGAAGTGAACTTTTTGCTAAATGTTTCGACAAATTGCTCGTGTTTCCGCCCTCACATTCAAACTTGCACTTATGACAAGCATTGTCAGCATCAACTCTAGTAAATTGTAATCACGCTTTATAAGTTTAGTTTTCTCCGTCACAGTTACTAAGAGCAGAAGCTCTGTGTGTGTGTCTGCGCTGCAGCAGTGTGTCTGTGAGAGCTGCTCCGCCCCGCACACAGCTAACGTCACCTACGGAGAGAAATTCTCCGTTACCAAAAACAGAATTGATAACGTCGGAGCATTTCATATCTAACCAATTAAATACATAGGGCTTTGAAAGAGAAGAATTTAAGCCTACCGGTTTCTCCCGGCAGAATGGCAATTTGATTGACACACAAGGGGCGGTGTCACACGTGTTCCACAGCAACAACAACACTGGGCTGCCCGCAGATGTGCCTGCTTGATAATCGGCCTAATATGCTCAGGCATCGGCCGATGCCGATTATGAAAAAATGTCAAATAATCGGCCCGATTAATCGGCCGACCGATGAATCGGTCGACCTCTACTCCGTACCCTCCCCTTCAAGGAAAAACATCGGTGGCCACAGCAGGTCCAAACTCTCACGTTCGCTTATAACGCTTCCGTTCATGAGACTACGGGTTATGCACCCTTTTTCCTCATGTTTGGGCGTGTCCCTAGATTGCCGGTGGACGTTATGTTCAAGCAGGTCTTGAATGATCCTGGAGTTACTGACTATGACTCATACGCCAAGTCTCTGCTCTCCTGCTTGAAAAGTGCAATGGAAATCGCCCAGAAACACACTTCCTCTGAGCAGCAACACCAGACCCGGCAATACAACAGACGCGTCAAGGGCAGCTATCTGTCTGTGGAAGATGTGTTTTGGTAGCAAACAAGGGAGAACGAGGAAAGAGAAAGTTAGCCGACAAATGGGAGGGTGGAGTGTTCACGGTTCTTGGTTTGAATCCCAGAATCCATGTCTACAAAATACAAGATGCGGCGGGACACATTTTGGACATACTATACCATTTTTTTTTTCTCGACATACTATACTATAACTTTTTCGACATACTATACTGTGACTTTTTTTCGACATACTATACTAGGACTTTTTTACATACTATACTAGGACTTTTTTTCGACATACTATACTGTCACTTTTTTTCGACATACTATACTATAACTTTTTTTTCGATATAGTATACAATGACTTTTTCAACATACTATATACTATGACTTTTTTTCAACATACTATACTATGACTTTTTTTTGACACACTATACTATGACGTTTTTTCGACATACTATACTATGACTTTTTTTCAACATACTATACTATGATTTTTTTCAACATACTATACTATGATTTTTTTCAACATACTATACTGTGACTTTTTTTCGTCATATTATACTATGACTTTTTCGACATACATTACTATGACTTTTTTTTGACATACTATACTAGGACTTTTTTTACATACTATATTAGGACTTTTTTGACATACTATACTTGGACTTTTTTTCGACATACTATTCTAGGACTTTTTTTTTTACATACTATACTGTGACTTTTTTATGACATACTATACTATGACTTTTTTTTCGACATCCTATACTATGACTTTTTTCGACATCCTATTCTATGACTTTTACGACATACTATACTATGACTTTTTTTCGGCATACTATACTATGACTTTTTTACATACTATACAACGACCCTTATTCGACATATTATACACTGACTTTTTTTGACATACTATACTATGACTTTTTTCGACATACTATACTATGACTTTTTTCGGCATACTATACTATGTCTTTTTTACATACTATACAACGACCCTTTTTTCGACATATTATACAATGACTTTTTTCGACATACTATATTATGACTTTTTTTCCATAATATGCTATGTGTTAAAGAGGTAAGTAGGCGGGACTAGCTCATTGAGGTGTAGCAGTAAACAAGATGGTGTGTCGGTCAGAACACCGGAATGAAGAGGAGACGTAACTTCCTTTGTCTGGACTGTTGTGTTCCAGCAGTGTTTATTCAAACACCAAGTATTTATCATCAGTCTGAAATAACAGATAAACCACCATTAGGCACTGACATCTTAACAGCAACAGGAAATAAACAACTCTGAATCAGCATGAATAAATAATAATAGGCTATACTGTATATTACCAAAGCAATAGATTAAAGAGGAATCTAACTAATAGTATATACAGTATTATTCCCAAGTCAGATTATAAAGGACTCATCTTAAACATAAATGTCTCAATAAACGTTGTAGTGTCCATTTTAACATAAACAGTAAGCTAGAGTTGTATACAAATCACCATTAACAGGATTAGGCCACTACTAGAAATCAACTTGACTTATATCATTCATAGAAGGAGCAATGGCGCCATCTAGTGGCGATGAGGGTACTACATAATGGCGTCCGCCCACAGCGGGCATTTCCCCCGCATGTAGCGGCGTTAATTAGTTAACTCTTTCACTGCAGCATAAACATTTCTACTTTGGAATTAAACATTTATACAGGCTTACAACGACTATCTTAGTTCACCAGCTAATTACAGTACTAGCATCGCGATAATACTGGAATATTTCACACCACGCTGGACAGATATGCACACATGTTGAAATTGAAGGGTAAACATAACAAGGTAAACAAGAGGCAACAGCCACTTACATTCCCTCATGGACTTAATACTTGGGAGAGTCCCTGGACTGGATCACAAAGGAGGAAAAAAGGATGATAGTCTTTTCAGGCAAGTGTCGCTAAACTTTACTGCAAGGCACGCAAACTCGAACAGGCTATTTTTAGCTCACACACTGGCAAGACGCTAGCGAGGCAAACTACCTATCATCTCCCGTTTTACCAGATAACGCGAGAATTCACGGGAGTAACCTACAACATACGTAATTAAAGGAATAGGCACGCAGAAATGTCCGGGCCTTTTATACACTATGGGTTTTTTATGACATACCATACTATGCCTCTTTCCGATATACTATGACTTTTATGAGTTTTTTGACATAGTATACTTTGGCTTTTTAATTACTTGTTTCAGACATACTGTACCATGACTCTTTAATTACATTTTTAGACATTATATACTATAACTTTTTAATGACATACTATACTAATTTTTTTTAATGACATACTAGTATATGAACTTTTTCCCACATTTACCATGACTTTTATGACTTTTTTGAAAGTAAACTATGACTTTTTTCGACATAATATACTATGACTTTTTTCGACATACTATACTATGACTTTTTTTTGGCATACTATACTATGTCTTTTTTACATACTATACAACAACCTTTTTTCGACATATTATACAATGACTTTTTTCGACATATTATATTATGACTTTTTGCCGACATACTATACTATGACTTTTTTTCGACATCCTATATTATGACTTTTTTTCGACATACTTTACTGTGACTTTTTTTCGACCTACTATACTATGACTTTTTCAAGATACTATACTACAACTTAATTTTCGACATACTATACTTTGACTTTTTTTCCATAATATGCTATGGGTTTTTTATGACATACCATACTATGCCTCCGATATACTATGACTTTTATGAGTTTTTTGACATAGTATACTTTGGCTTTTTAATTACTTGTTTCAGACATACTGTACCATGACTCTTTAATTACATTTTTAGACATTATATACTATAACTTTTTAATGACATACTATACTAATTGTTTTTCATGACTTACTAGTATATGAACTTTTTCCGACATTTACCATGACTTTTATGACTTTTTTGAAAGTAAACTATGACTTTTTTCGACATAATATAGCTACTATTATGGAGTCAGATCAGTCACAATATTAATGAATGCACACAGAAGGATTCATAAATGTATTTTTTTTATATACATAAATGACTCTCCACTTTTTTCGACATACTATACATTACCTTTTTTCGACATATTATACAATGACTTTTGTTTACATACTATATTATGACTTTTATGACATAATATACTCTGACTTTTTTTTGGCATACTATACTATGACTTTTTTTCGACATACTATACTATGATTTTTCATGACTGTTTTTTTCAACCTACTATACTATGACTTTTTTTCTACATTTATACATGAACAACTCTCCACGAAAATATTTTTCAATGCACCAAAAAATAGTTATCGTTGTATATAAACGTAAAAATAATCCACATATAAAAAAATAATTCACAAATATATTTCTAATGAATACACAAATATTTTTTGTTTTAAAGGGACTGTTTGTAACTTCTTACACGTGTAAATCATTGCGGGTCGGTGTCCCATGTGCGCTCGCGTGTGGGTACGCTCTTCAGACTCAGACTCCAACACAAACTACACAGAAGCACCAAAACTGCAAAGTTATATCTAGTGAAGCCCGTCTTGCAAAACAGTATTGGCTCTTCCTGCTTCGCCTCCCGGCTGCAATCGGAGGACGCGGGGGAGACTAGCTTTGGTCTCCAGGGCCGGAGTCTCTGCTCTGCTCCTGCCTGCTGGGCTTCCCTCACACACCGCGCTCGTTCTCACTCACGCACCTCGCTCGTTCTCACTCGCTCGGTGGTAAATGGACTTAAATTCATATAGCGCTTTTCTAGTCTTCCGACCACTCAAAGCGCTTCACACTACATGTCAGCCATCACCCAGTCACACACACATTCAACCTTCCCGTCAGGATCTATTCTAAATACTCATTCACACACTGATGGCACAGCCTTCGGGAGCAATTTGGGGTTAAGTGTCTTGCCGACCTTCTGATTGGTGGACGACCTGCTCTACCTTCTGAGCCACAGTCGCCCTCAGCACCCGGCGTGTTGCTATTTGACATTAGCTACGTTAAGTTTGCAAGTAGGCTAGCTAACTCGCTAGCTAAAGTTGTCATGAGGAATCAATGTCTTGGGTCGCAGTGTCGATGTTACAATTAACTATTTTGTCAGAGAAGACATGACCAGCCTTGTATTAGACTGATGTATTAGTACGGTGACCAGATGTCCCGGTTTGTCCGGGACTGTCCCGGTTCGAAGCTGGGTGTCCCGAGTCCCGACAAATATCTGTAAAACACTCAAATGTCCCGGTTTTCAGCAGTGAACAGTGAACCACAGAACCCACCGTGCTTATATGCACATCAAACGTGTCGTTTTGATTAATTATTCTACACAGTTCCTTCTGCGCATCAATAGGCATGTAGGCAAAACAATGTGAATCACTTCAAACTTTTTGCTCCGCTTTGCTCCCTCAGGACTATCCGTTCCTGTCATTCTTTCACCCTGTGTCTCCATCCTGGCCAAAATGTTGTCTGGAGCTCCACATTTTAATTATAATAGCCTACAGGTAGAAGTGTGGCTGTGGTGAGGAACATGATGTGATAGAGATTGTTCGGGTTCAAAACTAAAGTTGAAAAATTATTTCCGTAGTCCCAGACAACAATAAGTTTCCTCTGAGGGAAACTCTCTACAGGATTCCCAAACTGTCAGTGTGTCATGAGGGGGATAGCCCTGTGATTAAAGGGGTGAAAGTAGTGAGTGTGATAAGTCCTGACTGTCACAGCCTCTAATGCACCCACCGATAATAACGCCTTCTTTCTGATCCCACTCCGTGCTCAAATGCTCCGCAAGTGCGTCAAGTTAGCCATCCTGATGAAAACGCCTATGGTGCGTGCATATTAGCGTGTGCACTTGGGCGCGCATGACCGTGCGCGTGCACGAACGTGCGGTACACTTAAGGGTCCCGGTTTGGGGGTTTGAAAATATGGTCACCCTATGCTAGCCTCAACTTTGATTGAAACCAAAACAACAACGTTATACAGTAAACTAGACCTCATTCAGCTAACAAACTCATAAATCATCTGGCAAACAAACATATCCTTAAGCTAACATTAGCTAGCTAGTTTTAGCCAATGTTAGCTAACGTTAACGTTAGCCAGCTGTTAAATAGCAACACGCCGGGTGCGGCGGTCTCCCTCATGGATGTAACCTTCAATCCAGTTGCTGTATTCCATGTTTGGATTATTTTGGGGATGTTTACAGATGTATCTGTCCACGTTTGATTGTTTCAACACTAAGCTTAGGTGCACAAGTCAATCGTTTGGACCATTCACTGTCTGACTACTTTCCGTGTCGGTGTTCACCCTGTGCATGATGATGTATATCATACCACTGTGGGGACATGCTCATGTGATTGGCTGAAAAGGAGGGAGACATCTGATTGGCTACAGATAATTCCCCTTTGAAAAAAAGGATTTGTGGATCAGGTGACGTCAGGGGAGTCTCAAAAAACCAACACGCAAATGCAATGAAGTTCACACATGACAAGCAGTTTGTAAATGCAGGTTCAACAGTTTGTATATAAATGTAACAACAACATCCAAATATGTTTTTGATGAAAATTTCAAATACTTTTAAATTCATATATTTGTGGATTTCTATTACATTTATTTAAAACAAGAAATATTTGTGTGTGCATCAGAAATATATTTGTGAGCTTTGTTTTTTTTTAATGTGGATTTTTTTTTAACATTTATATACAACGATAAGTATTTTTGTGTGCATTGAAAAATATTTTTGTGAAGAGAGTCATTTATATATACAGTAAATCACAAAATCATTTGTGAATTCTTCTCTGTGCATTCATTAATATTGAGACTGATCTGACTCCATAACTATGACTACTGATGACTTTTTAAACATTATATACTATGACTTTTTTATTACTTTTTCTGCAAACTATAGCCTACTATGGCTTTTTATGACTTTTTATGACATCCTATACTATTGCTTTTTTAATACTTTTTTTAACATACAATCCTATGTTTGTTTTTTTACATACTACATACTATACTATGAACTTTATTATGACTTTTTTTATGACACGCTCAGTCATACTGCACATTGAGCTCCTGACTGATGGCCTCCATAATCACTATCATGTACTGTATGGATTTTCTGTGTTTCAGTTTGTAGATAATCAGCATCCAGCGCGTTTCCTATTTCCTCCATACGGTCACCACATAATAAAAAACACTTAGAGGACTGACATTTTGGTCACCGTGTTCCTGATCCCAGATCAGCCAGTCCTCTGCACAGCTGTTGCAGTCTAATAGCATTCATTTGAAGAAAGTGTCCTTGATTAGGTTATTACCAAGACCATTTAGCGATTCAATAAGAGAAGTACAGGGAGGAGTGACAGTGTTGTGGTGGTACAGTGGTATTCTCTGTCATTGAATTGGACGCTGATAGGTTCACAGGCTCACCTCATGGAACGTATCTGACAATGAACGCCGCGGTGGAGGCAGGGGGTAAAGGGGGAGAGAACGTTCTGCATTCAAGCGCTAATTAGAAAAATTAGATCTATGAAAGGCAGCAAGTGATCTAGGCCTTCAACCTACGTCTGTGTACCGCTGTAGCAGCACAAAGAGGAGGCAACAATAAGCACTGAGGAGGAGGGGGGGGATAAATAATTTAATCCATTATCTACTCTGCAAAGCTCATCAGTACTGCTACACAATGGCCACGATTGAATTGCTGATTGCATTTCTCTCCTACCCTCCAGGAGAAAATGCCCATGCTCCACTATGTGCTCTCAGCCTGCCAGTACAACCAAGAGCAAGAGAAAGACACACACACACAGAGAAAGAGAGAGAGAGAGAGAGAGAGAGAGACAGAGCAGTGTAGAGTGTCTCCCACCAAGGTCAAACTACAATACAGCAATCTAATTAAGAGTATCAGAGAGTTTCCTGTACAGGGTCAACCTCCCTGTTGTGCTCACAGGCTCATATTGTCCATTATGTATTACATCATGTACTGCTACATGTAAATGATGGATGTGATGCTGTGATCTCCCCGTCCTTATTCCTTTTAATTGATAAGAGTGTATGGGGATGTATGCATGGATTACTGCTCAGGTAAAGTGTTGTCTGTGATTTGTGTTGTCGACTACCACTTTGGTCCAAACTAGGGATGCACCAATACGGATACCGGATCAGATATCGGGCCGATACTGACTCAAATAGCTGGATCGGATATCGGTGACAATGTGGCTGATCTAATCAATTTAATTCTCTGTTTATGTACTATAAACATTATATACTGTAATTGTAATTATTTTTTAAAGTTTTTGACCAATTTGTAGCTGCATTAAAAGGTTTATACTTGAATTGTAATCAATGTAAATAATTCCTGTTAATTTTGAAGACTTTTTACCAAGTTTCTGGTGTGCGATTTATTATTTTAATAATAAATAACAATTTAGTAAATTTATATCTCTGTATTTATTTGTTACATTTAGTTTTACAAAGTTAGGAAAGCAATGTTTAAATCAAGCCTAATGTTGCCTTACACATAAAAGAATGATCCCAGTCACTTCACAAAGCTTATTAATTAAACACTGGTATCGGATAAGTACTCTGTATCGTCCGATACCCAAAGCCCAGGTATCGGTATCGGTATCGGGACTAAAAAAAAATGGATCAGTGCATCCCTAGTCCAAACTGAAATATTTCAACGACTATTTGCAACGACATTTTGTGCAGAGAGTGATACCCTGACTTTTTCTCTAGCGCCACCAAGAAGCTAACATTATTGTTGTTTAGGGAAATGCTTCGACAACTATTGAATGGATTGTCATGAAAATTTGGACAGATATACAGTATATTAGAGTAATGGATGCTTGGCCATGTGGCTCCATTGTAGCTCTAACACTTGAGAGGCACAAACTGGGGCTACACTGTGCCTAAGTGCAGCCTCACTGAGCTGCTAGGCTATAGCATGCATGGCCATAGACTGTTAGTCTTGGTTAACTATCCTTCTCACATCATCAAATGTCAATGTGTAACAGGCTAGAAGGCAAGAAACCATTAATGGATGAATCTGGCAATGTTTTATGACGGTGATTGCTTCCATCATTTTCTCCCCCCCATCAACTGCAATCTATCATCTGCATCAGGCTCAAGTAAAACAGGAATATCAGGAACACTTGAAGTTTTCTTGGCGCAGTGCCTATGACATGCTGGCTTAATTTTACCTTCCATTTCAGTGTGGCGCATTTACATAAAACACAGCGAAAAGTAGTACACATAATGGTCCCCTTTGGCTAAGCGCTTGAAGGTCCTGTCCACAGTCCCAGTGAGGGGCAGTCAAGCTGCCTCTGCTCTGCTCTGTTTGTTTTATGGAGCAGTAGTGAAACCACTTTGAGGTCAGCTAGCTGCAAAAACTGTGCTGGGTCTCCTATGGTTTGCGGAAAAAGGGTCCAAAACCGATCCAGCGGGCCATTTCTAGTAATCCAGCCAACTTTCATTGACAAAAACAGGTCATTACTCTGTGCACAGCTTCAGCAATAGCAGGATCAAATGCTGTGGATGGGTTGTAACGGAGACATTTTACATATGTTAAAGCTGCTGGTCCCGCTGATGAAAAAGGTGGTTCTGCGGGAAGAGGCACATCATTAAAAAAAGCCCAAAATGTCCCCTTTCACAACATGCAGCAATATGGGTACTCCATTTGCACACCCTGAATTAATTTGAGTGCTGTCATTATGCAAGTACAGCACAAATTGTCCAAGACCAAGTGAAACTATTTATAGCTATCACAAGGCCTGAGAGCCAAGTGTGCCTAATGGTGTAATTTGTATTGTTAATGGTAATGCACTATTAGTTTGTTCCATTTGGCTTTGCACAGGTGCATTAATGGGGGCTTGGTGAACCGTTTCAGTCAGTCCAGGCTCCCATGCTGCTCCGTGGAGGCTTTCAGAAGGACCACAGCTCTCTCTAGTGGCTCAGAGCAGAACAGCGAGACAGAAACTGATGCCAAAACTGTACACTTTGGAGTCAAGGTTAGGAGAGAAGCATGTTATTTTGCTGAAACAAAAGACAAACCTTTTGTTGAATAGATAAAATCAAGTAGTCTTATTGTGACAGGAAGACCTGCAGAGTGCTTAAAAACTGCACAATAGCAAAACAACAAACAGTTCCCTCAACTGTCAAACAACAACAAAGCAGGATAGACTTTTGAAATATTGTGTTCCTAATTAACCTTCAAGCTCATCAGCCACAATCAATATAGAGTGTAGCCTTTTTTTCTAATTGAGATGAAGTAATTATCAGACTGTATTCATCTCGTTAATGAAACAATGTTCCAATATGCCTGCAGCTAAACTGTTAATTGAGTTCTATTTTCTGAGACGGGCAGCCTCTCCTTGTGTCCATGGCCAGAAAGCGTCAAATATGGGTTGGGGCCTTTGTGCTCGTCTCTGTGTAGACACAAGAACAGGCTGTGGACTGGTGGAGCGTGCTAGTGCTTCTCCCTGCAGACACACTCCCTCCCTACTGTCTATTCTCCCATCAGAGAGGTGGCAAGAGTTGGTAATACCGCTGACTTCAGCAGATCATCCCGTCCCAGTCTGTTATTTCACGGTTTCAGTGGTTAAGTACTCCCTGTTGAGTAAGATATAGCGAGGCAATTATTCTGTAATTATGGAGCCAAAAGACGAGAAATTGAGTCAAGAGTTACTGGGCTCATGGAAGTCACTGCAAGAGACCCAAAAAGGGTGCAAAAACAAGCCTGATTGTTCACATATGGGAGTAGTCATGGCTCACATGTACTGTATGAAATAAAATCTCATATCCTGACATGATCAACTTTGGAAACCAGCGGGGAAAAAGGCTAAAACTTTTAAAAAATTATTCAGCCTCCACTGAAACATCCCTAATCTAATCAAAAATGTACTAATGTGTCTAATACAAACATGTGTCTAATACAAACAATTAAAATTAAAGGGGCGCTCCACCAATTTTATACATCAAACGTCAATTTATTAGTCACAGGGAGAACTACTCAGCTTGTTAAAAAACTGTTCTGGAGAAGCTTTGTTAAGTCTGATAGAGTTTGGAACCCTGCATTAAAAACAATCAATTAATCTTTTAGTTGATTGTAGGGTTGTCAGTTAACGCGATAATGCGATAACGCAAATTTGTTTTAACACCACTAATATCTTTAACGCATTAACGCAATCAATCTTTCGGAGGTTGTAGCGGGCTACTAGGAAACCAGAAAACATAAGGAATCCATTGGTGCCAACCATGTCATACTAGCTTGTCACAGAGGAGGTTTAATAACGCTCCAAACTTGCGCTAAATTTTGCCGAGGAAAAACTGGCATGGCCGTTTTCAAAGGGGTCCCTTGACCTCTGACCTCAAGATATGTGAATGAAAATGGGTTCCATGGGTACCCACGAGTCCCCCTTTACAGACATGCCCACTTTATGATATATGTGTTATGATTTATGTTCATGTTATGATTTGAGCATATTTTTTATGCTAAATGCAGTACCTGTGGGGGTATCTGGACAATATTTTTCATTGTTTTGTGTCGTTTATTAATTTCCAATAATAAATATATACATACATTTGCATAAAACAAGCATATTTGCCTACTCCCATGTTGATTGATTGATTGTTGAGTATTAAATAGGCAACAAATATTCCTTTAAGGTACATTTTGAACAGATAAAAATGTGCGATTAATTGGCGATTAGTCGCGATTAAATATGGACAATCATGCGATTAATCGCGATTAAATACTTTAATCGATTGACAGCCCTAGTTGATTGACAGAAAATTAATTGGCATCTATTTTGATAATCAATTTATCGTTGAAGTATTTACCTCAAAAAAAATTATCCTCTGAATTAGACATATTATACATTCATGGCCATGGACTCATTGGCATTTTCATTCCAAAATGGCAGCAGCGCTACCGCAACACCATCTAGCGGCTATTGTCAAAAAAGCAGCGGAGTTTCGCCTCTTTGCCTCTATACTCTTTGGTATCATGACACATTATACACGATCAACAACTCTTAGAAGGGAAAACAGTAAGAATAAAATGAGCCAAGAAACTTGCAGTTATGCATCCATGTTTAGGTTATTAATGAGGTGTGAAACAGAAGAGAAACAGGAACTGCAGTTGTACAAAAGAAAAAGAGAAAACATGATTGTGGGATCACTGAAAAATGAGTGCCAAAAAAAAATGTCCTAAACGTTGTAATAAAAGGCACTATCAGCTCTAACTCCACTCTTACTTGTTGAACTAGTTGAGTTTGCTCTTTTATCTTGACGCTTCACCCCAAAACAACACAATTGCAAAATAAAACGGCTATTGTTTGGGGTTTTGAAAATGTATCACATAGTAACCATTTCACCGTTAGATGAAGTATATCTACCGCTCAGACTAAAATGTTTATTGCTCGTTAATTCCCCAACGTCACGCGCAAAAAAAATTAGCACATTCCTGGTGAAAGTCCACTGTACGTCTGTAACAGGTCAGCAAAAAGATTCACATTCCAAGCATTACTTGATAATTCCTCCCAGTAAAATTGACTTCTAATAGAGCCGGATAGAACGGACCCCTATTTATAGGGCTACTTTCCAGTTCACTTTGGGTTAGTCTTCTCATAAAAGCTTTTTGCCGGCTAAGTTCCCAGCTGTTTATGAAGCGTGGCATAAACGAATTGAAAATTATCCAGAATGATTTTGAGACTTTTCCATTTTCCGATAGGCCCCAAAGCTTCTATTGTCTACAGCGCTACCACCATCTAGCGGCTATTGTCAAAAAAGCAGCGGAGTTTCGCCTCTTTGCCTCTATACTCTTTGGTATCATGACACATTAGACACGATCAACAACTCTTAGAAGGGAAAACAGTAAGAATAAAATGAGCCAAGAAACTTGCAGTTATGTATCCATGTTTAGGTTATTAATGAGGTGTGAAACAGAAGAGAAACAGGAACTGCAGTTGTACAAAAGAAAAAGAGAAAACATGATTGTGGGATCACTGAAAAATGAGTGCCAAAAAAAAATGTCCTAAACGTTGTAATAAAGGCACTATCAGCTCTAACTCCACTCCTGTCCTCCGGAAATGACCCTGTGACCACGTCAAAGCTCTGGTAAACCCTGTACTCAACACATTCTTTTCCTTTTTTCATTAATACCTTTCTCCTGCTCCAGCTGTGGTCGGTTCACAGGCTAAAACAGCAGCTATCAATTATATGAAAGATGCACGTCGGTCTCTGCGATAAAATACTGATATGATGTGTTAAACATGTCTATAAATTGAGAACATCTCAGAGGGATAAAAAACATTACTAGTCACGCACCAAAGGATGCAATGGTCCAATCTATTTTCATTTGCTTCCATTTGGTCCAAAAACATGTTCCCTGCATGTTAATACACTATGTAACAGCTTGTCAACAACAATTTCTGATGTAGTAAAATGTAGAGTGCAAAAAATAATAATACAACATGGAGCTGAACAGCATTGTCAGCTTATGTCCTTTAGAAATCTGTCAGAAAAATATGGTTTGAAACTTGTTGAACTAGTTGAGGTTTGCTGCTTTTATCTTGACGCTCCACCCAAAAACCAGAACACAGAACTTCAGAAATCAAAGGCTGCTTGTGTTTGGGTTTTGAGATGTATCACATCTAGTAACCATTTCACCCTGCTCTGGGTTTGAAGTATCTCTCACCGCTCAGACTGAATGTTTATAGCCACGTTAAGTTCTCTCAACAGCTGCACACGCAATAAAAAAATTAGACACATTCCTCGTAGAAAGTCCACTGTACAGTCTGTAACAGGGTCAGAAAAAAGCATTCCAGCATTCTCCAGCATCACTTGATGAACTTCCTCCCAGTGTAAATGACTTCTAATAGAGTCCCGGAAAGTCCCCGTGCAGCCCTCGTCTCTCTTTTCTGGCTACGCTTTCAGTTCACTTTGGGGTAGATCTTCTCATAGAAGAAGCTCTGAGCCAGGACATAAAGTTCTCCATCTTTTTCCCTGACAGCGTGAGCTCGCACGAATTGAAATTGTTCGAGTGCGAACTCGTAGAACTCGCTTTCCATTTTCCAGATGTCGGACTGCTGCAGCTTGGCTATTGTCTCTTTGGTGGGGGACTTCTTTTCCGTGGTCTTTCGCAGATGGGACTTCTTTCCTGGAGGAACACGAGAGGGTTTAATGTCAGTCTAGACTACACAGGGTTAGTGCAGAAGCTTAGTAACATCTAGGGCTGTCCCGAATACCATTTTTTGGGCTTTGAAGCTTCGGTGAGAAATATTCGAAGGTATTTGAAGCTTTGCGGTGCAGCAGGCTGACATGTTGTTCTCTCTGTCTGTCTCCGTCTCCCCTGTTTCAGTGCCACTGTCGTACTACGGTACACACACGCACTTCTACACACAACAAACAGCGATATCCGTCTGAGAATAACTAATAATAATTAATGTTTTGGGATTATTCCTTATTTCATGGGCAATTTGGGGATTTATACTTTATTATTACATACTTATATAAAAACAAAACAAAAAAAACGAATCATTCGAATACTGATTTGGAGGTCTCTTAACATGGTGCACGTGTTAAAGTAAGTTCCTTGTTCTGTCATCTATTACTCTATTACTTTTCCTGATGTTTCAGGTTTTTGCCGTGGTATCATTTCAGTATCGGTATCGAGGTATTTAGGCAGGGTATCGTATCGAAGTCAGAATCTTGGTATTGTGACAACACTACTCACTAGTGGACACCACAAATAGAAGAAAATGTTCAACGAAAGCGTTGCAGTAGCGAGGCTGACTGTAAGGCGTGTGTGTTGTGTTGGTACCTGTTCTGTAGAGCTCTGTGGCTCCCTTGAAGAAGCGTGGCAGTGTTGCCTCCAGGATCATGATGAAGTCCTCCAGCTCCTCAGTTACTCCAACTAGCAGATACTCGTTCACCAGGTTGTACTTGGCCTGTTCCAGGGCCCATCTACTGCCTGCAGTCCTGCACTCAAAACAGCACATGAAATATTATCAATGAATCCCTAATGTAAACTAATGAAATGTACACTTAGCCGTGTACTTTCTATGTGGAAAAATGACAATAAAGTTGAACTTGAAAACTTCAATGATTCACTCAATGATGTTGAATGATATGTTTCACTACGTGCTGTAGGGCTGAACTATTTGATCAACTATATTCTTTATCGATAAAGACCTGCCACTTTGTTGGTCTTTTATGAACAGCAAAAACATACAGAAGAAATTCCTTACTGTTTTCAAACATCAAAAATAATACTGAGCGGCGTTTCTTCTTCCACAAAACTATCTTTGAGCAAACGTAAATGTATAGACAAATGTTATAATCAACCAACGTATCCCCATACAATAGTTCGTATGATATCTTGCGAAAAGTTATTCCTCATTTTTTGTGTGACGCACGTGTCAATTTCTGCTCCAGTCTTTTCAAAATAAACTTCTGTCTTCACAGGAAACAACTTATTTAGGTTTAGGCAACAAAACTACTTAGTTAGGTTTAGGAAAAGATCGTGGTTTGGGTTAAAATAACTCTTGAAGTGGCTTAAATACGGAAGTTACGCCACAAATAAATCAACGTTGACTTCTGGTTTCACACGGGGTACGAACAACAGTCTCCTGGGGAAAAGTCTGTTTTTTTTATATCCCAAACATTCACCCCAACCTCCTACCTAGGCTGCATTTGTCACTCTTTATATTTCCTGGTTCACATGGGATTACATACAAATGAATTTTGTGGGATATATACGAATTACAGTGCATTACTTTTCGTAGCTATAGCTACAACCAGTGTATGAGAACAGCCTGAATCAACAGCTACCTGCCTAAACTTTTACTTGCTGCAGCTTGTAAAGACACCGTTAATGGTGTTATTCTTAAAAATGCTAAATTCGAAATTGAGGCACGGCTCTCAACATGGCAACGGCCAATGGTGCTAACAGCGCTAACAGTGCAAACAACAGTAACACTACTGACAGAGCTAACAGCTTTATCCCGAGGGGGAACCGGTGAGTGCTACGCTACGTTATCAGCTGTAACCGCCGTATGAGAGCAGTGCAGAGCAGCGGCCGTGAGCTTGCCAGTGGGGCACGATAACATGCACTAGAAGCACGCGCGGACAGCCGGGCTATGTCAACAAAGCACAGAGAAGCTCTGATTACAACACACACAGACGGAGAGTGACTTCATTCTCTGCTCAGGTAGATATTACTCCTCTATATCTTTAAATAGACAATAGTTGTTTGATACTAGGGATGCACCGATACCGGATCGGAGCGGTCTGACTGAAAAAGTCAGACCGGTGCATCCCTATTTGCTGTTATATTAATCTTCTGAATGTTGTATAGAGAACTTTTAACACTGAGGCTCTAGCGATTTGAAAATTATAAACAATTTTATGTTCAGCCCTAACGTGCTGCATCATATGAAGCTTCCGGTGTCCTGCACTCATTCCCACAGACTGTGTTCTGTTTGTGATGTGGCAGGTCAGCCTACTCACCAGCACTCTGAATGGTGGCCGCAGAAGAAGGGGATCTGCAGCCAGAGTTTCTCAGGAGCACAGTCGGACCCACCTGATGACACACACTCATCAAAGGTCTGAAAGACAAACAGAAACTCTTGCTATTATACATTTCTGTGTGGACAAACAACAGGCCTTGAACAAAAGGTTTATTTGAGTAAGACTGATGAGCTCTACATAAGGACCTTTTTGTCTCCTTGTTTCCTTCGTCGAAGGCCTGGTCTGTAGTCGTCTCCAAAACGTAAGAAGTAGTAGTACGACACCAGGCGTTCTATGGGGTCCCTCACCACATTTATGTACATGGGCTTACCCTTCACCCCATATCTAAAAAAAAAAAAAAAAAAAATACATTTTATTTTCAGTGAACAGACACACAGACATAGCATGAAGCTTCCACCTAATTAATAGTGTTTATTGCACTATAGAAACAGCGCTTCCATCAGTGAAAGGGTGGCAGCATCAGGGAGAACTCAAGTTAACAGGCTCTCTCTCTCTCACTGAAGAACACTTACACCATTAGGATAATTACCTGTGATCACTGAAATGATAGTGTCAGGGGAGATAAGGACAACAATGCTATTAATCAACACTAAAGCACACGTTTGCAATCAATACATGACCTCCCTTTATCTGCTCTAACTGTTTGTAACTAATCTGGATATTAATGGTATTACAGGAAATGAAGGGCTTTACTTTGAGAAGTCCAGATAAGCTACATGGCCGTGGTAGAAACCGGGCTTCATCTCTCTCCACGAGGTGACATTCCTGACAAAGCGCACCTGTAGCCAAAGATAATGGAAACTAATTATGGGAGCAGCAGGGAAACTCCAGCAAATGGAAAAACACAGCAACAACAAAAAAACACTGGGACAGAGAAGTGAAAATGGCTGGCTTTGCTGAAGGCTGATACATTTGTATGAAAGAATGTATATTACCAAGAAGTGGAAGTCAATTGTTCGTTCCATTGCAACATCAGCGCCCAGCAGCAGAGCTATGCTTCCGCCATTTTGGACTAAAAGCGACTACCGGACAGTAAACGTCAGCCTCAAAAGTGGCGTACAAAAGTAAAACTAAATTATTTCTATTCTTTTGTCATATTCTACTGAAATGGCCTGTGTTGAACAATAAAATATTATAAATATAATAAGCGTTTTCAGTCCAAAATGGCAGTTGTCAAAAAAAAAAAAAATCAGAGTTTTGTCTCTTTGCTTCTATACTCTTTGTATTTCTGCTCCAAAGATATCGACTCTTTTTCACATTTTAAAGGATGTCTTTGCAGTTGACATTGTAAGATGGTTTTAGTGAGAATTCATTACACGGAAATCACATTGGCTTGCAAAAAGAGGTAGAGGCAGATGAGCTCAACAGGAAGCCAATCAGCTGACTGAATGGGTCACAGACTTCCTGTGTTCAGAAGTGCGGGGGGCAAATTAATTAGATGTGCTTCAACCAAGAAATTGGGTAAAGGACAAACACATTGTATCATATGTTAGCTAATTCACACGTGAAAGCATTCATTACTTCTCCTTGTTTTTTTTTATTAGTTTCTCCTTTTTAATTTAACAGACGATTGTAGTTAGGTGTCCTACTTTCAGTCATTTTACCTAAATGAC
Source organism: Sebastolobus alascanus (assembly GCA_916701645.2). Taxonomy (NCBI): domain Eukaryota; kingdom Metazoa; phylum Chordata; class Actinopteri; order Perciformes; family Sebastidae; genus Sebastolobus; species Sebastolobus alascanus. Next base: position 1,490,474 of record CAKAOJ020000024.1, on the reverse strand, counting down.
GCAGTAGGTGAAACTGCACTTTCTGCAAATAAAAAAGTTTTGATTATGGTTGACTTAGTTATGTTGTAGAAAAAGTAGAGATGGTGCAACACTCAAACTTCCGATCAAACCTATGCTCAACTGCTGCAACAGACTGCTGATACTTTATGATCAGGTGGCAACCTCCGGGTCTGACAACTGAAGCCGATGTTGAAGAGTCTTAAACTTGCATTTTTTCTAATAGCCAGCAGGGGGCGACTCCTCTCGTTGCAAAAAGAAGTCTTATTTTAAAGAAGTCTATGAGAAAATGAGCCTACTTCTCACTTGATTTATTACCTCAGTAAACATTGTAAACATGAGTTTATGGTCTCAATCGCTAGTTTCAAGTCTTCTTAAATACAGCTTGATGTTCATTTAGTAAATTATGGTCCCATTTAGAGTCAAATAGACCATAAAGCAGGGGATGCTTTAGGGCGTGGCTACCTTGTGATTGACAGGTCGCTAACACGTTGTTGTCCGGTCTGGGAGTTGTCTGTGTTTTCGTCTTAGAACTTTAACCCTTTCACAGTGTGTTTTCAGTTCATGAAAGTTATTTTATGTAACTTTCTGGTCACCTAAAATGTCTTATTCAGTGTTCGGCTGTACTTAGCTCCACCCTCTCGTGTCACTTATGGTTCCAAAAAACCAAGATGGCAACTGCCAAATGCCAAACTCGAGGCTTCAAAACCGTAGTCAACAAATCAATGGGTGACGTCATGGTGACTACGTCCACTTCTTATATACAGTCTATGGTTATGATATATAGATAGATAGATTCATTTGTATCTTTACTACAAAGAGCAGTGCACTTTACTGCCTTATATTTGATGCTGAATTCTTTCTGGTTTTTTTTGTGTGTGTGTGGGGGGGGGGCACAGAGATCCTATTTCAATCCTTTTTTGGGCTTTGAGTAGTGCCTGCAGTCTTCATCTCGAGCTGCATACAACAATGTCCATCAAAAAGGTAAGGTGGACTCTATGAAGCCTGAAAGGCAAATCCTTGTGCAAAAACACTGAATCACTCATTGCTGCTGGGAAGCTTATCGCTGTACGTGCACGGCAACGATGGAAGACAACTCAGATGAGCGAATCAACATTCTTTCCGACAAAGAGCATCTTTCATCTGGATTATGGTGGCAGGACCATAAGAGGAAAATGTTCAGAGACATTTTAGTAAGAAAAGATGAAGCTATAAAAAAGGATTTTGCAAAGTTAAAAGGCACATGACCCCCTAGTCTACAGTGGAAATTATGCCTTTGGTCAGTAGTATAAAACCAAAATTACACTACTTCAATTTTCAAAATGTTCTAACGCTGTAATTCTTACATCAAAATATGCTGCATGATGTCTCGCATAAATATGACTAGAACAAGTACCAATTTTATCAGTTAACATAAAACCGCTCTAATTTCCTTTCCTACACCAACTCCGTTTATTACTGTTATCTTTGACACACACTCTGCGGTTTGAGAGAGTAAAAATATGACAAAGTCAAACACACTGACCAGTTTTGGCTAAGCTATATGCTATTACTGGATCCAAATGTGAATGTTCCTGTTGTAAAATGAGTCGGGCTCCGATGTGCCAGCAGACTGATTCTTTCCCCTCGTCTCTGTTTTATCATGTGCAGAGGAAACAGACTGTTTGTGAGATGGCAGACAGGATATTACCTTGGCACTAGCAGCCAAAAATAACACCAGCATAGCTTTGAGGCATTTACACTATGTGTCCTAAGCTGCACTGGTAGCAATATAAATGCACCCAGTGTTAACAGGCTGTAATATGTACTGATACCATGCATATTCTCTGGAGCTTTTAAGACATGCAGAGTCTATAAACTTACAAGAGAAGGGCACAAACTACTAACTAACCCCGGCTCGAACAATATTCCCTTGTTATGGTTCCCTAAACTTCTACCACCACGACTGTGGTGTCTTGAAGCTGAAATACTTAATCTAATTAAAAGGTAGGGTTGAAAAACACTAGATAGATAGATAAAGCTGTCTATCTATCTATCTAGTGTTTTTCAATTGCATTTTTTGTTATATTAGTTGAAATTCTCATTACATCTCGACAACAATTACAGTGTATGACGGTGTATGACGGCCCGGGGAGGAGGGAGCCAAAGTTGTCGCTAACTTCGGGGCTAACCCCCTTCACTTTAATCAGCAGGTGCCAAGCCACAGGAGTGTACACACACTGCACTGCTACGTTCACAGCTATAACGCCGAGCTTGCAATACACTGGCTGGCGGAAACCCGTCTCGTCACCCCAAAAAACATATGAACTTTCTAGTAAACAAACACAATGTGTGACGTGTGCTTCCTCACCCCTCCCACCTCTCCCCACAGAAATGATATGTCGGTATGTAGGTAGTAAATTGGGCACGGCCGGTTGGACTCTACCTTAGTGGCTCTGATTTTATCGACGGTGCCGACACATCAGTGGGCTGAACGGAGATGATTTGCGACCCACGTTAAATCTAAACTCATAGTGAAATAGCGTAATGCTACTGCTAAAATACATATTTACTGCAAACTCACTCTGCAGGATCGGCATTTCTTGTTGCCCTCTTATCCCTGGCCGTAATGGGTCTCACCTCCTCCTCCTCCTCTTTGTTAAGGTTTTATGAAGTGCCAGCGCGATAGCCAAAGCAATGTTTTTTTGCTACAATTTCAAAACATTAGAGCGGCGCATTGATGATGCAAGTTGATGACATGTCTCTGCTTGCATCCTGCTTGCATCGGTTGTTTTTAAATGTATTTACACCATGGCGCTGTGATATCATACACTGATATCATACAGTCTGACACAGACTGGGACTAAGACTTTATCATCCAGATTTTGCACATTAAGACATGAAACAAACTTGTAGGATTGTTATTACAGTCTATACGCACCTTTAGAATTCAGACAGTCACTTACTGCTAACGATTAATGATGTCGCTTTATTTACGTTTACATGTCCAATTACTTCCTACATGATCCACACTGTCCATTAGATGTTAAAGGGATAGTTTGGGTTTTTTGAAGTGGGGTTGTATGAGGTACTTATCCATTGTCAGTATATTACCTACAGTAGTCTGGTTGCTCTGGCGAGAGCATAGATAACAGCTTCACTTCCCCGTCGGAAACATAGACTCTATAGCTGTCTCACAGCAAGGTAAACTGGCAAAATATTCTAAATATAGCGTACACTTAAACTGATATAGATTGTTTTAGGTGAGCAAAAATAGGTTTTGCTGCCGGCCCCGTCCACAGCAGTACATTGCTTTGGTTCTGTGCAGTAACTCCTGTCTGCTTCTCTAAACTGGGGGCGTACCGACCATCATCTATTGTAGGTAATACACTGACTATGGATAAGTACCTCATACTCTCCAACTTCAAAACACCCAAACTATCCCTTTAAAGCTAAAAGTCAGTACTTTAACCCCATAGTTATTATTTAATTTCACATCCAAAGAGCTGGAATAGTGACTATCTGACTGCACGGTCTGTGATCTACTACTGAAAACCTGACCTTCAGTAGATGATGATATTATCGGTTTGTGTGCTAACCATGTAGCCTTTAAGAAATTGTACCATTTGATAGAAATTTGGAAAAAATGCAGCACTATTAAACTGCCATCCTTTTATTCTGCATATTCTTCTACATAACTCACTGACAGCAGATTCAGAACATCATAGAAATAAAATCTACTGCCTGAGACTGCCACTAACAAACACTACTGGTGAAGTTCTACACTGCACAGATGTGACGTAAGGCTGGTAACCGAGCAAGGCTCAAAGCCTCTAGATATTTTTAGTATTAAAGGCACATTCATGTGAATATGTTTCATGTTACAACTAGTACAACTCTGGCCACAACAATGGCCTATTTTTAATTCCACATTTTCAGTTGTGAGGATCAAAGTGCCCACAAGCCTGTCATAAGCGAAGCATCTGTTACACCAACAAAGGACTCTTCTGTCTTTGTTTCTTTGTTGTATTAAGGACAGAATTATTAGTATAATGACAGAAATGTGCTTATGTGAGAGGTGGAGTTGAGTTCCTGTCTACCAGCTTTTATTGGCTGGAAAACTGTAAAAAAAAAAAAAAAAGATTAATTCGCAGTTAGAGTAAAATACTTTAACTACTGTAATAAATTCTGACCTTTCATTTATTGAATGAGATTTTGAGATCTGGTTTTCATTTGCACTACTATTGCATCTCTATATGGGCTGTCAAAGTTAACACGATAATAAGGTTGTATTGGGCTCAGTTTTAAAGCTAGAGAAGAATAAGATGAAGATATTGGTATCATAAGAAACTAGAAACCCTAATGAATCCATTGGTACCAACCATGTCATACTAGGTTTTCGCGAAGGAGGCTAAATAATGCTCCAAACTTACACAAAATTTTGGCGAGGAAAAACTGGCATGGCCATTTTGAAAGGGGTCCCTTGACCTCTGACCTCAAGATATGTGAATGAAAATGGGTTCTATGGGTACCCACGAGTCTCCCCTTTACAGACATGCCCACTTTATGATCACATGCAGTTTTGGGCAAGTCATAGTCAAGTCAACACACTGATACACTGACAGCTGTTGTTGCCTGTTGGGCTTGAGTTTGCCATGTTATGATTTGAGCATATTTTTTATGCTAAATGCAGTACCTGTGAGGGTTTCTGGACAATATTTGTCATTGTTTTGTGTTGTTAATTGATTTTTGATAATAAATACATACATTTGCATAAAGCAAGCATATTTGCCCACTCCCATATTGATAAAAACACTTGACAAATCTCCCTTTAAGGTAGATTTTGAACAGATAAAAAATGTGCGATTAATTTGCGATTAATCACGATTGACTATGGACAATCATGCGATTAATCGCGACTACATATTTTAATCAATTGACAGCCCTATTCTAAAAAAACAATAACGCTCAATGGTCTTACTTGGTCTTGGAGAGACATGACAGGATTGTTTTTGGTTGTATTGATGTGCAGGACGTGGAAGCGGTTCTTCCCACACAGATCGTAGGCGATGTTAGTGAAGGATGTGCTGGCCGTCTTGGGCACTCTGTTGTAGATGATGATCATGTCGTCTTTTCCTGCCAGCGGTGACGATTCCCTCCCAGCATCTTCATTGTGACGCTGCTCGACTTCAGCCACCTCGTGTCTGGCAATGGTAAGTTCTGTACGGGCACAAAATATCACATTTACCATCAATTATACATATATACCTTTGAAAAGACTGTCAAATATAGAGCATTTTCATTGTTTGCGGCAAGTGTTAACTAAATCAATATAATCTTAAATTTTTATGATTATGGGCTGGCTGACATTCTCTGCAGCCTGGATTTTAATGAGCCAAACGTTAGGTGATGCTTATTGTTATTCTCATTTGGTAGCACACACAGCAGGTGGGAGGCAGCCAGCACAGCAGTAAAGACAAATGTACATCTGTTGTAAAAATGAACAAGTAGTTTTAAGATGAAGTCTCGTCTTAATTAACGACAACAACACAGTCCAAATACAATAACATCAAAACAAGTAATTAAGCTTTTGATGATAATATTGACAGGAGGCATAATTAAAAGTGTTTTCTCCCACTTCTTGTCTCCACTTCAATGTTAATTAAAGTCAATTACAGGAATGGCCTTGTGAGTATCTCTTGGATCGGCTGTGTGTCGCTCAATATAATGCAGGCATCATGCTGCTCAGCCAGCCAGCACTTCCGTGTCTGACACCAAGAGGAGCGAGGAGCCATGTGTCTGCAGGATGTTTTACATTTGAAGGCAGATGGATGGTCTCTTGGCCCCTGTAATTTCCCTCCTCTTAAAGACATTATACAGTAAATGTGCAGGCGGTTAGTTACTCTCATTCCACTCAACATTCAGCTTTACTGAAGTGCAATATGGCAAGTGTTAAGATACAAAGTCTGACTTTTTTTCAATCTAGCAGGTGCCTACTTCTAACAAGTACTACTGTACAGTAAGATAAGACTTTATTTATCCCGAGGGAAATCGCTGTGCAGCAGATGCAATACAAAGCGGGAAGAGTGCAAATATATAATATAAAGGTCTAAGAAAGGGGTGTCGCGATATACCGGTACTGACGATAACCGTGATATTTAAAAATGAAATATTGATGATATCATGTAAATAATACACATAAATAATAATATTGTGTAAATAATCCAGCAGCTCTTAAAAGAACAGTGTGTAACATTTTGGAATATCTATTAGCAGAAATGGAATATAAATAATATTCATAACTATGTTTTCATTAGTGTATAATCACCTGAAACTAAGAATTGTTGTGTTTTCGTTAGCTTAGAATGGGTCCTTCACATCTACATAGGGAGCAGGTCCTTTTCATGGAGTCCACATTGTTTCTACAGTAGCCCAGAACGGACAAACCAAACACTGGTTCTAGAGAGAGACTTTTGCGTTTTTACGTTACCTGAAGGCCACCGTAGTTCTCCGACACGTTTGTGAAACTGCGGTAACGTGAGCCGCAGAGTGCAAAACCGTGGTACCGCCAGCCGCCGCCTGACTTCCGTTGCTCCTAAAGTAGTGTTATTATGGTATGGATGGCCTCTGAGCGAGGCGAACAGTGTTATAGCACTCGGCGGCTCACGTTAGCGCAATCTTGAAAAAGGAGTAATGAGCGGGGGGGGGTACCAAGTTGTTTTCAATCTGCAACTGCACCACAAGATGTCGCCAAATCCTACACACTGTACCTTTAAATCATTATATATATACACAGTTATCGTTACAGACTCTTTCTCTCCACCTCCCACTTGTATTTTGAGTGTAATTCATTCACCAAAAAAGAGACAAAAGTACAATAAACAAAGTTAAAGATGAATTTGACCGATAATTTAAAAAAAAGTATATTTTCTATAGATATCGTGAATATCGTTATCATGAATTCTGTTGGCAACGATAATCGTGTAGTGAAAATCTAATATTCTGACAGCCCTAGTCTGAGATAACAATGTTGTATGCTGGCTGGCTGTCATAAGTGACCAGCAAGCAGTCTACTCATGAGATTAATTTAAGTAAATTTGTGACATATAGTATTTCCTAAACACAACAGGTCTGCTATTTAGTTGGTGTCCACTTCTTCAAATGAGGAAGAAAAGCTACAGGTGTGAATATCTATTTTTGGGGTTTGAAGTCACAATAACTTACTGCAATACAGTGGGCTTGATGTGCTCTAATGGGCAAACATTCCATAATAACCTTTCAGCGTATTGTAATTCAAGTGTTCTGAGTGAAAACTAGACTTCTACACCTCCTAATGGCTCTGTTTTCAGGCTTTACAAAATCTAGCCTGTGACGGAAGACTTTGGCCAATCACAGGGCATTTCAAAGAGAGAGAGCGTTCCGATTGGCTGTTCATTCAAGGGAGGCAGCTGTCAATCACTTGCTAACGCCGATCAAACGGTCAAACTAGGCAGCCCTGATCACATATGAATCAATATTCTGTTACTGTAATGCCTATTTCTCGCCTCAAATGTTTTCAGAAACATCTTGTTTCAATTTAAAAAGTTTGCTCCGGCTGGTGGGCAGTGCTTGGTATTTCCTCAACTGTTCTCAACATGGCTGCCGGGTCAGCTCGTATGGCTATTCAGAAAGTTTGCTCCGGCTGGTGGGTGGTGCTTGGTAGGCTGCCAGGTCATAAACTTTCTCATTTTACAGCTAAACAGTACACTACAAGATGTTTCTGTAAACATTTAAGGCGAGAAATAAGCATTACAGTAACAGAATATTGATTCATATCAGCGCTGCCTAGTTTGACCATTTGTTTGGAGTTTGCGAGTGATTGACAGCTGCTCAGAGACAGTAAGGCTCCAGCTCGGCTCTGATTGGTTGTTTTCCTCCGGTCTGGGAAATCTTGCAGATGCCTTTAGGAGCACCTGAGGACGCAGAAGCACTTGAATTTTTTTAAGATTACCTGTCTCATGAACTACTGTCAGGATATAGTGACCGTTTTATCAAAATAACTTTTTTTTAAATCATATTTGCTCCAATTCAACCCACTGCAGCTTTAATGGACACGTTGAGTCAATACAGTTTTCACATTTGACTGACATTTGTAGAACAATGTATTGTACAGCAAAGAGCTATTATTCGGGCCAAAAATGTATGCTTTTATTCTAGAAGCCTTCACACATGCTCTCATTTGCTCTCTAATTGATATGCTCTATTTTACTGCGTGATCAACATGAATTGTGTTACAATATGACCTCATTTTATTTAATTGACTTTAATTGATTGTAAATCAAATGACGTAATGGGAAGAACACTGAAATTATTCATTTTTAAAACATATGGCAGATTGTAATTTAAGCCTTTTCTAACAATTACTATCTCAAATATTTATTTTTCAAAAACAGCTGCAGAGAAGAACTTTACAAAATAAAGTAGTTATATAAAACTAAGCAATTTCGTTTGTTTGCTCAAACTTAATTCATCAACAAAATTAACTCAATGTGGTGTGTTTTCCAGCAATTCTTCCATATGCTTTTGCCACCAACAGTTTCGTCTGAAATATTATTAAAGACTTTTCATGAACACAATAATTATGCATTAATATATGATTAAAAAAAAAAAAGTGAACCAGCTTAGTTTGGGTCTCACCGAGTTTGGCTCTGGACTCCTCCAGCTTCTGGATCTGGTTCTCAATAAACAGCATCGCCACTGCAAATGCCAAAACGGCCAAAAGCTGGAACTTCGCCGGCATGATGATCCTTAAAAGCCCCATCAAACCTCCAGATGAATCATACCGCGGACACGAGTTAACAGAGAAATGTCTCAGGTCCACTGCTAAAGGCTAATACAGCAAAGAAGCTGCTGTGTTATGCTGCTAACCAACTAGCAGGTTAATCCGAGTTGACTGACTTAACGCTGTTAGCTGTTTAGCGCTATTAGTTGATATCCAACGTTAACCAAACAAACTAACATTAGCTATCCTCTCCGCTAACTATAACTACAAAGCCACGTAAAGCTCACGCTAACGTCATCTTTAAAAACCAAGACGGTGGGGCTTGTTTTCTTTTAACCCCGCTGACAGCACGCAGAGTCCATTAAACTTCATTTACATGCGACTTGGGGCTGCTGGAGGAAAAGAAGTAAAGCGACTCCCAACTACACTTATGAACAGCGTAGAGGGGCTTGTTGCTACAAGTAGCCTCACCGGAGGGCAGCTGCTGCTGCTGCTGCTGCTTCTTCTTTGTGTTTACTGGAGGATGACAAACCAGTGTGCTTCCCGCCACCTACTGGACCGGGGTGTGTGTACCATGGCAAAAAGGGGGGAAAAAAAACACAAACAAAATATTAATTTCACACATATAACACAATATGTCGATGTCAGTAGGGTGACCAGGTGTCCCACTTTACGAGGGACTGCACAGCATTTTTATCCTTTGTCCCACATCCCACACATTGAGACGACGTCCCACATTTTCATTGGCTCTAGTTTTCAAAAGTCAAACCACTGCAGGACAGACGCTTTTTTAAAATCTGCCTTTTATCCAATTGGCTGTGAAGAAAGCAGGGAAGGCTGTCATCATTCTCACAGGAGAAAATTGACTCACCAAGTCACAAGCTATGCAGATTTAGGCTAAATATGATGGAAACTACCACAAAGACATTTTGTGAAATTTGCCAGTTATTTGTCAATTTCACACAGGGAAAATACGACATGAAGTGACACAGTTCATGTGAGTCTTACAAGAAACGTGCAGCTCAAAAAGAGATGTGCTGATGCAAATGGATGCATTAGGGGAAAAGCATAGAGATGTTAAAAGATAAGGGTCAGTATAGAATGTTTATTATTTAAGTTAGATAGACATTATATCAAAATACACAAATACTGACTACCTCTCAGCCTTGGTAACGTGTCCCACATTGTCCCACACAAACATACTCTTTGTCCCACATTTGGTTTGTTGGGATCTGGTCACCCTAGGTGTCAGTGGACTATTATGAGGTACATAACGGTAATACAACAGCAACACAATAATGTTAAACTAATAATGTTTTTTAAAAAATGCCTGTGGGCGCCCTTCCTCATTTTCTGCATTGAGGTAACAAATGAACAAATAAAGAAATGCTGTCAAAGCTGTGTGTCTGAATTTTTTTATTTCCTCTGATCTATCACCGGCTCTCAGCAGTCCTTTTAAGCTCCATTCCTCCCCTGCCTCATTAATCTTATTTCACATCTCCATCTCTATATTTTATTAAAATGCTGAACATGTTCTCAGACTCCCAGTGCATTACAGCACTGACACAGATTTGAAGGTCTCTTTCCAATTAAACACAGTGTGGTGTGAAACATGCCCAAGCCTTAAATAATGATGTTTGTGTAAGTAATTCAGGTCAAAAAGCACAGTCCCTGGTGGTCAACATGACATACTTAGAATAAATTACAAGTGTAACTGTGGTTCTTTGAATTTCAGATGACAGCAGAAGTGTCCATTGCTCTAAATCTTTACAAAAAAATTAGAAAGGAGAACTGTGCATACAGGCCTTTTATAGTGGTCTGTGCAATAATGTCAGTTATTGACATAACTCTGATTCTCTGGTAACATGGTGATGTATCTCATCTTATAATAGAGCAGCTGACCCAAACCTCAAATGTCCAATCACAGCAAAGACATGTAACAGGAAGAAGTGACTCCGGAACTCTGCTATCTACACCACTGATTACAGGAATGCTATATCAAATAAGTTTGCTTCCTTATCCACTGTGAGGAGGGAAGTGTGTTGAGATAGATAACAATATTACCAGAAAATTGGGGATGTATCAGGTAACCACAAGTTCTCTTCTTATTTTTCTGTTTCCCGATCGCAGATTATGAAAGCCTCTGCTTTTTGAACACAACTCAACAGTACAAGAGGCCATTGGATGTGACAAGGTGATCACGGAGGTAGAAATTTGTAGTGAAACTCGGTAGACTTCACACTAGGGCTGTCAATCGATTAAAATATTTAATCGCATGATTGTCCATAGTTAATCATGATTAATCGCAAATTAATCACACATTTTTTATCTGTTCAAAATGTACGTTAAAGGGAGATTTGTCAAGTATTTAATACTCTTATCAACACGGGAGTGGACAAATATGCTGCTTTATGCAAATGTATGTATATATTTATTATTGGAAATCAATTAACAACACAAAACAATGACAAATATTGTCCAGAAACCCTCACAGGTACTGCATTTAGCATAAAAAATATACTCAAATCATAACATGGCAAACTCAAGTCCAACAGGCAACAACGGCTGTCAGTGTGATGACTTGACTATGACTTGCCCAAAGACTCGTGGGTACCCATAGAACCCATTTTCATTCGCATATCTTGAGGTCAGAGGTCAAGGGACCCCTTTGAAAATGGCCATGCCGTAAGTTTGGAGCGTTATTTAGCCTCCTTCGCGACAAGCTAGTATGACATGGTTGGTACCAATGGATTCCTCAGGTTTTCTAGTTTCATATGATGTCAGTATCTTCAGTAGCGTCCTGTCGGATTTTTAAGAGGTTAATTAAAAATCGCAAGTTGCGTTAATGCATTAAAGGAATCAGTGGTGTCAAGACGAATTTGCGTTAACACGTTATTATCGCGTTAACTTTGACAGCCCTACTTATAATTATAACTAATCAGTTATTAATTTCCTCATAGTATTCATTTCTATGTCTGGGAGCTGCTAGAAAAATTTTAGTGATGAGAAGGTCCCCCAACCATATCACTCAGTGGACTCAAGGCATCATCTCTCTGGAACTTTCTTCATTGTACTTGCAATGGTACAAGTGCAATTGAAGCCTTATGGAGAGTGTCAAGTCTGCAAATCAGTTAAGAATGTAAAAGGCACAATATAAATGAATAAACATGCAAAGTGTAGGCCAGAAAACAAATGAAAAAATACGTACATTTGACTTTTCCAGATGAAGCGGAACCATTCCTTTATCTGAGGCAATATGTGACCTCATCAGGCCTCTCATTTCCCCTTTTAATACAAATCAATCCCTCTCACACATGGCTATGCTAATTAAGTAAACAATCCAATTGTTGCGCACAATAGGCAAGCAGCCAGTAGAATAGACAAGTCAGTCTATTAGTGTGAAAAGTAAACCTATATAAATTCAAATATATTATACCTGGTGGTTTACCTTGATGTTTAGGTTTATTTATTGTCTTTGTCATTGAAGATGCACGGAAACTGTATTGAATCATTATTATTCGGTACAGATCTTCTGTCTAAAGGGAATATCAGAAATCTAAAATTCCCTCAGGCCCAGATTAAATATGATCATTCAACGTTAGACATTAGATCCTATACTGTAAAAATGTTGCCTGGCAGAAGTCAGACTCATTCTCCTAACTAGAACTAATGCCTTGCGGTTATATGCCTCCTCCAACTAGTGAAGTTGCAGTTTATATCCAAGTCTGTCCAAAATGTCCTCACTTCATCATTTTATCCTGTTAGACATTTGTGTGAAATTGTCATAATTAGCATATGAATTCTTGAGTTATGGCAAAAAAATGTGTTTTGTGAGGTTACAGTAACCTTGACCTTTGACCTTTGACCATCAAAATCTATTCAGTTCATCCTTGAGACCAAATGGACGTTTGTGCCAAATTCTAAGAAATTCCCTCAGGGCATTCCTGAGATATCACATTCATGAAAATTGAATGGATGTGAGGTCACCGTGACCTTGACCTTTGACCTTCAAAATCTAATCAGTTCATCCTTGAGCCCAGGTGAACGTTTGTGCACAATTTGAAGAAATTCTCTCCAGGCAAATGGGACGGGGACAACGCGAAAACATATTGCCTCCAGCCAAAGCTGTCATAAAAACCTCTAAAATGTACTTGGGCTGTTTGAAAGGCCAAGACTGACTGTTGCACGGACCAATTCTCTTGGTTTTTGACCAAGAAAGTTTTGAATTATAATAACACTGTACCTCGTTTATCTCCTATGCTCTTTAATGTGTATAATGTTACTGATTAGATTAATGTGGCTAAGCTTGATGCGGCGTGTAGCTTCCACCTACTGCTGCTCAGCTTCATTGTTTCACTTACCTTCAGGGTCTGTTCTGCCTGGACTGGAACACATCTGTTGTCTGACCTCCAGTCATTTTCCATTGACAACAGCACCTAGAACCGTACAGTAGCTCCACTCTAATCCAGTGTCACTTAACTTCTCCATTGCTGCTGCTAAGACCTGATACTTTGCTATGGGAGATACTGTTAGAACTGAGAGAGATTGAGGCAAAGTTGAAATACTAAACAACAGAGACATTACATAATAATTAAATAATAATTCCATGCAAGTTCCTGAACATTTTTTATTTAACTGCTAGTAATATCTGAGAAGTTTTTTGCTAATTTACAGGTTTACCAACATTTTTCATGTAAAGTTTGAAATCATCATCTTGTCCCAGTCTGTATGTGACACATGCCTCACTCTAATTATTTGGGGCTAATGTGGTAAGTGGTGGTGATTGTTTATGCAAGTAAATTACACCCCAAAAATAACCTAAATATATATATAATTGGAGTAGCTACAAAGATTGTTTTAATTTTGCACTATGTGTGATTCAAGATCAATACCAAATCAAAGTTGGTGATCTGTAAAAAGAAGGATAGTAAAAAGAAGAAGCAGGGCATCTGGGATCTTCTTCTTCTATTTACTTATTTACACTGTGGTAATATATTGTTTGCGTTTGATGCGCATATTTGTACATATTTCTTATATTTCTCATTTCTTATTTTTAGTATTATTTATTTATATTTCTCTACATATACTGTGTTACATATTGTTACATTATGTACATAATTTACATATTACATACTCCTAAATTTCTATTTCTTAAATGTCTTGTGCTTTGTGAGAGACCAAATGTAATTTCCCAATTTCCCCCTGGGGATCAATAAAGTATTTCTGATCTATTTGGATTCTTACAGGAGTTCTGTGTAACATGCTCCACTAACACCAACAGAACAGTGATGCCTGTCTCAGGCAGTAGGTGGTGCCAGAGTACCAAGGATGAGGATATATTGGTTGGATCTACATGGTCCAGCCTTGCCAAGAAAAAGTGATTTCCAGTGAGTAAACTGGAACTAAAAGTCAGCGGTAAACTAAAGTTTACAAAATGTTCATGGGGGCCAAATCTTAGAGACATCAGTTAAAAATGTGGCTGCGATTTATACATATCATACTGGTAGATTTTCACACAATCTTTTATAATTAAAAAAAATACTAATATACAAATTACATTATTATTTAATTTCTGGGAGACTAAGAACAGTGAAAAGGGGACTGACTATATGATTGCTACTGTACACACCCACCTCCTTCTTGAGCTAAAAGAAGCTTCATAGCTATATGAGATGGTTTGATCATCACTTGTTTGACGGGAGCCATCATTTAAATCCACCAAACACAACACCTTTTTTTGAGATAAGAAAGTCAAATTTCGAATCAACTTAAAAAAAAAAAAGTAAGTTATTACCTGAAGATCTGTGTGACATAAGAGACACATTAACATGAGAGACTTACTTAACAACAGGTTTAGGTTTAAGAAACATAACAAATGATTGATGAAGTTGATGAAGAGATTTAATCATCAATTCACCATTAAAATCCTCTTGTTAACTAAATTGAAGTCTGGACTTTACAAGGACTGTTGTTATTGATACATCCATCCCAAGTGGAACAACTCATGTTCATAACAGTGCAGGTAGTTATAATTAGATACTTTGTATCAGATGTTCTGCAATCTGCGATGCATTAGAAATATCTAAAGAACTTGTACAGAAGTGTTACAAAAAATCCCAGTCTTCCCTCACACAAACTCTCTCAATCCATGAGCCATACTGGAGGCCAAGCATGCCTCCTCTAACATTGTTTTGATGCTAGGGATACACCGATCCAACTTTTTCAGTCCCGATGGCGATAACTGGGCTTTGGGTATCGGCCGATAGCGAGTACCGATCTGATACCAGTGTTTAATTAATAACCTGTATGCCTCACTGTGTACAAAGTGACTGGGATCATTCTTTTATGTGTCAGGCAACATCAGGCTTGACTTAAACATTGCTTTCTTAACTTTGTAAAACAAAATGTAACAAATAAATACATAGATATGAATATATTTATAATTATTTATTTTTAAAATAATAAATCGTACACCAGCAACTTGGTAAAAAATCTTCAAAATTAACAGGAATTACAATTCAAGTATAAACCTTTTTAATGCAGCAACAAACTGGTCAAAACTTAAACAGGAATTCAAATTCCAGTATATATTGTATATATTAACATAGAATTTAATTGAATAGATTGGTCCCATGAGTCAGTATCGGCCCAATATCCGATATCGGTGCATCCCTACTTAATGCAGAGCCATTACTTTGCCACAATTTAATTAGAACAATGAATGACACAGTTTAAGTGTGATTAAATGTTGCCACCTACTTATTACTTCCATTAATTGTATTATCAAAAAATGTGATTTCATGCAAATTATCTAAACCCTTTTCTGCCCGTTCCCTGGGAAATAAAGACAGATCCCAAAGGAGTAAGAGGAAGTGTGTTGCCTTGGTATCAAAGACCGGTCCATATACAATACATACAGCGCACAGCGTCTGACCATGTGAACAAGGCTTACATCAAACATGCAGTGTCTATCTGAGGGGAACCATTTACGTTATTCAATTACCCGGAAATAATGTGACAATTATTTTATTCATCATATGGTGCTGGAGGGCTGGAGATAGCAGGTAACTAGCGTGGATAAACTGATGACCTCTGCATTTTCTATTGATAACACTAATAGGATAAACAACAACATAATAATCAATAGGGTTATTTGTTTCAGATGTTTTGATGCTCTCTTTCATGACAGGATACGCAGAAAATAAATTCATTTTCTCCTACATTTCTTTCATGTGTGAAACATTTCCGCTTATTTAAAATGTGTTGAATCTTTTCTGTTAAATGATTTAATTACATTCTGAAACAGTCAGTGTATGCATGTCTTCATAGTAGATGTAACTTTATATAAGTGCAATCACACCTATAAAAATATACTACATAATACATACTATACATTCTTAATATGATATCAGGACCAGGTTGCAGGTGTTATTCGTAAATCCATCACTAAGTTTGTGTATAAAGTCCTCCCTAAATTCTTAGGAACAACAAGCTAGTTTCAAATTAGGGATTTAGTGAATTGGGTGGCACGATAAAAACTACTTATAACTAAACTTAACACTAAGTTTAAACTTTATCAATTGGTTGTTTGTTTTAGGAGGTGCTGCAGCACACCTATTTCCTCATCCATGCTATTTGCATAAATAATTATCTCAATAAATAAATTGAAAATGAGAATTGAATGAAAATGTCCCTGCTTGTGTTGGGGGTGGTCCCGGGGTAGAAACGTCAGCAGATATCGGATCAAATTCAAGGTTTATTAAGGAATGTAATGTTTGACTGTAATGATCCTCAAACCTAAATTCTAAGCATTGATTAGTTTGATGTTAGAAGATAGATCAATATTGTTTATACATAGATTATTTCTGTCCATCCTAATGCATTAATCACTAGCCTATATTAACATTAGAAAGGCACTATTGCCTATTATGGTCTTGAACAGGACTTGAATTGCTCTGGACTCGGTCTTGACTTGGCCTTGACTGCCCTAGGACTTGGTCTTGACTCGGACTGGACTGGACCTGGTCTTGAACTTGACTTGGACTCGATTAAGTTGGACTTGCCTACAGCCCTGCTTGTATCCGATTAGGCTAACCTAACCAACGTTATTTGGCCATTCAAGCTATTATTAACGGTATTAGCATGCTTTATAATTTGACCTACGTTGGGTTTATTTTAATGAAATATAATTTCACAAAAGTTTACAACAGCATTTATTTCAAGTCAGGTAAGATATCGAACATATTATCACCTCTTTTCCTCTCCAGTTTAAAAACGGGTGCTATATTAGCAAGCTAACGTTACTTTTGTTGTTGGTTTAGTTAGCTACACAGCAGCTACACCTGGCAGTTATTGGGTGTTAGTAACAACTAGAATTAGTTTGTGTGGTGTGACTTTTACTTTTACTTTAGTGATGCATAAATCATGGTGAAATACATGGAGACATGCTTTTATCCGATTAGGCTAACCTCATCATCATCATCATCATCTTCAACCGCTTATCCGGGGTCGGGTCGCAGGGGCAACAGCTCCAGCAGGGGACCCTAAACTTCCCTTTCCCGGGCCACATTAACCAGCTCTGACTGGGGGATCCCGAGGCGTTCCCAGGCCAGTGTGGAAATATAATCTCTCCACCTAGTCCTGGGTCTACCCCGTGGCCTCCTCCCAGCTGGTCGTGCCTGGAACACCTCCCTAGGGAGGCATCCTTACTAGATGCCCGAACCACCTCAGCTGGCTCCTTTCAACGCAAAGAAGTAACGGCTCTACGCCAAGTCCCTCACGGATGACTGAGCTTTTCACCCTATCTCTAAGGGAGACGCCAGCCACCCTCATGAGAAAACCCATTTCAGCCGCTTGTACCCGCGATCTAGTTCTTTCGGTCGTAAACTAACCAACATTATTTTTTAGGTTAGCCTCCAGGTTTCTAATTAGTCTGCCAATATCTTTATTTTGTGTTACATCTTGTGGTGGGGAATTTTGAATTAGACAAAATAAGAATCTTTTTTTATTTGACACGAAAATATCACAATACGAATCACAAAACAACGTTTGATAATTAGGATTATAAGATGTTATTAAAAAAGTAATACAAAAAAAATACCTTAAATGTTTAGCAGTTCAGCCAAATTAAAGTAGAGAGAAATAAAAAAATAACCACTCTTCCCATGCCAGAACAAAAGAAAATCTCACAGATCATCACAGAGCAGCAGAATATAAATGAGTGAAATGATTCTACACGTAGTCAAATCTCTGGTTGGGCTGCGGTCCCTCCATACTCTGGGCCTTGTAGGAGTCATTGTACGCTGGACGGGGTCTGGTGTCAGACTTGTAGATAGTGTTGTGAGAGGCGGCTTTGTATGCCATCCCATCGTACCTGAAGAATATCAGAAAATACGCAACTTTAAATAAAAGACGGACAAGCATACAGAGTCTAGTTTGACATCTTTTAAGCTGCTGGAGTGAATTATATCATCCAGATTCACACTTGCTCCTCATCAGACTCTGGATATTCCATCACTCATGAATATTAAAATAAAAAACAATAGGACTGAAAACAGATTTACAAGGAATAGTGTGACCAGGAGAAGAATATAAGGACTTCTGCATATTGTTTTGCAAGCAGCCTTGTAAGCATTTGCAACTCTGCATTATATATGCAGAGAAAAAAACCCAATGACTTGCATTTACATTTTGCTGAGTAAGTGTCCTTAAATTTCAAAGGAACTAAGCATAACAGAATATATCCAGGGGGTGCTTTATATTGTTGTTCAGACTTCATTTTACAGCAGTGAACATACAATCTGCACTAGTATTTTGCATGTAGCAGCTGCTTAATAGACATTTCTGTTGGATCTTTCCTGTATTTAGCAGCGTACTCATCTCTGTTCCTTTACTGTACGGGAAGAGAGAAGTTGTGAAGAAGGTCACAGATTGATGGAACGTACCGTTGCTTTTTATCTGGAGTCATTCCACGGCAGGCCAGACACATCATGACGCCTCCAACGACCAAGATAGCTCCGCCGATCCAGCCCACGAAAAGAGCGGGGCCAAATGTATACCTGAATGAAAACAATGGGTTCAGTAAAACATATTTTCAGAGTTTATTAGGGGCGCTTAATAAATTTGCTGAATTTCTTCCATCGTCTTTTATTTAATAATAATAATAATAATAATAATTTTATTTGTAGAGCACTTTTCAAGCACAAAGCACAAAGTGCTTTCCAAAGAAGTTCACATCAAAGACAGCAGAATACAATGAACCATAAATAATGAAATAAAAACCAGTAAAATAAAAAATAAAAAACAGTAAAAAATAAAAACAGTAAAAAATAGGCAAATAAAGAAATAAGCATATACATATTAATACAATTACATGTGCACATTCATACACATCAGCACACAAGCATACAAAGGACTAACAAATTCAGCTGATTGGAAAAGCCATTTTATAAAAGTGAGTTTTAAGGCTGGATTTAAAAGCGGTGACAGAGTCAACTGATCTGATGCTCAGTGGGAGACTATTCCAGAGTCGGGGTGCCAGTACTGCAAAGGCTCGATCACCCTTTGTTTTTAGCCTGGTCTTTGGAACCGTTAAAAGACCCAGACTGGCAGACCTGAGGGGCCTGTTCGGACAGTACCGTGTGAGGAGCTCAGTTACATACTCCGGTGCCAGGTTATTCAGAGCTTTATAAGTGATTAAAAGCACTTTAAAATCAATTCTAAAAGATACTGGAAGCCAATGTAGTGAAGCCAGAACTGGTGTAATATGACAGAATCGCTTAGTTTTTGTCAGCAGTCTAGCTGCAGAGTTCTGTACTATTTGGAGCTGCTCTGTTGCTCGATTGTTTAAACAAGTGTACAAGGAATTACAGTAATCGAGACGGGATGATATCAGAGCATGTATAATTTTCTCTGTGTTACCAAAAGAGAGAAGTGAACGGATTTTAGAGATGTTTCTCAGTTGATAAAAAATGTAAGATGTATATCCGCAGTAAACCTTTGAGCCACATGAGGGAGCCTGAATGTTCGTATTATTCTGATCATTGTAGCCTACTTATAGAGTGCTCCAGGGATGACGTATTTTTGTAGGCCACCCAGGAAGTTAGCATCGCCCTGGGTTCCCTCGACAAAAAGCCAATGGTATTTTTCCATTGGGTTTTGGATTATTGTAGGAAATAAGCTCAGTGGCAAACAGACGTTTATGATACTTACACTTTTTGTTCAGCAAGATAATCTTCACAGATGAACACCACTTTTATGATTTTTGAAGCGTAAATGCAATTGCCAGAAGTAAAAAGCTAACGTTAGGCTATAAACAACCTACACCACGGTTGCATGAGCGTGAATATACCCAACGCGGCTGTAAAGACGGACGAGTCGGCGTGATGATGTTTAGTAGTCTCATTTAGCCACTTGTTAGCAACCGCCTTTTTTAAGTCACATAAAAGCTTCAAAATTCACGAGTGGGATATTTATTGATGTATTTTATGTCTTAGAACAAAACGTTAAAATCTCTCTCTCACTCAGCTTGTGTTAACCACAGACCTTATTTCTGGGGAGGGAACCGGAAGTGCTGAAATGCTAACTCATTTCCGGATTTTAGGACTCATTCCTGTAGCACTCTATTACAGTGAATCTAAAGGCTAGCGTACATTGAGAGGGAAAAAACGAGAGCCTGTTAACATTACCTAAATGCATTTATTTGGTCTCATTTATAAACTATTTAACGTGTGTATATTTTTTCAATAATACATGCATAAAATGCATTTGTGATTTATCAAACGTATATCTCTTGTGACTTGTTTACCTATTCAAGATAATATAAGGTGATGTAGAAATTGCAGTAAAAATGGTCAGGAACATTCATTGACACACAAATTTGCTCTTTTCACGATTTCTAGATCAGGCCTATTGTGAATTGGGTCGCAATGGTTAGTCATTTTTAAAAAGTGGGTCCCCAGAAAAAAAGTTAGGAAACACCGCTGTAGCAGATAAAACGTCATCTTAATTTGACTTTACCTTGGAGTCAGAGATCCTGAGAGTCCGCCAATACCCACTCCTCCATAACCGCCGTACCCACCATCGGAGAATGTCGTGAACCGAAAACTTTGCACAATCAAGTTGGCAAAGGCCGACACCCCAGCGATGCCACAGACGCCTACAAATTAAGAGCAAACGATGGAATTAGCGCACAATGGTTTAGATGTAACAACAGGATTGTGAACATTACTGCACCTGCAAGAAGAAACATGATCCCAGATGTCAGAGTCATTGTGGCTTTAATGTTGTCCTCCATGTTCCCCATTTTCAAGCACTTCAGTGAGAATATGGCGACCAGGCAGCCGATGGCTGCGAGAACGATACCAACAATCATCAGGGCCCGCACGGCTTGGAGCAGAGCTGAAAGACAAAGTTATACTATTCAGAACATTTCTCATCATGTTATTTGCTCATAAAATGGATTTGCAAGCTGTCAATGTAGAGTAGTGAAAAATATATTTATTCACGTACTGTACAATTGTGAGGTACTTCAACTATGCTTCATTTCAGAGGAAAATATTTGTACTCCTCTACATTTATTTGACAGTTACTAATTACTTTGCAGGTTTTCCATTAAAAAGCATATGATCATTAAATAAATTATGATGCGTTTTTACAAAAAAAACAAAGTAAACAGGATATAACTAGGGATGCACCGATACCGATACCGGATTGGATATCGGGCCGATACTGACTCATATAGCTGGATCGGATATCGGTGACAATGGGGCCAATCTATTAAAGTCAATTCTATGTTTATATACTATATACAGTACATAATAAACTTAAATTTGAATTCCTACATTAAAAGGGTTTACACCTGAATTGTAATTCCTATTGTTAATTTTGAAGATTTTTTTCCAAGTTGCTGGAGTGCGATTTATTATTTTAAATAACAATTGACTAAATTTGTATCTATGTATTTATTTGATACATTTTGTTTTACAAAGTTAGGGAAGTGATGTTTAAGTCAAGCCTGATGTTTCCTTACACATAAAAGACTGATCCCAGTCACTTCCACACAGTGAGGCAGACAGATGATTAATTAAACACTGGTATTGGATCGGTACTCGATATCAGCCGATACCCAAGGCCCACATACGGTATCGGTATCGGGACTAAAAAAGTCGGATCCCTAGATATAACTGGCTCCATCTTAACCAGCTACAACACAAAATGCTGCTTACACATTGATGCATCAATAATGAAAATCCTTCATATAAGATATATATAATATAACTTTCCATACTGTAAGTATATTTTCCTGTTAATTCTGTACTTGAATGCACTTGTAACAGAGCAGTATTTTCAAGTATTCCACTGAAGATATTATCTGACTTACGAAAAACAAGATATGCTTATTTAAAAAAAAAAAAAAAAAAAAAAAAATGAAATTGGTTATATCATATATCATCTTTGATATGAAAGAAAAACTCATTACTGAGTTCTTAACTAAAATAGCTCAAGTTCAAATTGTATTTGTCTAGCACGATTTCTAGCAGCATTTCATACAAATGTGCTCCAGAGTAGAAATACACTCAGACACATCTACACCGGCATAAATACATAAATCCTTACACATACATACATATATACAGTACAAAAAACAAATAAATTACTTTAGGGGGGTGCTAAAAGGTCTTTAGGTCCTTCTTAAATTAACTGCTTGTCAAAGAGTTGGGTCAAAATCTCCTAAAATGATTTTTTTCATACAAATAACATTCTACTGATGCACGTGTATATCAAGAATATACTTTAAAAGACGCTTAGAGAGCTCACCACTCATGGCATTTGTTTACAATTGAAATTAATTAAAAGTAAATTAAGAAAGACAAAAATAGTTGTTTTTTTGGTATAAAATCTAACTAACTAATCAAGTTACCATCTAGTAAAACATATTGACCCAAATGCCGTCTTTCAATGGCCTGAGATATTGTACCTGTATTATTCTAGACGTAAGCCTTTAAGACCTTATGTACAATATGCTCTACACTACATTCAGCCGTTAAGTACAGAGTGTGGAAATGTACTTTACATTGTGTGACACTCCGGTAAAGCTTGTGCTTGCTCAGCTAAGCTTTGGATGTCTCATCAAATTTCCATTTGATTCCGGAGAGACACCATCTTTTCTGCAGTCCACTGCATTTTTATGCAGGAGGGAAATGGAGAAAATCTGCCCTAAAGTACCTTCCAAGGTCCTTTGGAAAATGTTCTCCTTAATCCAACATGTGGAGAAACGTTCGATAAATGTCTTTTTTTTTTCTCTAAGTGTAATTCTCTTACCTGGCAGTCCTAGTATGGTAAAATAAGGCCTGCACTGCGTTGTACCGTATGATGTCCCCACACACGTGTTCCACAAGCCAGAATAGGTGAAAACATTGGTTACAACTGTAAAAGATCGGTCTTGCAAGCTCCACATGTCCATTGCTGTTGCGGCTGATATTAAGAATAGCCCCAGCGCGGACAACATGAATCCTATCAACTGAATCATCGAGGCCGCCATTTTAGATGTCCCGCTCAAACAAAGCTGCCTCCAATGTCACGTAGTCATGAAATGGAAGGGCCTGAGCTCCCGCTTATCTTTATGTATGCTTCAACAAGGAACAGGTCTTATCAGATGTTTACCTAATTTCACCAGTCTTTGTCCAAGTTTCGGGGAAACAGTGGCGATGATAATTCCCACCCCTTATTAATAACAAAGGGTGTGGTTTGACCTTTCATCATTATTTCCCCATCATTCTACGGAAACATCGAGCTGGCATGGTTCGATATCATTCCTCTCAGTGCATCCAATTTTTTTTTTTACCAATGGCAAATTTTCACCAATATTTTTCCCCCAATAATTAACCAATATTCCAGTGTAATACAAAGTAACTACATAATAGAACATAAAAATGCAGCCACATGGACCTGTTTACTTTAGATCGGGAGATGTGGCTATATAGTTACATTTGGTAAATCATCTAAATTTAATTTAATTATTTATTTATTTTGTGGTTCCCTGAAGTATTTTTCGTCCATGTTGGTTCTGTGTTGCTAATTACAAATAAAAGTGTACCTGGCAGTCCCAGAATGGTGAAATACGGTCGGCACTCTGTGAAGCCGGAGCTCTGCCGGACACATGAATTCCACAGGCCTGAGTACGAGAACACGGCCGTCACAGGGTTGTCAAAGAGGTCTTCGGTGGCCCACTGGTCCATCCCCGTCGCTGCGATTATTCCCGCCAACCCTAACAAACTCAGAAGAAAGCCCATTACCTGACAGATCGTGGCTGCCATGGTGCTGTCTTTTCTCTGCTGCTGGAAAATAAAAATGTAACACTCTCTCTGGATTCAAAAGCTAACGGCCTCTTCCTCAGCACTGCCGCTGTGTTTGAATATGATATCGGCAGGTGTGAAGTCAAGAAGGACTTCAGCAGTGACCCTGCTTGTTTGCACACAGCCCAGTCATGTACAGAAGAAGTTGGGTGGAGCATAATAGTAAAATATGATTAATGTTGCTTGCTAATTCTGGTCAGTAAAGGGTGAGTCACTTCAATGTTTTTTAATGCAAATGGTGTTTGTCAAATATCTGTACAGCTGCTGCTAAAGTCTTCTGTTGGCAGACTTACTACTTATTACTACTTTAAATTCAAACTGTTATTGGTAGAAGCTGTTCTGAATTAAGCCATCAAGCGTAAAGGCCCTGAAAATCTATTTTCTCAATCAGCTTCTATGAGCGGTGAGGTTCTACAGGAACACACAATTTCTTCCAAAGTTACAACCGTTTCTGTTATTCCCCTTCTGACGACTATATAGAGCCAATTTTCATTTCAGGTCTTTTCTTGGATGGTAGTGGCCTTGCTAATCTTTGAATAGTGTCGAAATCACTTTATTGGTGGGAGTTAATCAAAAGAAGTGGTTTTGAGGAATTTTATATAATATTCTAACAGTACAAAATAGGCCTCTGTGTTTTTTTTATAAGGATATACATATACAAACTTTATTACTTTTTATTAACTTTTTTTACTGTTAATATGAGAATCATATGGAGGTGATCCATTAGTTTTAACAAAAAAGCCCTGAGTTTGTCATTTTGGCTGTCGCCATCTTGGAGTTTGTCCGTCACCATCTTGATTTTTTTTGGAACCAGAACTGACACGTGAGGGTGGAGCTAACACTGAATAAGACATTTTTAGGTGACCAAAATCTTACTGTGACTGTGAAAGGGTTAAAGTTCAAAGATGAAAATATGGACAACATCCAGACTGGACAACGCTGTGGCAGCGGCCTGTAAATCACAAGGTAGCCACGCCCTAAAGCATCCCCTACTTTATGGTCTATTTTACACTAAATGGGACCATAATTTACTAAATGAACATCATGCGTTGAAGAAGACTTGAAACTAGCGATTAAGACCATAAACTCATGTTTACAATGTTTACTGAGGTAATAAATCAAGTGAGAAGTAGGGTCATTTTCTCATAGACTTCTATACAATCAGACTTCTTTTTGCAACCAGAGGAGTCGCCCCCTGCTGGCTATTAGAAAGGATACAAGTTTAAGGCACTTCTGCATTGGCTTCACTTTCAGACCCGGAGGAAGCCTACTGATGTACACCATCCTTTAACACAATAACATAATAGCTAAGCAAGGGTAAAAATGTATTATTAGCTAGCTGACTTTGTTATGATAATAACGTTATAGCTAGCTTGCTGTAGCACTAGTTATTTAGCTTGAATACTTCGCTATAAGCATCCCTGGTGATATCTGTTATGTATCATTTATGTTGCAGTTAAAGTAAGAGCAACATCACATTTTGAAAAGAAATTTAATCTTATGCTTAAATATCAAGTTTGTATAGATCAAAATGACTCGAGGCAAGATGCCCCCTGGGTTAAGATGCACCTTTACAAGATTTCTTATAGGCCTATAGTTTTATAATAACAAAGTTGTAGTCTTATGATTTAATTTCCCCGTAAATGTGTTTACTTGGTCATACTTCTTGTGTACATATTATATTGATATTTAAATAATATATATTTTAAAATAAAATAGACATTGTTCTTAAGGGGGGCTTCTCACCCTGGTTTACCCTATATTATTATTGTCTGTGTTCATTGTTTTGAATCAGTTGGAAAAATTACAGTAGGTGGCATGTACATATATGCATCAATTAGGATTCAGCAATAATTTAATCTATATGTGATAATGCCTGAGTAGTGGTGTGTTTATGTTACCTTTACAATCAAATATGATCAAACCACACCCACACAATCCCGATGAAACAATTCGATAGCTAAGTTTTGGGGCTCTTAAAGGACCAGTGTGTAGGATTTCGGGGGATCTATCGGAAGAAATGGAGTAATTTTCCTGACTATGTTTTCATTAGTGTATAATCACCTTAAATAAAACAAGAATCGTTGTGTTTTAATTACCAAAGAATGATCCCTTCATATATACATAGGCCTACATGGGTCCTCTTCACGGAGTACGCCATGTTGCTCCTCCATGTTTCTACAGTAGCCCAGAGTGGACAATTGTTGACGAATTATTGTTTTTACACTTCGGTTTTTGTCTGGATTAAATAAATGAGATAAAAGTGCCGATACAGATTTTGTTACCTTCGTACAGAACTTGGCTAGCTGTTTCCTTCTGTTTCCAGTCTTTGTGGTAAGCTAACCACCTGGTAGCTGTACAGTAGCCCTACATGCATCGGACAGATATGATATTTCTCAGATATGACCTCATCTAACTCTCTGTCAGAAAGTGAATAAGCATATTCCCCAAACTATTGTTTGATAAACAATATCTAGGGTAAAAGAAGGTTGTTTTTTTCTAACTTTATCTTTGATTGTTGCTTATTTAGTCCTAAATATTTAATGTTTTAGAGACATACTTCCGACTTTCAGGGGCTTTAAAAGAGCTGTTCTTGCCTGAATATCCCATTGGCTGCCATTCATGTTTCTTTATCTCCTGACATTCAACATTCAGTCTCATATTTTAACGGTTGACAAATCATCCAGCATACTGGTTCCTGTTGACAGCTTCTTGGTTGAGTCATATCCTATTGGGGGGAAACTTGAATGTGATGGGATGGGCTGGGATGTGGCAATACCAGGCAGGATACTCAGACATGTACATTTTTTTCCTATCTAAAGTTGTCTGTCTACTTTACAAATTCCAAGGTAACACTGACTCTGTTTTGATACAGGATAAGAAGATGTATAGAAACACCCTGAAATAAGGCATTAATATGAGCTTGAAACCACAAAAATGTATGCTTGTATTATCTCAGTTGGTTTGTTCATGCCTCTTGACATCTTGATATATTAAACAGTATTCTTTAGAATTCTAATGATACTTTTTTCAGTGTTATTACGTACAAATGTGTAGCTTAAGCTAAATTATTTTGTTTTGGAAGCACATTTACAGGTTACATGTGTTAAGCGATACTAGATGACACTGTTGTTGGGTTGGGTGCTCTGTATCGTGGCACCAGCAGCCAGTCAGGGAAAAGTAAATACTGATATGATTGTAGAGAACTGAAACCAATTTGCCTGTGGCTGATATGTCGAGGAGAACTTGAGACACCAGGACTGTCTATCGAAACTGGGTTGGGGCCAAAGTAAAACACAGCTGATATTATTAAAGTATTTACGTATATAGTAAACATAAAAAATTTACTTTTGCTTAACTCAAGTCAAAGTCAGGTGTCTCAGGACTTGTATAAAAGTTGTGTTACAGGTTTTAATATTTTTCCCACTTAATTTAAACATCAACAGTATAATTATTTGACAATTCTAATAATAAGAAATGTATTAATTAATTTCATTCAATGTTAAATATGGCAATTATCAAATTATTATTTAGTAATTTGAGAATAATATGACATGGGACATATGTATATACCTAAAAAGTAACCACAGCTAATTTCTATTTATTTCGCTAAATGTTACCAGAATCTCAGCATTTACTCTCAGTCCAAGTACGAAATAAATAATCAATCATGCTGCTATGAGGAAAATCCACATGATCTTAAGACAAGTGGCAAAAAAAAGGTTAAACAAACATGTTTAAACGCAGACTTGACCTCTCAGGTAACTCTTTGCACAGTAAATCACTAATGAAAGGATTGTGAAAGTAGTTCAAATGACCCACCCAGTCTTCATACACTATTCTCTCTCTCTCTCTCTCCCACACAGTCACACAGACGACCTGATTTGATCACTGTCAATAGAAAAAACAGTAGCATGCTGCGCTAATGATTTTCACCGTCTGCTGTGCAAAGCCATTTGTCCCCCAGCAGGCTGGACCTTAAGCAAACAACTTCTCCAGCATCTGTAGGAGCCACTGTTTGCTTATCGTGAGCAGCCCTACAAATATACATTAAAAGAGAAGCTACTTCACACACATTTATTTGCAAAGTAGCTACGATCATAAAATGTGTTCATTGTGAAGATGGTGGTTTTGCCGTGAATAAAAATGTTTACTGTAAGAAGCAGTATATCAATGCTGAGTGTTGTTGTACTCCTTAACAAGCAGCAGACTGCCAGTGGGAATACAAATGCATGCTCGTCACCCAACTTTTGGTTAAACCCACAGAATTTCATATTATTAATGAAAATGTTAGGCTGAACAAGTATCAAAATGTATAAAATGATGCGCAAGGCATCTGGAATATTACCTATGGAATGATTCAGCCATAAAAAAAACATGGAGTCTTAGATTTGAATATTTCACTCACTTTACTCACTCACTGTGTAAACATCATACAGTGTAGCTCCAATGAAGAGTTGGAACAAGCTGACACACGGAATACACGGATGATACAGTCAGACAATATGGAATAAGATCATTTTGACAATCTTAACCCTATACTTGCTTTTTTGTGTTCACTTGGGGACAGCGCAACAAACTGTCAACCACAGATTGTACATTAGAAGTGGACGTAGTCACCGTGACGTCACCCATCGGTTTGTTGACTGCCGTTTTGGAGCCTCGAGTTAGGCATTTTGGCTAACGCCATCTTGGTTTTTGGCCGTTGCCATCTTGATTTTTTGACCGTCACCATCTTGGTGTTTTGCAACCAGAAGTGACACAAGAGGGTGGAGCTAAGTACAACCGAATGCTGAATAAGACATTTTTAGGCGACCAAAATGTTACAACTTACTTTAATGTACTGAAAACACACTGTGAGAGGGTTAAAGGTCTAACACGAAAACACGGACAACTCCCAGACCGGACAACGCCGTGGTAGCGACCTGTCAATCACAAGGTAGCCACGCCCTAAATCATACCCTGCTTTATGATCTATTTTACTCTAAATGGGACCATAATTTACTAAATGAACATCCTGCTGTATTGAAGAAGAATCGGAACTAGCAATTGAGACCATAAACTCATGTTTACAATGTTTACTGAGGTAATAAATCAAGTGAGAAGTAGGCTCATTTTCTCATAAAGTTCTATACAATCAGACTTCTTTTTGCAACCAGAGGTCGCCCCCTGCTGGCTATTAGAAAGAATGCAAGTTAAGGCTTAAACCATAGGTTGCCTACTGCTGTTAACACAACATTGACATATTATGATCTTATAAAATGATATGGCAAATGTGTTAGCAAACAGTTGCCTATTTAAATGTCAAGCATTTGAAGTTGTGTTTGTGACCACCTGACAAATGTCCAATATTCACTCTCCCTTTAACTCTGTTTTGGTCTCCACCAACTCCTGAGGGAAATATATGTGACACTTTGACAGACTGGTGTGACCTGCAAGGTGAGGGTCACGTAACCGACCGGGGTAATCTGGGCTAGCATGACTGCTAGTGAGCTAAGCTGCTAGCATGTTTACTGCCTGTTGTCAAAGAAGCACCAGAGTTTCGTCTCTTTGCTTCTATACTCTTTGGTGGCTAAAAATATTAGAGCAGCTTTAAAGCTGATTCAGTGGAAACAGTATATCAAGGGGTTAAAACTTGATAGTTAGTCCTCCCTGATGCAGTCCCACAAACAGGATGTCATATTGCAGGGTGTGTGTAGCATAATCTGCTGTCATTTTCTCTGAGTTTGTTAAAAGAAAGTTAGGGTGACAGACCTTGAAAGAAGATTTCCACACCAACTTCTATTTTGAACTCCAGTCAAGAGCTCCATTACCACTCAGGCTACAATAAGAAAACACTAGAAAGAGATGTGCTGAAATGATGAAAGGCTGTCTCGGAAAATGGTAGAAAAATGGCCCATTTACTTTCTTCCACCTTTTGGGTGTCTAAATGGATTTTTATTCAGTAATCAGTGCACTACTGCCTGGCAGACACTAGAGGGCAGAGTGGGCGCAGAGAACACAGGCGGCCGTCGCAGCAGGGAGCAAACTTGCTGGGAGTGTGATAAGAAGTCCTTTCACGTAACATGGCCCGGAGTGAATGTGCTATTTCTCTGAGGGCATCAGGAACTTCTACAAAATATGAGCAGGTCAGGAGGAGGACAATCAGGATTTCAGTGCTTATTTCTTTCTGTGCATGAGGCAGCATATGATAGAAATCAGTAGGAATCAACACTGTTATAGAATTTGGTTAAAAAAAACAGGTTTAATGTGAGCCAGAAGGCAGTCCAAGTGATCTAGTTGTGCTAAATGAGTCACACGAGTTCCAGCTCTCACCCACTTCAAACAATGAATGCTACCTGGGCAGCCAGGGAGACGGACGCACCCCCCCACAAATCTGTTACATTTGAAGAATGAGAGAAAACTTCAAAAATCCCTGAGCAATTAACCAATCACAGTCCAGCAGGACAGTGTGACAGAGTGCACACATCATTGGTCGACAGGCTCGCATCCGTTATGCTTTCAGTGGGGCGAGATCTAAATTAGAGAGCCAATTAACTCTGCTAATAGCCCTCTCCTATTTAATCTGGAAGACAATGGGGATTGAAGAAGAAGCTTTTACAATATCCTCTTTCTGCCACGATTCCGAGGGTCTGCGTTTGCCTCCTTGTTTTCACTTCAATTAGCCCAGTGCTTTCTATGATTAAGTACCTATAATTATTTTTCAATTAAGGCTTTGATCTGGTGTGTACTGTATACAGCTCCTCGGCGTGCCTGGAAGAATGAGGATGAAACAGTAAATTTGTTCCCTTCTGTGTTGTGTTGATGAGGGTGCAAGTGAGATTAAGCTCGCCGAGCTGCTGGGAGAGCTGCTGCAGCCACAGAACTTGATCAAACATCCATGAGATTTTTTGCTCTTTCCAGCACTAAACTTTTTTTGTTTTCTTAGGTTGGTCCGCATTTAACAGAGCTACTCGTGTTCAGTGCATCAGTGATGTTGATGAGAGAAACTCTTGTGACCTGACCAGTATGATAGCATTTTCATTATTTCCATAACTGTCCTTTTTTTTATGCATTTCTAAGATGATCAACCATCATAATATGCCACAATTTGCTGGCCTGGAATACATTTAATAATCAATATGAAAGGACCAAAGTTTCATTGACTTGAAGTTTGATTCACTACTTTTTTTAAGATCCCTTTTTTATCATTTGCAATTTAAAAAAAAATATTTATGTTATTTATAAGTAGGGATGCACCGATACCGGATTGGATACAATGGGGCCAATCTATTAAATTCAATTCTATGTTTATATACTATGTACATTATAGACCGTAATTTTAATTCCTGTTTAAGTTTTGACAAATTTGTGGCTGCATTACAAAGGATTACACCTGAATTCTAACTCCTGTTGATTTTGAAGATTTTTTACTAAGTTGTTGGTGCAATTTATTATAATAATAATAAATAACAATTCAGTAAATGTATATCCATGTATTTATTAGTTTCATTTTGTTTTACAAAGTTAGGAAAGCAAAGTTTAAGTCCAGCCTGAAGTTTCCTTACACATAACAGAATGATCCCAGTCACTTCCACACAGTGAGGCATACAGCTTATTAATTAAACACTGGTATCAGATCGGTACTCGGTATCGGCTGATACCCAAAGCCCAGGTATCGGTATCACTATCCGGACTGAAAAAGTTGGATCGGTGCATCTGTATTTATAAGTGTATGTATTGCGTGTTTGTAAGTGTGTGTGTGTGTGTGTGTGTGTGTGTGTGTGTGTGTGTGTGTGTTTGTGTGTGTTTTGACCTGGGTGGCAAGCTGCTGCATAAAATTGCCCTTGCACAGATAAATGTTGTATTGAATCAAATTGAAATGAGTTGAATTGACATTTATCGGTGTGCGTATTCCATCATCTTGTGTTAGTAGATTTTTTTTTTTATATACAATATTTTTTAAAGATACAGAATTTATCTCTCAAATGTAGTGGAGTAGCAGTATAAAAAAGCAACATAAAAAAGAACTGTACTTCAGTACCATATTTGAGTGAAAGCAGCAGGCAATTTGTTAATTTTTAAGA
Source organism: Sebastolobus alascanus (assembly GCA_916701645.2). Taxonomy (NCBI): domain Eukaryota; kingdom Metazoa; phylum Chordata; class Actinopteri; order Perciformes; family Sebastidae; genus Sebastolobus; species Sebastolobus alascanus. The sequence goes on along the minus strand of CAKAOJ020000024.1, from coordinate 1,458,315 downwards.
GGGGGGCGGACCCGATTTGTTTCATTCAACCGCAACTATCGAACTGCACCATGAACAACTATTTTTAATGCTCCTCGAGCCATATAGTATAGAAAATATTATAGATTTATAGATTCTCTGGGACTCAGAGAAGAAGTCGCAATTACAAATCCGTCTCATCACACATCACATCACTTGTCACGTTACCATTGTCACTTTACATATACTTTATATACTGTTTTACCAACTGTTACACCTCTGTATATATATATACTACTTCTCTATACATACTACAGTCCTGTCTTCACCTCTGTATATGTATTTTTAGTACTTCTCATTATTACATACTGTTTACACCTCTGTGTACATATATTACTTCTCATCATGCATATACATACTACATCCTGTATATATTCAGTTTTCCAATCTGAAATAGTGTCATCAACTAAATTACAAATTTACTTTTACATTACTATTTATAATTTTCTATATTTACTCATGTTTATATTTATTTTAACTGCCCTATTTAGATTATCATTTTGCTTTTACATTTACTTGTGTGTTTTCCCTCTTTTATATGTATATATTTTATGAGCATTGGTGAAGGATCCTGAGACCAAAGATTTTCATTGCCAATGACTGCTTTGATGGAATTGACATTAGACAAATAAAGAACCTTGAAGCTTGAACTTTGAACCTTGAACTGTCTGTTACTTTAGCAGAACAGACAGCGCCATGGAATTATCAATACACAATTATCAATTATCATTGTTGGGATGATAGATTCTAACTTACTGATGTTTCGGAGCCAAGGTCGGGGCCATAGATTCTAACTTACTGATATTTCAGAGCCATGGTCGGGGCCATAGATTCTAACTTACTGATATTTCAGAGCCATGGTCGGGGCCCTAGATTCTAACTTACTGATATTTCAGAGCCATGGTCGGGGCCATAGATTCTAACTTAATGATATTTCAGAGCCATTGTCAGGGCCATAGATTCTAACTTACTGATATTTCAGAGCCATGGTCGGGGCCATAGATTCTAACTTACTGATGTTTTGGAGCCATGGTCGGGGACATAGATTCTAACTTACTGATATTTCAGAGCCATGGTCTGGGCCATGGTTTCTAACTTACTGATATTTCAGAGCCATGGTCTGGGCCATAGTTTCTAACTTACTGATATTTCATAGCCATGGTCAGGGCCATAGATTCTAGATTACTGATGTTTCAGAGCCATGGTCGGGGCCATAGATTCTAACTTACTGATGTGTCGGAGCCATTGTTGGGGACATACAGTAATCAAATCAAATCTAACTTACTGCCATAGATTCTAACTTACTGATATTTCAGAGCCATGGTCGGGGCCATAGATTCTAACTTACTGATATTTCAGAGCCATGGTCGGGGCCATAGATTCTAACTTACTGATATTTCAGAGCCATGGTCGGGGCCCTAGATTCTAACTTACTGATGTTTTGGAGCTATGGTCGGGGACATAGATTCTAACTTACTGATATTTCATAGCCATGGTCAGGGCCATAGATTCTAGCTTACTGATATTTCATAGCCATGGTCAGGGCCATAGATTCTAACTTACTGATATTTCAGAGCCATGGTCTGGGCCATAGATTCTAACTTACTGATATTTCAGAGCCATGGTTGGGGCCATAGATTCTAACTTGCTGATATTTCAGAGCCATGGACTGGGCCATAGATTCTAACTTACTGATATTTCATAGCCATGGTCAGGGCCATAGATTCTAACTTACTGATATTTCATAGCCATGGTCAGGGCCATAGATTCTAACTTACTGATATTTCAGAGCCATGGTCTGGGCCATAGATTCTAACTTACTGATATTTCAGAGCCCTGGTTGGGGCCATAGATTCTAACTTGCACAAACCTCAGTCAGGTAAAGGATCAATGAGTCAGGCAGACTAGACTAACATATTCAACTCGACAACCCCTCTGTCCCTGCACTCTCTCTGCTACTAGGAAATGGAGAGGGGTGATGGCAGGTTAACACGGGGGATGCATTTTGGTCATTTTGCTATTAAGGGGGATGGCATCCCCCCTCAAATCGTCTATTGAGTAAAACTATTTATTTACTTTCCACCACTGATTATCAAGCTCAATCTTATGTTGCATGACATGCATTGAGACTTCCATATACATTATATTACTTTATTGTGCAGCTTGCACTGTGTTACCACACCTCTAGTTTGTTCATATTTGTACTCTCACTTTGACTTAATACTTTCCTAAAACACCACAGTGCACTCTTGGGTGATGCACCGAGGCAGAAGTAAAGATCAATCAGCAAAACAAAGCAAAATGCGCCAGTAAAACAAACAAAACAAGCAAAAGTGCCTGATCCTCTCATGCACAACGAGGTACTTAATAACACTTACAGGCTATTATAATTCCTCTGTTTACCCAGCTACCTGACCTGGAAGGTAGATCAAAAGCGCGGTGATGTGCAGGGTAAAATGACAGTCTGGGTTAATTATCTGTAAAGCTGCAAGGATTAGAGGAATTCAGAATAAAATGCAACTCAGAGGGTGGTGGAGAGGTAAAACATGCTTTCAAAAAGGGGAAAGCCATGTGATCGAATACTAACAGAAAAACGAACTATTTTAAAAGTCAACCTGAAATCTGAATCAATGTTTTTATCTACAAATAAGAGATCATATTTAGTTTCCTGTGATTTTACAGGTAAAACAGTTATCTAAGTATCCATTATGGATAATAGGGCTGTGTATTGGCAAGTATCTGGCCATACAATACATCATGATAGAGGGGTTACGATTCAATTAGGGCTTTCAATTGATTAAAATATGTAATCGTGATTAATTCGCATGTATGTATGTATATATTTATTATTGGAAATCAATTAACAACACAAAACAATGACAAATATTGTCCATAAACCCTCACAGGTACTGCATTTAGCATAAAAAATATGCTCAAATCATAATATGGCAAACTGCAGCCCAACAGGCAACAACAGCTGTCAGTGTGTCAGTGTGCTGACTTGACTATGACTTGCCCCAAACTGCATGTGATTATCATAAAGTGGGCATGTCTGTAAAGGGGAGACTCGTGGGTACCCATAGAACCCATTTTCATTCACATTATCTTGAGGTCAGAGGTCAAGTGACCCCTTTGAAAATGTCCATGACAGTTTATCCTCGCTAAAATTTGACGTAACTTTTGAGCGTTATTTAACCTCTTTCCCGACAAGCTAGTATGACATGGTTGGTACCAATGGATTCCTTAGGTTTTCTAGTTTCATATGATACCAGTATCTTTGCTTCACTAGTACTTTAGCTTTAAAACTGAGCCCGCTACAACTTCCAAAAGATCAATTGCATTAATGCGTTAAAGAAATTAGTGGAGTTAAAGGAATTTGCGTTAACATATTATTATCACGTTAACTTTGAAAGCCTGAGATAATATATTGCGATATATTGTGATGCTGTAAGTAAGGCAATATATTGTGATTTTCTAAAACCTAATTTTCGGAAAACTATTATAGTATAAAGAACACACCACCATATGCATAAAATCTGAGTAAAAATTATAATAATAATTGTATGCAATCAGAACAGTGGGATCTGCATTCGTCACAGTCCCTGTAACATCCAACATCATAGCACTACATTAAGAGTGACCATACACTGAGAGGAAGCATATCTTTGCAAATGAAATAAAGAATTGACTGAGTTAATCTAAACTATTAATTAAACATCGATACAGTGTTTGTGAGAATCAATACAGAATCACAAAACATAATATAACGATATTCAATTTTTTCGAATTTTTTCTTACACCCCTAATAACTAATACATGCCCTCTGATGATAAATGGTTTCCAGTGCAGTAAAGTTTACTTAAAAATGGTATAAGAATAAGAATCAAGTAAAAGCAATATAGATTCACACCCATCCCACCTACAAATCCAATTAAAAGTTTTAAAAAAAAAAGTACAATCCCGTACATTGTGTGCGAGCATGTCAGCATCTTTTTTTCCATTATATTTAGGCTTACTTCCTGTATTTGAAACTCAGAATCTATAGCTAGCAGAGGGTGAGAAACAGAAATCCATTGAGAGGCCAGTAATTAACTCCTTTACTGTAATTAAAACACTAGAGTCTCTTAAGGGTGTCAGGCTCCTAATGAGTTGTGACATTTTAGAGGCTCCGTGTACCCAAAACTGTACTGTCACTGTGCGCTACCTACTCGCAGACAGTCCTGCACTGCAGCGCAAAGGAAGTGTTCACAGCTGGGCGAGGAAGAAAGAAAAAAAATAAAAGGAGAGTGGAAGAAAGAAGAAGATGGGACGCTTTCATTGCCCCAGAAGGGTAGAGAGAGGAGGAAATAATGAAATATCAGGGCTTTGTGAAAAATAGAAAAATAAAAATGGGGGGTGCAGGTAGGGGTGCGGTTGGGAGGAGGATGAGGGTGGGGGTGGGGGGGTTAGGAATTGTGTCTGAAACATTTTGTATGACCTCCTCCCTCGCCCATCCATCAGGCAGGCTGGCTCATTATTCTAACTAGCCAGTTCTTTTCTTCTGTTGCGGGACGCCATCAGCTGCAATCTGCATGCCAATTATCGGCCAGACCCCCTGATACCCCTGCATGGAAAATGATCTGTCAAGGAAAAAAAAAAAAAGAAAACGAAAAAGCGAGAAGGCTTGTGCACTGTAGCCCCAATCTCTCCAACCCCCCCATCTCCCCCCCTTTTACACTCTATTCCTCTCTCTCCGCTTTCCTGTACAGCAGTGACAGGGCTTCCTAGAAAATTAATCTATGGAAAGAGAAGAAAAAAATTATAAATGTAGCTATTCTCCCACTCCGGCCGCTCAGTTCTCTGGGCTCCGGAGGGCAGGGGAAGTGGAGTTTGTGATAATTGCCAGGGAGAGGGGGGCGATAACAAAGGGATACTCTTCCCCTGAATGTTACACTGAGGGCAAGAGGAGCGGTCATGAAGCAACCATCATGCTTCTTTACGCTCCCAGGTATGCTCCCTTTTTTCCTTTCATTCCCATCTATTTTATCATCAAATTACAGATGAGATGAGCTGCAATTTCTGATCACACTCTTGATCTCTTAACTGTGCCGGATAGATGGGCAGGAATAAAGAAATATAATGTCAGCGGGCCATCTAGTAATCGCCACATGAACATGTGCCCGGTGATCATAAACAAAGCCTGAATACATTAAAAAGTCACAATTGACCATTCGCTAAGTCTCGCCTCTCCTTGGTTACGGTTGCTAAGCCTGTCAAGCTTTCTGGTCTTGCATGGCATATATGCAGTTTGCAGTGATTATGGTATACCACTCAAAAAGTCATAGTCTTTTTTTGAAACAGTGGGTCCTTGATTTCAGATAGAGATAGGTAAAAGCAGGCTTCTCATTTCTAGCCATTTTTATCAGCTATAACTAGCTTAATTAAGCTAGCTCCAGGAGTTGGTTGAAAACGCAGTCTTTGACTGACTTTTAAATGTTCCCAGCTGACTCACTTTAAAACAAGTAATCTGCAACAGGGGTCTTAACAATGCACTTGATGGCTACAGACATTATATCATGCCAAAAGTTTGAGGCTATAGCTGCATGTCTCAAGCAAAAACTTAGCATCCTTACCAAATGATGATTCATGTAGAAGACATGGAAATAAACAGCATTGTTCTCGAATTGCAGTGTAGAGCTACTGTATGTAAGTTAGTCCTATAAGGAAGAATGCAGTATTACCCCTATAATTTAACCTTTTCACATGTCATTTTTCACGCCACGCAACAAAACTATGGTAACGTCCACAGTTAGGTTGATGCGACAAAACCATGTAGTTAGGTTTAGGAAAAACGTCATGGTTGGACGTTAGAGCAGACAAACAGTGTTTAATTCATCCCTTAAATTTTTGCTTTTGTTTTTTTTTTTTTTTTTGGAAAGGTTAAAATAAAAGACACTACCCTTCGAACTCTTGCTGAGGCTAACACTCTTACTTCAGCCCCATGCAGGCTGCTACAACAAAAAGAATCCTAAGCTTGATAGGCCTAAAGCGCCGAGATACGATTGCTAAGATATGACAGGACAATCACTGTTCAGAGAGGTTTAGCTAATAGCCAATTCAGTTTTAATTACGACTGTATTTCCTTTTCATTCCAGCTACATTTTGGGACATGATGATTAAGTGGAATAGCTGGCTGGCAAATTACAACTTCCGAGTGGATCAAGCAACACATTCTCACTCCAAACTCGTCAAATACCGCCGCTTAGTCAGCGCCCCTCGGCATCGGAGACCGACGCACGGGGTACCCCTCTTGTGTTACTTTTGGATGGATCAGGGACAGCGTGTCGATATACACTTGTTACATGCATAGTGTCTTTTCAAAATAAACTCCCGTTTTCACAGGAAGTAAGGTTTAGGCAACACAACCACTTAGTTAGGGTTAGGAAACGGTCGTGGTTGACGTTAACTTCCTTGACTAGCGACTCACGTGACTCACGGGACTGATGATACTAAACGACTCACGTGACTAAAGACTGACGTGACAAAATAAGTCAACTTTACTTTTAGTCTTACACGGAACACGAACACCGGTCTGCTGAACGGACTGTAACGCTATTGATACTAGGTCACTTGCTCCGACCGTCTAATAGCACCGCGGGTGGATTTACATTGCAGTTGGTTGAAAGCCCGGTTTCTAAAGGGTGCCTTCGTGCGTTGGTTTCCGATGCCGAGGGGCACTGACCAAACGGCGGTATTTGACGAGTTGGGAGTGAGAACGGGTTGGATCAATCAATCTAACAATGGGATATAATCATGACAACACATATACAAAGTTACACTTTGCAGCCTGGTCTTAAAGCCAAATCCCCGTTGTCCCTTCCTTAAGAGATGAGGCAATGAATCTATGTGTGAATGACAGCTGAGAAAGAAACCCCACAAAGCCAACCTGATCCTGATTTCCAGCACAGAGAGGAGAAGCACTGAAGCCAGGAGAGGAACAGTCACTCGGCAGAAGCAGCGGAGAATTGGGTTTGCTCTGTCTGCCTTTGTGGTGCATGTGTGTGAGCTTTGATTAAAGACAGAAGATTCTTTAAGCACATTAGGGCCATTTTGTCCAATTGTTTCACGCCCTCTTCCATATCCACCCGCACAAAAGATACAGACTGCAGCACAAAGCGATGCTCACCCTCTTTACTCTGCTCTATCACACTGAGCAGGCCCAGTGCAGGCACAAACAGGCAAGGACCAGAGGAATTATGCTCTTGTGTAGTACTAGTAGCAGCAGAAGCGTCAGTGTAATGTCTTATCACTGGAAGGGCAGATGAAGAATTGACACACAAAGGCAAAGGAGACAAAAGGCACCATGTAGTCTCATGTTTGGAGCCTAAAAAATATATATTTTTAAGAAAAGTCAGGAATCAAACATGTATATCAGATGAAAAATTCTCACAAAGGACAACTGTAATATCTTGTTAATACACTGGGTTGTAGCAGCACTGATAGGGTCCGTAATTCATACGGTTGTAGTGCCAGAGACCCACTTCTGTAGCCTGCAGTGCACTTGTGTAAAATCTGTGCAGCATTAAACTAACAGCACATGCATATCATTTGCAATCATCCCCTAAATTCAAAGTCTCGGGGTCTGACGCGGAAATGCAGCGAACGAAACTGCATTTCGATATTCACAGAGAAGAAGGAAATGACTCTGTTAGCATACTCAGTAAGAGAGCTGAACCCAGGCCAGCCAGCCACCATACCCTAGAGTAATAATTAAGAATCCTGTCGCTGAGTTGTCAGTAGTCAATTACACCTCCTGTTCACTCGGGCGCACGATCTGACTGCAAGCAATGCGAAGACACTGGAACTGTCATCAGAGATGGAAAAAGAAGGAAAATGACTGAAATGAAGATTACTGTGGAGTGGGGATTTTGAGCAGGGTTTAACAGTCTCTGTCAGGAGGTGAGTGCTGAATGCGAGTGACCAAACGCCCTCCCAAACATGAAACCATTATTGCCGATTACACAGAACGGGGACTTTGGTGGTGCATTAATTGAAGCTTTGGCTTGCATCAGTTTCCAATTACTTTTATGCTAGCCTACGGTTAATGCGGTGACAATGGATGGTAGGAACGCGCTCCGCAGACGGAGGACTGGGTATGAAGTGAGGGAGGTTCTTGTTGTCATTGAGCGTGGATATAGTCAGATCTGGGAGGCAGAAAAGGCTGCAGAGCTGTTCCTCTGAGCACGACTGTGGAAATATTCAACAAACAGAACTGGTTTAGGCCAGACACCAGCAGCTAAATACATAGAGTTGACGATGGTCCAACATCCTACGGGACATATTCAGTTAAAAATAATGGCTGTGGCCACTGAGCACCTCAAGCCAGTTGCACCAGCTGGTTTTAAATTTAGCCTAGTTATTAGGGATGGGCAGATCGATACTGTGGTATCGATAATTTGATACTCACAAGCTACTCATTTGGTATTAATTCCTTTAAGAAATTTGATATTAAAATTATATTAATACAAACATTGGTGGCTGCATCACTTCCAAATGTTTTCACTATTTTTATATAATTTTTGTGCCAAAACAGCCTGACATATTTAGTTGACTCGTGATCAGAACCTAGCGCACAGCGGCAGCACACTTCCACATCAAACATGACACATGCTTATTATTTAATCATAGTATTTCTGTAAAATACTGGGCTATATTTTTTTACACTTATTGGCACAAACATTTTAATTTAACTATACTCATATTTGCTTTTGTAATAAATTTGTTATTAATGGCCGTTATGTGTCATGTGATTTCATACCCATTTAAGAAATGTATCAGTATCAATATCAGTATCGGTATCAGTAAAATTGTAACAAAAAGTATCGGTATTGTATCGAATTAAAAAAGTTTGTTATCGCCCTTCCCTAGTAGATATAGCATAAATGTTTAAGTGGAAATATACATACTACTAAATTAAAATGGGTTGCACAACGCTAACTAGTTCTTATATAGAGATTAGTTATTACTGAATAATTACACCCAGTAACTATCAGGTGTAGCTGTTGCTAACTGAGCTTACTGTTAAAAGTATTAAACATTAGCTTGCTAATATATGGCCCATTGAGATTAAAGAGTAAGTACTATGAAAAGTGGCCGACATATCTGACACTTCATAAAATGCTGTAATGATGTAAACGTTTTTCATTTATATTTCACAAAAATAACACACCTCAAATGATAAAACATTATGGCAATAACATTAGCCTAAATGACCAAACAGTGTTGAGTTAGCATAATCTGATGTTTTCCACTCATTCTAAACCATGAATATTGCTAATTCAGAAACTATATACTATTTCTCCATGTCTCCATGAATAAAACCAATTAATGCTTATATTTGAAAAAGATATGCAGTTATGTTACAACTGATGATGCTCGGTTGCACTAAATGGCGTATGAATGACACAGTAATTCGCAGGTCATTTAGCGTGCAATAAGAACGCTGTTCTTGCTTTGGGCATATCATTTGTATGCCATGTAGTCTGTATTGACTGCAATGTAAACACATCCACGTAAATATGTTACGCTCAGAGCTAGTGACGTAGTATAAAAAGTGATAAAGACTGCTTATGGTTGGCGGGGAGGTGGACGGGTCCAACAAACACAGGACTTTCAACCAGGATACCAGTGTTTGAGACCGATGCTATATGTCCCAAAGTGCTGTTGGGTTAATTTGAAGTTACGTTAGTGACGTTAGTGACGTTAGTGACCATATGTATTTTACTAATTTTTCGTACTTATTTTAAGCCCCAACCATGATTATTTCGATGATTCTTAATGTTTTTTAATAAACCTAACAAAGTGGTTTTGTTGCCTAAACCTAACTGGGGACGTTACCGTAATTTTGTTTTGCGTGGCGTAAAAATTACACACGAAAAGGCTAATGTCGGAATGTCCTTGTAATGTTGTGCTATATACCCCTTCCCATGAGTTTGGGTTGATGCTACAGTGTTGTAGCTCTTTTTATAGTTGGTTGCTTAAATTACTTAAGTCTTTACTAGCTAAGACATTTCTTATTTTTTTGATGGTGCCACCTGATTTAGCATTACTAGTTTGAAACTAATAACTATTAGAGTAAAAATGTCAAACTTTGGTGCAGCCCAATCCTGATCAGGTTAATATGACCAGTCACTTCATTGGGTCATTTGGTATAAAGAGACCAAAAATCCAATTAAGCAGCAAGCAAAGTTTTTCCAGTGAACTCAGTCACAAATTGTTTTTCTGATTTTTAATTTCTTGCTTTCGTACTTTCTTTTGTGTCTACTTTCCTTTCTTCCTGTAATGTATCTGTCTATAAACAAGTCATTTTCTTACATTTCATTTGAGCCTCAGCTTTAAAAGCTAACGTGGACGAGAAGTCCTTCCTAGTACTCAGAAAAAAAAACTAATCTAAATTTAAATTCCATGACAGCTGTACAAAATTTTACCTGCTGATGAAGATCATGTTATAAGATCAAAAGCTCCAGGTCAGCTACTAAGTGAACCTTGTGGTGAAACTGTTTTGTCAAAATCATTTTCCATTTTCTACTTAGAAATCTATTTGAATTTCCTACCAGTCTCATACATGAATTACTTCATAATTCTAAAAATGGAAAAACCACTTTAGAAGATATACTGTATATGATAAACATAAATATACATAGGCTACTATATGTGTACATACTGTAACTAGTCATGTGCTGACAGGTAAAATGAAATACCATATAATGACTGGAGGCTACTGCATAAGGCTAGAATATTTCTATTTACTGTAGTGCAAAGGGACTTTTTGAAGGTTATGTGCCTTGCTTAAGGGTATATTTACGTTGATAGAGTTGTAAGCAGTTCTAATTTACTTTCCTCTGCCAGCAAAATTCCACCAAACACCAGAGAGGCCACGACCTGAAAGAGAAGTTGTGTTTTAGCAGAGTTTTCACACTGACCTAGTTTTGTTCATTCTTTTTCCTTTCATTGAAAACTGAAGCTACTGTAATTATTACCTCTATAGTGAGCCACGTTTAATACCCTAATGTATTATTAGCTGGATTTGCTACAAACAGATTAAACAGGAGCAAGAAAGGCTTAGGTAATTTGATAATTGCTTTCGGCACCTGCGTTTTGTGCTCCTCTCCCTGTAGCCGAGCAGAAAGAATCCCTGAGCAGAGTTTTTTAGCTTTATAGTGAAGGCAGAGAGGGCTGAGGAGCAGCTCAGCACCCCGCTGTGTGACGCTCTGAAAAGGCTACGCTCTCACGTCTGCTCCACATTGCCCCTGCTCAGCATGTCTTAGATTCAACCACATCCAGATTTTTATCACAACATGAATTAAACCTTGATTTTCTGTCCACTCAGCAAGAGAGCTCCGCCAGTGATGCTGGGGATACATCATTTCACACTGTGGACAGGCAATTCGCAAAGGTATGCAAAGGAACATAAACTGACTTTTTTTTTTTGGTGATGGCCTCAAAATTGCAATAAAGGTTCTTGACACTGATTTGTATTTATTTATTTCATTTTTCGCCTATCCTCGTATTCAAACCCTTTCTGTTTCGACCCGGTCTCTGAGGATTCCTGCTTGCAGGAGGAAAAAAAAAAAGAAAATTAAAATCCATCAGCTAATGTGTCGCCTGGTAATGAAATAAGAATCTGACACTCTCTCGCATTGAAATGCAAAAGAGGTGTCCTGGCGTTACCCTGGCAATTTATCATAAAAGCCAGTGAATTTCTACTTAATATACATGAGGTACAGTGAATTATTACAGGGCTTGCCATTATAACAAACTTCTCAAAGTGCACAGACAAAAGGGTCAAGTATATTATTTTCCCTTACGTCACTCGGATGGATGATCTAAATGGCTTTCTGAAGTTGGGGAATTTCATACTTTCTTTGAATATGTTTTATACTTTGTCCAATTTTGCACAATGCAATCCTTTTTACCCTCTGTTCCCTTTTTTCGCTGGAGAGAAAATGGAAGAGAGAGGGAACAGAGAGGCAGGGCGAAAAATGTCACCTGCTAGTATCAGAGTGCTTTTCCACAGCTCTAATTCATCTCTGCCAGCAGCATGTCTCTACTTTCCCTTTCTTCCCGACCGCACTAAAATGAGGCCCATAAGTCCACTGATTCATCCAGTCATCAGCCTCTTGGCTTAAAGGTAACATTAACCACAACAAGGAAAAATCAGCATCGGACCGGTGAAACAACAACTAGAAAAACTCATGATTAATCATTCCTTCTTAATCTTGTGATTCCGCCTGGTTAAAATAATCAATAGTTAACAATGCATGTGATTGATATATGAGCCTACGATGTCCAAAAAGTGGACTCACTGAGGGACAATGGTGAATAATGCCCAATAATATCAAGTGTGCTGCACTGTATCATTTGATTGATGAGTTTTGTCAAGCGACAGCCTAAAACAGTTTATGCATCTGTCAAATGAATGATTAATGTAAAGGAAGCTAATATCACCTCAAACAGGATCATGTTTATGTTACCAACAACCTCCAAAACTTAATGCATCGTTGTTGTCAATATGTCCGCCACATAAGAGTAAAATTCTGATTGTGTATCACTTGGAACGCAAGAGAAATCCTGTACACTGCTTGATAAAATCCAACTATGTCAATGACGTTCTTGAAGTGTATTATTTCATGTCTTTAGCATTGTTATTGTCTACGCAGAGTTCTATACATTCTTCAATGAATAAATATGAACTGTATGTATGATTTATAATCAAAGACCACACGTGCTAGGTGACCTAACTGGAGCCTGGGGATCGTGAAAATGCATTATAAGCGACACATCCAAGTGTTTTGCCGTAGAATGAGGACTGTCATATCAACATATGATGCATGTAGTCACTGATAATGTATAATTTATATGACACATTTTCACTGAGGCGGGCATAATGCCATTATCATATTGGAGAATGTTTTTAGTTCTCCCAGGGGACATCCCAACAAATCACCATGTCTCAAGCAAACCAGGGCCAAAGATTAATGATAAACATGACAAGGACAAATTAGAATATGTAGAAGTTAGCATGTGCGGGCCACACCAAATATCCCGGAGCTAAATAAATAGACATGAATTCTGATCTGTTCCCCGTTGTCCAATTTTATAAATAGTCCTGTCGGCCTGTTTATGAACTTCTAGAATATGTGTTTTTATATGGACAAAGGCTTCAGCTGTCATGTTTAATAATACTGCACACATGGAGTGAATGATTAACATTACACATCCAGCCGTCAGCACCACTAAACTGAGCTAGGAACAGTGGTGGAAGAAGATACTATACTTGAGTAAAAGTAGTAGGCGAGACAGTTTAAGTTCTGCTTTCGTGGGGCTTATGTTCCTAATTTTTGGCTGGGTGCAATGACTTCCTGGATTCTTGTAAGTCTGAGGTGAAAACATCGTTTTGACACCTTTTGTATGGATTAAACAAATAAGATGTAACATTTCAATTGGTGAGCTTTAGAGGTACTGGTAAGTGGATTTTTTTTGTTTTGTTTACTTTTGGACAGAGCTAGGCTAGCTGTTAGCAGTTAAGCTTAGCTAACAGCCTCCAGGCTGTAGCTTCATATTTTGCGTACAGACATCTCTCAGTGGTATCAGTCTTCTCATCTTACTCTAAAGCAAATAGCCTAAGTGTATGCCCCAAAAATGTCAAACTGTTACTTTAAGTAAAAATACAAAAGTGGTATCAAAATATCAAAAGTAGAAGTTCTTTATCATGCAGCAAAATGGCCCCTTTAAGAATTATATTATATACCAGTATATAGAGTGGTGCAGGAATGAGTCCTAAAACCCGGAAATGAGTTAGCATTTTAGCACTTCTGGTTCCCTCGTCTAGAAGTCAATCGGTTTTTTGAATGGGTTTTGTAGTTAGTTGAAATAAGGTCTGTGGTTAATACGAGCTGAAGAGATTTTAACATTTTGTTCTACAATATAAAATACGTTAGTTAATATCCCACTGGTGAATTTTGAAGCTTTTACGTGTCTTAAAAAAGGGGGTTGCTAACAAGATACTAAATGAGACTACTAAACGTCATCATGTCGACTCGCTTTACAGCTTCGTTGTGTACTCCGGGCCATGGTGTAGTTCGTTTATAGCCCAATGTTAGCTTTTTCACTTCTGGCTGGTGGTGGTGTTCATTTGTGGAGATTATTTTACGTAACAAACCGGTAAGTATCATAAACATTTGTTTGCCACAGAGTTTATTTTCTGCAATAATCCGAAACCCAATGGAAAAATCCCATTGGCTTTTTGTTGAGGGAACCAGAGCGATGCTAACTTCCTGGTTGGCCTACAAAAATATATCATCCCTGGAGCACTTTATTAGCCTATATTATTGGAATGCCATTACTGATGCATTCATTTATCTAGCCTACTTTAAATACTGTTAAGTAGTTTCATCTCTAACAATAAATCATATTTCATGAGCTGACCTCAAATCTTGTTTCTATAGCTGTTAAATAAATGTAGTTGAGTAAAAAGCACATTATTTTCCTCTAAAATGTAGTGAAACACAAGCATAATACAGCAGAAAATGGAAATATTTCATGAAGCCCAAGTACCTCAAAACTGTATGTGAATACAGTACTTAAACCTGCAGTAAGCAGAATATTTTTGGCATCATTGGGCAAAAATTCCATATTTAACCTTTCAGCATATTGTAATTCAAGTGTTCTGGGAGAAAAATAGACTTCTGCACCTCCTCATGTCTCTGTTTTAAGGCTTTAAAAAATCTAGCCTGTGACTGGAGACTTTGACCAATCATAAGTCGTTTCAGAGAGAGCGTTCCTATTGGCTGTTCATTCGATGGAGGTAGCTGTCAATCACTCGCAAACTCCGATCAAACAGTCAAACTAGGGAGCGCTAGTTTGCTCCGGCTGGTGGGCGGTGCTTGATATTTCCTCAACTGATCTCAACATGGCTGTCAGGTCACAAACTTTCATATTTTACAGCTAAACAGTACACTACAAGATGTTTCTGAAAACATTTAATGAGAGAAATAGGCATTCCAGTAACAGAATATTGATTCATATTTGATCAGTGCTGCCTAGTTTGACTGTTTGACCGGAGTTTGCGAGTGAATGACAGCTGCTCAGAGACGGCAAGGCTCCAGATCAGCTTTGATTGATTGTTTTCCTCCAGTCTGTGAAATCTTGCAGATGCCATTAGGAGCACCGGAGGACACAGAGGCACATGATTTTTTTTTCAGATTACCTGTCTCATGCACCACTGTCAGGATATAGTGACCGTTTTATAAAAATAGCTTTTTTAAATCATATTTACTCCAATTTTATCCACTGCAGCTTTAATTTATCTAGCCTACTTTAAATACTGTTGAGTAGTTTAATCTCTAACAATGCATCATATTTCATGAGCGGACCGCATGTTTTGTTTCTCAAATCTTAAGTATATTTGTTAAATTAAAGTACATTATTTCCCTCTGAACTGTAGTGAAGTACAAGTATAAGACAACAGAAAATGGAAATATTTCATGAAGGGCAGGAACCTCAAAGGTGTATTTACGTACAGTACTTAATAAATGTAACATTACACCACTGGGTAGCATTAGCACAACAGTAACCTTTTGTGTCTTACCGTGAGAACCACTCTGAGTGCCGCCCGTGCTGAATCAGAGAGGTAACTTTATTGTTTTTGATGGGGAGCATAAATCCCAATAACCATCAGTAGTGAGTGCTGAGCCATTAGCCCCCCTGAGTGACTGTCACATCCAATGGAGAAGCCACTCCTCCATCTCCACCTGAGGCTCTGGAGATGGATGGCCTGCCGCTCCATGGTGCGCTGGCTCATTTCTGCCCCGGTACAGAAGTCAGTGCTGATTAAAATATCCACACTGGGTCCTTATTTCTATTACCAATTCACTCAGCCAGTCCAGACCCTCTCAATTAAAGCGCTCGGGCCCAGACGAATGGAGATGAGGGGGTGAATGGTAGCTGACAGAATTACAAACGCTCACAGTCACAATTTATCCTCCTGACAATTAGGAGCAATTTGTTTCATGCTAACTCATCCTTAAGGTTTCAGAAGGTCTTATTTGATATCAACAGGAGTGGCTGCAGCTGTCACAATCCCCCAAGTGCCAGTCTCCATTTTGATTATACACAGCTGACTGCACTTTACAGTACAAGTAATGGTTTCCTCTGTCCTTCTCTTGCACATGAATTAGATAGATGTTTATTCGAGCCATGCTAAGATAGATAAAGTCAAGTTATGAAAAAAATAACTTGACCTCCAGGACACTGATTCAGCCTTGTTTAGAACTTAACTTGGAAATCCGTCCTTCTTCTTTATACACCAGATCTTATTCTGCTGCACATTAATGCCCCGCACAATTAGATTCACAATGGTAATTATCATAGCAGGTTATAAGGCAACACGGAAATATGTAAGCTTTTTTTGACAACCTTTTAACTCCAGCCGCAGCTATGAAAACTGAAAAACGATGGCGACTTTTCAGCGAGAATGTCTTACGCTCGGGCACAATGGAGTACAGCTCTCAATGACTGAGCCACTTTCTTTAGCGGAACCACTAAACTTCTATGGCGATATTCTATTGTGCTTTGAAAAAGGGCTTTTGAAATGCATTAGCACTACACACTTTCTGAAGAAAGACCAAGCACGGCTTTGATACATAGCGACGGAACAAAAAAGAGAAAAAAATAAATAAATAAGAGCAGGATGCAATCATTTTTTTAAAGATTTGCCCAGCCCCCTTGAGATCTCTCCGTCATTGTTTGCTGACGACTTGATACTGCAAAGTTCTATCTATTTTTTCTTCTTCTTTTTCTTCTGCCGTAGCAAATTTGTTTTCAGGCTCCATAAAATAGCCTTTTCTTATTTCAAGCAGCAGTGTATGCAGTGGAAAATCTTTCACATAATATATCCTTAAAAGCACATTACTCTGTCCCATACACCGTTAAGAGTTAAGAACACAGTTAATATTTACAGTTGAAAAAAAATGGGAGAAAAGGAAAAGGATTTTGCCAGGGAATAAAACACCCCCACCCACGTATACACACTCACTCTCAGTGCAGCAGTTGAACAATTGCTATTCACAATCCTATCCTTAATGCCTAAGACCAACATAAAAGAGGGGAGTTTAAGAATATAGGGATAAGCCCTTTCAGCTTTTCTAAGTCTTAAGGCTGGTTTATGCTCCATGAATACTGAGCATCGGCAGCCAGTGCTGTTGCCACTCTAAATAGATATTACAATGATTTGGGAACAATGCATTCGACTGATTCCCTCAGACACAAAAATACATATATGTGTATATATAGTGAATAGGAGGCAAACATTAGCGCTCCCTGACAATACAAGCATTTTTGATGTAGAAGGGTAGAGCAAGATTAATGTCTGAGCGAGAGAAAAGGCGAGATACCACTTTGGGTGTTTGCTGGGAAAGCTGCAGCGGGAAGATGCTTTGAGAGTCTAAATCCCCCCCTGAGTACAATGCAGGGCTGCTGATACAACCAACAGACACGGGGTCACCTCCCCTCAGGGAGACAATGGAAGCACAACAACAAACTGGAGTGAGGAAGCACCGGGGACTGTGGTGGCACAAAGGCGTCGAGAGGAAGGCAAAGGGGGGAAATAAAGTCGGGGGAAAAATGCAATTTGCCAGCGTTTTCCATCATTATTATTATTGCTAATAAGCATCAAGGGCTGCTGAATGTCAGCAGAAGCATAAAACACAGAAGAAGAAAGTGACCATTCTTCAAAAGCTCATCCTTTCAGCAGGGCCGGTTTAAGGCAGAGGCCATATTAGGGCTGTGTATTGGCAAGAATCTGGCGATACGATACTTATCATTATACAGGGGTTACGATTCAATATATTGCGATATATTGCGATACTGTAAGCAAGGCGATATATTGCGATTTTTCAATCTAATTTTAGGAAAACGGTCATTGTATAAAGAACACAACACCATATGCATAAAATCTGAGTAAAAAAAAGCTACTTTTTTATGCAATCAGAACAGTGGGATCTGCATTTGCATTTACATCATAGCACTACTTTGAGAGGGCACATACACTGAGAGGGAACATCTCTCTGCAAATGAGATAAAGTAGTGCCTGAGTTAATCTTTGCATGTAAACTATTAATTAAAAATCGATTACAGTGTTTTTGAGAATCGATACAGTATCACAAAACATGATATCGCAATATTTGATATTTTCTTAAACCCCTAGGCCATATAGGTGGTCACCTACAGTAGAGCGCCACCTTCTGGGGTGCGCTGGTCACCCTCTATAAAAAAAAAGTACAAAATTAAAAAAAAAAATGCCAGTGCGCGCCCTTCCTCATTTTCTGTCTTGAGGTAACAAATTAACAAATAAATATATATAGAAACAAATACACTTTTCACCGCTGTAACTCTCGTTGTAGTGAAACACTTTTAAGCCTTCGTCTTAGGTCGTCTTTTTTGATATATTTATTGTTATTGTTGTTATTATATATATCTTGTTTTAATTGTTTGGCATCATTATTATGCAGTCATATTATTCCTGTATATTAATATTGTGCTCTCTATAACATTGTGGAAATTTTAACACTATTTACGCGGAGGCTTCAAATGAGCCCAGTGGGTTTTTTGTCTCTTCCTGCACTGTATATTATTTATATTTGTTATGTTTATGTAGTTTTAATTTGTGCAAAATAAAAAAAACAAATAAACATAAACAAATAGGCCATATAGGCGGTCGCCTAGGGCGTCACCTTCTGGGGCGGGGGGCGCTGGTCGCCCTATAAAAAAAAAAAAAGTAATAATAATAATAATAATAATATATTATTTAAAAAATGCCGTTGGGTGCCCCCTCCTCATTTTCGGCACTGAGGTAACAAATGAACAAACAAAGAAAGAAAGAAAGAAAGAAAAAAATACGCTTTTCACCCCTGTAACTCTCCTTCTCACACTTTTTCATCTGCCCGGCCGCACTTATTTGTTGATAAAAGTGTAAATTGTAGAGAAACTAACAAAACACTTTAAGCCAACAATATCAGGGACCAATTGTTTATTTATATTATAATAAATACAGTTATCTATGAGAATAAAAATCTTAATTTTTGTGTTAAAACCATTGTGATGTCTGATGTGTGTTGTGGTTTACAGGGTTGAACCCTAGCGGCCGTGGGGGGCCCCAAATCTGAATTCCGCCTAGGGCACCAAAAGGGCTAGAGCCGGCCCTGCCTTTCCTTTGCGTTAGCAACACGACAAGCAAGAAAATTAGACGCCTGTGCACGTCTGCTTCTATCATACTAAATGACAACATATGGGAGCATTTAATATGCTAAAAGATGATTTTGAAGAGGGCCGTCTCGCAGCACAAGAGAGGTATGGATAAACAGTCCCCTTTTTTTGCCACTTAAGCTTTCCAAACGGCCTCAGGGCTCCAGAACAACTCCGACCCTTGTGTCTCCTCTCCCAATCCAAGATTAGCCTGTCTTCTTGTCTTAATCCAGCAGAAACGCTGCATCCTGACTCCAACACCTCTCCACAATTACTGCACTCCATAATCCCCTGCCTGCCTCCATTTTTCCCTACTGCTTTAAGAGGGGTAAAGATCAGGGGTGAGCACTCATCCCCGAGCCCTCCCCTGCCTCTCACCATGGCAGTTAAGTGTCTGTGGAAATCATAGAATGAGTAAGCCTTGTGACAGCTTATTAATACTTCTCTCTTCTCTAGGGTTTACCAATGGTCAGTCCTTAAGTATACTGTACTGGATTAAAAGGATTTGCTTGTAGCTCAGGTTCTGCAAAGAGGTATTTCGGCGCAATTCTCCCGCTCTGTTCGTACTAAGATGTCACTTGAAGGGTCTTGAGTCGCATTGTGCGCCAGGCTGATGGTCTATGAGATATAATGTGGAACATGAGGCTAAGGTCTTTTTTCATGGTCAGTACCTCCTAGTGGCATTTCATCCTCTCAGGGAGCAAAAGCACTCAAGCCTGGGTCTGAAATACAGTAACCAGATGAACTGAGCGAGCGGCTCTTTATTCAGCAAACTTTGATAGTTTTTACTGCTGTTCCGAAGAATGACCACCGCAGTTCTCCTCCACTTAAAGCTGCTGTTCACTGCAGTGTACACAGCCGAGCAACAATGACTGTGGCGCTTACAGAGACGAGAGATGTGCTTAAATGAATCATCCTGCTGGCTTAGCATAGCTTGGCTGCCTCTGTGCTCTGGATGTCTTTAATGCGTTTGTTTGCCTGCAGGCCCTCCGATTCTTTCTTCCCGCTTTCTCTGCTTTCTAGCCCGGATAGATTATACGTATTTTTTTATATTTATTTTCAAAACCTAAATGGACTTGAATCGATCAATACCTCATTGTGTGTGTGACGAAAGCTGCAAGGGAGGGGGGCAACCGATATGACAGATGTTACAATTCAGATTTTCTTTTCATTCTTTTTCAAGTAAGCACAATGGCATATCGAAAGGCATTTCAAAAGCTGTTTTAAATTGATTTAAGTTAGCTCCTTGTCATAAAGCTGTGTGTTCACAAGTATCACAAAGATGACTGGGAATGGAGAAAGAGAGTAAAAGAAAGCTGCCTCCTCCAAGGACTCTAAGCCATTGTAGGCTTCTACCCAAGCCTTAGATTTAAAAAGGGACCAAGCCTGGACAGATTTGCTCAGAAGTCTTTTCAGAAGATATTTTTTTTGAGCCGGAGATAGTCATCATGGAGAATAAACAACTTACTTTCAGAGAAGGGAGGGACATGAAAGAATATGGAGGCAAAAATGTCCCACTGGTAACGAAATCAAGGAAAATAGAAGGGCATCAGAATCCTCACAGCCTCCATATCAAATGTCCCACCCGATCTGGAATTCACAATAAAAAAGACAGCACTTGTGCATAATATAACGATTGACATGACATATCACTACAGCAGGGGAAATAAAATGGGGAAAGGAGAGAGCCTTTTATGTGCAGAACATATGATGTGATTAGGACTTTTGATGCTGGAAGCTACTCATATTTTTTCTCTCCGCATCAAAAGGTGAGATCTTAAGTTTTTCATATTTCCAGTTCTCCATCGTATCGTTCAATATCTTCAAAAAGTTATTACTGCCGCATAACTGAATTAATCGACAGAAGCACAATTGAGTTGGAACCTCTGTTGCCCTAGCTACAGGGACAATACTGGGGTTTTCATCCAGTCTCATCTGTTCCATTTAGTCGACACGATTTTTTGGGAGCTTCTAATCTGCCATGCCTCATTCCGACAGAACGGTTGACCACAAATATGCTGCGTCCTCAAACTGTGATAGATGGCTGAGGCGGAGGGAGAGAAAAGACAGGAAGTTAGAGAGCGATAGCAGCTCACTTTCTTGGAAGGGAAGGAGAGAGATGTCTTCCACTCTGCGGCGCCGGAGCCTCAGCGAGAACAAAACATGCAATTAGAGCAGCAATACACTGTGAAGTGGTCATTACTAGAGCTAATGAGCGCGCTATCTGTCCGCACATTAAAGTGCTCGCTAACGAGGGCTTGTTCATCATCGGCGAACACAAGTCATCGCATAATCCTATCTCCTGTCCTCTCATCCCCATAGCAGGGGGAGAGGCTCATTTGGGCAAGCAGGGGACAAAAGAAGCCAAACAAGGCACAAGGCTTTTGGCTCGGAGAGACTTTAAACTTGACCAGAACACCCGTCTCTTGCTAGTTCTGCTCGCAGACATAAAACAGTAGATGTGACATGTTCTAATGACTTGCCATTCCAGGATGGAACCATATAGCGGCTATCTTACCTGGGTACATGGTTCCTTCAAATGGGGTCGTGTTTACCGTGTTCACGAGAAGAGTCCATATGAACGCCCCCCTATGGTGGTATTCACAACCTCGTAAGTGGAAAGTTTCAGAAAGCTCAGAGTTCACGAGGTGTGACGTGTTTTTTGACGTTGTCAGAAATGGCGGAGGCCATGGAAGTTAATTTTTCAGTTCATAATAAGTTAATATATTGTAATTTTAGTCGTATATTGTTTTTCTTCGTAATTTTATAATAGATCTGAGGAAAATGTTGATATTCCAACGGACTCATCTTTTTCCTCTGTCATTATGCCTTTGCATTTACTGCATTATGTTACCCATTTGCTAGCTTGGTAAATTGTTAGCCTCTGTGGCTTCTAGATGCCGACAGTATGTGTTCTCACGACTTGCACTTGAACGTCTAGCATATTGTTTACACGACTTCCCATGTTGTAAACACGAGCTCACGAGTTTCATTTGAAAGCACCAATAAAACAGTGGATGTGACATGTTCTAATTCCAGGATAGAACCATATGGCGGCCATCTTACCTGGGTCCAGTTTTAAACTTGCTGTAAGTGGAATCTATCGTGAAAGAGGCTTATGTTGTCCTTATAATCCTTGTATTTTTCTACCAAGATACCAATACTGTTTTTTATTCAAAGTAATGTGTAACACAACTGTGTCTGTCCAAAATTAACCAAAAAACAAAGATTTACTTTAGATTGCTTTCGACTCAATTGGCATGAAATCAGCTACTTAGCGGTCAAATATTAGGGTAATATTAATAACTTTATTGTAACGCAAACATTACTAAACGTTACATTTGAGCAAAGTTAGTGTAGCTAACATTAAACCGTCTGTTTAGCTAACAGATCAATGCTGTTGAGCTGACAATCAGTAATAACTTTGACTTAGAACTCAGCTGGTTCGTTGCTTGGTAGCTAACGGTAAAGGTAGCTAGTTCACTAACTTTTGTAGTTTTAGTTGACCCATAAATAAAAAATAATGGTACGTTCAAATGAAACTTGTGAGCTTGTATTTACTAATGCAGTAAATGCAAAGGCATAATGACAGAGGAAAAAGATGAGGCCGTTGGGAATATCAACATTTTCCTCAGACATTTTATACAATTACGAAAGAATTATAACATACGACTAAAATTACAATATATTGACTTATTATGTACCAAAAAACTAACTTAAATGGCCTCCACCATTACTGACAATGTCAACAAACACGTCACACTTCGTGAACTCTGAGCTTTCAGAAACTTTCCACTTACAAGGTCGTGAATACCACAAGAGGGGGGCGATCATATGGACTCTTCTCGTGAACACGGTAAACACGGCCCCATTTGAAGGCACCATAAATCTCTCATCTACTCCATACTG
This sequence comes from Sebastolobus alascanus, assembly GCA_916701645.2. Taxonomy (NCBI): domain Eukaryota; kingdom Metazoa; phylum Chordata; class Actinopteri; order Perciformes; family Sebastidae; genus Sebastolobus; species Sebastolobus alascanus. The sequence goes on along the minus strand of CAKAOJ020000024.1, from coordinate 1,435,107 downwards.
ACGTGTGGAAAGTGATGCCTGGTCTCTCTGGTCCTTTTGGTGAAGCAATTAGGTGCTGAACAGCTGATAACCAGTTGCTGCCCATTGGTGGCGATTGTTAACAATACCTAGGTAGGATGGCGGACGCTTATCCCATTAGTTTTGACGCATCTACCGTTTTATATCTATGGTTCTGCTGCTTCTTCCCATACTAGCATCATGGTGAATCATATTCCAAAAGAGATGACCAGAAAATGTACTTTTTAAATATATGTTTCTGTGTCTTAGCAGAGCACAAAATAGATTTTTTTTATTCTGGTTGACTTCAGGCATCTCTCCCTTTGAGGACTTCTCCTAAGTTTCCACAACACAAATGCCACCAGCCACCACAAGAGGGCACCGCAGCCAAGCATTTTCCCCTCCAACATGTGCTCTTGCTGCTGCTGCTGTGTGGCATCCCGTACTGTAAGCTGATAAAAGACAAGACAGCCGATAGTTGCATCAGATAAAAGGGAAGGGAACACGCTCCATAGGGTTCACAGATTCTTAAACACTTATTATCTATTTGATTCATTCCTGATTGCAAAATATTTCCATGGGCAAATCCTCCCACAGGGCGAGCAACCTCTCGCACTTCCCCCCCTCACGCTTTGTGTCCTTGTGTTTCTATTTACCCGAGAAAAGAAGGAGTTGGGGGGGTTAGAAAGTTTAGTCTGCCTCTGTCTCCGTGCAGCAGGAAATTTGTCACAATAAGACGGAATCTTTGGCATTCAAACAGTAAATACAGCTTTACTGTAAAAGTCAAGACGAGCATTTTTAAAAGAGTGACAGACACAGGACTGAATACATCTGTATTCACATAAAAGAATGAAAGAATAAGAAGATGAATTTGGATTTATTTATTTTTTCCTGCATGCGTGTGTGTTTGTTTCCCTCCTGTCTCCACGGGGCAATGTTCTGGCAGTCACAATCGGATGAACAAGTTTTTCCTCCGCCATTGTTGAGTCTCTAACACTCCGCTATGACTCATTCCATACCCTGTAATTATGTTTGGGAAGAAGAAAAAAAACAGACTTTAATTCTCTTTAATTGTGCAAAGCTGAGCAAACTGCTGGCTGAACGCAGACATAATGTGTTTAACCTTGGGCACCAAATATCCCCCACATAAACCACGACCTGCATGAGACCTCAAGATAAACGATGGAAAAATAGGAAATAGTGGAAATAAACTGTTTTTTTCTACATTGTTTTGCACAATTTCTCGATTTTGAATTTGAATAGAAGAATAGAAAAATTCAGTTCAAAATATATATGTTTTTCTTAACAGGATACATTTTAATGGAAATAATACTATTAATAAAACCATCCGGCAGTCTAATTGTTATATGGCGCTGTAGCAGACCCTGTGGAGGGAGCGTATCTGTGGTGCATCTCAAGAGTGCTTCTGATTACTTCCTCTCTATTCATCATTTTGTCGTCTGGCCCCAAGGCATCAATAAACAACTGTCATGGATCCAAGTGATGGCAAATCAGTCAGCTTTCACAGCACAAAGCCACTAATGCAATTTTATTGTTCATTACTTTATCATAATATTATATCTATTATATCTAACAGCCAGATTAAGAAGTCTCGTGTTTGATTATCTCGCGAGTTTCGGGTAAAAACTGTGTTTCCACGAAGGAGATTAGCATCATACAAACCAGGTGCTATCTCAATCTTTTTTGTGGCGTAATAGGGTGTGATATAGTCTATCAACTGTATTTTCAGTGTGTGTCGGTGTGTCGGTGTGTATGTATATATAGATAAACACACACACACACACACACACATACAGGCAGACACACAGAGTGATGTGCGATCAGAAGCATCAGAGAGTTGAGCTGCGGTAGCGTTGCCCCCAAGGGACTGCTGCTGTGCCTGTGCAAACATGTGGACCTCGCTCTGCCACCTGGGAGCGAAAAGGGGAAGACAATCAAGATCAGCAGCCCAGATAATCTCTGTTTAGGACACTACATGCATTTAGGCTGAAATGTGAGACTACATGGGAGTTGTTTTTTTTGATCTGGACATGTTTGTTCAGCATCTGTATCAGGCAGCGGGCTGGTTGCTGGGATGAAGTAGTGAACACGGTGGCTGGAGAGAAAAAAAAAGGAGTGGGAAAAAACAGAAGTAGCTGAAATATTTTAGCATGCACACTTGCTCGATTGAGCTCAAATAAATTCTCAATTTAATAGGACTCCAGACAAAATCTGTGCTCAGAACCAATTTCAAAAGCGCCCATTTCCGGGGTCAGTCTCATCTCAGCTGTGCTGGGCGGCAATCACACAGCGTGCACACAAATGATGCTTAACCACAATTAACCTGGAGGGTGTGTCGTGTACTCTAGGACCATTCAATCTCACTTTCACATCACCAGGAAGTTAGAAGTTAAGAGATTGTCTTGGCTCATCTCTCATCAAGCATCAATAATTGATTGAGGCTTCTGGGACACATTGTGCATTGTGTCTTCGGGGGGTGATCAGCGAGCGGACCCCTTCGCGTGGGAGGAGAGGGCACCCGGTGGTGCTTTGCTTGACCCAACCGATCCTCTATTATTTATTACAGCAAAAAGGATCCTGGTGGATGGGTTAAGGAGGTCAGTCCACATTTAGTGCTTCCCTCGACAGACGTCCCTGTGGTTTAGATTGAGCATTTCGCGCTACGCTGCCTCTCCCACACATGCCCTGATTTGATATTAATATCAATCTTCTTTTTACCCTTCTTTTCATTGAGATTAGCACCTCTCTTTTTCCCCCCATTCTGACATCCATTTTGGTCTAAGGAGGACAGTGTGAAACATACTTTGCTGTAGAAGAATAAAATCCTAAATTGGTATTTTTGTGAGCGCAAACGTCTAAGTTAAGCTCACATAAGTTTATGCATTGCAAATCAACTGCACTCCCCCACGCATTCATACACACACACATACACACACGTTTAAAACTGGCACATTTCCAATATTACTTCTTGTAGCACTCAGCTGAAAGAGAGAGTTTATTATGTTGGGAAATAACACACAATTGAACAATGGCTTTGTTTGAAATTTTCATCCCAAACAGTTAAAATGAAATGAAAATGGGAAGCAAGGGTTGATTTAAAGCAGCAGTGAGCAGAATGTTTTTGACATCACTGGGCAAAAATTCCATAATAACATTTCAGCATATTGTAATTCAAGTGTTCTGAGAGAAAACTAGACTTTTGCACCTCCTCATGGCTCTGTTTTCAGGCTTTAAAAAATCTAGCCCGTGACAGGAAACTTTGACCAATCACAGGTCATTTCAGAGAGAGAGCGCTCCTATTGGCTGTTCATTCAACGGAGGCAGCTGTCAATCACTCGCAAACTCTGATAAAACGGTAGGCAGCGCTGATCAAATGAATTGAATCAAAATGAATTAATATTCTGTTATTGTAATGCCTATTTCTCACCTCAAATGTTTTCAGAAACATCTTGTAGTGTACTGTTTAGCTGTAAAATGAGAGTTTGCTCCGGCTGGTGGGTAGTGCTTGGTATTTCCTCAACTGATCTCAACATGGCTGCCGGGTCACGAACTTTCTCATTTTACAGATAAACAGTACACTACAAGATGTTTCTGAAACCATTTTACGTGAGAAATAGGCATTACAGTAACAGAATATTGATTCATATTTGATCAGCGCTGCCTAGTTTGACCGTTTGATCGGAGTTTGCGAGTGATTGACAGCTGCTCAGAGACGGGTTGTATTCCTCCATCATGCCATTAGGAGCACCGGAGGACAACGGAGGAGACAGAGGCACACATTTTTTCAGATCCGTTATATAAAAATAACTTTTTTAATCATATTTGCTCTAATTCTACCTACTGCTGCTTTAAAAGAGAGCTTCAGGCTTGCGTTTTACCGTGTCTACAGCACTGCTGGCCAAGCGTTAGCCCAAAGGCCTGAGGCAACGTCCTGGACAACACCACATCAGTGTGTCCTGTCACCCTGCCATTGTTCAACGCTGACACCAGCATCCCACTCAGACATAAGCGGGGTCAAAGTTCAGACCTCCAACACTTACGCTAACAAATGGCATCTAAACGTGACCTTGGGGGCCCCGAGGCTAAGACAATGAGGTGAAACAACATGGCCTCTGCCGTGTCCCTTGCACACACTGCGTTTGAGTGTGACAATAATTCTGTATGAAAAGTTACCCTGTGAAATAATGACATAAAAACCATCCATCAGAGGCTAACAAAGCTGAGGCCAAAGCACTGGGAGGAAGAAGGCGAGAACAAACCTTTAAGTCTCTTATCAGCTGATGAAGGAAATTACACGGCTGCAACCCTGAAACATTTAATTAGCAGTTTATGTACTATCATGCTATATCACATCTCAGCCACCGCTTCCCTACAATTGCACTAAACGCCTCGGGCAGTTTGCAGCTGGATTGATACTGAGCACTTCTTTCAGGCCTTTTGTTTCTGTCGGCGTCTGGGTCCTGCCTCTGCCTGATTGTCGAGTCTCACCTAAAGTTGATTCTCGTCTCAGATATCCTCATTTCCGAATACACGAGAACTCATAACTGCTACAACAACCGAGAGGGCGCGACAAATCAAATTCATCTCCAACAATGTAACAGATTTGGAACATTTTCAGAAAGGAAGATCCCTCCTTTACAGCACAGCTTTTGCCAGCGATCACAATCAAAGTGTGTCTTTGTGTCTCCTCCGTGCGAGTGTGTACGCGAGTGTGTGGTTGGTACATTTGTGTTGCCGGGTCACCTTGAGCATTTTGGTGCACATGGCATGAGGGTCCCGCCGCTGTCTCTGGCGCGCTTCGCTGAGTACTTCCTCAAGCGCGACACTCCCTCTCCAGCAGGGATTTCCACACACCAACGGTTGAATCTTCCTCTGGGCCTCCATTGCTAACCATTAGCGGCGGATTAGGAGAGCGGGTAAACGGAAGAGGAAGGGCTCCGGGGGCTAGCTATCAGGTGGATTTCATAACTGACGTCCTCGGATGACCATCCAGGGTTAGAAAAGCAGCTCAGCTCTTGGTTTAAACTTGCTTATCAAATAAGATATGCAGTCAAAATGTATGCTAAAAGACCAGAAAACAACAAAAAGTGGTCTTCATTATTTTCTTTAAAAGGCTGTCAAAGCCTTGAACTCCTCAGTCTGAGAGTGAACAGCTTTGCCTCGTGGCTGTCTTCCACCTCTGCATTAACTTCCATCCCGGCATTGACAGCGCCAATACATTACCAGAGCATAAAGGCAAAGTGGGTGGCTGAATTGATGGTCACGGCATCGCCCCATTTAACAAGTTCAGACTCTTCACTGACTTCACTGGCAGTTGCACTGGCACCTAACACCCCTGGCTTCCTCCTAATAAAAAAGCAATTGGGACAGTGCCATGAGATTCTATCACCACCAGCTGGTAAACAAGCCAATAATGCTCAAATATATTTCTCAGACGTTTAATCAGGAGATTAATTGAAAGCGTTATGAATGAACCCATTTGCGATAGGAAATAATAAGTGTGTTTTGAAATTATTTGAGGAGCTGCCAAAAGAAGTAGGCACAATGAAGAAGTAGGTGCAATGACACTCTTAAAGTCCCCGTGAAACAGCAGTAAGAGCAGGGCCGGCTCTAGCCCTTTTGGTGCCCTAGGTGAAATTATGATTTCGGGTTCAACCCCCCAGAACCCCAACCCTAGCCCCGTAAACCGCAACACACATTAGACATCAAAATGGTTTTAGGACAAAAATTTAAATTTTTATTTTGATGAATAACTGTATTTATTATAACATAATTAAACCATTGGTCTCTGATATTGTTGGCTTAAAAGTGTTTAGTCAGTTTCACGACAATTTAAACTTTTATTAACAAGTAAGTGCGGCCGGGCAGATAAAAAAGTGTGAGAAAGAGAGTTACAGGGGTGAAAAGTGTATTTATTTATTTGTTACCTCAATGCAAAAAATGAGGAAGGGCGCCGACTGGCATTTTTTTTTTTAAAATTATTATTATAATTTTTTTTACAGGGCGACCAGCGACCCAAAGAAGGTGGCGCCCTAGGCGACCACCTATGTGGCCGATGCCTTAAGCCGGCCCTGAGTTAGAGCAACTTTAGCTTCTGTAATGTGACATATTTCTGTGTGAAACCTTATTGTTAGATCTGATGGGGAAAGAAGGGGAAGAAATTAATAAATCAGACCTCAACCACATGTTTTGGCAACGGATATTCAAAAACACACCTCTGACTTTGAGTTATGATATTGCTCTGCTAACTACTATGAACCACGAGCTAACGGTCAGTGTGATTTTATATGACAGGAGGAGTAAGCTAGTCGCCCCAAATCATGTTATCTTGGATGAATGTATATATACCCTCACCGTCAAGATGAAGAAAAAAGAGAGGGATTTTGATATAAAATAATTTAAAATGTATATATTTGTATATTTTATATTATATCCATAATTTCCTAAATGAACATCATGCTGTGTTGAAGAAGACTTCAAACTAACGATTGAGACCATAAACTCATGTTTACAATGTTTACTGAGGTTATAAATCAAGTAAGAAGTAGGGTCATTTTCTCAGACTTCTATACAATCAGACTTCTTTTTGCAACCAGAGGAGTCGCCCCCTGCTGGCTATTAGAGAGAATGCAAGTTTAAGGCACTTCCCCATTGGCTTCACTTTTCAAGAGCAATTAACAATTACCTATGGACAATCATGCGATTAATCGCATGATTGTCCATAGTTAATTGTGAAAATCGCAAATTAATCGCACATTTTTTTAACTGTTCAAAATGTACCTTAAAGGGAGATTTGTCAAGTATTTAATACTCTTATCAACATGGGAGTGGACAAATATGCTGCTTTATGCAAATGTATGTATATATTTATTAACAACGCAAAACAATGACAAATATTGTCCAGAATCCCTCACAGGTACTGCATTTAGCATAAAAAATATGCTCAAATCATAACATGGCAAACTCAAGCCCAACAGGCAACAACAGCTGTCAGTGTGTCAGTGTGCTTACTTGACTTTGACTTGTCTCAAACTGCATGTGATTATCATAAAGTGGGCATGTCTGTAAAGGGGAGACTCGTGGGTACCCATAGAACCCATTTTCATTCACATATCTTGAGCTCAGAGGTCAAGGGACCCCTTTGAAAATGGCCATGACAGTTTTTCCTCGCCAAAATTTAGCGTAAATTTGGAGTGTTATTTAGCCTCCTTCGCAACAAGCTAGTATGACACTGTTGGTACTAATGGGTTCATTAGGTTTTCTAGTTTCATATCTTTCAAATCCTCACTCTAGCTTTAACACTGAGCCCACTACAACCTAAAAATCTAAATTTGCGTTAATGTGTTAAAGAAATTAGTGGCGTTAAAACAAATTTAACGCGTTATTATCGTGTTAACTTTGACAGCCCTAAAGAATAAAAACAGCCTCCAACATTCCTCCAGACTCAGGAATTGGGTCAAACACTTACATGTATACATGGGTTTCGGGGTATACTGCTAGAACCTGTAAACCTGATCAAAAGATCCAGGTATACCTTCGGCAGAAGCTAACATTGTGACCACATCAGGAGCCCGCAGGCTTCGCAGCTAGGGGCCACTGAGGTGCAACCGAGCGAATCTGAACGTTGAGCCTCTATTTGTCAAGGAGACAATGCTCTGTTTTTCACACCGAGGTCACAGTTGCATGGAGAAGAAAGCAGGACCCCGCCAGGTAAATAGGATGTCATTGTCCCGCAACAAAAGCATAGTCTTAACCCTGTGACCTCATCAGCTTTGGGGAATGCTTCTCTATTCTCAGTCAGTCATCAGAAGAGGGAGCCTGGCTCTTTTGAAGACACTGCCTAGACACCACAGGTATTAGTTCCCCCAGGGCCCACCGGTGCACTTGCAGAACAGGATACAAGCAACTGCAACTTGTGGCAACAGTGGCGTTTGCTTTAATGGCCTTCAACGGAAGCAGTTATGACACAAAGGAATCTTTTACCTTTTGTGAAGAAAATGCATGTGCTTATGCTTTTATAGGGAGATAATCAGATCATCTCAACAGGTTATGAGACATGAGTTAATGTGCAAATGGAATACCATTTCACCTTGCTATTAGATTAGTATAAAGACACGTTTTGAAGGTTGCACAGAAAAACAGCACTGAGAAACTTTCAGCTGCCCGTCTGCTTTCCTGTTCCTTTACTGCCCCACATTTCCTTCAAAACCCATCAAAACGACTTTCAGAAAAATGCAGTATCACTTGTTCTGTGATCACGCTAATCTGAACGCTTTAGCAGATTGAGAGCTTCGAGTGCTGAAAGCAAAGGCAACTCAATCTTAGAATTTAAAAGGCTTTTTTTTTGCCTCATACAGCCTGCAGCCAAATGGCACTTGTGTTCTGACACGGCACATAAACACACACAAAAGAAGTTATTAGCGTAGATGCAAATCAAATTACTAGCAGTGTAAACTGCTATTCCTCCCTGCACTTGGGCCTGTAATTACTCTGGCTTATAGGACTATAATGAATGCTAATGACACACTACTGCAAGGCCATCAGCCTAACACTTGTGTGAGGTTGGGTGATTTTCACTTAAGTTATGAATGCCCTATTTTGGTCCGCGTAGTTTTCCCTTCATTCCATACTCTGTGCAAGATTAAAGAGAACACGAATTTTAGCGAGGAACACTTGCCTGGAATATGTTTCAAGAGCAAATCATTTAAAAATTAAAGGCCATAATTGGATGCATTCAACCATATCATATATAAAGCATATTTTTGCATTTCAAAAGGGATTACAAATTCAACTACACAATGAGTCCTTGTGGAAATGACAACAGCTGCACATGCCTCAGAACAAGAATCTGTCAGTGTTCCTCACTGAATCTAATTTCATTGAGCCAATAACCATTTTTACAGCTGGGAAATCAATATACAAACAAATTCCAATACTTTATCTACACAATAAAGATTGGCCTTGAAACTTCTGCATGTTAACTAAAAAATATGGTCAGGGTGTTTGGGTCTGACACATAATAAATAGCTGGCACAAACAAGTAGGCACAACAATTATAAAATTGGCAAATGAAGTCGTCAGCACTCACAAATAAGTGTGTAACACTTTTAATGATGCACAGCAGCAGAAGGAAACGCTTCAGTCCTAGGCTTTCTTCAGCTTTTCAACAATTATTAATACATTTCATTGTGTTGTTTAATAGAAAAAGTTGACATTGTATAAAGCCAATAGTTGGCCACAACCTAGTCAGTTTGTTATGTTAGTGTGAAAATGAAGGAAGGAATTCAATAAATCAACACTGATTTTTTTGTATTTTTTAGGGCTGTCAATGTTAACGCGATAATAACACGTAAATTCGTTTTAACGTCACTAATTTCTTTAACGCATTAACGCAATTGATCTTTCGGAGGTTGTAGTGGGCTCAATTTTTAAGCTAATGTGAAGATACTGGGATCATAGATAACCTAAGGAATCCATTGGTACCAACCAACCAACCATATCAACCCTTGCCGAGAAGGAGGCTAAATAAGCTAAATTTTGGTGAGGAAAAACTGGCATGGCCATTTTCTTAGGGTTCCCTTGACCTCTGACCTCAAGATATGTGAATAAAAATGGGTTCTATGGGTACCCACGAGTCTCCCCTTTACAGACGTGCCCACTTTATAACAATCACATGCAGTTTTTGGCAAGTCATAGTCATGTCAGCACACTGAAAGCTGTTTTTGCCTGTTGGGCTTGAGTTTGCCATGTTATGATTTGAGCATATTTTTATGCTAAATGCAGTACCTGTGAGGGTTTCTGGACAATATTTGTCATTGTTTCGTATTAATTGTCAATATTTGTCATTGTTTTGTATTAATTGATTTCCAATAGTAGATAAATACATACATTTGCATAAAGCAGCATATTTGCCCACTCCCATGTGGATAAGGGTATTAAATACTTGACAAATCTCCCATTAAGGTATAGTTTGAACAGATACAAAATGTGCGATTAATTTGCGATTAATCACGAATAACTATGGACAATCATGCAATTAATTGCAAATAAATATTTTAATCAATTGACAGCCCTAGTATTTTTATAACCTAATAATAATCACATTATACAATTCTGGCCCCGGGTAAATGAGAATACACTTGTCGAAACAATCTCCCCTCAAGGACCATTTAGTTGCTGTTCTGGAGCTTTCGATCATTACACATGATCATCACCAGCAGATGGAGTTCACTCAGTTACCATAGTAGATGTTCAGATTTCCATTTGTTCTGAGCACTTAAAGGACTAGGCTTAAAAGTTGAGCCTCAAAGTAGAGAAAACAATCTCACTTTAAGGCCCATTTGGTCAACACTTTCTCACTCCCAACTCATCAAACACGGCAGCTTAGTCAGTGGCCCTATTCTTCAAACTATTCCTATTTTATTAAATAAAAAATATAAAATTGTGCGCTTGCAAAGCGTGCCCTGCCGGGTTCTTAAACAGAGTTATTTTTGTGCATACAGGATTGACATAGCCTCTTAACCTGCTTATAATATAGGTACCATATTGACCATGATTGTGAGACAACCCATTTTTTCAAGTCTCCATTTTTGAAAAAGATTTTTTGCAGATCAAATATTGTTTTTATATTAAAAAGAATGCATCAGTAACAGAAACACATTGAAACAAACAATGATATATATCTTTTAAATGAAATTGGTCTTGTTTGAATAGGCCAAAAATTAAACTGCAGCCTACTAGTAGGCCTATTTCTAACATAATTTAACCATCTAAAAGTGAAAAATAGAACCATAGGTTATATTTTAATTAGACTCTGCCTGTCTCATTGATCACCGTGATCTGAAAATTGGAATTAATCCCCTCAGTTCTTGGTTTACTTGGCCTACTTTTAGCCCTCTGAAAATGATGTTGGATAATCTGACTGGTATTAACATTACTCTCTTTTGAAGGCCGTTTCAGTTAGATAGTCGACATACAGTGGTACCATATGAGTCTTGAGATTGCGATGAATCCGTTGATACCAAACATGTCATGCTAGCTTACTGGGAAAGGGGCTAAATATTGCTCTAAAGCTGAGCTGTCTTTACGGCGAGGTCAAACAGCAGTGTAATGGCCAGGCTGTTTGTGCCCCCTCCGGCACTTGGTGCCCTACGCACAGCGCGTGATACGTGGGTGCCTAGCGGCGGCGCTGACTATGATGTTCTAAGTACCCATTTAACTTCAGTTTTGGACGTGTCAGGGACGGCGTGTCAGTTTCCACTCGTTACATGCATAGTGTCTTATCAAAATAAACTTACATGTTCACAGGAAACATACAGTTTCCACTCGTTACATGCAGAGCGTCTTTTCAAAATAAACTACCAACGTAGGTTTACTTTGTTTTGAGGTTCAGGTGGGTTAAAATAAGTATGTTTGTTATATAGAATAACTACGCTTGTTACGTGTCTGGCGCTAGTTAAGTACGTAAATTACGTAACAAAAGCACGGTAAAATAAGTAAACGTTGACTTTGTTTCACACAGGACACAAACAGTGATCTCCTGGGTGAAAGTCCTGTGTTGGTTTGACCTGTCCAACCAAAAGCGGACTTTCTCTGTCTTTATACTATGTAAGTTGCGGGACTTAGTTGAAAGCCTGGTGCGTCACATACAGATGCTAAAGGGTGCCTCGGTATTAGACGCCGAGGGCCACTGACCAAGCGACGATATTTGACAAGTTGGGAGTGAGAACGGGTTGATTTGGTAGCTGTCCTAAAAATGTGTGCAGGCTAAGGGTTGGAATTCCTGAGATATCCAGGGCCTAATAACCTTTAGGCCTAATAATTGGCTCTGCGTTCCACCAGTCCAGCCAGTTACCTGTCCCTCTTTACAGTCATAAAACAATTTCTCATTCTCATTCTTTCCTTAGTGTTGATATTATCTTCTTGTGTGTATTTATTGTTTAATTGCTCTCTCCACATCATTGAAAATGAGAGCATGCCCTCAATGATTCCTCAAGATTTAATCAAGGTTGAATGAATGAAATACAACAACTCTGTTCTCAAAACTTCAGCATTTTAGAATACCAGCTAAAAACAATGCAAGTCACTAAATAAAGTTCTAATAATGGAATTCAAAGCCAAGAATTGCATTTGCAATTTCACGTCATGCAATACAGTCTTAAATATTCTATTGTTTATCATAGTTTTGAAACATACAGGAGGGCAGTGTGTTGGCTCAGTGGTTCCCGACCTTTTTGACCTGTGACCCTTAAAAAAAAAAACAGTAGGGCTGTCAAAGTTAATGCGATAATAACACGTTAACGCAAATTAGTTTTAACGCCACTAATTTCTTTAACGCATTAACGCAATCAATCTTCCGTAGGTTGTACCAGGCTCAGTTTTAAAGCTATAGTAAAGATACTGGCATCATATGAAACTAGAATAACCTAAGGAACTCATTGGTACCAACCATGTCATACTAGCTTGTCGCAGGTTAAATAACATTACAAACTTGCGCTAAATTTTGGCGAGGAAAAACTGTCATGGCCATTTTCAAAGGGGTCCCTTGACCTCTGACCTCAAGATATGTGAATGAAAATGGGTTCTATGGGTACCCACGAGTCTCCCCTCCCACTTTATGATAATCACATGCAGTTTGGGGCAAGTCATAGTCAAGTCAGCACACTGACACACTAACAGCTGTTGTTGCCTGTTGGGCTGCAGTTTGCCATGTTATGATTTGAGCATATTTGTTATGCTAAATGCAGTACCTGTGAGGGTTTCTGGACAATATTTGTCATTGTTTGTGTTAATTGTTAATCCAATAATAAATATATACATACATTTGCATAAACATATTTACCCAATCCAATGTTGATAAATCTCCCTTTAAGGTACATTTTGAACATATAAAAAATGTGCGATTAATTTGCGATAAATCCTGATTAACTATGGACCATTATGCGATTAATTGCGATTAAATATTTTAATAGATTGACAGCCCTAAAAAGAAAGCAATGCCTACATGTGATCCCTGTAGTTAGGGCAGTTCGAGCAGATTTCCTTTAAAATATGTTTTAGATATATAATCCACACAGGTAAAAGCCAAAGATTGGAACACATTCTGAAAAATAAGCATATTTTTGTAGAGCTAAATATTTTTTCTACTTTTCATTGCGTTGTTAAACAGACAAAGCTGGCACTGTATGTAAAGCAAATAGTGGGCCATAACACTCTGTGTTAGAAAAAACTGCATTTAACAAAAAATACAAGCCATAAAATACATGAATATTTGCACATATCCAAGGTCTGAGCACAGACCATGTTCTTATGCAGCATGTCTTTATGCCGAAACAGCACATTAGTTTATCTTTTATTCAGTATGCTTATTGAATGATATTGTAGACTTACTGGTATATTAGCCACAACCTGGATTTTTTCCCTACAAACAGAAGAGCAAGCTGAAGCTCCCCATCAGCCGCCTGAATAAGGAATTTCTGATGACCTGAGCTAAAGGTCACCAGTGCAGGAGAAATGCTGCAGTAGAGGAATCCAGGACAGCTAAAGTCTGTGTGGATGACCAAGAGATAAGGACTGGGAGGAAGTGGAGAGGACAAGGAGCAAGTGAGCATTCTGCATCACTGTTTTCTAGTGACACAAAAGCATCTGGACTGGGGAGAACTGGGAGCTTTCCAGTACTATGCAGTTACTAAGAGGGATGAAGATAGTAGAGGCTGGTCAAGGAGAAAGGATGAGGAGTTTATATCATGTGCATGTACATTCCCAGCTGTTAAAGAAAAAGTTTTGGAAAAGACACTGTCTACGGGGCTTTAATAATGGCCTAACACCCTGACAATTACAAATACATTCTGTGTTCCACCACAAAATCACCCGGAGGAAACACACATGTATAGAAAGAAGGTGTAACATGCAACAGAAATGCAATCGAGTGCAATCAAGTTTGAGTTTTAACTAATACATGCATCTAATTTATATAACCAAAGCCTAGGTAATGCAGGACGACAACCGCTCAACCTGTCTTAAAACTTTGCTAAGGTGCTGGAAATATTAATCCATAAATGGTAGAAAGGATATCCGAACACTTAGATCTATGCAGTATTTCAATTCCACATATATTTATATAACCAAAGCTTAAATTTAACATGAACCCCTTACCGTTCCGCCTTCTTTTTTAGAGAGGTAGGGGTGGGGGACAGGGGATGTTCAGGGGTGAATAAACAGTCAACAGTAGATGTCACATAGAAGTGGTGTACATCATCTGAAAGCTGGGAACCTGATGATGAATTTGAGATGCAGCTCAGCACTGTGTGTCAAGTTGTTCTAGTCATTAATATGAAATAAGAATTAATTAACAAATGAATGAATTAAAATAAATTGTGAAAGAGCGTAGAACATGATGATATAAGTTTGTGAGGGCCATCCCCATGCTCTATTATGTCTCATAAGTTGTTGCAACAATTTTGGTGTTGATACCATTTGTTACAAAGATTTGGTGCTGAATTTAACCATTTTTTACAACTCAAGAATTGATAAAAGTGATCAATAATCCCTCCAAAATACCACATTAAGACACCAAGACCTTGAGGAACACCATAGAAAAAGCCATGCTGTGATTTGACATCAAAAACTTTTGACATTTGGAGATTTCTGCAAGAATTGCATTTTTCACCAATTGGATGGCGAGCGCTTCTGTTCTGGAAACTGCTCAGAAACCCCCTTATTGTTAATCTACCTAGGAAAACCATCCATCCTCTGAATGCTCTAGGTCTCTAGTTTATGGCTGTAAAGTTTCATGAGGCTGTGATTATCCTAGAGGTCACCACAGGTCATTTTATACAGTGAGGTCAAGTTTCAGAAAATTGCAACATCTATATTCACACATGAATACAATTGGGCTCATTGAATCCACACAAGTCTCAGCTTTACAGTGTGACCCAATTTATGTAATTCCAAGACTGTTTAGGGACCTCAGTATGCAGAAATATTCAAATACACCATTTTTAGAATAGGCCAACATTTAGTCTAAATTCGTAGTGTTATTTAGCTTTCTTCCCAACAAGCTAGCATGACATGGTTGCCAAGGTACCTACCAACAAAACGTCACAGTCGTCACTAAAAAACACGTGACAAACGTAACTTACAAAACAAAACACTGGTCTCGAATACCATTCTCCTGGTTGAAAGTCCTGTGTTTGTTGGACCCGTCTACCTCCCCTTCTACCCACCGTAAGTCTTTCTCACCCTTTATTCTACGTCATTAGGTCTGATATTTACACGGATACATTTACATTGCAGTCAGTACAGACTACATGGTGTGAAAATGACACCAAAAGCAAGAACGGCGTTCTTATTGCGCGCCTTTACCTTGTGCATTATTGTATCATTCATATGCCTTTTCATGCGACCGAGCTGGTACGCTAAATATGAAGCTACAGCCAGTAGCTGGTTAGCTTAGCTCAGCTTAAAGACTGGAAACAGGGGGCAACAGCTAGCCTGGTTGCTGGCAATAGCTTCATATTTACCGTACAGGCATAAGAGTGATAAAGATTTGTTTCATCCAACTTTGTGTCCACATATTAAAAGCTACATTTTAGAGTTCATGATGAGTTCGCAAATGGTCTCACCTAAGATTTCCAGGTTGAATGTTGGTTAACATGTTTTTGTAAGTGCTATCTGTCTTCTTTGAGAGTCTGAGATGGTGCTAGGCTAAAACAATGCAAATTAGGTTTGCTTGTTCTTGTAAATCTCTCAAATATACTAATGTGTCTTTTTGTAGATATTTTAAAATGCTTGTGATAACAATGTCAATATGACCTTTAAATTGATCCTGTGAAACCTGGAATCGCAGCATGACCGAAGCTGCCATCTTAGACAAGTGTCCAGAACAGCACTGACAACCGATGGTATGGACATCCTAAAGTTGTTTTTAGGCTTAGGCCTTAGGTCATGTGTCATACACTGTGTATAAAAAAAGACCCGGATCCACAACTGTAGTTCTGTACACATCACAGTAGAACAGGCCCGCTGCAGGTGGACAACATACAGTATATTGCCGTATATTCCCTGTCTTTATTCAGTGACCATTTGAACGCAATAACCTACAGTACATTTGAGAATCATGTTCAAGCTTAATGATTGAGTTGCGGCTACTATGTCTAGCATAGTGGGGCTATAAGGTTACTATAGGGTTAAGCAATTATATAATAAGTAGGAATGTTTAATGATGTTGTGACATGCTGCCTCTTGAAACTCTCTAGCCTCATTAACAACTATTAAAACTAGGCATGCTGATACAAAATGAAGCATATTTCTGGAGCTGCATTTAAAAAACTTAGTTTGGTGAAGAAATGTCACAATTTCAAACAGACATGCTTTTTGTGTTTGAAAATTGATCGACAGGCAAGTAAATTCATCCATGGGCCAGCCAGACATTGAGGTGTTGCTTCCAGGCTATATAGATTCAGTGGATAAATGCTATAGATACAGCTAACATACCGTGTTTGTGTCCAGTCAAACTGGATGTATGGCATGTTGCAACTCTTAACCACTAAAACATATCAGGCTGTTGTGCACCCAAAATGTTAACACTTAAAACAAGTGAATAAGGGACTACAATGTGCATCTCTCTTGGTACCATTTTGGCATGAACCTTTTGCCCATACATTATAATGATCCAGCAATTTTTAGGTAACATACATTTATGCTAGTCCAGTCGCATAGCAGTTGGTGAAATAGTCACAAAATGTAATGTATTGATTCTTGTACATAGACAGGAATTTCAGTGGCTGTACCCCATGTGAAACCACAAGTCAAAGGTTATATGTTTATCACTTCCGTTCTTAAGTTACAGCACAGAGTTATTTAAACCCAAACTGCAAAGTTTTCCTAAACCTAACTAAGTAGTTTTGTTGCCTAAGCCTAACCAAGTCAATATATTCCTAAATCTAACTAAGTAGTTTGGGTCACGTAACTTCCATACTTAGGCGAGATTTGAGCAAATATGATAAAAAAAAGTTATTTTTATAAACGGTCGCTATATGGTGACAGTAGTACATGAAACAGGTAACCTGAAAAAAATCATGTTCCTCTGTGTCCTACTGTGTCCTCCGGTGCTCCTAACGGCATCTGAAAGATTTCACTTACCGGAGGAAAACAACCGGTCAGAGCTGATCTGAGGTCTGCTGTCCAGCTGCCGTCTATGAGAGCCGGCTCTCAATCACTCGCGAACTCCGACCAAACGGTCAAACTAGGCAGCGCTGATCAAATATGAATCAATAATCTCTCAAATGTTTTCAGAATCATCAGGTAGTGTACGGTTTAGCTGTAAAATGAGAATGTTTGTGACGCCGCCGCCATTGTAAAATCTGGTGAAGGAACGCCAAGTTCCGCTCACATGACCAGAGCACAGCCAATAGGATCGCTCTCTTTCTCTGAAATGACCTGCGATTGGTCAAAGTCTGCCGTCACGGGCTAGATTTACTAAAGCCTGAAAACAGAGCCATAATGAGGTGCAGAAGTCTACTTATCTCTCAGAACACTTGAATTACAATATGCTGAAAGATTATTATGGAATTTTTGCCCAATGATGCCAAAAATATACTGCCTACTGCCACTTTAAGTTTCAACACTTCCGGTGTTATTTAAACCCAAACCATGATCTTTTCCTAAACCTAAATAAGAAGTTTTATTTTGAAAAGACTGGAGTGGAAATTGATATGTGCATTAAAGTCATGCTGAGCGTCACAAAAAAGAGCGAAATTTGTGTTTATGTACACGAATCAAATAGATAAAATTCTGTGACTTTTTCACGAACTGCTGTTAAACTGTGTTGGTTATGCATGAACCACAGCAAAGATGTTTGAGTTGTTCTGGAAGGGTAATTGTGTTGTTTAATTGAGTATTTGCAAAACTTGCCCACGAAGTTCAGTGACTTTCAGTGTACCTCTATTAACCTATGAGCAATGGAAGTGTTCAGCACATGGAGTAAATATAGTTTTAGTTTCTAGTCCTTGGTCAGGCGATTATAAAGGCAGAGAAAAATAATAATTAAAAAGACATATCAAGGTGAAAACAGCAAGACAAACGTTAGAAATAATTGAGAATCAAGAAGTTAACATCATTTCTGCTTTTCCATTTATCATTGAAAACACAATTTCAGCTTTGCTTTGAGTGATAATACAACATTTAGCACATTTACCAAGATGAATAGCCAAGGCCAGTAGCATCAGCACATCTCCTCTATCACTGCTGAGGAACAGGATGATTTTTTTCAGACCTCGGTGGACAAAGCATCCGGAGTAAATCTCAGATCAAACAACATGCTGAAAAGTTGGATCTCAAAATAAATAGCCACCGTCAAAGGGGTAGGAAAAGGAAGAGAAGATTGTCTCAAATGAAAGACACCCCATTGAAATCCTATTGAGCTATTTTCAGTGAGGCACCAAAAAAAGCGAGAGAAAAGAGTGCACTGGTAAAGGTCAGCGCGAACCCAGATCACAGAACCTGAAACATGGCACAAAGATAAAGGGCACAGTGAGAAATATATCAATTACGCCTTGACATTTTCCAGAGAGACAAAAGAGGCCTGTATAATACGATGGTGTGGCACTGTGGCCACTGCAGCCTCTTCAAAAGTCACCAACACTTTGGGCTGGGTTGCTGAGTTACATCCCCATATTATATTAAAAATGTCTTAGTGCAAAGCAAGGAATTAAAAAATTTAATATCTTCATACTCTCAATTATCGGAATTTCCAATATGTGTAAAATATCACCGCACCGCAGGATGAACTTTTGCCATAAACTTAAAATGGTGTATCTAACCTGGCTGTGCATTCAGATTTCATTTCAAAGAAGAAGTTTGAGCCTCAGCTTTATGCACGTAGAATCTCAAACTTATTTTTTTCATTCATTACATTCTCATGGTGGCCCTGCAAGTTGCTCGTCCCCGACTCCTGGATCCCAAGTCACTGCAAGTTCAGACTAAATGCTTGTCGTATGTTCAAGAAGCTGCTGATATTAGGCAGCAGGGCTGAAGATTAGCGATTATGATGTACTCTCATTTAAAAATACCTCACTGTACACTATAAAACATTTACACACTTAAGTGCTCTCTTGTTTCTTGCTACATGTTACAAAAGAAACTGTATGGGACATTGATACACAAATATTGTTGATTTACTTTTATTTAATTAAGAATGAATCAATTTGCTTGCTACTGTAATCCAGGTACATTAAAACTGGCCATAGTGCTACTTTACCCACATAAACGCCATAAAAACGCCATTAAAAAAAGTATGGAGTCATTAGAAAATAAGAGCAGCATGCGACCAATGTGAGCATAGAGACAAAAAGGGACTGAAAACAAACATAAACCAAGATATGGTTTTAAGACCCAGTTTTATACCGATTATCTGACAGTACACCTTTCAGGCTTAGACTCACGCATAGCTGGAATATATAAGTGGACGTAGTCACCGTGACATCACCCATTGGTTTGTAGACTGCCATTTTGAAGCCTCGATTTCAGAATTTTGGCCGTCGCCATCTTGGTTATTTGCAAGCAGAAGTGATACGAGAGGGTTGAACTAAGTACAACCGAAGACTGAATAAGACATTTTTAGGCGACCAAAAATAATAATAAATTAAAGAACTATTATAATTAACTTTCATGAACCAAAAACACACTGTGAAAGGCTTAAAGTTTTAAAATTCTAAGACTAAAAAAACCCAAACAACTCTCGGACTGGACAACGCCGTGGTAGTGACCTGTCAATCACAAGGTAGCCATGCCCTAAAACAAACATCTATGTAAGTATAATATTGTTATCATTATTTTATTTGTGGTGAAAACACAATTGACAATTTGTTAGTGACTGTTGAATACCGGCCAATTCTGTGTTTTACAGATATTTGTCGGGACTCGTGACACCTAGGGAAACCGGGACTTCTGGTCACCATAAGTTAAGAAGCATACCATAAGAAGCCAATGGTAATTTTTTCATTGGGTTTTGGATTATTGCAGAAAATAAGCTCTGTGGCAAACACACGTTTATGATACTTACATGTTTTGTTCAGCAGGATAATCTTCATAAATGAACACCACTTTTATGATTTTTGAAGTGCAAATGCGATCGGCAGAAGTAAAACGCTAATGTTAGGCTATAGACGAGCTACAACACGGTCGCATGAACGCGAGTATACACAACGAGGCTGTAAAGGCGGACGAGTCGTCGTGATGACGTTTAGTAGTCTCATTTAGCCACTTGTTAGCAACCACCTTTTTTAAGACACATAAAGGCTTCAAAATTCACGAGTGGGATATTTATTGATGTATTTTATATCGTAGAACAAAACGTTAAAATCGCTTCAGCTTGTGTTAACCACAGACCTTATTTCAGGCATCTAACTAAAAACCCATTCAAAAAACCCATTGACTTCCAGACGAGGGAACCAGAAGTGCTAAAATGCTAACTCATTTCCGTGTTTTAGGACTCATTCCTGTAGCAACTCTACAGCGGCTTGTATATCCGCAGTCCTCGGTCTTCCGGTTTTTCTTTTTGAATGACGAATACAGATTATCGCCGCCTGCTATTGTGCAGAGTTTTTTCCTCTCAAGCAGGTGCAGAACGTACATGCTAACTGGCCGTTGGCTTTAGTCTTTGCAATGTGTTAAAATGCAACTTGTCGGCCAAGACAAAGGCGACGTGAGGCCACGCAACAGTCGGCCTTCATCACCGCTAGTTCTTTGATGTCGGTTTGGTGTGTCTGGGCCTTAACATTAGGCCTACGAGTAGCTTTTCGAAATGATACTAGGCCACTGTGATCTGCCTTTAAACAACACAAAGAAGAAACAAGATGTATTTCTACCTGGTTTCCATCCTGTTTTTGTTTGTTTTCATGTTGGGTTCCACAGTCAATGGTGGTTATTTTACCTCAGTCCCTTGAAGCGCTCTTTTTTTGATGGCTACTCCAAATTGAGGTCGACTCCGAAACAAGCGGAGGCAGAAGTGAGGGTACAAAGCCCCTTTTGGGGGAAACTGCTCTTTGCTTTCCAGAATACTGTTTGTGGAAAGTGCTGCGACAGCTGCCACAGATAACAAGTAAGTACTATTTAATAGCTTTTCAATCTTTGTTTGCTTGCTTGTTGGGTTTGTACGCATTCACAGCATATTCATACTTACACTGATTTTTCAAATGCATGGCAGGCATGTACCCTGCATATTTTTGCTCATCCATTTGTCACACACAATATCTATGTCACTGCTGATCTCATTTTGAGAGAACGTGCCGCAATTATGCATCTCGCCAATGCAAGTGACATACTGGATTTGTCAGTGATCGGCCCAGATGAGTTCTGCTTTATTTAAAGGGGGAACATGTTTACCATTACCAGCGAGAATAAGAAAATCTCATTTCAAAATTAGATTTCTCATTAGAAGTACAGCTGTCTTGGTTATATAATACGATAAGTAAAGAGATAATTTACTGAGGTAGAATCCGAAAGCAGAAAGCATCCTACCTGACTAAACTAAATTAGAAGCGAGAATATTCTGTGTAATCAGATTCTCTGAGTCACATATAGTGGCTACAGGGCTACAGTATAACTGCATTCACTGATATGTGAAGGAACGTCTACAAAGATAATTATGTGTCTCTCCCAGCCCTCCTCAGTAACATACAGTACGACACAGAGCGCATGAATTCATATTTAACATGACACGTGTGTTATAAGCTTTGAAAGCTGTGATATGATGATTTGGCCTCTAAAAACAATGTAACAATCGAAACAATGTGAAATTACCCAAGCATCTTGTAGGAAGCTCAATATCATGTCAGGGAGGCACCTGAATGTTACATTATTCAACAATACGGCAAATCAAGCCTCTCTACAAGGCTGATATCTTATTAATCTGCTGCTCTGCGCTTCCTCAAGTATTTGCTGGCATAATTAGTTGGCATAATCAACACTGTACTGCTTTGTGGCGATAACAATGTTGTACAGTGCACATCATTTTGCGTTTCTATAGACTGAATGGAGAGTAAAGGGGGCACCTCTCATTCAGACTCTTCAAGGTAAATCAATACAGCGGACCAAAAGATTATCGTATTGCTCGCCTACAAGGTTTCCTGCAAATTATCTAAATTGCATGCAAATTCCGTCCTAATATATTTAAGAATTTCAAAACAATCAATGTGATTATAAACCACGGCTGTAAGGCACTCAAGGCTGTTCTTTTGGTTCCATCAGGCCCTGACCACTTGTATTCATTGGGACTTACAGCATAAATAGGCAAGGACAAACACAAGTTACCACATCAGAACACATACAATAGCATGTCCAGTGAAAATTATAACAATTTGAAGGGCTGTTCCATTTAATTGTTTATTATAATGTTTAAAGGAACATTGTGTAACATTTTGGGAGATTTATTAGCAGAAATGCAATATAATATTTATAACTATGTTTTCATTAGTGTATAATCACCTGAAACTGAAAGTGTTATTATGGTAAGGATGGCCTCTGAGCGAGGCGTACGGCGTTACCACGGTTTTGCACTTGGCGGCTCGTGTTACCGCAGGAAAGAGAGGAGTCAGCGGAGTCTGCAAATCTGCAACCACACCATGCTGCCAAATCCTACACACTGCACCTCTAATATTGTACTGCAGCGTCATGTAACTCGCAGATTGGCAAATGTTAAACACAATCCTGTCTCCTAGAAATAACGTTTATATATTAAAAAAAATTTCAATCGTGGCAAACATAATTGCTGCCAGGATTATTGAGAGGCGATGTTGTTTTTGTGCATAAAGTGCTACGTTTATGTAGCGCTCCAGAGTCGCAAGCAGGTGGTCGTGGTGGACGGTGAGCGTGCAGAGTGACACCAGAGACCAGGGTTCGCGTTAGAATAGGCAGCAAAAGCACTTTGGTTACAGGTAGTGAGAGATTGTGTTTTCAGTTACTGTAAATGTTAAAGGGACTATATGTAACTTATCACGCGCATAAATCATACCGGGTCGGTGTCCAATGCGCGCTCGAGTGCGGGTACGCGAGCGCGCAGCAGCGCTGCTCCTGCTGTCTGCCTGCTTGCACACAGCGCTCGTTCTCACCCGCTCTGCTCGCTCCAACTCCACGTGCACCCGCGCACACTACACACTGCAGAAGAGTTAGTTTAGCTCTGAGAATATCTAGTGAAGGTGCAGTGGACGTTTGTGCAGAAATAAATGCTGCCGCTCCTCCAGAAGAACAGAGGTTTCCCGTGTCTTGTGAAGTGTCGGGGCTCCGCAGAGAGTTACGTTATCCCGACCGGGTGTCGGTGTCCCCCCCCCCCCGTTCCCTCTGGGTCGGCAGGCTGAAGCAGGAAAAGCCAACACTAGGATCAGCATTGATTCATGGAGAGACCTTCCTCTGGTCAGCTAACATTACTGCCAAGCAGGTGAAATATAGAGTGATATTGTGTGTTAGCTGACGTGTGTCGCCCCACTGTTTAGACCGGTGCTCGTTCATGTCTATGTAGAGCGAGCACAAGCGCGAGCGCGAGCAACAGGACGCCGACTTTCGTTGACACTGCGGCCACAGGTGTCGCTGTGAACAAGCAATTTCTGATTCTTACATATAGTCCCTTTAATAGACAAGTCACTGCAGAATGTTTCTGTATTAAACCAAGACCACAAATTTTTCCCTAACCTTGTGCTGACAATGCCTTAACATACCCATAGTAATACTGTTATTGTTACAAGCAGATATTGTATTGCAAGATTGGGTATTTCGACGTAAAATAGGTTATCAGTGAACATTTAACCAGTAAGTTCAGCATCAACCTTTTTGTGACTTATCAGATATGTTGCTTAACAACATGTCTTCATTATGTAACGAGAAAACATAATCCGGCCGCCATTATGTTTCCCTCAAAACTTATTTGTTGTTGTCAATTAATTGTATATATACATAATTCCTAGTAGACGGGGTTGCAAATAAAAGATTTGATCCCTGATATCAAAGTCTCAGAGAGCTGTTAATACCAAAATCTGCAATAAATGACGACCACATATGGTTTTATATATATTTAGAAACTTAAATAAACTGTTTAGAGCTTTAAAGGTGCTCAATACGGAATTCAGAGCATCTATTGCCTTCACACAGCTCTCAATGGCAATGGCTGAGCTGGCGGCTAGCAGCTAATGGTGCTAACAGCACTAACACTGGAGGGTGGATCCTACGCTTCTGTGACAACGCCATGGGACGGGATGGCGTTATCAGCGATAACCGCCATATGTGCGCAGTGCAGAGCGACGGCTGTGAGCTAACCAGTGGGGCACAACAGAGAGTCTCATGCACTAAAATGCAAAATGTAACTTTTTTACTATATATATATATATATATATATACCTACATAGACACGAATTTCCCTTTTTTTTCGTGACGCTCAGCACGACTTTCAACAACGTATTTTTCATAAATTTTCCTACGAATGTCCTGCAACATGTGACACGTGTCAATTTCCGCTCCAGTCTTTTCAAAATAAAACTACACTACACTACTACACTCTATGTATACGAATCGATACATTGAATTTCGTGACTATTTCACGAACTGCTGTGCGACTGGGCTGAGTATACAGTACATAGTGTATAGTGTAAAAGAGTCATATAGTCAGTGAAGTGACTCAGTAATGCTAGTACAGAGCAATATCTCTCTAACGTTTGCTAACAACAGCTAACATTAGCCACCATTAGCTACTGGTCATGCCAGACCAAGTAAGGCTGTAGCAGTAAAACCCTTGAGTGTACTGAGTTGAGCAAAGGTGAGTTTTATTGCTCATTAATTTAACTTTTCTCGTATAAGAGGAGGGAAGTGTTATTTCTTCTTTCAAAAGTTGCATAGTCTCACTTTAAAATACAGACGTTTGGAATCTAGAGAGAAGCGCCATGTGATAATCAATGATAAACTATAGAGTCATAACTGATTCATTAAAAGGTCTCACCTCAATAATAGTTTTGGGTGTTGTAAAATACTTGAGATTGTCATTACCCTGATCATTTTGTCCAGTATTTTACCCTCTTCTACATGTGCTCCCATTAAAACCTACAATTGTTTTTTGGATTATTTTGTCAAACAAGTAGCTGAAACTTGGATTAAATAACTTTTTTAATCGAGAAATGAAAGATATGCTAGTCAACTATCCCACATCCCTTCAAGAAATGGAGATTAATTTGAAGGTAATCATAAGTGTGAAAATTGCTGTTATCTTCTCACTATTCCTTTGACTGCTAACGGCCTGTCTGGCTCTGAAGTCGTCCCGGTAATAAATATTCATATACCTTTCAGGGTCTTTGTTATGTTGACTACCTTCCATCAGTCTGATCTGTTGTGGCACGAGAAACACAAATGGTGAAAATAAATTAAGAAAAAAATCTTAGTAAATATATAAATAATAATGACAATGAGCGAACGAGGGGAAATTTGGAACATCAAAGGCTCCTCTATCTTTGTAGCATGTAAACAGTGCGTGCCTTCAGTGAGTGGAAGAGCCCTTTTTAATGATTCCATGGAAGATTGCCACATCGACAAGCATCCTGTAATAAATAAAATTAACAAACATTTCTGTAGGGTCTTTTCAAAGGGAAAGAGAGCCCAATGTTTTTTTTTCAGATAAGTGGTCTATACATCCCCTGCTCCTTCCTGATTAGTCTAATCCAGTGAGAAGTGCGTGCAGGGTTTTGATTGAGTCAGCCGTCGAGGACCCCGAGGGGAACCCTCCTGATAAGTGCCTTTACCTTTCACCTCCAGAACCCCACGCACGTCGCTTCGCCATATCCCACTCCCTCTAATCTCATTTGGCCCAGGAAGACATGCTCAGGCACAAGAAGCTACGATTAGCATCCTCTTTACCAAGGGATTCCATTGGCTTGGACTGCCAGTGCTGCCCTCAACCTGAGTCGCTGAAGGCACTAAATCAGCTAGGTAGTTCTGTGTGTGGCTCGTGTGTGTGCGCTTCGGCATCCGCCCTTCACGAGTGTGTGTTTGACAACTTGATATCAGAAGGTGTGTTTCCTCTATTTGCCGTCTTTGTAGTATATCTGCTTAAATATTCTCTAATGGCAGTTTTGCCAAACGTACTCCTTTATTTTATGACCTGACCGCAATGTCAGGGCCTGATCCAGGATCTTAGAAATACTGAGGTCATGAGTTCAAAGTCCCCCAGCAGAATCACACCCACCCAACCAATAAGTATTTAAACAGATCACAAAATGTCAAATATTATTTATTTATTGAACTATCCAATTACAATTTCTGTCATTTGGGTGGGTGGCAAAAACTAAATCTCTTTTTTTTTTACTTCGTCACATTTTAAGGCATTTAGTCTAAATAAAAACAAGAACAGAATCAGCCTTTAAAAACACCAGCATGAGCAATAGGACTGCAGTCATAGAGAGTAAACTCCTCTTATTGTCATTAAATCCCCCAAATACACAGAAACCTAACTAAGTAGTTTTGTTGCCTAAGCCTAACCAAGTCGATCTATTCCTAAACCTAACTAAGTAGCTTTATTTTGAAAAGACTGGAGCGGAAATTGACACTTGCGTCATGTGTTGCTGGACATTTGTAGGGAAACGCACAAAAAATATGTTGTTGAAAGTCGTGCTGAGCGTCACGACATATTTTTTTTGCCGAACATGTACTCCTTTATTTTATGTCCTGACAACAATGTCAGGGCCTGATCCAGGATCTTAGAAATACCGAGGTCATGAGTTCAAAGTCCCCTAGCAGAATCACACCCACCCAACCGGTAAGTATTTAAAATGATCACAAAATTTCACTTATTATTTATTCATTTAACTATCCAGTTATAGTTTCTGTCATTTGGGTGGGTGGCAAAAACTAAACTCTTTTTGTTTTCTTAGTTACATTTTAAGGCATTTTGTCTAAAAAAACTAAAATAGAATCAGCCTTTAAAAACTCCAACATGAGCAACAGGACTGCAGTCATAGAATGTAAACTCCTCTTATTGTCATTAAATCCCCCAAAGAAAAATAGATAAATAAATAAATAGAAATATTCAGCCAAGTCGCACAGCAGTTCGTGAAATATTCATAAATGTAATGTACTGATTTGTGTACATAGACACGAATTTCACGTTTTTCATGATGGTCAGCATGAAATCAATTCGTATGTAATCCACATAATTGTGAACCGTTGAATGCCATGTTGGGAGGAGGTCGGGGTGGATGTCTGGGTCAAAAAACACAGGACTTTCGCCAAGGAGACTGGTGTTTGGGTCCTGTGTGAAACCACAAGTCAAAGTTGATTTATTTATTTTTATTTACATAATTATTATTATATTATTTATATTTGTCATGTAACTTCCGTACTTAAGTTACAGCACTGCCGGTGTTAATTCGACCCAAACTGCGATCTTTTCCTAAACCTAACTAAGTAGTTTTTGTCACGTAACTTCCGTACTTGAGTTACGCCACTTCCGGTGTTACTTACACCCAAACCGAGATCTTTTCCTAAAGCCAACTAAGTAGTTTTTGTCATGTAACTTCCGTACATAAATTATACCACTTCCGCAGTTATTTTAACCCAAGTTGCGATCTTTTCCGAAACCTAACTTAGTAGCTTTGTTGCCTAAGCCTAACCAATTCGATCTATTCCTAAACCTAACTAAGTAGTTTTGTTGCCTAAGCCTAACCAATTTGATCTATTCCTAAACCTAACTAAGTAGATTTATTTTGAAAAGCCTGGAGCGGAAATTGACACATGCGTCACGTGTTGCTGGACATTCGTAGGAAAATGCATGAACAATACGTTGTTGAAAGTCGTGCTGAGCGTCTATGTACACGAATCAAATAGATTGAATTTTGTGACTATTTCACGAACTGCTGTGAGACTGTCTTGAAATATTAGCAGGATCATGACCTCTGTGTCCTCAATGGTGACTGTGGCCCTGCACAATAGGCCGAATTCAAGTAACATTAGCGTGTATGTAAGTGTAAGGTAGTGTTTACACTGTGATCAACTACTATGGAGGAATTCACTCAAGTTTGAATCTTGGTAGATCTGATTATTTCTATTCAGTATTTACCAGCATCCTGTTGTATTTGATTTTGAGCAGGGAGTGTCCTCTGGTATGATACATCATTTAGTGTGTTTTTCTAAGGGGTATTTTTTTGAAAGATTGTTGAAGAGATTGTTTTGTTAAAGACGTAGCCTGTGATTAAAGAGTTATGTGAGCAGATGAGCTCATACTGTACAGAGGCTCAATGAGCTTCCAGGTGATTATAGCACCACTGTTAAAGTATTGTGTGAGGAATCGCAGCTCAAACAACTACAGAAATAAATTACATATTGCTACTACTCAAATGTATCAGACAAAGAAAACAAATCAATGCAATTCGTTTTCTGAGTAAAACAACTTTATTTGTGAAAGTACGGATAAATCTCGGTGATCATATGAAGTTTTGTATCACACTTCTTAATGTCTGCAACATACCTGCAGCCTTAAACTTGACTTTCAGTCACCTCCTCTGATAATTTAAGCTCTTCTACAGTGTTCTCATTAGAAATGTCTTAATATCGGAAAGAAATGGACGTAATATGGAATCCAAATTTTACTGAATATGTGCAGGTCTGCAGAATTTCTTTATTTAATATCACAAAACAAATACTGTACACCAACAAGAAGCTTGATAGAATTGTATAACTTCAACTAAGCTAATTTAAAGAATCACTGACTACAGTGACTTTATGACACTTTATCTATGCTGAGAATTTTGCAATTATTATGTTTTAAATCCATGACATACAAATGCTTTTTTTTAAAAAAAAACAAAAACTTGATGACTCTAGAAGCATCTGGAGTATTAATGAGCAACGGAAAACTCCTTCGTCCGCATGATTTGATGTATGGAAAGTTTATGCCGCATGAAAAATTTGAGAGTGCACGAGCAACAAAGACACAGCACAATAACTCAAAAGTAACCGCTGCATGAGATGAAGCACACAAACATTCACATGTGTGTGACGTCTCACACGCCCACGCGTACTGTAAATTATGACACACTTTTTAATGTATGGAGGGTGTCTGAGCAAGCAGGACATGCATAATAATAATACATATGCATGAGGAAATCAAGCAGACTGATACTCTGAAAAAGTAAAGTAAAAAAGTAGTGAGGCAGCTAGGTTGCATGGGAAAAATGCTAATTTTGCCTAAATGAGGAGGAGGATATATAGGATGTGAACAGTGGTTACCATCCTGGGGGTCAGGACCCCATAAGGGGTCACAAGATAAATCGGAAGGGTCGCAAGATAGTTAAGATAAGAAAGAAGAAAATACTTAGTCCTACTACACTAAATTATGATGTTTTTTTATTTCATCTTACTGGATAATTGTATCTCTAAAAACTATTCAAATAAAATCAGTTCTTTGGTGGAAATGAACATAGCTCAGTGGCATTTTCAACATGCAATAGGAGGTCACAAGTAGACTTTGCTTAATTTTAAGTAGCGATGTACCGATAGCGATACCGGATCGGATATCGGGCCGATACCGATATCGGTGACAATGGGGCCTAGCTATTCAATTCAATTCTATGTTTATATACATTATTATACTGTAATTTTAATTCCTGTTGACGTTTTGACCAATTTGTTGCTGCATTGAGAAGGTTTACACTTTAATTGTAATTCCTGATAATTTTGAAGATTTTTTACCAAGTTGCTGATGTACGATTTATTATTTTAATAATGAATATCAATTCAGTAAATTTATATCTATGTATTTATTTGCTACATTTTGTTTTACAAAGTGAGAAAGGCAATGTTTAAGTCTGATATAAAAGAATGATCCCAGTTATTTCCACACAGTGAAGCATACAGCTTGTTAATGAAACACTGGTATCGGCCGATACCCAATGCCCAGGTATCACTCTCGGTATCGGGACTGAAAAAGTTGGATCGGTGCAACTCTAGGAGTCGTAAGACAAAAAGGTTGGAACCACTAAAGATGACTTTGAATTTAACCAAAAACTTTAAAGTGAGTGACATTAAACTGACATCAGTGATCAGTGTTTCCCATTGGCTTCAATGAGAGGCAGTAAGTATTTCCAAACAAAGACTTTTTCTAACAATGTGATGAAAAGTAACAAAATAAAAATCAAAGTGAGGAGCACTTCTTTATCTCTATAAGGAATGCAGCCTGAGGACACCTGTGAAAATGTAAAATCATATTTAATAACTATCTTAAATTATAGGCCTGTCTGCTAAGTTAAATAATAATAATAATAATAATAATAATAATAATAATAATAATAATAATAATAATAATAATTAAAACTGTTATTCAAAATGTTACTTTAAATGTCGAGGAAATTAAATGATTTATAGAAGTGTTTAACTGTGATATGCACGTTTAAAGCTTATGGAAATATTAGTAATTTATAAATATGAATATAATAGAGCAGGTGTTCTTTCAGAGCGGCACGGGCAAATATCAGCATCAGCACCAGACATCAGGCCTGAAAAGCTTCAGGGAAGTTGTCACATGCAAATAAGTATTATTAGCAAATTAAAAAAGTTCAGGAAATTGCATGAGAACATTGTTGAAAGTCATGAAACAAGTGCGGAGTTAACTTTTCCCGCGCTGTCCGGTGCAGAAAATGAACCTGATGGATGCAACGTGTGCAAAGCTTGCTTCTAAGTGAAGCATGTAATAATGGTCGATGCTTCCCATATCTGTGTCCGATGGACTCCAGAGAATTGACCATATAGGCCCCACACATGCATGCGTGAGTGTGTGCGTAAATAAAACAGAGACGCGCACTGTCTTTATATGTGTCGGGGGGGAATAAAAGTCTCGGTGTAAATCACTTTTCCGACTGGCACAGCACATTAAACAGCCGTGGCGTGATTCCTTTTCTCTCAGCTCATCCATTCCTCTTTTTTCTTTATCAGCTCGTTCACGATTTCATTTCTTTCAAATGAGAATTCAGGGACCCCCAAATTCAAGCCCCCGCGTCTTCAAACAACACAACTGTACGGTTTCACTTTTTCTCCCGTCAAAATGGTATCCCAGATTCAATTTTAGATAGACTAAGGATTTAGCCAGTGATGATTTTTTTTTTTTTTGGTCTTTCGGAGACAATATTTAATATGCTGAAATGAGATCATTTTTTATCCCCACCCAAAATAATTTCTCAATATATATTTGTGTCAAATCTCGCGTTGACACAAGTCAAAATGCATGCATCTTTGATAAACGAGTTTGCCATATAATCCTCTATTTCTCTACCATCATCAGAAGTAATGACACTCTCATCATCATAATCATCATCATCATCATCATCATCATCATCAATAGTATTTTTTTCAACCTCTCCTCGAGGGGACCTTTTTCCCTTTTGATTTAGGAAATTAGTACGCCTAAATACAAAAACCACATTCTCAACAGCTACTTATCAAACTCCATTTACTGAGGATGATTTCAGGGTAACATTAAAACACAATAATGTAAATGACCCATGGCTTTTAATTAAAAATGTCCTCTCTTTCCGCTATTTTTGTTTCATCTGTTTAACATTTTTTTTTTTTGGAATGAAGTGTTATGGAGGGGGAAAGTAAAAAAGTGCCTATACTCTACTCGCTCCTCGTTGACTTTTATCACTAAATGAAGCATATAAATGGCCTGAATTAAATAAAATAAAGAACAATTATCCTCTCCTTTTTCTCTGATCTGGCGCTGAAAAGGAGTCCTGGAGAGATAAGGCAGATTGAATTCTCTCTGTTGTGCTCCAATAAAAACGTCAAGGGGGGAGGAAGGGGGGGGGGGGGGTTAAAAGCCTCCCTATAATTTCAAATCATAATTTCCCTCCCATTATACCTCTCAGATGCCGTTTATCGTTAAGGTTATTTATTTCAGGGCGTTGTAACCACAGTCAATTCCCGTGACTAAGTTGGATAATTACAGGAAGTGAGTGCGCCCGGCAAAAACTTGAAACAGCTTTAATAATAAAATGTTGAAAATATAAAAGCAAACTCTAAAACAACAGTTATATAACCTATAGAGAAAGGTTATTCGCCTCAATTTCATCTTGCAAAAATGCTGTTACTCCTGAAAGTAATTATAATTGTCTAATTTCAAAGTTGAATTAGGATGCTTTAGGGGTTTGATGTAAAACTTCATATTCGGTTCAATGAAGTATCACCCTAATTTACAGCTCTAGATAAGGACTAAGTCTGTCATAAAAATCTACCCGTCCTCCCTCCCTTCCTTCCTTCCTTCCTTCCCCAGGATTGAATTGCACCTTGGGCAATAGTGTAGAATCTTAACTTCTCTCAGCATATGTTCCTGGCAGATAAGTAAACAATTTGGATGTGGAATGAAATTTTTAATTAATACTACAGTCGTCTAATATGAGGCTATACACACCGCGGTGCGCAAATCCTGATCTCCATTAACAGAGTGCGCTGAATTCACATTTAAATCTTTATATAATTCCACGTGTTTGCATTCAGTTTTGTCTTAATGACAGTCAGAGCTATCATCCACAAGTTTAGACAGGTTTAAACACGTGTGAATGACTTGATGATAATAAGCTTTAGCGGGCTTTTGGCTGCAACACCCTTTTTTTTTTTTTTTTTTTAAAAGTAAACACACTGGCAGAGATATTTAAACCGCACTGGGCTGTTTTACAGCCAGCCAGCTATACAAAAGAAGAAGAAAAAATCACATCACATTGAGTTTGTTCCATTAGTTAAACCTATAATTAAGAAGAAGGCTCCCTCCTTGAAGTGATTAAGCAGTCAGACAAGTCGGACGGGCGGAATCCCTCCAGGGAGGCCTCTCCTGAACTGTCAAACATCAAAAGATCACAACCGGTTCATCCCGGTGTCACAAAAACACCTCCAGTGTACCGCTGAACATGTCTCAAACCTGTTTCAAATAAATAAAGATTATTAATAATAAAAGCAGCAGCAGCAAAACGGCAATTAAAGCTTCGTGGGGAAATGATCCGAGTGGAGGAGTTTGACAGCTTAAAAAGCCACACATGAGAAAAGAATCGATTTGGGAAAAGAGGATTGATTTTGAGGTTGTTATTCTACTGCGAGGAGTTTCTTAATATTCAGTCTTTAGCCTATCAACAGTATTGATTAGTTTGGGGTCGAGCTGGGTATAACATTTGCAATGTAAAAAAACCCTCACAATTGTTTTATTTAAAAAAATGTTTCAAACTCGTTTTTTGGGAATTGTTATTTCCGTTTTAAGCATTTATTATTATTATTATTATTGTATTTTCTTTGATTTAAAATCGATTTAATGGTGTCTTATTCGGCCAAGTTTAACTTCCCCGCAGCACTTGCACACTATCCCACTATCTTCGTCATCTCAAGCACCCAATAACCTACAAATACAGGAAATTGATAGCGTTGAAGACAGATTGTCTTTATTCGAAACGCCTTTGCTCAGCAATTGAACAAAGAGCAGGAGGTATCAACCTTCTAGATACAGTATCCTTTCCATAACATGACAGGTTTTTAAATTACCATCTTAGATGATAATACACATATAACTCCTTGAATTCAAATAGAAGTTATCCTTAAAGAACGAAAACAAAAACAAAAAAAGGACGCGTGACTATATTAGCACTGAACGACAGGAAAAATGCAAAATAAAACATTTGGATGTAAATGAGTAGTTTTCTTGTTGTCATCTTAAATAGACCGTCTAGTTTTATGTGCCAGTTTTTTGATAAATATAAACAATATGACCCGTATATAATCCAGCCTATAGGTCCTGATTTTGACCCAAAACATCATAAAATTACGAGTGCCAAAATGTAAGACTACTTAGGCCTATACAGGAAATAGGAATGCTAATTGTGCAAGCCAAATTTTTCAAAATAAAATTGTACCCTATCAATAATCAACACAAATAAGCATATCAGCATTAAAATGTACACAATAAATAAAGTTAAAGGCCTCCTTTTCTGGTTGCCATAAACGTTATAACATTTACATTTCTTACAGATCACAGGGCACCGTCCTTTACACCAAATCCCAGTTGCTCAAGTCGGGAACTTGTTGGATTTCTGGAAAAGTTTGTTTTCTTTTTTTTTTTTGCCATGTCCAAGGCAGTTAATACTGTTCATGCCTTTTTAATGGGGCGCGCTGTCCGTAATATATTTACATGCATTTCAGTATTCAAGTGAATTAAAAAAAAACAAGAAAAGAGTCTTGAGGGTTACATGGCAGCGGCATGTGCGGATGAATATGGGTCTATCCCAGTCTTGGTCATACCTGGAAAAAGTATGTAGGCCACCGGGGGCTGTAAACTTGACGTTGACCAGGCCGTGCAGTTACACGGGACGACATAGCCCGGGTTTGTGGGCGACGGGTGGGTGTGGGTGTGCTGACTGGGGCACCCAAGGGTGCCGAACGCGCCGTTCTGGTATCCCAAAGAGGACGCGTACGGCAAAGTGCTGGCGCTCAACGCGTGGGGCATCTCTGTCATCTTCTGGATGGCGCTGGAGCTGAACTGGCTCGGGTCGAGGAAGGAGTACGGAGCGCTGGTCGGCGGCAGAAACGCTCTGGCTTTTTCCGAGTGAACCAAAAGAGAGTCCGCCGACATGGGGAGTCCCTTCAAGTGGTCGGTGTCCCCGAGGTAAGGCAAAGGGAAAACGTACCTGTCCTTCTTGAGCAGGTTTTTGGGTTTGCGCCTGGGTCTGTACTTGTAGTCGGGGTGCTCCTTCATGTGCTGAGCCCGCAGCCTCTTGGCCTCGTCAATGTAAGGTCTCTTCTCAGACTCGGAAAGCAGCTTCCACTCGGCGCCCAGTCTTTTGCTGATCTCAGAGTTGTGCATTTTGGGATTCTCCTGTGCCATTTTCCTCCTCTGGCCCCGGGACCAAACCATGAACGCGTTCATGGGTCTCTTGATGTGATCAGCAGGCTTTGACATCTTTAAAAAGTGGACTTTTTTATCCCCAATATAACGACGAGGAAAAGTTCTTATCGGAAGGAAGGGAAACTATTCACCTGTCTAGATGCCAGATACCAGTCATGCCACGTCTGGGATGTTCGGAGTCTGGAAAAATAAAATAAAATCCAGCGCAATGCTATTTGCCTTCCCAGAGTTAAAAACACTGATGCGTTCAAGTCTGGTTACAACTCTCTTTCAGACCTGCGGCGCGCAATGCAGGGAGACAAAAAATACATGTAAGATGCACACACGTAAAGAAATCCACAAAGGTGAAAGCAATGTTCCGCAGTCAGTTTGCAGGAGTCGTAAAAAGTGTTTTTTTTCTGCGACGCACTCTCCCTCTCTCTCTCTCTCTCTCTCTCTCTCTGAGGTCTGTCGTCAAGCACCTGGCTTGGAAATGAGCGGAAGAGCGTGAATACGAGCCAAAAGCGGTGAAGTTCAAAGGCTGGGCTGGTTTGGTTTCTGCACGCAATCTGACATAATCTGCAGGGCGTTCACTCACCAACCTGAGCGCCCAATCAGCACCGAGACCGGCTATTAGAATACCTTCACCAACAAAATATATGTACATTACAACATAAACAAAGAGCGGCTGGTAGTAGAAGGAGAACAAAATAAGGAAAGAGGGGTGCGTGTGTGTGTGGAGGGGGGTAATACTCAGGATCCCTCCCCGATTCCATTTAATGTAATGAATCGCAACAAACATGGACCTTCAACCTCTTTTCCAGTTAAAACCTGACTTCAATCCAGAGAGGTGACTATACCGTGCAACCAATTTACTGTACAGCTTTACGCAGACACATATATGGAGGTTTGTCGCCAAAATAGATAGGCCTTAATAGAGTTATTATTTATGTCGATTTTTCATTTATTTTTTGGAGTGAGGAGGATGTATAATAATAACAAAAACAACAATAATACAAATAATAATAATACTAATAATAAAATAGTACTGTCAATAATAATAATGAGAATGATAATAAGAAAAATAATAATATAGGTTATTCATTCCTTCAAGTAAATGTTTATAAATGTAAATCTCCTTCCCTCCTGTGGATATATTTTAAAAAGTATAACATGGCAGCCCTCCACCTTGCTCAATGACACTTCAGCAGAGCATTAACCCCCCCTCCAGCTGCAGGGTGGTCACAAAAACCACAATGTGAAAGAGTTCACTATGGGAGGATGAAAAAAGGTCAAATTTAGCATCAGTATTTAGTTGCTGTAACCTTTTCCAGCGTGTCACTCCAAAGGATGTCAAAATAAATACTATTTCCTATATAGTAAAATGGCCAAACAAACGCGCGCACATGCACATATATAAACACACGCGCACAGGTTTAATC
This sequence comes from Sebastolobus alascanus, assembly GCA_916701645.2. Lineage (NCBI taxonomy): Eukaryota > Metazoa > Chordata > Actinopteri > Perciformes > Sebastidae > Sebastolobus > Sebastolobus alascanus. The sequence continues at coordinate 1,398,765 of CAKAOJ020000024.1, read as the reverse complement.
CATCGACATTGAACTTATGGAAAGCTCAACTGTGTAGTGACACAATTACAAACACCGAGAAAATATTACGTCAACTGTAAACGTTTAGAAACGCGCCATTGTGCGCCTATCATTGTTACATTAGCCCACATCTATTTGACAGTGTGGTTTTAAGGAGGCAGTAAGGAGTGATGGTTTTAAAATGCAAATTTCAATGAGGACCACTGCCTAATAGCCCTCGGGCTAATGTGTGTGATGTATGATTCCTTCAGCTGTGATTATTAAACGGAACGCGGACAGATGATTTTTTTCACACCGTCTAAATGCTGTTTGGAGACTAGTCATCTCTAGTTAGTTACACTGCTAACTAGATTTATTTAAGGTTGTCTATAGGCCTATATAGATGCGCACACCCACACGCGGATGCTGTGCACCACATCCTATTGTAATTATCATCTTATCTTTCTCTGTGTGTGTTACACAAATAGGACGCACACGCCACTCCATAGAAGATTATTTACACCTCATCACATTGGCGTGCTAATATTTGTAATATGCGTGAGAAGTACATTAACAAATAAATAAATAAAATACTTTAAAAGCTGAAATGTGGTCAAGCAAAAACCTTGAATCTATATACATTTACTGGCCATATATTTTCAGTACGAACATTAAGGTTTTATTATACAAAACAGGAGAAAAATAAAATCTCATGCAGGCCAAAGTCAATTTATTTTTGTACCAAAAATAGGGCAAAATTGAGATATTTTTGCGCCTCTGATATTCCCATATTTCAACACCATCTGTGTCTCTTTCTCACGCTCTCTCTCCGCTCCCCGTCTCCCCACACACGCATGCGTCAATCGGTAGAAGATTTCCATCATATCTTTCTTTACAAACCCTGAAATTATCGCTAAAATTGCGCGTTTTGGGGAGGAAAATCCCCCTCACCCCGACCTACGGAACAATGTAGCCCACAGCTGAGGACGTCCCCGACGTTTTTTTTTTTTTTGCCGACCGGATGCTTGCAAAAAGAAAAAGCTCCTCAAATCCTCCCAATCGGCAGCTATGATGTTCATCAGCAACCATGAGGTAGTATACTGCATGTTCGGACTGTATATTTCAGCGTATTTTGAAGTTTTAAATTATGTCGTGCTATCTTTCACTGAATGCAATTTGGCATGTAGGCTGCCATATACATGCGCCAGCTTAGGCTTCATTTTGAGATCAATGAATTAGATAAGAGGGAATTATTTTAGGGGCTGAGCCTCCTGCTCTCACGAGGGGGGAAGTCTACTATGTTCCTTATTCAAAAACTGATTGTCTAATAAACGCACGCCTGAAAGTTCCCTCGACAATTTGACGGGATAATGAGAAAAGCAGTAGGTTTTAATTTGTCAAGGATTGAGATGATATTTGTTTTCCATCCACAATTTTTCTCAAATATAATCGTTGACACAGCCTACTGTCTGTAATACAAAGGTAAAAATACAGTTTATAAATAAAATAGTTGGGGTTTTGCGCAGAGGTGCGTGTCACAATGTAACTTCTCTCCATCTCCAAACTTTATGCATTTGGAATTGTGAGAGGATTTGATTGTCACAACAAACAGTAAGCTAAAAGAAATGAAAAAAGTGAAAAATAATATTATAATACACATTACATTCTCTGATTTATCTGATTTATTTGGTTTAGAAAAGACTGTGAAAGTGGAAGCATATTAATAATAATAACATTAACGACTGGTGAGAGTTTATTTTCATCTACCACAGCTCCAAATTACTTACTGTAATAAACAACAAATTCAAATGACACACAAACAGACACGCACTGGTGCGCGAGAGAGACCCTCCACCCCCCACCCCACACACACACAAAACTAGGATTATCTAAGGACACATGTCCATCCATCTCGCCTTAAAAAGTGAATGGGGAGCGGCCTGACACACAGAGAGCCTATTAGCCAACTTGGGCTCCCGTGGAGAGCATTGAGGTAAGCTCCCCCACCGTAACTGTCCATGGTGCTGAAGCGGTAAGAGGGTTTCTTTACTGCACACTTGCGTCCTTCCTCAAAAACTCTTAAAAGCTAGGGTTGACATTTCAATGCCTTTTATTGTATTTCCATCCTATTTAGTGATGGTTCTCTGTAAAAAAAAAAAAAATATTAGAAAGACACAACTCATATGGTCTACAACTTTCCTAACTTTTTTTCCTCCCCAGTTTTTAAGCCTATTTTTCACAGTGTGGAAGAACTACTGCACATTTGGAACTAATACATATTGGCACCATAAATTATAATAAACACATTTTTTATGTTGTCAAAATATGTCTGTCACTTACTTTAGCAACAATATGGGGATTCACTGTAAATTAGCAAGCACCTTGTCAATACAGAATATATTATAGCATAGCTCTTGTGTTGTTATATCTAATTATTATTGGCAAGATGAATTGTTAGCATTGATAGATGGGTGACTTTAATAGAGATAAGATAGGATACAAAAGCTGTGAAAAGGGGAGGAAATAAACACACAACGCCAAGCAACAACAAACTCAGAGAGTTGAGAGTGAGATCACCTTTTTAAAGATGCGCAGTGCCTTCTGGTTGAAGGACAGTTTACTGGTATTGTGCCAGCAATTAGCCAGTGCTATTTACAGTTTTCCTTAAATCCTTCCCCAAACCTGTTTCAAACGCATGCAATCTAGACTAGGGTTCCCCTTGTTAATTTCAAATTACTATGCAACACCTTCACTTTTAACTAACTCTGAATGAACTTAGAATGGTCAAAAATGTATGTGCACAAACTAGGGTTGTCAATCGATTAAAATATTGAATCGCTATTAATCACATGATTGCCCATAGTTGATTGCACGTAATCGCAAAATAATCATACAATTTGTATCTGTTCAAAACCTTAAAGGGAGATTTGTCAAGTATTTAATACTCTTATCCACATGGGAGTGGGTGACTATGCTTGCTTTATATAAATTTATGTATATATTTATTATTGGAAATCAATAAACAACACAAAACAATGACAAATATTGTCCAGAAACCCTCACAGGTACTGCATTTAGCATAAAAAATGTGCTCAAATCATAACATGGCAAACTCAAGCCCAACAGGCAACAACAGCTGTCAGTGTGTTAGTGTGCTGACTTGACTATGACTTGCCCCAAACTGCATGTGATTATCATAAAGTGGGCATGTCTGTAAAGGGGAGACTCGTGGGTACCCATAGAACCCATTTTCCTTCACATATCTTGAGGTCAGAGGTCAAGGGACATCTTTGAAAATGGCCATGCAATGACAGCCGTAGGACAAACACATTAGGGCTGCCCCCTCTTACTCAATTAGTCGACTAATCGGACGTTTTGGTCTTTGTGGACTACGATTTCATTAGTTGATTAGTTGTTTATTCTGCCATTTTTTCATGCTGAATGACTTATTAACAAGAAACTTAAGAGCAAATCTCTGGTAGATTTAAAGTGGTGCTTTTGTGTGATTCTTTGTGGAGAAACTCAGTTTCACCGATCTGTCAACTAAATCAACTAACTGATTAGTCGACCAAACATTTCTTTGATCAAGGACAGCCCTAAAACACACACGCTCACAAAAAAATGTATTTCTGATATTCAAAGTTTTCAAAGAGCGATATAAAATTAATTGAATTCAGTCACTCGTTGAGCAGAATGGTACGATCAGGATACAGAATCCTCATATGTCACTGCTTAGATTTCTCTATAAGAAAATGTTCAATTTGAAAATAGAACTATTTATCAGCTAAAGTACATAACACAATCTTTTCCATCATGTTTACAGGATGTATTCTATCTCCTTCATTTATATTTTCAGAAGTTAAAATACTGGGTGTTCATGGTCAAAGTGTTCCTAGTTCAGACTGATGTTACCGTGTTGCTGATACTTATAATGTTAAGTATACAAAAAGGCTTTCATTCAGCTATATTGATCTAATTCTAAAACTGAAATTCAGCTCATAATACTGTAGATCTTTTTACACTATCCGCTTACAAGTACTATTCATTGAAACTGAGAAGCAATCGAAACAGCAATGAGTGATATGTGAGATATATTTCCAGCATATATTACAGAAAATATCCATACCTTTGTGGTTACAATTTCTCAGTAAGATAGTAAAGTCAGACTTGAATAAAATCTTTTAAAATGACTAAACTTAAGCCGTTCTCTCTTTTATTCTGCAACACTGGATAGTACGGAGCAGACTAGAAAAAAAATTAACAAAGGTTCAAGGCATCAGGTAATAATGAAAGGATAGGGGCAATACTTCAAAGACCACGAGGTCCACATCACACAATTATACAATACAATTAGGATTAAAGGGGCAAAAGAGATAACAGGAGATAGGGATAAATTATCACAAAAGGAAAGATGTGACTCTCTCCTGACCTTCATTAAGAGAAAAAAAAACTCATTTAGAGCTGGCCTTCCTTGCAGGGGGATTTGAGTCTCCCACATGAGACTGTGACTCAGTAGATAAGATTTATGGAGTATAAATGAGAATCTGAACTACTACTAAACAATAACATAAAATGTATATCCAGAATAAAACAATACAATAATGATACACATATATATGTAAATTATACAATTAATACATTTCAGTAATTTTATAGAACCGGACTAATTTTGGACAGTTTCATGCTTACAAAACATTACTTTACTGTTAGGACATACTTTGGAAAATAAACCCTTAGACACTAAGCATTGATTCTGATGTGCTGCACCGAATTTGACTGTTATCAGGCCATTAAATAGGCATTATCAGTCGCTATAAGCACCATAGATGTGGGTCATTAGGGGCCTACTACGCCTACTATGTTGTAAAAGTGAAAGTGAAACGTCACCTTTTGAACACAAACAAAAAGGCTTCTTTAGGTTTAGGCAATAAAACTACAACTTCTTTAGGTTTTGGCAAAAAAACAGGTTTAAACAACTTTTTTAGATTTATGCTATACAACTTCTACTTTTTTAGGTCTAGGAAACAAAACTACAACTTCTTTATTTTTAAGCACTAAAACTACAACTTCTTTATGTTTAAGCAATACAACTACAACTTCTTTAGGTTTAGGCAACATAACTACAACTTCTTTAGGTTTAGGCAGCAAAAGTAAAATTGCTATGTTTTGGCAACAAACTACAACTTCTTTAGGTTTAGGAAATAAAACTACAACTTCTCTAGGTTGAGGAAATAAAACTTCAGCTTTTTTAGGTTTAGGGAAAAAAAAAAAACACTTGGTTAAGTTTAGGGAAAAACATTGTGTTTTGGGCAAAAAATAACTACGAACACAAGGACAACTACATATTGTTGGTTTCACAAGGGATGCGAACTCCGGTCTCCTGGGTGAAAACCCTGTGTTTTGTTGTTTGTTGGTTTCACACGGGATGGTGTCGTGTTCTTTTATACTTTCTTTCCGTGATCTACCAGGTGAATAGATGATGAAACCTACTAATGGGTGTAGTAGGCCCCTATTGACCGACATCTATGGGGCTTCTAGTGACTGATAACGCCTATTTAATAGCCTGGATACTGAGATAATTAATTTTTGATTTAGTGATAAGGCCTAAAAAAGTATTCAATAAACAATTTGACTATAGTGCTGAGAAAATGAACCAATCAATGTGAAATTGTTGCTTTGGTCTGCAAGTGCTGCTTGATTGACTTATTCCCTGTAGGAACAATACTTCCTCAGTGTCCCCACAAACAAACAAACAATCCAGCAAACTTTACAAGTTGAACAAAGTAAGATAAGATGGATAATCTTCCTCTGATAGAGATACTTCTCTATTAAACTACCCTATAAATGAAGATCCAGCTCTTCTTCACGGACTGAAACTTCCAGTTACTTTGGGCCATCCCTTTACCTTTTTCCTGCTAGACAGGACACATCTGCTTTTGGCTGATGATGTCTTGAGAGTGCGATCAACAAATTTGTTTTTGTGGGTATGGATGACATCTTGATCACTCAGTGAAGCTCCAAAGATGAGCATGTCCAATAGGCATGCCAGGCCCCGCAGTGCCTCTTTCAAAAGTAGCTTGATTCAAGGACAAGAAACGTAACTTCCACATCTCTACATGTCTTTGTAACAGTTACATGATTTCTGAGGGCAGTGTAAAGATTGATTAAGATTAAATTAATATGATGTCTGAGTGACAACAACCACTCAAAAGAAGTGCTACTAAACTAAGACTATCTACACTGACTATCCAACCCAATCTCACGGGAAGGCGTATAAATAGCACAACGTTACAAGGACATTCCGCATGTCATGAGGACACATTTTAGGTTTTTCACGTGTCATTAGTACAACAAAACTATGGTAACGTGCGTAGTTAGATTTAGACAACAAAACCACTTAGGTTTAGGAAAAACGTCATGGTTGTACGGAGAACGTACAGAAGTATGGAAAACACATCACAAATGTCAAAAATGTCACTAACGTAACTAACGTAACTTTTAAAAAAAAATCTGGTTTCGAACACCGGTCTCCTGGTCAAAACCCTTGTGTTTATTTGGTTGAAAGTCCTGTGTTTGGTGGGCGGGAGAGGAGGTGGGTCGGGTCCAACAAACACAGGACTTTCAACCAAATAAGCTTATGCAGTCTTCCCAGTTTTTATTCTACGTCACTAGCTCTGCGCATTGCATATTTATGCAGATGCATTTACATTGCAGTCAGGACAAACTACATGGTGTACAAATGACACGCCAAAAGGAAGAAAGGCTTTTTTATTGCACGCTAAATGCCTTCTCATTCATCGCCTTTCATGCGACTGGGCTGGACTATCAGCACTACAACACTTAAACTATGTTCACACTATGAGCGACAAAAGCAACAAAGCAACCAAGTTTGGCCTACATTGTCGTCGAGTCACCGTTGAAATGTTGCACAAGAGCTTGTTGATGTAGTTATGTCGTTAAACTCGGAACTGGCTAACGGCATTTTGTTGGATGGAACGGAACAGGGTGAAACAAAAACATATGATTGGTTGATGCTTCATCACATCATTGAAGCACTGAAAAAAGTTGAGTACAGCTCAACTTTATTTATAATGCGTCACGCCCGTCACAAAGCGACAAGTGTCGGGTGTCAGTTTGTAGCTTCATGTCACCGGCTTCGATTGAAAATGACTTGTAGCCGTTTGCTGTGTGAACACAGCTTCAGCTACATTCCAACTGCATTCCAACCTTTGAAGGTAGAACACTGCTATGTTGTTTACATTTCAGCCGCACCTTTGTTTATATATAGAACTCTGCACAGATGTTTACATTCCAACTGCACCTTAGTAATGTCCTTTGTACGTATTTATTCCCAACCGTATTACTTGTATATAGGGCCACTACAACTCAGCAAATGTGCAATATCCAGTAGTGCAATATCATTACTATCTGACTTACTCACAGCAAATACATATTTTTTGTCACTGAGTGAGTGACTGAATGACTGAGTGACTGACTGAGTGATGAAGTTACAGGATTGGTCGGCAGACTGTAGGAGTTTCCTCATTGGTCGTTGCTCTTTCAAAATGAAAAGGCGGAGAACAGTTCTGTGTTTACGTTTTCTGGGGAGCGTGTCAGCGGTTCAATGTAATATCACATAGTGCTGTTGTTGTGCATGGGCTATTGTTTATGTTTGTTTAAGTTACGTTATGCTTCGTTTTGTGTTACCGTAAGGAAATTTACGCCTCACTTTCTTCCATTTCCATTACAGGGACCATTTCACTGACTGTATCTAGCAAGCCACACGTCGCTACTGCGGTATAAACCCAAAATAAACAGACTGTGCTGTGATTTAATTGCAATAAAAGGATCAAAATAATGCCGAAATAACAACATAATGATATCGATTTGTAAAAAGACCGAATTCATTCTTTGTCAAGTCTGTCCGCAACACAACAAGCAAACAACTTTTAAAATGCTTTTTTTCTGAACGGAGTTCGGATCGATCAACGCCAGGCTATGCTAACATTGCAGCTACTCGATCACCACTCAACATAATGTCATCTAGGCATAAATACGGCAGCGACGTTGTTGTAAACGGATCAAAGTGTGCCGAAATAACTACATAACGATGCTGATTAGTAAAAAGTCTGAATTCATGCTTTGTCAGGTCTGTCCGCAACACAACAAGCAAACAACTTTTAAAATGTTTGTTTTCTGAATGGAGTTCGGATCGATCAGTGGCAGACTACATTAACACTACATCTAGGAATAAATACAGCAACAACGTCAGTGATGACAGCGGGAATATCTCAACGCTGATAAACTTTCGCAACGTTTGTATATATTGAACACCACTTATATGATGAATGCTTTTGATACACATGCTTTCATAAAAAACTGAAATACTTTTAACCTTGCATACTGTATGTCATGCTAATACCTTTTCACCTTGTATAAAATGTATAATATACTGACTAGTAAATGTTACCATTTACATTACTGAATGCCATTTGCTTCATTATAAGTTGTCTTTCAATCAAACATTAAGATATAAGTGGGAAAAACTGTTCACAAAACATTCTAGACATGACCACTGACTATTTGTATAACAATTTAGCTACAAATTCACAGACTTGATCATACAGTCCAGCCATATACTCGGTTTTGACCGAGTCTTGTTATTCTTCTTTATTTCTAAATTACTGTTTGATTTGTGTGAATGCACCATCAGGATTGTTACTTACTTTCGTTGTACGTTGTGCAATGAAAACAAAGAAATTCTGTTCTATTCTATATTAAGATCGTCATTTTGAGCTTTTACAACACCTTGTGAAGACTCGGGGTATCTTCAGTAGTACAGAGGGACAGATAAATATGATCTCTTTAAATCGCTCTGTAACTGTGCTCCCATATTGATTCATGTAAACTCCTCATTGTCTTTTGTATGGAGGTTGATGCCTTCAATGTGAAATTAAGGCTTCCTCCTCTACCAACTGTCTCTCAAGGTCCAGAAGCTCCGCCCTTGTGCCTTCCTTCCTTTCCTCAAATCTGCGAAACAAAACTATGAAATCAGCCGCTGGGCACTGCAGCCTATGTAGAAGGCCCTGGAAGAATGGAAGGAAAAACCAAAACACCCTTGGACTGACTATAGGAACCTAGCCTTCATCCAGACAGCAAAGGCCCAACTATTGGTGAGCCACTTGGACTCTAATCCTCATTAATTTTACACCGTCCAAGAATCAGAAATCTGACGGGTTCCCACCTCATCCACAGCTGTGCAAACTCAGGTCCTCCAATGGATCAATTCCTCCAGCCTCCCCTGTCATCCTATTGTCCATTGCACACATTCCTTCTTCCAGCAGTGGTCCTGATGACATTCCATGGAGGCAAATGCACGAACATTTTCTACCTCTGCCTGATGTGGAACCATGATTTTCCCACATCTCCATTAATATGCTCACTGGTTTTCTGCCATTTGGAAGACAACACCATCATCGTCTCCTACGAGGCGGCTCACTTTGTCCTGTACCCTAAACGTTCTCCTGCCAATGAAGCAGCTCAACCCATGATCAATCACATCTTCTCGAGTACATTGTATGCAATACACAACTACAATTAATGTCTTGGTTCTGTAAAGTCTTTTGCTAACTTTTGGGCTCTTCCATCAATTTAACCTCCCACTTCTTTCTTGGGACACTTCAACAAGGATCTTGAAGGTACCCTCCACTTCCTGATGTCCAGGAATGTACCACTTGGAGAAGTCAACTCTAGGATCTGAGTACTACATATTTCTTTAATGTTCCTCTAGGGGGCCTTCTCAGTGTTCCTGGGTTACCAACCACCTGTCTTCCCAGGGCAGGAGAATAAAGTGGATATGGGACCGTGTCTGCTTTAGCTTTTGTCAGTCAGACTTGCAAAAAGCTCTTGGTTCACGGTGCTGCGATGCCAGAGAACAACAGCAATCCCATTGTAGTCAGTAGGCCTGCAGTAGGTTACATCACAGTCCACAGCAGAAGACATAGCTCTGCATCAAAGATCTCCAAGCTTTTCAGCAAGTCACCAAATGTTTGTCCTTTCAAGTTCCTGCTATTGTCTGGTTGAACTCCCCAGGTCCCAAACCAACACTGCCAACATGCCTCATAGATTGTGAACCCACCTTCACTGTCCACAGCCTTCTGAGGGTGCACTGCTGTGGCAGGGGTTTCCACTACCTGCATGACTGGGGTCCAAAACATGCTACCGGATCCTTGCACGCCTATCTTGGATGCAGATCCCAACTCATCCCAAGTAACCTATGAACATCAAACTGCATGCAACAAACACACGTCCTTAGGCTGCATTCACACCAGATCAGGTGTTGCGGCGATTTGCCGCAGGTTTGTGCGGCTGTGTGGGAGAGTTACTTTATGGCCCATTGACTGCAATTAATATCTTTTGTTACCTCATGGCTGGGTTGTACAACTCGGGTTTCTTGGTGACGTGATTGACCAATGCAGCGTGACGTCGGTTGTGTTTCTCCAAAAGTTGATTCTGATTCTACTTTTCCATCGCAGGCCGCTACGTTTTTCTCGGCAAGTCCTGCGGCTGCTGCAGCCCAAACGCACTACGCCCATTCAAAATGAAAGGCCGCCAGATCTGGTGTGAAAGTGAATGCAGCCTTAGCAGAAAGGTTCCTGTCATGACTGTGCCAACAACCATACCTCTACCTCTGTCATCCTCCTTTGTACCCTATGAAGTTTATGCTGAAGACATACAAGTCAAAATGAGAGGTCCGTGGGTCAATAATTATTACCAAATTATTATCAAAAGAATTTTCAGAGAGTCCTTGTCTGTCCTTCCTGAGCTCTGGCATATGGTTGTGGTGGTAGGCCAGCCCGGTTGAACAAAAAGGCGTATGGATGACACAATAGGCAAGGCATTTAGCGTGCAGTAAGAATGCTGTTCCTGCTTTTGGCGTGTCATTTGCCATGTAGTCTGTACTGACTGCAATGTAAATGCATCCGCGTAAATAGTGTATGCTAAGGAGCGAGCTAGGAATGTAGAATACAAAGTGAGAAAGACTGCTTATGGAGGGTGGGTGTGGAGGTGGATAGGTCCAACAAACACAGGACTTTCAGCCAGGAAACCGGTGTTCAAAACTGGTGTTTTGTTTTGTAAGTTACGTTAGTTACGTTAGTTACGTTAGTGACGTTTTTTTCTAGTGACACTAGTGACGTGTTTTCCGTACTTATGTTACGTTGTTTCCGTATGTATTTTACTTGGTTTACGTACTTATTTTAAGCTCAACCATGATGTTTTTCCTAAACTTAACTAAGTGGTTTTGTTGCCTAAACTGCAGACGTTACCGTAGTTTTGTGGCGTGGCGTACGAATGACACGAGAATAGCAGCATACAAATGACACACGAAAAGCAAAAAATGTATCCTCATGACATGCGGAATGTTGTGCTATTTATATGCCTTCCCGTCATATCAGGTCGGGCAGGCACAGAATTCTGAACTAACTTGAGTTACACAACTCACTCAAGATCCTGATTACATGATGAGGGTCTAGTTTTGTGTTAATTACTTAACACAGCTTTTGTGTTGATTTAAAAGTATATTTCATATTCATAAATTAATCGGTTTTAACTTGAAAATTGAATAACTTGTTTTTGAAGAAATTCATTCTCTTAATGCCATAGAAAACCTGAACTAACATACTAAATACAATCATAAGAAAATGCTAAGACTGTGATGTTATTCGCTTTTACACTACATTCTGTATTTGGAGAAATTCTCAAATCAAATAACTGTTCTTTTAAAGTGAAATAGCCATGATAAAACCTATGACACATTTATACTCACTCATTAAGTCTCATTATAGCCCAAAGCCATATCTCATCAGTGGACATAATTTGTCTGTTGGAGTGCGTGCCCAGCATTTACATTCAGGCTCTTTACTTTTTAATAAATACGACACAGAATATTGTGAAATATAATGTTTTGATTAATTGGATTTTGTGGTTATATTACAGTGTAGACACCCAGGGGTAAGTGTGGCATTTACTGGGGAAGCACATCTTGGTGGTCAACTGCCCTGAGAAACTATAAAGACCTACATATGAGTCGAGTAAAAGCCAGATCAAAATATATCTTCATAGATAATAATGTGAATACAACTAGAAACAAAAACATACACACATCCTATACCTATATTCATTTTAACATTGCTTTATTTTTACACAACCTCTCTTTTTTTTAATCTCTCACCATAGGGCTACCAGTGAGTCTGAGACCTGATCCTCAAGACATGGTGCAAAGCTCCCGTGAGTCAGGTGATGAATTATAAACTGAAATTGAAAATCAATATTCCACAGTGCTTCTCCTGAATGTCTCAGAATTCTACATATCAATCAACCCCCTCTTGTACCTTTTCTCCCTGTTTGTTTACAGAATTTGCATCCTGAGTTATTAAGTGGGACAAACAGCTGCTTGTGAAATCGGAGCTGGACTGGAGGTATTGTAAAGTCAAAGACAGAGACAACTTAAATGTAAAATAACGAAGAAAAAAAAAGACGGTTCAAGAATGGAAAAGCTTTTGAAGCCAGACAGACTGATGGAGAAAAAAAAAGTACAATTCTACAAATCTGTATCAGTGAATGATTAATTAATTTTTGTTGAATGATCTGTTCTAGCCTTGCGAGATATCAGTTCCCATTTCTTTTACACTTTTACAGAAGATCTCAAGAGACCGCTAGTTCAAAAGACGGTTCAATTTAGAGTTCCCATCTGAAATGGTTTCATAAAGTCTTTGCCATACGTTGGGCTTTGATGTGTTTTAACTGTCATAATCTTGCTGTTCAGAGATGGGGGGAAATAAATTCTGTTCATTTTTCAATTGTAAGTCCTCTTTTTTTCTTGACTTCACATAAGATACTTTACAAAAATATGAAAACATTATCACAGACATATCAACATAAAACTTAGATTTTTGTTTACAGCAGCAGCACCATTTTTCTAGGGTCCGATAAAGAACAGAGTATAAGATGATCATAAGATGATCATAAATCTATTATTTAAAAGAAAAGCTCTACTGCTGACTGTTATCTTATAATTTTGTTAACAACTGCCCTTTTTCCTGAAAGATAAAAGATTTTAAATGAATCAATCTCGCAAAATCTCTCGCGATCAAAAATGACTTTAGTGTAAACAAACATTGCGGACGACGGGCAGGAAGAATTAGCGATGTTAGTTTTTGCACTACTCTGTACTGAAATTTCATAAAGGATAGATGGATGAAGTCATGGAGACACATTAAATAAACATTTGTGTTGTTGCCACAGATTAACAACTTGGTCCTCCTGAGCTCCATCTTACTACTACTTTATGCTTCGCATTTTGCATTAGCTCATTTATTAGCTCATGCATTAGCTCATGCATTAGCGGCGGCCGCCATGACGGAAGTGGTTGTCGCTTCAGTCAGCTTGGTTCTCAATTGGCTATCGTTATTTCCCACATGACTGCATCATCAGCTGTCCTCGGGGTTCCCCACACACAACAGGATATCCGATCGTAAATATTGAACATGTTTAATATTTATGATTTGAGATCGGTGTGGCCAGAATGGACTTCCGAGCCCGATCAGGGATGTAAAAAACACTCTTAACATGCCTAACACCACAGGAATATCTGGAAAGATAATCTTTAGAAACATTAAAAAATCGGGGCTTTGCTGATGATCGTTGGGAGGGGGGAATCGGGCCTAAAATCGTCTCGATTCTCATATAGTGTGTACCCGGCATTAGTCTATCGAACTTGACCTCCATCATGTCATAGTTGGAAGGTGACTTGGTGTCAAAGAGTCAAAGAATCTGCTTTGGACCCGGCAGGTCATTTATTAATGAAAGAAAAGATTGATTTCCTGTCATATGCATTTGTTCCAGTTTTTTTTTAAATAGTAGTTGTCTTTGGCTCACGACCCACACGTTGCTTTCTAATAAGTGCCACATTTAGATATAGGCCGACCTTTGATAGCTGTTTATTCAAAAGCAAACAAAACTTGAAAAGAGGATATAACCTCGACTCAGAACTCTGGAGGGGTGGACTAAGATTGAAATTGGTCTGACTCTCTCCCTCTCTCTCTTGAATTGAGGGTCCATTGTAGTACGTCAAACAAAAGGTTTTTATCAGAGGCTCTTAATGTAACCCCCTCCCCTCACTCTCACGGCCACCAACTCGTTCTTCTCTTCCTCTCTTTTCTCATTCATTTATTCCACTGTGTGTGGAAATAGGCTGGGCAACAATTAATTTCAGAGTGAATTCAGGCAGGATCTATTACCCCTCTCTGCCTCTATTGCTCTAATGGAAATCTATTTCACTTCTCTTTTGTGTCCAATATAATTTAATGCCCATTTTATTAATGGCCTGAAATAATTACGGAAGGCTTTTGTGATTCTTGAGTATGTTTCATTTAATTGTGTAATAAATGTCTAATCAGGGCTCCCATCTGAAGCCATTATGGCATTAAAATTAACAATTACGCCACAAATGTCTTGGTGAATGCGTTGGGGTCTATAGAAATCGTTGCTGATAACAAGACACATATAAATCATTCATGAGAATTTTTTCAGAGAAAAGCGGAGTGAGAGATAGAAGGATGGGAGGGGGGAAAAAAGAAGTGGGGGAAGAAAAGAGGAGAAGAAAGAGGCTGAGTTTTCTTTATTCCATTGAAAAACCGGGGATGGCCAAAAGATAGGGCATTTTAAAACTGTGTCACCCTCTCCAGTTCCTTTCTTCCCCTGTCTCTCTCTATCTCCCTTTAATTTGCCTTCCTCTTTATTTTTGAAGTGACAGATTTCACTTTGGGAATTCATTAACCGTTAACTTGGGCGATAAAATATCTATCAGGCCCTCTGCCCGGTTCCTTTGCTAAGCTGCGTGGCGCTCCGGTTCAACGTTGTGGGTGACCGAAGGCAATTAAAGAGGCTTCACACTCTCTCACTCACCCAGTGTCACTTTCTCAGTGAAAACAGGAAGGCTGCTCAACGTACCAGCAAGAATTGTTTTCTTAGTAGCCAAGTATACAAATTTCATGGTATGGGGAAACTCCATCTGCCACTAAAAACCCTCGTCAGTTCCTCTGTGTCATTTCCAAGCTAATATACTACAATTGGTTTTGGTGAATCTATTTTAATAGCATAAGGTTTTGGCCTTCTTTGTTCTCTATTACCATGATGCACAAAGGGCCTCCCCGGGCAATGGATTGGTCCTAACCAGACTCTTTCAAGTGACAGAGTCAAGGAAAGTGACTTTGATGTAGATGGCGTCTCGTGTTAATAAGAGGGTTGATTTTATTCTCAATCCAACACCCATTTTTTGAATCAAGCAATCTTGGATAAGTTGGTTGATATCATCCATCTCTGACTGTACCCCATCTGCTGCTGGAGTTTCAATAACCCACCCACTGGTTAGTCATATACAGCAGCTCCAGCACAGAATGAATATGATCGGGTGAAATGATTCAATACATCATGCAGTGCAATTGTAAGTCCCCCTTTTCCGATAAAAAGGGATTTTTTGTATTGTTGCACCCGATTCGACTGTTATCAGGACATTAAATAGGCTTCTAAAGGTTTAGAAAAAAAATAAACAGTTAGGTTTAGACAATAAAACTACAGCTTCTTTAGGTTTAGGCAACAAAACTTCAACTTCTTTAGGTTTAAGGAAAAACAAGTTAGGTTTAGGCACAAAACTAAAACTTCTTTAGGTTTAGAGAAAAAAAAACAGTTAGGTTTAGACAATAGAACTAGAACTTCTTTAGGTTTAGGCAACAAAACTACAACTTCACTTCTTTGGGTTTAGGCAACAAAACTACAACTTCTTTAGGTTTAGGAAAAAAACAGTTAGGTTTAGGCAACAAAACTACAACTTCTTTAGGTTTAGGAAAAAAAACAGTTAGGTTTAGGCAACAAAACTACAACTTCTTTAGGTTTTGGCAACAGAACTACAACTTCACTTCTTTAGGTTTAGGCAACAAAACTACAACTTCTTTTGGTTTAGGAAAAAAAAAACAGTTAGGTTTAGGCAACAAAACTACAACTTCTTTAGGTTTAGGCAACAGAACTACAACAAAGATTTAGGCAAAAAACAAAACAGTTAAGTTTAGGGATACGCATCATATTTTGGGTTAAAATAACTACAAACACAAAGACAACTACACATTGTTGGTTTCACACGGGATGCGAACTCCGGTCTCCTGGTCTCCTTCTCTATCCATCATCCCCAACCTCCACCCCTTATGGAGTTTCACACTGTCTATAGTACAGAGCCTGACTTCCACTTCTGCTTCTGTCATAATTACTATGGTCGCTAGAAGTTGCTGTCCTTTTATATCCTTTATATCTATCTTTTATATATTTTTAATGGTAGATCTGGTGAATAGATGATAAAACCTACTAGTGGGTGTAGTAGGCCCCTACTGACCCACATCTATGGAACTTATAGCGACTGATAACACCTATTAAATAGCCTGACAACAGTCTAATCGGCTGATTGTAAAAAAGCTCTAAGCCATGTACTGTATGCAGTCATTTTATTCCAATTTTAACTGGAATTCTACTAAATTTATATCGATCATTTATTTATTTATTCTTTGTGATTTCATTTTCCAATTGTTAATGTAACTGTTACTGTCAATGATAGTGAATTTTTTACCTCTGAATAAGCTGTATCATTTCAGGCTGTTCTCATACACCGTTCGTAGCTATACCTATGAAAAGTAATGCACTGTAATTCACATTATATATACCATAAAATCAATTGTTATGTAACCCATGTAATCGTGAACCAGGAAGTATAAAGAAAGAAAGTTTATTAAATATAAACAACGTGTAGGGAGGTGATTGGGGTCTTTCGTATCCCGTGTGAAAACAGAAGTCAGCGCTGATTTATTTGTCACGTAACTTCTGTACTGAACTTACACTACTTCCGTAGTTATTTTAACCCAAAAGTTGACTTATTTGTCACATAAATTCCATATTTAAGGAACACCACTTCCATAGTTAATTTAACCCAAATCACGATCTTTTCCTAAACTTAACCAAGTAGTTGTGTTGCCTAAACCTAACCAAGTTGTTTCCTGTGACTTCATGCGTAACGAGCAGATATTGACACGTATTGCTGGATATTCGTAGGAAAACGCACAATATGAAACGAACCGTTGTATGAGGATACGTTGATCATCTAAGGCACTGATGTTAGTACACATAACGTTGGCTAGTCATGGACTAATCATGATTTAGGGAAATAAAATAAAATGACTCAGTTGTATTGTCTTTTCAAACTGTAAAAGAACTGATTTGGCCTTTTCTTATAGCCCTTATCATGACAGCTTTATTTGTACGTATTCCCATATTCTAAAACAAAGTTACAATTAAATAACCGCAAAACAATTGTTATACAGTGAACCTGAGCCTTTCCCCCAGGTTTCAATAGAGGACTTTAACATACATAGTATGTCTGAAGGATTGCAGTCATCACATTAGGGAGAAAATGGGAAATCAACTCATTGGAAATTTTCCCCATAAAGGTACAAACTTTAAAGGAGCAGTGTGTAGGATCTGGCGGTATCTAGCAGTGAGGCTTCAGATTGCAACCAACTGAAGCCTCTCCCATGTAACTACGGTGTCCAACATAAAAACATTAAAGGCCCTATCTAGAGCCAGTTGTTGTAAGAGTAGCATAAGTCATTTGGAGCAGAGCCAGTGCGTAGAGTGTGTGTACGTGGGAAGTGTGTGATGAATCAAGAGAGAGAGGGCAACGGTAGCGGTAGTAGTAATGGTAGTAACATTATCAACTCCGGCCCAAGCAGGAAAAGTTAACACTGTTTGGTTTGTCCGTTCTGGGCTACTGTAGAAAAATGGTGATACAACATGGCAGACTTTGTGGAGAGGGGACCCGCTTCCTAGGTAGATATAAACTAGGGCTGTCAATCGATTAAAATATTTAATCGTGATTAATCGCATGATTGTCCATAGGTAATTGTGATAAATCGCAAATTAATCACACAATTTTTGATCTGTTCAAAATGTATCATAAAGGGAAACTTGTCAAGTATTTCATACTCTTATCAACATGGGAGTGGGCTTACTTTATGCAAATGTATGTATATATTTATTATTGGAAATCAATTAACAACATAAAACAATGACAAATATTGTCCAGAAACCCTCACAGGTACTGCATTTAGCATAAAAATATGATCAAATCATAACATGGAAACTCAAGCCCCATCTGTCAGTGTGCTAACTTGACTATGACTTGCCCCAAACTGCATGTGATTATCATAAAGTGGGCATGTCTTTAAAGGGGAGACTCGTGGGTACCCATAGAACCCATTTTCATTCACATATTTTGAGGTCAGAGGTCAAGGGACCCCTTTGAAAATTTCCATGCCAGTTTTTCTTCACCAAAATTTAGCACAAGTTTGGAGCGTTATTTAGCCTCCTTTGTAACAAGCTAGTATGGCATGGTTGGTACCAATGAATTCCTTAGGTTTTCTAGTTTCATCTGATGCCAGTATCTTGAGCCGCTACAACCTAAAAATCGCAAGTTACGTTAATGCGTTAAAGAAATTACTGGCGTTAAAACAAATTTGTTAACTTTGACAGCCCTAATATATATGACACATTCTAAAGTAACAAAAACACAACAATTCTTATTTTCGGGTGATTATACACTGAAGAAAACATACTTATTAATATTATATATATTATATATATATAATAGATCTGCCTAAATGTTACACACTGGTCCTTTAAGTTATAAACTTATAGTCACTGTTAAAACTCTTCTGTCCAACATTATTATCATCATTTGATAGTGAATAATTATTCTAATTCACCAAAATAGCTGCATTGCTACCATGTATGAGGTACAACTGCAATGGTCCTTGTAAGATCAGTCATACCTTTTTGGAGGACTTTTCACATTTTCATTGTCTCAAGTGTGGAGGGAGCAGCAGAACTTTACAAGCTCACTAATTACTTTGCTTTTTGAAAAGTACAGCAAACCCTGTCTGTTATCATGTCCAAAAGCCTCTCATGATCAATTATTGTCAGAATGCTATTATCACAATATCAGAAGAAATCCTTGATCATTCAGAATGATCCTTCAGCATACTAAAGAAATTTAATAACCCAGTTCATGTGTTAATTCCAGTCCACACAGATGAATGAAACTTATTAGCTTCAGTTATGCAACGAATTCCATTTTTAAAGCATATTTTCATGTAACAAAACATTTGGTGGCTGCAAAACTTTGAAGTGAAACATGGGCACAATGTCCAGGTAAGAGGTATAACACCTCATTGTGAAGCTGCTGACACCATACACTTCAGAGATGAACCTGACTCTGATTCACCACTGCAATATATGACATTCAACAGTCATTGCAAAGGGCACAGAAAAAATAGTGTGGGTTTTTATTTTTCCAAGGCATGCCATAGATTTTTAAATTGATGAATAAAGCTTTTTATCTTTCCAAGAGACCCTGACTATACCAACAAGACAAACTTTTCAAAACTGTAATGTAACCTTGGTGAAAATAAAAGTTCTGCTATCAAATATCTCAAGCAAGTTTCAAGTTTTTACAAGTGGATGTTAATACTGTACTGACACATTGAAGCCAGCGGATATCTGAAAGGTCCAACTGGAAGCTTCACACTTGTGTTATTTACAACAATGCACTAATTGATTTTGCAAAATAGACACGGCCCTTCAAACTCCCGATGAATCCACGTGAGGAAGATTCATGTACACCCACAGGCATTGAGAGAAAAGTGGCAAACTGAACGCAAATCACTTTAACAATCTCAGCTATTTACTACATTTCTCCTTATTAAGGTTTCCTTTGTCCAAACATATCTTCTATTTAATTATGCATTTAACTGATGTGCAAATTAACCTTGGCATTTTCACAAAGGCACTTGTGTCTTTGTGATCACACCTCACATCCCCCCCCCCCAACCAATTTAATTCCAAGCTCCAGATTTCATGGTCAATTTTATCTCGCTCACTCTCAAAGAGTCCATCATCAATTCTTCACAACTTTTCATGTCCCCTTTCTCTGCAGATTCACTGCGAAATTGCCTATTCAGGTTATTAAATAACTGTGACTGCTGTGAATTTACGGCAACACCCTGTGCTTTGAATATGCGTTTGGGATGCTGACCTCCAGCAGCAATTAGTCTTAGGCTTTGTTTATCCTTTACACAAATCAAGCAGGTCTTTTCATTCTTTATTTCACACTCTTTGTTTCAGCCAAGTCAGAGGACTGAAACGGCCCGCACCCACAGACAAGTCAAGACAAGGAAGTCAGTCCTCACTTTAAATGATTATTTTGTTATTTACACATATCACAGCCTTCGTCTGAACAACTAATTCTTCTGGAAGTGGTTGCCCTAAAAGAGCAGATTCAGACAACTCTTAAAATAATGTTTCATTAATTATATTTGTTCACAAATTTAAAAAACAGTTATGACGAACAGTTCACAAATTATTTTAGGGGTGTGAACATTGTATTTAATTACAGCATCAGCGTTCTCTCTCCCCCTCCCCTGTGCGGTGTGTCGGCTCGTCCAGATGCTCTCCACATAGTTTTTATGTTCATACGGCTTATGAGGCGTGGCACAAATATGCTGGCGCTGCACCGTTATGAATCTCCCAGAGAACCTGATATGGAGAGGGTATGAGTACCCGAAGCTTGAGAGAAGTGATGCTGCGCAAGAAAAAGTCACGGTACACCAAGGAGTAAAATGAAGAAGTGCCGGTACTGCTTACCGGTGAGAACTGGCCTACTTCGAGCATTGGGCGAAATCAAGAAATAAATAGTTATAAGCACATTTCAAGCAATGATGGCCAAACAGCTTAACGGTGTGTATATTGTCAGTTTTCTCAGAGGAGCTACCAATATCACCAGAAATCAGTCTTGTTGAAATTGTCAAATGTTAGCGCAAATGTTGATTTTTGTTAAACTTGAACTTGTTTGGCGCCAAAGAGAAACCAAGGAGGTAGTCTTTAAACACACATCACATGGCTGCAAAAGAATCTGTCAAAAAGTCTGTCATTAACCTGACTTTATAAAGTGCTGCAGGAATGAGTCCTAAAACCCAGAAACGAGTTAGCATTTTTGCACTTCCGGTTCCCTTGTCTCGAAATCAATGGGTTTGTTGAATGATTTTCTGGTGAGTTTTTCTGCCTGAAATAAGGCCTGTGGTTAACACGCTGTGGTGATTTTGATGTTTTGTTCTACGACATAAAATACGTCAGTAAATGCCTGCCCGATTTGACTGTTATCAGGCCATTAAATAGGTGTTATCAGTCGCTACAGTATAAGCACCATAGATGTGGGTCATTAGGGGCCTACTATGCCTACTACGTTGTAGAAGTGAAAGTGAAACTTAAAAGCAACACGTTCTAACATAAAACTGAATGAAACGTTACGTTTTGAACACAAACAAAAAAGCTTCTTAAGGTTTAGGCAACAAAACTACAACTTCTTTAGGTTTAGGCACAAAATCACATTATGTTTTGGGTTAAAATAACTACGAACACAAAAGCAACTATACATTGTTGGTTTCACAAGGGATGCAAACTCCAGTCTTCTGGGTGAAAACCCTGTGTTTGGTGCCCCATCCATCATCCCCAACCTCCACCCCTTATGGAGTTTCACTCTGTCTATACTACAGCACCTTCGCTTCTGCTCCTGTCATAATTACTACGGTAGCTAGAGGTCGTTCTTTTATACCTTCTTTCGGTGATCTACCATTTTAAAAGATGATAAAACCTACTAGTAGGTGTAATAGGCCCCTATTGAACCACATCTATGATGCTTATAGCGACTGATAACGCCTATTTAATAGCCTGACAACAGTCTAATCATCTGTAATACCCCACTCGTGAATTTTGAGGCTTTTACTTGTCTTAAAAAAGGCGGTTACTATCGAGTGCTTAAATGAGAGGTTGCCGGGCACATTAAACGTCATCACATCAAGTTTAGTGGTGGTTTCCTGCAACAATCCAAAATCCAATGGAAAAATCCCATTGGCTATCAAGGGAACCAGGGTGATGCGATCTTCGGGGTTGGCCTACAAAAATACGTCATCCCTGCAGCACTCTATAGTCGACTTTCTGAGTGATGGCGGTATGATGGAGGTACAGGGTACCGCCTTTGCCTTTTGCTTGATGGTAACAACCATAGACAGTATAGAAGTGGACGTAATCACAGTGATGTCAGCCATTGGTTTGTGGACTACGGACTTGAAGCCTTTAGTTCAATATATTGGCCGGCGCCATCTTGGATTTTTGGAACCAGAAGTGAACCGAGAGGGTGGAGCTAAGTACAACCGAACGCTGGATAAGACATTTATAGGCGACCAAAATGATACAATTAACTTTCATGAACTGAAAACACACTATGAAAGGGTTAAAGTTCTAAGACAAAAACACGGACGACTCCCAAACTTATGCTAATTTTATAAAACTGTCATGGCCATTTTCAAAGGGGTCCCTTGACCTCTGAGCTCAAGATATGTGAATGAAAATGGGTTCTATGGGCACCCACGAGTCTCCCCTTTACAGACATGCCCACTTTATGATAATCACATGCAGTTTGGGGCAAGTCATAGTCAAGTCAGCACACTGACACACTGACAGCTGTTGTTGCCTGTTGGGCTGCAGTTGGCCATGTTATGATTTGAGCTTTTTTTTTATGCTAAGTGCAGTACCTGTGAGGGTTTCTGGTCAATATTTGTCATTGTTTTGTGTTGTTAATTGATTTCCAATAATAAATATATATATACATTTGCATAAAGCAAGCATATTTACCCACTCCCATGTTTATAAGAGTATTAAATACTTGACAAATCTCCTTTTAAGGTACATTTTGAATAGATAAAAAATGTGTGATTCATTTGCAATTAATCGCGATTAACTATGGACAACCATGCGATTAATCGCGATTACATATTTCAACTGATTGACAGCCCTAGTGAAAATATTTTGAATGTGTAAAAACGTTCTTAACAAATGAATTGAAATGTTTGAACAAAGGCTTTCACTTACAAAACATTGACAAACCTCAATGAGCATGATGAGACAAAAGTTTGCCAAATGAGATTAAAAACTACAAACGTCGAGGTCAAACATCATCCATATAATCAAAAAATAAATTTAGCCTACACAGACTAAACAGCTTTGATAAGTAATAAACACCAATTATGACTGTGAGGTTTGGCATCTAGCTCTTGTTCCTATCGAGGCTGAATACACGTATTGTAAGTCGTTTTGAACAAAGGTGTCTGCCAATGTAATCTATACCGCATTGTTGTTTGTTTCTTTGTTTTTCTGGAATAAGGTAAATTGTCATGTTTTTTCCTGGTAATGCTGCTCCATACTTCTCTGTACTGGAAGACGTAATAAAGATAAAGGCAATATCTTTATGACATTTAGTCACACAGTCTGAGTCCTTTCCTTTGTCTTTATAGAGACCACGGGCTATAATTGGAGACCAGTGCACATCGTCTCTCGGCTGAGAGGGTAAATGAGGGATCCCTAGACTCCAGGATTACCCTATTATTGAGAAGACGTTCCACTAAGCCTCCACCACTGACACATATTCCTGTTCTATGGCCTATTCACTTTAAAATATGTCTTGTCAGGAGGCTTACAAAAATCTACATAATCCTTTTTCATCACAATTAAAGATACCACTGAACAATAAAATTGCTTGCTCTCTGGTTTGTTTCATGTTGCTTTGAGGGAAAAAAAGGGGTGAGGGAAATGCGGCTGAGCGTTGCTGAAGGTTGCAAAAGGCTGAAATGAATTTTGGATTGTGCCTGAGGAGAGCAAAGAACTTGATAACATCCTTTAACCTTTACAAGTGTACAGCAGTCTTGGGAAACAGGAGTGCCAAATGTTATGTTGGGTGATTTGTCTAGATTTTGGGATTTATTAATAAGTCATTATTAAAAAAAGCTTCCCTCTAGACCAAAGTCCAGACTCTTGTCAAATGTCAAATGTCAAATGTTGAAATTTTCAAAAAGAAAGGAATAATGAAGAAACTTTATCAAGATCAGTAGGCTATAATCCTTCTTTTTCTTTTTTTAACCACAGCTCTGATCACCCTCAACATGCTAATGTGTCAAATAGATGATCTGTGGGAGATTACTCATATTTAGTCAGGACCTTATTGGATCCAGTATTTGCCTTAGAGCCCTGAATTCCTGAAATACAGCTTATTCATCACATTCTGACAAAGACTAAAAGCTTTTCTTCATGTACCTGGGATGATGAAGCACAACCTTCTCGTGAAAGTACAAGTGCAGTATTTCAATATATCAAAATTCAAGGCATCCAACGTTTTTATTAAATAAGGGCTGTAGTCTACTAGCTAGCTTTGCTTAGTTATTAATTAATATGCCGCTGCTGCTACTGATGATTAACAGTTGACTTCTGATTGGTCCACTAAACACGGCATTAGTCCTTTTTCACATAAGACCTTTTGACATGTCACAGTAGGGAAAGCACAGGTGTAAATAATGACATTAATGATGGCTGAATGCCATTTAGCTGCTTCAGTTTCAGGGTCCTGGTAGTGTTCACACTGGGGACACACTGTCATGGTTTACTGAGACACTTGAGCCATTGTTTATTGTTATTGGTAACACCTGTGCTTTTCCTATGAAGACAAGTCAAAATGTCGTGACTGTACCATACTGACACACAACAAATTCCACTGCTCTGATGAGAACAAGCAGCTCCCTTCAAGTCAGTCCACCACCAATCACCATCATAAGCTGCATGATGAACACAAAATGCTAAACCCTACAATAACTCCTCAAGATTAAAGCTTCAGTAAGCAGTAGGCAAGTTTTTGGCATCATTGGGCAAAAATCCCATAATAACCTTTCAGCATATTGTAACTCAAGTGTTCTGAGAGAAAACTAGACTTCTGCACCTCCTCATGGCTCCTCAAATCTAGCCTGTGACGGGAGACTTTGGCCAATCACAGGTCATTTCAGAAAGAACATTCCTATTGAGCGTTCCTATTAGTTGTGCTCCGGCTGGTGGGTGGTGCTTGGTATTTCTTCAACTGATCTCAATGTGGCTGCCGGGTTACAAACTTTCTCAATTTACAGCTAAACAGTACACTACAAGATGTTTCTGAAAACATTTGAGGAGAGAAATAGGCATTACAGTGACAGAATATTGATTCATATTTGATCAGCACTGCCCAGTTTGACCATTTGATCAGAGTTTGCGAGTGATTGACAGCTGCTCAGAGACGGCAAGGCTCCAGCTCTGCTCTGACTGGTTGTTTTCCTCCTGTCTGTGAAATCTTGCAAATGCCATTAGGAACACCGGAGGACACAGAGGCACATGATTTTTTTCAGATTACCTGTCTCATGCACTACTGTCAGGATATAGTGACTGTTTTATAAAAGTAACTTTCTTTAATCATATTTGCTCCATTACTAACCAAAGCTTTAAAGTTAGAGTGAAGATACTGATATCATATGAAACTTGAAAACCTAAGGAATCCATTGGTACTGTACCAACCATATCATACTAGGTTGTCGAGCTAAAAATAAGTAAATAACGCTCCAAACTTACACTAAAACAAGGCAAAACTAGCATGGCCATTTTCAAAGGGGTCCCTTGACCTGTGACCTCAAGATATGGGAATGAAAATGGGTTCTTTGGGTACCCACGAGTCTCCCCTTCAGACATGCCCAATGTAATAGGCCCCTATTGACCCACATCTATGGTGCTTATAGCAACTGATAACGCCTATTTAATAGCCTGACAACAGTCTAATCATCTGAAATACCCCACTCGTGAATTTTGAAGCTTTTATTTGTCTTAAAAAGGCGGTTACTATCAAGTGACTAAATGAAAGGTTGCCGGGCACATTAAACGTCATCACATCAAGCTTAGTGGTGGTTTTCTGCAATAATCCAAAATCCAATGGAAAAATCCCATTGGTTTTTTATCGAGGGAACCAGGGTGATGCGATCTTCGGGGTTGGCCTACAAATATACGTCATCCCTGCAGCACTCTATAGTCGACTTTCTGAGTGATGGCGGTATGACGGAGGTACAGGGTACCGCCTTTGCCTTTTGCTTGATGGTAACAACCATAGACGGTATAGAAGTGGAAGTAATCACAGTGATGTCAGCCATTGGTTTGTGGACTACGGATTTGAAGCCTTAAGTTCGGCATTTTGGCCGTCGCCATCTTGGATTTTTGGAACCAGAAGTGAACCGAGAGGGTGGAGCTAAGTACAACTGAACGCTGAATAAGACATTTATAGGCGACCAAAATGATACAATTAACTTTCATGAACTGAAAACACACTGTGAAAGGGTTAAAGTTGTAAGACAAAAATACGGACAACTCCCAAATTTATGCTAATTTTATAAAACTGTCATGGCCATTTTCAAAGGGGTCCCTTGACCTCTGACCTCAAGATATGTGAATGAAAATGGGTTCTATGGGTACCCACGAGTCTCCCCTCTACAGACATGCCCACTTTATGATATTCACATGCAGTTTGGGGCAAGTCTTAGTCAAGTCAGCACACTGACACACTGACAGCTGTTGTTGCCTGTTGGGCTGCAGTTGGCCATGTTATGATTTGAGCATATTTTTTATGCTAAATGCAGTACCTGGGGGGGTTTATGGACAATGTTTGTCATTGTTTTGTGTTGTTAATTGATTTCCAATAATAAATAATATACATACATTTGCATAAAGCAAGCATATTTGCCCACTCCCATGTTGATAAGAGTGTTAAATACTTGATAAATCTCCCTTAAAGGTACATTTTGAACAGATAAAAAAATTTGCAATTAATCACAATTAATCATGGACAATCATACGATTAATCGCGATTAAATATTTTAATCGATTGACAACCCTAATATATATATATATTATATATGTGTGTGATAATCACGTTTTCTATGTATGATTTAAATTTTCAAAACTAGTAACTTCAGCTGATAAAAGTAGCAGTAAACTGTCCAAATATGTACCTCTGTAATGTAGAAGTATAAAATAGCATAAAATGAAAATATTTACTCCAAAATCCTTTCTGAAGGAATGTTCACAACCACTCTGTTCTTAGTTATACATGCTCAATATACGCAGAATAAGAAAAACACAGTAATGTTATGTGAGAAAGAACAAATCAATATTTCAATGCTAAAAATAGACAGAGACACAGACAAAACCACCTCTTCCCTTTCTTCCTGCTCCAACTAGTCTCCTCATCAAGTCTGTGCAGCGGAAAATATGTAACAACAAACAGGATTACACTGTATGCGTCTACATCATGTGTGAGATGGCTGTGGGATAGTTACCACGCTGTTTGTGCAGAGGATACAAGCTGTTCTTTTCAGGTGTGTTTGCTTGCGTTGCCAATGTCACATAGATCATTTTATGTTACATTACATTATGTTTCATGTACATCAAGTACCATGAAAACATCAAAGGTTCTGTCCACACATGAAAGTCAAAAGAGATTACAGCTGGGTCACAGGTTTATATCGCCTGCAGTGGCATTTTGTGGGTGGTGCAGAGAATTAATTGCCGTTAAATTACTTGAGATAGTTTTAAAAATCAATCAAATCCAGCTGATTTCTTTTAGTAGACATTAATTTGTTCAGATACAAACATCTGCTGTCCAAGCATCAACAGCACACTGGTAGTGTCTCTAGAAAATTAGTACATGACCTATGTGTTTACAGTCTTCACTGTGATGGTGATTACAGTCTTGTGCTCCCGTACCTGTCATCAACTTGTTATATCTCTCTTAGTCTGGATTGCTTACTTCAGGTAATGATTTCCTACGTGTCACAGAATGACTATCCACAACAGAAAAAGGTCCTGGAATGTGAATGAATGTGGGCATACAGTAAGTACATATAAATACATGGGACGTTTCAGTGGTGGCACCCATTGCACACGGTGACTTTGTCCACACCGTCCTTATTGTCAATTCACTGCTTTCTGAACTACCAAAGCATTTAGTGAGCTTCATCACAGACATGCAAAATGATATTCACAAAAATAAATCAACAGCAGTTTGAAGAAGGAGGAAATGAACTGACAGTCCTCTGTTTCATTTTAGATTTGTTATGCTAAAAGTCACCTTTATTCAGACACCCATCAATAAACAAGACTATAGTCTACAGCCACAGTCTACACAGGCTTTACACAGGCTAAATGCTAACATCAGCATGCTAATATGCTCACAATGACAACTCTAACATGTCGATGTGGGCTTGAGTTTGCCATGTTATGATTTGAGCATATTTTCTAAGCTAAATGCAGTACCTGTGAGGGTTTCTGGACAATATTTTTCATTGTTTTGTGTTGTTAATTGATTACCAATAATAAATATATACATACATTTGCATAAAGCAGCATATTTGCCCACTATGTTGATAAGAGTATTAAATACTTGACAAATTTCCCTTTAAAGTACATTTTGAACAGATAAAAAATGTGATTAATTCGCGATTAATCACGATAAGTATGGACAATCATGTGATTAATCACGATTAACTATGGACAATCATGTGATTAATCACGATTAAATATTTTAATTGATTGACAGCCCTAGTTGAGATATTTGACTGGATTACTGAAAACCTTGACGCTGGTTGCATGAGATAAAAAAGTCAGGGGATCATCAAAGTCTTTAGGATACTTAATCTAGGCACCCGATATCCAATCATTGCCAAATTCCTACAAAACTACACAATATCTAGAGAAAACAACATTCTCATAATGATAATGAATAGGTCAATAATCCAGTGAACTAATAATAGAAAAATTGATAATAGAAATAATGGAAAATTAAATTGAAATTAAATGAATAAAATAGAAAAATAGGAGAGAGTCAATGTCGAAACGGTTTAGACCTGGTGAGTGTTTTTTTGGGGGGCGGGGTTTGTATTGAAACATTTTTCAAATTATTCTGTGATTAATTTAAATACAGTGTGCTGGAGATCTAACACAGGGTGAAAACTCTCACATCGCCACAAGCCTGATCTTCATGGCCAGCTAGTTGTGAACACTGGGGCATTCTTATCATCACAGCTATGTCCCCTACTACAAAAAAGGATGTGTCTTGTGTCTGTATTGCAGCATGGTCTATTGAAGGCACGGTCAGTGCAGGAATTGGTACGTCTCCGTCCTCTACATCAGATTGCTGTGTATGAAACAGTCCTTGCTCTTTGACTCTAAGGGGCTGACACCAAAACATGACATCTAACACTGATGTTCTCCTGCTTCCCTGTGACCTGTAATGAAAATTTCAAAAACCCAACAGTGTCAGCCGAGTTATTCACAACCAGGTTGCACTATTGCCTTACACTCCCAAAGTTTGTGACCTTTTTTAAGGAGCAGTAGCCGTAAAGTTAACAAGGAACACACAGTCCACCGTCTCCTGCAGGATTATTTGAAGTACGGTGCAGTGAGGAGGGCACAGGGAGAAGGGCAAACATAATCTTGCTCAGAATGCCCAAAAGCCGGGGTTTTACATCTGCTGCTTCTTTCATCTCTTGTATCCGTATTCTCCGAGTCCTTGTGCGAGGTCAGCTGATGTCACGACAGAAGCCCAGTCCCAAAACACCAACACAGGATGCACAGAGCCTTCGCTGTTACCACTCCATCCCTGTGACACCATCTTCAACATGTCTCTGTCGCTGCTGGAGAGCTACATACGTATCTTTGGTTTTCTGTTGTCTGTTTTAAAGTTACATTATAAGTCAGTATCAGTATGTCTCATTAGAAGGACTTTTAGAGGAAGATGAGGTGATCTTTCATCCCTTTAGGTCTCATCTTGTATTTCACAAGAAAAGCGCAAAAAAAATTAACAAAATATTCTTTAACACAATTATTCAGCAGGTTCCAGAATAGAAGTGATCGCCATCCAATGGCCGAAAAATGCAATCTTGCAGAAATCTCAAAATGTCAATCAATTCAAATGTTATCAATTTGCGAGTGGTAAAAAATGGCAAAATTTGAGGGGTGGGGAAAAAAATCAATTCACCTATGTATCGTGACTTTGAAATTGTTTTTTTTAATGCCAGAATCTATATATTCGCTTGATTTGAGTCTATGTGGAGATGGAAGGAAGTTACCGCTTTTATTGTTGTAGTCCGAGCAACATGATGTCATATCCGTTCTGTATCCGTCAACCAAAACAAACCGCAGCGAGCCGAAACGAGAAAGTAATAAGTGGCGGAGGGTCCGTGTGGATACGACCTGCACCCTCACATTTTAAATCCAAAGTGGTACACACTACACATACAGTAAATTATGGAAACATTTTGGGTTTCACACATTGCAGGAAAAGCAGAGCTAGACATCACGGCTGAAGCTGCATGCTAACTCCGCATGGACAGGAAACGTTATCGTATCGTGGTAACGTGCGGTCAAGCCAGCCGTCACTCTCATCTCCGTAGTCAAATGGGCCGATGCTACAACTGTAGAGCACCCATATACTGACATTTATGTTAAATGCATTCAAACGGCCACGATGGAGCTGACCATGGATGTATAAAGAGAACGAAGCTGACGGGAGAGCTAGTGACAGACTTAGTGGAAGTAAACGTGTGACTACGTCTGGTTTTCAAAATAGAGGGAACTGTATATACAAAATACATACACTGCTCAAAAAAATGAAGGGAACACTTAATCATCACAGTATAACACCAAGTCAGTTAAACTTCAGGGATATCAATTTGTCCTAGAAAGCACAAGTGATTGTGAATCACTTTCACCTGTTTTGGTGCAAATGAAAGTGACAACAGGTGCAATGGAGAGGCAACAGCAAGAAAACCCCCAAAAAGGGAATGGTTTTGCATGTGGTGGCCACAGAATAATCGCTCTCTCCTTATCCTTCCTGACTGATTCTTCTCTAGTTTTGGGTTCTGCTAGTGTCCTTGTCACTACTTGTAGCATGAGGCAGTACCTGCAGCCCAATCAGGTTGCACAGGTAGTCCAGCTCCTCCAGGATGGCACATCCATACGTGCGGTCGCAAGAAGGTTTGCTGTGTCTCCCAGCACAGTCTCCAGAGCACGGAGGAGATACCAGGAGACCGGCCGTTACACGAGGAGGGCTGGACAGGGCCGTAGAAGGGCATCAACCCAGCAGCAGGACCGGTATCTGCTCCTTTGTGCGAGGAGGAACAGGAGGAGCACTGCCAGAGCCCTACAAAATGACCACCAGCAGGCTACTGGTGTGCATGTTTCTGACCAAACTGTCAGAAATGGACTCCATGAGGGTGGCATGAGGGTCCCGATGTCCTCTAGTGGGACTTGTGCTCACAGCCCAGCACCGTGCAGCTCGACTGGCATTCGCCAGTGAACACCAGAATTGGCAGGTCCGCCATTGGCGCCCCGTTCTCTTCACAGATGAGAGCAGGTTCACAATGAGCACATGTGATAGGCGTGAAAGAGTCTGGAGACGCCGTGGTGAACGTTATGCTGCCTGTAACATCATCCAGCATGACCGGTTTGGCCGAGGGTCAGTGATGGTCTGGGGAGGCATATCCTTGGAGGGTCACACAGACCTCCATGTCACAGTCAACGGTACCCTGACTGCTGTTAGGTACAGGGATGAAATCCTCAGAGCGATTGTCAGACCTTACGCTGGTGCAGTGGGCCCTGGGCTCCTCCTGGTGCAGGACAATGTCCGGCCTCATGTGGCCAGAGTGTGTAGGCAGTTCCTGGAGGACGAAGGCTTTTATGCCATTGACTGGCCCTCACGTTTCCCTGACCTAAATCCAATTGAGCACCTATGGGACATTATGTATCGGTGCATCCGACTCGGCCAAGTACCGCCACAGACTGTCCAGGAGCTCACTGATGACCCGATCCAGGTCTGGGAGGAGATCCCCCAGGACACTATCCGCCGACTCATCAGGAGCATGCCCAGAAATTGTCGGGGGTGCATACAGGCACGCGGGGGCCATACACACCACTGAGTCACATTATGAGTTGCCATGATGAAATTCACGCAAGTTGGATCAGCCTGTGATTTCAATTTTTTACTTTGATTTTCAGTGTGATTTTGAATCCAGCTCTCAATGGGTTGATGATTTTGGTGATTTTGTTCTCAACAAATTATACAATGTACATCAGTAAAGATTTTCAACTTGAATAATTTGTTCATCAAGATCTGATGTGTGATTTAAATGTTCCCTTAATTTTTTTGAGCAGTGTATACGGAAATAAGATTGATTGAATTTTATTCACCAGAAGTATAAAACATAACATGTCCCTTATAAATTAAAAAGAAAACACCACTATTTTCTGAGGGAAATGTCTTTATTCTTTAACTTTTTGGTTGCTTAATAATGTCTGACAATGACTGATATATTTGACTTCAGGATATCTCTGACTACATACATGCTGAAAATCAAACATTCTTACTGTATTAATTTAGATATTTTCCAAAGTAAAAGTCCCTAGAAGTGTATATTTCAACTTTTCCCATAGTCTAGTGTTAAAAAAGTTAACAAAAATCACAATAAATCATAATATTGAATCGCAATATTTGTAGAATCGCAATACTGTCTAATTGATATTTATTTCTGATTTATGACTAGAACAACGTGACACACAGTGCTGAGCTGCATCTCAAATTAATCCTCAGGTTCCCAGCTTTCAGATGATGTACACCACTTCTATGTGACATATACTGTTGACTCTTTATCTACCCCTGAACATCCCCTGTCTCCCACCACTACGTCTGAAAAAAGAATCAGTCACACCTAGAAAGGAGGTCGAGAAAGCATGAGGAAATCATGTGTCCCCTGTTTTTTTATTTTATAGCTGGCTAAAAATGAACATCATAACTACAGGTGTACAGAGGTAATAGCCAACAGTATTTTCCCCTTTTGCAACAGTAAGTGTAAAATGCCACTGTGTCTGTGTGCTCTCACTGTATGTGAGTGTCTGTCTGTCGTGTGTGCTGGAGTTCTTTTCTGTAGAAAGCCTGCCAGGCAGCAGTGACCTTGTGCTTTTAGACTTCCACTTGCATCCACTTTCCTTGACTCTAATGAGAATGAATTAACCTCAAATGACAGTTCTTGTATCGTGTTAAAAGTTAACATGACCTGAAATAAATACAAATACAGTGTGATGGTAAATTATTAAGGCCTTCCTCTCACCAAAATAAACACTCAAACATTCAAAAAGCTGTTTTGTTTTTGTTCTTTCAACCAGCGTGCAAATTGTGTTTTGTACTTATTTTATATGCTTCTATATTGTAAGGTGTATTTTCATATGTTTAAGTGAAGTGTTGCCAAATTGTACTTCATAGTAGTAGCTAACTGTTAGCATGGATATAATAGTGCGGATACTATAGTGACCTGTCAGAGGGTTGGAAATAGTGAATCTTTTGTGTTCAGAGAAGCTACAGGTACACCATGTGAACCACTGAATTAATAGTGACATTGGTTCAGAAGCCTACAATATTAATAAAGGGACTGTATGT
Organism: Sebastolobus alascanus; assembly: GCA_916701645.2. Classification (NCBI taxonomy): domain Eukaryota; kingdom Metazoa; phylum Chordata; class Actinopteri; order Perciformes; family Sebastidae; genus Sebastolobus; species Sebastolobus alascanus. The sequence continues at coordinate 1,365,251 of CAKAOJ020000024.1, read as the reverse complement.
AACTTTTTACAAGTATAAATCGTTTTTTATTGCCAATGTGTGAACAGGTTGTAACCTAACCTAAAAAAATGAGACCTTCTGCGATTTTCTGGGTTTCCTCTATCAGCCCATAGAGAGCTTTTAATGTGAAGAACTTGGGCCCGTTTTTTCGGGAAAATCCAACGGATGTGATGTGATGCACGCTCGCAAGTGCCTCAGCCATAGCTAACGTTCGGTTATAAAATGGAGTCCACTAACGCTAACAAACCACCAGCCCCCACCACAACTCAGACTCCAACAGAAACTCCACAGAAGCACATGGCGGTACCATGGTTTTGCACTCTGCGGCTCACGTTACCGCCATTTCACAAGCGTGTCAGAGAACTACAGTGGCCTTCAGGTAACCTAAAAACACGAAAGGCTCTCTCTAGAGCCAGTGTCTAGTTTGCCCGTTCTGGGCTACTGTAGAAACATGGCGGACTCCGTGAAGAGGAACCGCTCCCTATGTAGATATGAAGGGCTCATTCTAAGCTAACGAAAACACAACGATTCTTAGTTTCAGGTGATTATACACTAGTGAAAACATAGTTTTGAATATTATATTCCATTTCTGTTAATAGAGTACTACAGGAATGAGTCCTAAAACCCTGAAATGAGTTAGCATTTTAACACTTCTGGTTCCCTCGTCTGGAAGTCAATGGGTATTTTGAATGGGTTTTTAGTTAGATGCCTGAAATAAAGTCTGTAGTTAACACAAACTGAAGAGATTTTAACATTTTGTTCTACGAGATAAAGTACATCAATAAATACCCCACTCATGAGTTTTGAAGCCTTTAAAAGGTGGTTGCTAACAAGTGGCTAAATGATACTACTAAACGTCATCACGCCGACTCGTCCGCCTTTACAGCCTCGTTGTTTAAACTCACGTTCATGCGACCGTGGTGTAGTTAGTTTATAGCCTATCATTAGCTTTTTACTTCAGGCGATTGCATTTACACTTCAAAAATCATAAAAGTGGTGTTCAGTTGTGGAGATTATCTTGCTGAACAAAACGTGCAAGTATCATAAACGTTTGTTCGCCACAGATCTTATTTTCTGCAATAATCCAAAACCCAATGGAAAAATCCCATTGGCTTTTTGTCGAAGGAACCCAGGACGATGCTAATTTCCTGGTTGGCCTACAAAAATACGTCATCCCTGCTCCACTCTATAGATCCCCCCGAAACGTTACACACTGTTCCTTTAAAGGAAGTTCCTCTTTATCCCATGGAAAAAAATAAAAACAGTCTTTAAATTACTACATAGAAAAGTAGAGCTAAAATAGTTACTTTACATTACAAAGCTTTCCTAACTAGCCCTTTAATCTAACCTCCATTTATGTAATCTCAAATGGTACAAAGTTTGAAGTTGTAGTTCTTGTGCCTGCAATCTGCAACCCTCAGGTCTTGCAAATTGCACTTCTTGTTTTGTTGTTTACAGTGTAATCCTCGAAAGTAAAGCTAATTATCTTCAGAAGCATGTCTTCCAAATACCAATTTGTAACTGTCTCTGCAGCTGGGTGGTGTCTAGAAGGGATACAGGAGATTTCAGGAGGTAATCTCCATCACACTGTGTTCTCAATGGCTGCTGGTGGCTTTGGTTCAGGGTGGATGTGCAACTCAAAAAACGGTGTTTTATTTATCTGCCAGGCAAAGGGAGATTGTCAGAACAGATGTCAAGGTGTCACGGCTGCTGTCGAGCCAGAAGTGAGTCATGAGTCACAGGCATTCAAATTCAAGTTGAGTCTGATTTAATACAACATGTTGAGTATGAAGTCCTCTAATTTGTGACTTCTAGTGCTACATGTAACATTTTTACATTAATAAATCATTATCACATTCATAGTTATATATAGCAAAATCATGCCAAGCTGTTATGATCACCACTTGGAACACTTTTGTAACCTATTTTATAGTTTGTCCCAAATGCTTGAATTTTAGTACCACTGGCATGATTATATTATTTTTTTTTTCCTGTTTTTTTTACAATAATGATATTAATGTTATACAATGTTTTAAATTTCACAAGGCAAGATTTTAATAACTATATGTTCTATCAGCCTAAGCTAGGGATGCACCGATACCGGATCGGATATCGGGCCGATACTGACTCAAATAGCTGGATCGGATATGGGGCCGATCTATTCAATTCAATTCTATACTATATACATTATATACTGGAATTTGAAATCCTGTTAAAGTTTTGACCAATTTGTTGCTGCATTAAAAAGTTTTACGCTTGAATTGTAATTCCTGTTAATGTTGACAATGTTTTACCAAGTTGCTGGGGTACGATTTATTATTTTAATAATAAATAATTAAATACATTTTTATCTACGTATTCATTTGTAACATTTTGTTTTACAAAGTTAGCAATGTCAAGCCTGATGTTGCCTTACACATTAAAGAATGATCCCAGTCTCTTCCACACAGTGAGGCATACAGGTTATTAATTAAACACTGGTATCGGATCGGTACTCCGTATCTGCCGATACCCAAAGCCCAGGTATCGGTATCGGGACGGAAAAAGTCGTATTGTATTACCTACAGTAGACGGTGATCGGGAGCCCCCAGTTTGGAGAAGCAGACAGCAGTACCGACACCGGAAAAAAGCAATGTACTGCTGTGGACGGGGCAAACAGCAAAACTTATTTTATTGAACGTAATTAAAAGAAAGGCCCTCCTAAAAAAATCTATATTTGCTCAAGTGTACGTTATATTTAGAATAACTAATCCATCAAGTATTATTAAATCATGTTTTAACCGTTAGTAAACCCATGAGTGACTATTTTTGTAATGCTTTATTTTACCATAAATTCCTACGTCACATTTTGACCTCATCACAACAAACTAAACTACAATAATAGAATTTCACTCTTTTTTCCCCTAAATTAGAACCAATGACATAGTTCTTTACAGGAAACTTTCAAGAATCTATTATGAAATTAACCGTATCATGTGTGACCACAACTTTCAGTTGCGGCATATATGTTTTAGATGTTGTGTGGTCAAATCTATCAGCTGTTTTGACTCAGCCAATCAGAAATGAGATCCAGAGCCATCCGTTTTCTAAAAAACAACCTGGTAGAATGTTTGCAGAACCTAATTGTATCGTATCTCTGTTGTTTTACTCCATCATGATACTCATTGTCTATTTAAGCTCAGAGCCAATCAAAGTGAACTGATGACTTCTGACCTTGATAAAGGGACGCTGAACCCCTAAGGTCTCATAAGCTTTGTGTTGATGGGTCAGGGAGAGAGTTAGCTTAGCATATAATTAATGTTTAATAACCCCTGGTTGTTTGTCAACACTTTTCCCACTGTCTTTTTCCATGCCTTATAATCTTCAGAGTGCCTGCAGGCACAGCATTCTCTGATAGCATCTTAAGCCTCTTGTTCCAATACCCTGGCCTGGCAGTAACAACACTGGCCAGTCACTCATTTACAAGCAAAGATAAATGCACAGTCCTTAATCTGTCTCCAGTTAGGTCTCCAGCAACACAGCACAGAGGCCAGGCCCACGCCTTTAACTCCTCCTCGGGCTTAGCTGCTCCATCAGCTGCCATGTAGGCTGCCTCCGCTCTCACCTCTATCACCTGCCACACAGGTACACACTGATAAGCGCACACACGGCCATGGAAAGGTCTCCCAGTAATTAGGATGAAATTTTACAGCTTTTGTGCATGTCCATTATTTCATCACTGCTGAAGACACTTATTTTGGAGTGATATTACTTTGTAGAAACAGCTTATTTTTATCTTTTGGAATTTTCCCCACAGTTATAAATTTTTTGGATGAGTAGCATTCATATTAGTTGACTGCAGCTTCTCATTTGTGAGGATTTGCTGCTTTTCTTGGTCCATTGTGATTGTTAACTGAATATTTGGGTTTTGGACTGTTGATTAAACAAATGAATCTATTTGGTAAAATCACACTGGGCTTCAGGAAAGGGTGACAAGCATTTCTTACTATTTTCTGGCATTTTATAGACCAAATGATGAATTGATTAATCACAAAAGTAACTGTTAGATTTATTGATAATAAAAATAATTGTTACTAGGATTGTCAAAGTTAATGTGATAACGCATTAACGCAATTTGCGATTTTATGTTGTAGTTGGTTCAGCCAACTATCTGTATGTCATACTAGCTTCGCGCGTAGGAAGCTAAATAACGCTCCAAATTTACGCCAATTTTTGGCAAGGAAATACTGGGATGGCCATTTTCAAAGGGGTCCCTTGACCTCTGACCTCAAGATATGTGAATGAAAATGGGTTCTATGGGTACCCACGAGTCTCCCCTTTACAGACATGCCCACTTTATGATAATCACATGCAGTTTTGGGCAAGTCATAGTCAAGTCATCACACTGACACACTGACAGATGTTGTTGCCATGTCATGCTTTGATCATATTTTTTATGCTAAATGCAATATGTGTCATTGTTTTGTGTTGTTAATTGATTTCCAGTAATAAATATATACATACATTTGCATAAAGCAGCATATTTGACCACCATGTTGATAAGAGTATTAAATACTTGACAAATCTGTACAGTTAAAAAATGTGCGATTAATAGTGATTAAATATTTGAATTGATTGACAGCCCTAACTGTTACGTAGTTGTAGCCCTACTCAATATAGTTTGCAAAAAAAAATGATAGCGGTTATTTTGCCCTCTTCAATTCTAAACCAAACACTATCCCACATGGTTGTAAGGGTGTGTGAGACCTATCCAAAAAGCTATTGTTGATGTTTTGACCTTTATTTGAAGGTCAACAGCAGAGATAGGCAGGAAAGAACAAAGATCCCATGCCGGAATCAAACCGGGGACATTTCAATTACATGGCAAACATCTTAAACCACTACTTCACAGAGACACCCCTAAATATAATGGTACTGTATGTGGAACAAATAAATCTGAAGTCCAGGAAATTAAGATAAATCTGCATGTGCTCATTTAAATTCTTATACACATAACATACACACATTATGTTCCAAAAATTCGGATGTATCATTGTGCCACACTAAGACTTTCTCTGTAATCACAGTAAAATATAGTACATTATTTGATATTAATGAGTTAAGTTGGAGTATCTTCTCAATTTTACATAATTGCTACGTTAACCTTTGTTGATAGATCATGGAGGACTCGTTAGTATCTTAGTGGTTAAAACATGTTCATTGTCATCAATTATGATGATCAAACATTGATATGTTTTGCCACCAAAACAGACACTGATGTAAAAAGAAAGACATAACTGAAACATTATATCCAGAAGTGGTCTGCTGTTTACATAAAAGAATAGATTGATACCACTCTCATGTCTGAGTGCAATGAACCTAGAGCCAGGAGGCAATTAGCGTAGCATAAAGACAGCTAGCCTGGCTTTGTACAAATTAAAAACAATGTGCCTACGAACATCAAGCCTCCAGGAAGAGTGCTAGGCTTTGAAGCAAATTTTCGTAGTGGCCAAACTACAACTTCTGTGTCCGTCACGTGATACCATTGGGCCCAAAAAGACTTTTTCCCATAGACTTACATTGGGAAAGAGACGTCTGTAACTCAGCTAGCGGATATTTTTTTTTTTTAGGTAAATCAGCTTCCCAGTATGAACACTTATATCCCAGAAGTTGCAAAATGTACTAAAGGCCAAATCCAGAGTTATTTTTGTGCTACTGTTCATGTGAATGAGCCCCAGACCGCAGCTGGACCGAGGGATGGGAAGCGGAGTTAAAGGAAACGCTACTGCACCTGCTCTATGGGCCCAATGGATGCGGAAGATCGCTGAATAATCCAGGTCATTTTATCACTCGGCAGTCGAGCCATTTTGGCTTCATGCGCCACTGAGCAACTCTCATAGGAATGAACGGGAGCCCGCCTCCAACACTGTATCCAGTTCTCTTTAAACATCCATGAGTTACGTGCAGGAGCTATTTCTTGCCGAATGGCGGATGGCAATTTGTTGTTCGTCCACTGCAGCATGTAACTCCCCCTAAAACCATAAAGTGCATTTTTTTATGTTTCTGTTTGTGTATGGATTAAACAAACAAGATACATTTTAATTACTGAGCTTTGGAGGCTCGTAAGTGTATTTTTGACTTTGGACAGAACCAGGCTAGCTGTTTCCAATGCTTCAAGTCTTTGTCCTAAGCTACGCTAATTGCCTCATCTAACTCTTGGCAAGAAAGCCAATAATTATATTTTCCAAAATGATGGACTATTCCTTTAAACTTGTGCTAGGAATAGTATTTCTTTAAATCTGTTGAATCAAACAGGGTTATCCCCTTATTGGTTGGTTTATCAGTGACTCTGTTTGGTTTCTGCCTCTAATTAGAAACCACATTTGTAGTTCTTGGTTTGAAATTGTTCCTGGGATGGATTGTCAGTATTTCTGTTTCAGTCACTCCTGAGCTCAGGCAATTTCAACTGTCAGGCAAGCACAACAAAATCACTGTCAGTGCCATATAATTATTGAGGAAGAAAGAAAGAAATAATTAAATGTGAGTCACTTACACAAGCTCATTAAAGCTTATGCTATCCACTCTATTTTCCTTTTGGTTTGAATGAGACAAAAGCAGAACAATATCCCATGAAAGGCTGTTTCCACATCCTATTCATTTGAATTGGTACTGAAGTGTCAGTGTTTTTCTGTGGATTAAAGTCTGATAGCACTCGCAGGAAGAATGATTCCCCCGTTTGAAGACTTGTGAATGCACACAAGGAGAGGCAGACAGCGAAAGGCAGAGAAGAACAGACAGAGAGAGAACAGAAGAGTGGGAGACATAATGGAAGAATGCTTCTAATGCACTGTCTGCAGAGGGTGAATTAGGAGGCAAATAGTGTGATTATTGTGTGATGTGGTGGTGGTAGTGGCGGTGATGGTGGGATCTTGCCAGCCCCAGGATGCAGATAGAAACCACCAGGGGTACAGGAGGGGAGCAGGCAATTGTGATTTATGGGTAGCAGCAGGCTGATAAGGCAGCTCCCTTCATTTAATGCCTTATCGGCCGCGTTAAAGAAAGGCCACAATTTGCAGCATTCTTAAAAGCCCCAGATGTGACTAATCTCTGCAACCTTCCAGACAATCTGTCTAAGGAAAAAACTATAGATCACCCACTTGTCTTACTGATCTCGGCCTCTTCTCCCTCCAGCGGAACCACAGAGGGAAATGGTGGAGGAAAAATGTGTGCTTGTGTGACTCAAACCTAAAGTATACGAGTTGAAAATAACAATATAATAATAATAATAATAATAATAATAATAATAATAATAATAATAATAATAATAATAACAATAATAATAATAATAATAATAATACACCTAAATCATTAAGTGTGGTAACATTTCAAACAATCCAAATTCAAATTAAATTTCTAGGAGATTACTTATTTACAGCAGCAAATATGTTTTAATATAAATCTAATGCCACCTAAATTACACTTTTTATCAACATAATTAGGATCGTTTTAATGAACTCCATAGCTACAAAGTCGCAAAATGTTTCTACCTATGATGTGAGTGGCAATATCCACTCTTGTAATACAATATCTGCTCATAACAACTGAAGTATTAAGGTTAGACAAGACGGGATACATTTACTTTTACATAGTTATTAAATTTAAATAAAAACCACAATCTTTCCCCAACCTTAAAGTAGGGATGTCACGGTGATAAGATTTTCCCACCTGTTAATAAACTTGTGACAACACCGGTGTTATTGATTACACCGGACATTTTACAAGAAAAGATGACGCTCAATATCTGTAGAGCGCTTATTTTGATGTTTAACATTGCATGGCTGTGTATCTGGCCTCTCTGGTCGAGCTTTAGCTGCAGGGTTGCAGGTTTCCACCCGGCACCGCTGCATCACGCACATGCAACCTTATAGCATTCGGTTGAAATCCAAAATATTGCCGAATAGGTGCTTTTGCTTTTCGCTATGACACCAAATCCTCTGCCACCGTTTTGCCTGTCAACTCGTCCTGTGTGTGTGAAATCTGACTCCTACTACTCTGTGCCAACATTTTCAGTTTGTAGCGTCCATCGTCCGATTATGTATTGATAACACGGCGCTGATATGCGAAAGTAACTATGGGTTTTATTTCTATAAAAAAAAGCAAAACCATGGTGGAGGTGGTGGGCAAGTAATGTAATCGGTGTATGCGCGAACACAGACTAACGCGGCTAAATGCGAGATTGGGAGCATTTCTATTGCCTCCACACAGCTCTCAACATGGCGACAGCTTGGCCGGCGGGTCGTAGCTATTGATGCTAATAGGGCTAACAGTGAAAACAAAGGCAACACTAAATGTGAAGCTACAGCCAGCAGCTGGTTAGCTTAGCTTAGCATAAAGACAGGAAATAGGGGGGAAACAGCTAGCCTGTCTCGTATCTTGTTGGTTTAATTTGTAAAAAAACCAAAGCATAAAAACAACATTTTGCTTTTTTACGAAGTTATGTGCCAGGCTACATCTTGGCCAGGAACAGAGACCTCCTGGAGTCTCCGCTGGTTACTCGGTAACTACTCAGAGCGAAGCTATAGCATGGCACGTGAAACAGCAAATTGATGTTTTCACACTTTTGTTTATGTACAGATTTAACAAACAAGATATAATGTGTTAATGAGCGAGCTGTAGAGCTGCTGGTCAGTGAATTTTGTTACATTTGGACAGAGCCAGACTAGCTTGTTCCCCCCTTTTTTTCAGGCTTTGTGCTAAGCTAAGCTAGGCTAACCGTCTCCTGTCTGTTGCCTTAGTGTATATACAACGCGCACACACATGTCAACGCACTGTGTGGACCTGATCGCCAAGAGAGGTCAATCCAACTTCTGTCAGGAGGCAGGTACAAAACAGGTTATGCAAGATGTACATACAGTACAGTATAAAGTATAAAGGAACCGCCACAGCAACGTCTCTGAAAGAAATGTTTGTCTACATGGAGCCCGAAGAAGCATTTTTCAGCCTTCACCCATGCTTTATGTGCATAGCAGTGAATCAAAGTGTATTTTTTTCTGTTTAATGTGCATAACAGTGATTGTGGACTGGGCTCTGAGCTGCAACATGCTGCTTTCACTATGCAGCCTGTGTAGACACGATGTCCTGATGCAAACCCCCATCTCCAGTGTCAAAGTCCAGCCCAGTCGCCAGGGAAAAATGTTAGCGTTAGACATTTCAGCAAACCAGGGATACATTGAATGTTGACGTTTTGCATTCGGTCAGAGCAAGTGATGTAGTTTAAATAGCGAAAAGAGACACAAAGGGCGGGCAGGAAGGGTGGTGGATGGGTCCAACAATCACAAGGCTTTCATCCAGGACACCGCTGTTCGTGTCTCGTGCGTCACGTTACATTAAGCTGTTCGTTCGTGTCCTGTGTTCACAACGTTCAGTGTCATTTTCATTGTACAAACGTCGTAGTTTTAAGCCCAACAATGTAGATCTTTCCTGAACCTAACTATAGTGGTTTTGTTGCTTTATTACGGTTGTTACATAACGTTGTTACGTTACGTTGTTACGTTACGTTGTTACGTTGTTACGTTACGTTGTTACGTTACGTTGTTACGTTACGTTGTTACGTTACGTTGTTACGTTCTTACGTTACGTTCTTACGTTATGTTCTTACATTGCGTTGTTACGTGTTATGTTACGTTGGAAAGTTACATTGTTACATTACGTTGTTATGTTACGTTATGTTACGTTGTTATGTTATGTTGTTACATTACTATTTGAACACAAACCATGATCTTTTTCTAACCTTAACAAAGTAGTTTTGTTGCATAAGTTTAACCAATCGTTTCACAACATTAATCATGTGGCACTGCGTTTCTGCAAGCGTGATATGAAACGTATTTCTGAAATATATTTTTGGTTCAGAAACGTTGCTATTTCATGTATCCGTGTTTGCAGTATCGTCCAATGCCAACAGTTTTTCTGGCGACTGGGTTGCAAATTCCTGTGCTTTGTACGCCCACCATCCACCCCGACCATCTTCCTATGATTCAAAGTAAAAAAAATAATAATAAAGCAAAACAAATAGCAGCATTTAAATTTGAGAACATGGGTTGTTTAATGATGTCTCATTGATGTAAAAGTGTACAGAGAAGAACACAAACTTGAGTGAGAATCACCCGAGTGGGTTAAATATTCCCATTTAAGTCACTACATAGAAAAAAACCCTCCATACAGACACTTTATGATTGAATATCATTTGTAGACTTACACACGTCTCCAGCACTGTGTCAGCTGTCTCGGCACTGTTCTACCAATAAAATGGAAACTTGACATAGCTGATCAATACTAATCACAGACATAATTACTCACTGGAGCTTAGGTATGCCATTGATTTTTTTAAGGCAGTCGTTTGCATTACTGTCATATCTGATCTTAATAATCTTAAAGGCCTTTTTTTTCTTGAAGTTTAAGGTCCTCAGCCACGTTGTGTAAAATGTATGAATGTCATTGCAAGGTCTAATCAATGTGTACTGATGTATTGAGCACCAGCTATGGTGACTTCCATGTGCATCAAAGTTACCATAGCTTTCTATGTGTGGCCAATGTAGGAAAAACACTGAATTCATACAAGAGAGCAGGTGAATATTGATTGGTTCAGCTAATGTTTCAGATAAACAAGAGTGCGTTTTCCCCAAGCAGCCTCAAATTAACCGGACAATACTGAAACAATGGTAACCAGAAGACATTTCACATAATGGATTGCATATAGATAATCAGCAAGTTTTTTCCCCACTCCACTTATTCAAAAATCAAATAGTGATATGCTATCAGGTTCATTCCTCAGCTGCTAATAGTCGTGTGCAAATAGGTCGAAGGAAGTGGAGCAGTGTTCATCTTCGGGTCAATCATCTGCAACGCGACATCGCCTGGTAATCCCTCCTGCTCCGTCATTCACCTCTGTGGTTAGCACGAGTCGCTACAATCCTCCAAATGTATGCAATATTTGACTTTAAAGCGCTTCTCTTTCTTTAAATTAAGTGCATGTATTTATTTTTCATATGCCTCACTGTGTTCTACAAGTGTAATTAGTCTGGGATACTCAGCAGTTGATTCCCCCCCTCCATTCTTAAGTATTCATGAAAGCCAGTGATCTGACAAATGGAATTTTTCAGCACGGTAGCATCTTGCATCTCAGACCTTATTCCAGCAGATAATCCTGTTTAAATATCCGGCCTGGTTTACACAGCCCAGGTGGGGAAAGATCAGCAATTGCATTTGAACGCTTATGCATGCAAACTTGTAGCGTGCACCCTTTGGCCTCTCACATACCTACATAGAGTAAATGCAAAACATCAAACAATAGAGCATATTTGTGGCTTGGTTTGTGATAATTATTACCCTCTGTTAGGGCTGGGATGATACACCTCGATTCGATACTATCACGATACTTTGGTGCCGATTCGATATGTATTGCAATTTTTAAGTATTGCGATTCTACAAGTATTGCGATTCAATATTACAATTTATTGCGATTTTTGTTAACTTTTTTAACACTAGACCATGGGAGAAAATTGAATCATACACTTTTACTTTTGACTTTTACTTTAGAAAATATCTAAATTGATACAGTAAAATGCTTGATTTTCAGCATGTATGTAGTCAGAGATGTCCTGAAGTCAAATATATCAGTCATTGTCAGGCATTATTTATTACATTTTTTTCCAGCAGCCCAAAAATCAAAGAATAAAGACATTTCTCTCACAAATTAGTGGTATTTTTTTTTTAATTTATAAGAGACGTTTAATGTTTTATACTTCTGGTGAATATAATTCAATCAGTCTTATTTCCATATATGTATTTGGTATATAGAGTTCCCTTTGTTAACACATTATTTTAAAAACCGGACGTAGTCACACATGTATACTTCCGCCAACTTCGCCAAGTCCGTCGCTAGCTCTCCGTAAGCTCCGGGGTCTTTATACATCCCTGGTCAGCTCCATCGGGACCGTTTGAATGCATTTAACATAAATGTCAGTATATGGGCGCTTTAAAGTTGTAGCGTCAGCTGATTTGATCACGGAGATGAGAGTGATGGCAATACGATAATGTTTCCTTGTCCATGACAGAGTTAGCATGCGGCTTTAGCCATGATGTCTAGCTCTGCTTTTCCTGGCAATGTGTGGACCCTTTGCCGTTTTCTACTGTCTCGTTCCGGCCGGCTGCGGTTTGGTTGATGGATATGGATATCACGTCACGTGACTCTGACTACAACAATAAAGATGCTAACTTCCTTCTACCTCAGCATAGACTCAAATGAAGCAAATATTTTGATTCTGGCATTAACCTCTTAAGCCCTATGGTGCTGGAAGGTGTGATTCACCTAGACAGACATACTCAAAATAAATCAAGAATAGCTCCACAACTACCAGGTCTATATGCATGATCTTGGTCTCTATGAATAGGTAAGACCTCAGAGAATTCATCCACAGTGTAAGTAACATTGTGACTGTTATTATGCCTGAGTTAATTGTGATGAACCAAAGGACAAATTTACATTTTTATCCTCGCCTAAAATGTTTTCTACATTAGACAGTAACCGGTTATAGCAATGATGCCATGCACAAAGATGCCACTGAATTCATCCAGCAACTCCTTGACTACAACTGTGCCAAAACAGATATAAATAACACAAAGCACATAGATTCTACAAATGAGTTAGTAAGGATAAGACCAGGCGGACTCTCCATTTGGCCACTTGGATACCCAAAGTGTGCCAAATGGGTTTTCTACCTCTTGGAGGTAAAAGGGAAATGGGAATCTGACTATAAAATACTACTGATATCCACTACAGGAGTCTATGTGCACACAATGGAGTCTTTGGCCATGACATTTACCCTGTGCATCATCAGATTCTACCATTGTGCACAGTATAAAATCAATAAAAAAAATATTTTGACTCCACATGGAGTAATTTTATTATAATAATGAAATTTGATCAAGTAAAACTTAGATAATAACAAATAAGATCAATAACAATGTAAATAAGATAACAAAAAATAATCCAAAGTCAAGTATGTACATTCAATATAAAAACGGTCAAAAATATAAAGTGAAAGTACAATTTCTTGTGCGTTGATTTTGTAATTCAAATATTGAAATCATTGCCACACAAACATTGTTTGGACAAAATACACTTAGTGTTGTTTTAGTAGCGTTAAGACCTCATCTTTTAGAAACAATTCAGAAAAAAAGACCACTACAGCAACTAATGAAGTTTTTAAAGGCAGTGTTTAACACACAGCTCAGCCGAACCCGGTACTGGGTTCCTTGGTTAAAAGAGATTAAAAAAATTAAAAATCTTAAAAAAATAAAAATAAAATAAAAAATCGCGATACATAGGTGAATCAATTTTTTCCCATCCCTACCCTCTATAATAAACAGAGAGGATTCTTGCTGTATTTTGTGCTGCGTTCACCTGACCTCTTCGCTTCTGTAATGTGAAATGTCCTATCCCGACTAACAGCGTCTGCCCCCGGGCTGCTGCAGCCTTGACTTTGCTGTGCTGGTCTATTCTTCAGTTCAGCGGGCTAATTCATCACGAGCGCTCCTCTTACACCAAGGTCACTTACATAATGAGGGGGGTCAGCGTGATAAAGGCAAAGCTCTGATTGGATCGCAGTTAAGGTCCAAAGATGACCACCTTACAGTTTCACATTTACCCCGCGACTTCACTTAACATGACCCTGTTGCTGTTATGTTCCCCCACATCCAACGCACCGCCCACCGGAGCATTGGCAGCTTGCACATTGTTTACTCTCCTCTCTTTGTTGTCGTGGTCCACTGGGGAATATCCTACAAGTGAACTGGCATTTGTGTGATGTGGGAGGATGGGGGGGGTTGGGTGGTGCGGTGTGTTGGGAGTCACCTATTTCCTCAGGAGGCAGGGCCTTTTGGTCTGTTGGGTCCGTGTGCACCCCATCCACTCAATCTCCTGCCCCCCCCACCCCCCCCTCCCCACCCCCCCCCTGTCTCCCTGTGTTTCCCCACCGCTCCAGCCCGCCTGCACGCCTGACAGACAGACAGATGCTATCTGCCGCACATCTCCAGCTCTGGGCCTCTATCACTCCCCACAAACAGCCCATTGCTTGCACACAGGCTGCAAATTTCGCCTGCCTCTCTCCCTTTAGATAAGGGCCAATATCAGTGACAGAACATATTTTATGTATGAAATGTAGCTCACAACAAGCAGTCAAGCATTAGGTTTGTTTAAATAGATGATCCTTATCGCTATTCTTTCAACACACAGTTTTCACATTGTTCTCTGTTTATTTTTCTTCGCGCACAATTCTTTTTTTAATGCTATCTAACCCCACAATTGGCTTTTAGAGAGGCTCCTGTCTAGGTGGGGTTGAATTCATTGCTATTTTAATTACAGCCGCTCAGTACAGCAGGACGGACCGGGTGAGGAATATTTCCTGCCCGGGCCGCGGTTGTAGTTCCTCCTCCTAAACCCATCCAGTCAACGCAGCGGCGGATTATTTGCCGGGGATTTCTCTTGTCAAAGCAGCGACTCTTTTACCCCTACTGTTGGCTGTTGTTAGCATCAGATATTGGATGATTTCCATTTAGTGCTCAGGTTATGCTTGTCAGTTTGTGCCCAGCATTTTTGTAATGATGGAAATAAGATCTTACATATGCCATGAGTCTGGCTGACATAATAGTTTGGTTTGTTTGTGTGTGTGTGTGTGTGTGTGTGTGTGTGTGTGTGTGTTTGTGTGTGTGCGTGTGTGTGTGTGTGTCTGTCTGTGTGTGTTTGAGAGACAGTGGAGGCGACAAAAACGTATTAGGAGATGTCAGTTTTAATATTTATGTAGTTAACATACTACTTGTACTTTTTCTATGCATATTTAAATGCAGAAAAAAGCTGCATTTGTATAAAACATAGTTCCATATTAATCATTTCATGTCCAGTATCTCCAATATAATTTACTGTGCATGTACATTGATTGGATACGTTTGTTTTTAGGGCTGTCAAAGTTAACGCGATAATAACACATTAACGCAAATTGTTTTCAAGCCACTAATTTCTGTAACGCATTAACGCAACTTACGATTTTTAGATTGTAGCGGGCGCAGTTTTAAAGCTAGAGTGAAGATACTGGCATCATATGAAACTAGAAATTAATGAGTGTACGAGGGCTAAGAACATTAGATGGCCATTCTCATGCTCTATTATGTCTCATAAGTTGTTGCAGCGATTTTTGGGTTGATACCATTTGTTACACAGATTTGGTGTTAAATTTTACCAATTTTTACCACTCGAGAATTAATAAAAATGATCAAAAATCCCTACAAAATACCACATTAACACACCAAGACCTTGAGGAACACCATAGAAAAAATCCATGCTGTGATTTGGTTTCAAAACTTTTGCCATTTGAAGATTTCTACAAGAATTGCATTTTTCGGCATAGATGAGAATAAGGCGAGCACTTCTGTTCTGGAACCTGCTGAATAATTGTGTTAAAGAATATTTTGTTTAGGGCTGTCAAAGTTAACACGATTGTAACACGCTAACAGAAATTCATTTTAACGTAACTAATTTCTTTAACGCATGAACGCAACTTGTGGTCTTTAGGTTGTAGCGGGCCTAAGGAATCTATTGGTATCAATATGTGTTATAATAATATAATAATGTCATACTAGCTTGTCGTGAAGGAGGTTAAGTAACGCCCCAAACTTAAACTATATTTTGGCGAGGAAAAACTGGCATGGCCATTTTCAAAGGGGTCCCTTGACCTCTGACCTCAAGACATGTGAATAAAAATGGGTTCTATGGGTACCCACGAGTCTCCCCTTTACAGACATGCCCACTTTATGATAATCACATGCAAGGGCAAGTCATAGTCAAGTCAGCACACTGACACACTGACAGCTGTTGTTGCCTGTTGGGCTTGAGTTTGCCATGTTATGATTTGAGCATATTTTTATGCTAACTGCAGTACCTGTGAGGGTTTCTGGACAATACTTGTCATCGTTTTGTGATGTTTATTGATTTCCAATAATAAATATATACATACATTTGCATAAAGCAGCATAGTTGACCAATCCAATGTTAATAAGACTATTACATACTTGACAAATCTCCCTTTACAGTACATCTTGAACAGATAAAAATTGTGCGATTAAGTTGTGATTAATCGCGATTAAATATTTTAATTGATTGACAGCCCTAGTAAATAGACAGCTGTTTGCTTTCACTATAATGTGTCAATGTTGTGTTTGTTGTTTTTACGCTGCCTTGAAGTGGCCAAAAATCCATCAGTGCTACTTCAAGTTTAGGCAACTAAAACTAATCTATTATAGCCATGTTTCCATTCACATATTTTTATGCACATTTTGATCACATTAGAAAATAGAAAAAAAAAATATGGAAATGGCAAAATTTGATAAAACTTCCTCACTTGCGAAAAAAGTATTTACGCTCGCTTGAGGTGGTTTTCTGCCGAAAAAGAGTTGATGCGCTAAATGGGATATGGAAACGTCTTTATGCCGAATAAATTCTGATGTAGTGAACATTTAACTTACATGACTGATCAGCTGTTTCCGCTGGCTCTTGGATATTCCCCTAATGTTTAAATACTTGACAAATCTCCCTTTAAGGTACATTTTGAACAGATAAGAAATGTGCGATTAATTTGCGATTAATCGTGATTAACTATGGACATTCATGCGATTAATCCCGATTAAATATTTTAATCTATTGACAGCCCTAATCATTAATGTCCAGTATCTCCAGTAATATATCATTTACTGTACATGTACATTGATTGGTTATGTTTTTTAGGATAATTCAAGCCTTGTTGTCATGAGCAGCCCTGCCCCAGTACGTCCTGTCGGGTTTGCCCCCTGTAAAACCCCCAAAAAGCGAAGCATAACCCCCACCGCACACACACACACACACACAGAATGGGGGGGTGGGGGAGTGGGGGGGGACATTCAGGTCATTACCATAACAAGCTGGCGTGTTTCTGAAGATACACTTGTTCCGAATAGACAGAAGCAAGAGGGGGGTAGGCCGGGGTGGCAACACAGGCCCAGTTTATTTCAATAACAACAGCCAGACACAAGGCCTATCTAGTCAGACTTTGAATGAAACACTTGGGCTCTGATGGAGCGATAAGACACAGATGCTAAAAAGGGGAACCGCTGAAACGGCCTCTTGACCCTCGCTTTGCTTTATTATGGATGAGAGCAAATGAAACTGGACACAGTAAACACTTTTATGAGCCTGGTTACACTTGACTTTTTTTCATTTTTGTAATTCATATTATATATGTAGGAGCATTTATATCCTGAGAGAAGAAAAAACGACTGCACCCTCTCCACCAATTTACTCCTGTGTAAACCGGAATTGTTAATTACAGCGCGATCATTTTCACATGAATGGCTCTGTGTGTTTACTGTGGGGCGACTGATCTATCCCCGGGGACGACGGTGTCAAGTGCTTTACACACAAACAGATGTGTTTCTTTTTAACACAGGTAATCCTCGAGGTTAAATCTGGGCTAAACTCGACGGTGAAAAAAAAACACCCCGCGCCTTATTATTTGTACAGATAGAGCGCCACGGTTAGATTCAGAGGGAGATGTCCTAAATCTCAGCTTGATTTCCTATGTTAACCGTGGCTTAGCTTTGGCTGGGCTGGATGCAGGAGAGCCTGTTGAGAGTTAGTGGAGTAGTTGTAAATATGTGGTAACACTTTCAGTGGTAATCCTCCTGCACAAAGAATTGCCAGAGATTATGGACCGGTTGTCTGACAGAGAGAATCCTCCGGCACAATCAAATTCCTATGGCTGCTGAGATTTGTAGAGGGCACAATGCTGCACTGCTCGGCTCGCCAGTAATGTGAGGGCAAGCCGTTCCCTAGATGGGGAGCTGAGACGCAAATATAGCATGAAGTGCATAAGTAAACAGAGGGTGGCTAAAAATATAGCTGAGGACGGTAGCAGGAGTGGTGTTTGACTTTTTTCCAAAGGAGCCGTTGCCGTCCACTAGAGTGCACTTCACCAGGACAGTTTGACCTGTGCCTGTCCTCTCCTGTTGATCCCCCCCGACCCTTGGCGCTGACCCCAGTCGAGGAGACGAGAGAACCGCAGCCTCCTCCTCCTCCTCCTCCGAGCACTACACAATCGCCCTCGCTGACACATTTTGAGTGGGGTTTAAGGAAGTGAAGTGAAGAGAGAGTGTGAGGGAGCGAGAAACCCCACCACAGCCCCGTAGCCCCGAGGATGAATAGAAGATAGAAGCCGTTTCATTTCAAAATCGGCCTCTGCACTTGGCTGAACCTACAATAAAAGTTGATAATTGAGAAGTGAAAGAGTGGGATCAATATGACTGAAAAAAAAAGGGGGGGGGGGGGGCTTGGGCTTATGTTTAATGCAGTTTAACTGATATTTAATATTTTCTGCTTTCTCTCTCTTCTTCTCCTTTTGTCCATATTAAAATACTTCAAAAAGAATTCTAATAAAGTGGAAATTAAAAGGAGCGTAGATTGGGGTTGGAAAGAGAGGCCTCTAATCCCGCTATCTCTTAATAATTCAAAGTCTCTTTTATTTTCTGAATAAAAAGCGGAATTAATCTGGCACTGTGAAGCTGTCCTCTCTTCTCACTGTTTAAATAAATCCCCGTTCGTACATTAGACGCGAGGAGGCCGGCTCTGGCTCCTCGCCAAGCTCTGTGTCAATTCCCTCCTGCCTCCTTCCTTTCTCTCCCAGCCCCTCTTTATTCCCTTTCTTTTGCGTTCTGCCAGGGAGGGACCTGTGAGAGAAGCCGTGCCACCAGAGAGCCGCTATCTCCAGAACCTGCTCAGCACACAGGCCTATCACAGGCAGCTAAGACCACTTAGCTCAGGCCGCCAAAAGGCACCCTTATGAAACTTTACCCAGATATTAGGGCACTGTGAAGCCAAATGATATATTACAAAGGCATTGTGTAAGGAGGTGACCATTTATAGTATTTATATAAGGCTGCCACAGCTGTAGGAAGAGTTACTATTTTGGCCTTTAACAGAAATAGAAAGGTGGGCATTTTATCCACATAAGATTTTTCTTGTGCTAATAATGAATGCAGTGAATTCTAATAATGAATTATGTGTTTTGTTTCATTTACAAGAGACAATTTCAACAATAAGTCCACTCCACAAAAGGACGGCTAAGTCGCGCAGCTTTTCCACAAGACAAAAGACAAGCCTTTGAAAAGTGACACCATGAAATAAAAGGAGCTTAGGCTCCGAGAGTAAAACTGAGCGAACGGAGTAGACTGGGGATATTATAGGAGCAGGCCCGAGCGTGAGCACGAGGGCCTGCAGGCTTCTTGATTAGCACTGCCCTCTCTATCAGTTCGCAGACTGCCCGTCTTCGGAAACCTCTCGGCGTCCGCGTCCGTGGACTCCTCCTCCGGCGGCGCCGTGGGGTAGGACGCTGCTGTAGTGCTCTCTGCATCCCAATGATGCATCTGTAGAGATGGCTGTCCTTGCTCTGATAGACGCCTTTTGTGGCACTCTAGCATCTAAGATCCTCAGCTCGATCCTGGATCAGCCTTCCCCGCTCTCTCCTCTGTGGTCGGAGATTTATGGCATCACTCCCCCCCTTCCCCTCTTCTTCTTCTGCATATGCTCCGGCTCAAACTGCCCACACTCGCGATTGTGGCGATACTTTCCTCAGAGACTGAAAAGAAACAATAGCTTCAGACTCTTCACGTTTTCGTCCGCGGCCATTCATCCAGCGAGAACGTCGCGTTTGAAAGGCACACCAGCGTCACCCAATTGGCTGTTTATGCTTCTAACAATATGCTGGAAAATATCAGTATCTTCTCAAGGTGAAGCCTTGGACTCGTGCACCCTATAACCAATACACACAGCTCGTTTTATGTGTTCGAAAACACCTTGATTTTGTGAGGCTGTCGGAAATGAGATTGACATGCCCGGTCGAGGGCCAAGTCTTTCTAAAAAACAGCACGATTCTTCTTTTTTTTTCACCGCTATATTGCTCCTCGCAGAAATCTCTACTTTATGTTATCAAATGATAAAAAATATCAAGAGAAGTAGGAAATAGAGGAGGCCCGGAGGGAAAGTGTAAAGGTGTGTCTTAAGTTCCCTGAAGGCAACAAAAAGTCATTTTCACTGAGGTGTGCGCTATTTTTATTTATGTACCTCCTTCGCTCTGTTTCTTCATACATACTGTTTGTGGGGCTATCATTATACCAGACAGAGAGGTGGGGGTAAAAACCATTTGCATTAGCATCACTGTCTGACTCCAGGCACTAAGCAATGATACTTTATTCCATACCATTCAGAGGGCCATTATCACTCTACCCCCTCTGTCCCCTCTTCCAGCGGGGAGCTCCCACACACACATGCACACGCAATTACACGACGCGCCGCACACACCATCCCCATCCGACCCTATCGCGGATAGCATCTCGCGCAACACTGGCGCAGAGGTACAGGATGGGAGAGGGAAGTGGAGGGGAGGGACATTTCCGGAGGGGGGTCCTGGCATGTAATTGTCCTGGTGAGCACTCAATAGCACCTTAAACCAAGCAGGCAATCTACAAAGCTGTGCAGTGAAGGAGGGAAAGGCCCCGTGGCTATGGGGACCCTAATAGGAACTTCTTTCTCACAGAGATAAATGGAGAAAGTTCCTTTTATTTATCGGTAGCTGCTGTTTGGGACTGGGGCTATCAAAGCGCAGCAGTGCTATTTATCCCTCCAAAAAGGATTCGTCCGACACAGGGCTGAGGGCGAAAGAGGGAAAGAGAAGGCTAAGGAGGGGGGCGACCACTGGAAATTGGCAGAAACAGAAGGTCAAACTGTTTATCTTTTTATTCCCATGTCTCTCCCTCTCCTTCATTCTTCTACAACTGTCCTCTCTCAGTTTACCTGTTGTGGTAAGATACACAGCCACAGCAATAAAACTCTTTTGGTACTGTACGGAAAGCAGGCGGACTTATGTCCACAGAAATTCAGTGAAAGATCAAACCAGCATGGTTATCCCAATATAATGTAGTTAAAGTCAGGGTTGGGAATTTTAAGAAACTAGTTAGAGTAAGCTAGATTTTTTTAATTAATTATCCAACCTAAAAACCCAACCCAGTATTGCCAACTCTTTTCCAATGAAAGTAGCTAGCAACACTAGCTCCAACAGTCGCTAAATCTAGCGAAAAAGTTGCCAAGTCTGCAACACTGACAGTCTGTCGCTTTAGACCTCCCTCCAAAGCCACTCCCCCAAAGTTATCATTATGAACTAGGGCTGTCAAAGTGAACGCAATAATAAATCGTTAACGCAAATTTGTTTTAATGCCACTAATTTCTTCAATGCATTAACGCAATCGATCTTTCGGCTCAGTATTAAAGCTAAAGTGAAGCTTACTAGCATCGTATGATACTAGAAAACCTGAGTAGTCCATTGGTACCAACCATGTCATACTAGCTTGTCGCAAAGGAGGTTAAATAACGCTCCAAACTTACGCTAAATTTTGGTGAGGAAAAACTGGCATGGCCATCAAAGGGGTCCCTTGACCTCTGACCTCAAGATATGTGAATGAAAACTCTGAAATAAACACAATGAAAACTGTATCTTATTAGATAAAACAGATGTTGACACACTGCATAATTTGCAGTTTAAGTAAGGAAAAAGGTAATAAATCGCAATATATTGTAGTATATCTTATTGCAATACTCAGCATATTGCAAAATGTTTAAAATCACAATAAGATCATATCGTGACTTAAGTGTCGTGATAATATCGTATCGTGGGGCCTCTGGTGATTCCAAACTCTAGTCTACGGGCAGAGTGCGCGCAGGCAAGCAGGTAGACGAGTTTATTACAGTCCTGCGACAGCCACAAAACCAGATTTTCTTTCTTTTTTTTCTCAGAGCATTTGATTTATTGACTGCTGTCAGGATGTAATGAGAATTTCAACAACTATAACAAAACATGTTTTTGAAGAAGATTACCAACTTTAAGGTGAGTAAGTAATTTGTTTTCAAACACTCTTAAAGTCATGAAAGTACAGTGAAATTCCAAAGTAGGAATGAATTGAAAATTAACAAAATAACAAAAAACACAACCTCCATCCATATCAGGCTAATTGCTTTGCTTTGACAGTGAGTTTAACATGCTAATCCATATGTTAGCTTATCAAACAAAGACGCCAAAGCAAGAAGTGGGCCCCCAGCCATTCCTCACCTGATTCATTAAATCAACAGTGAGTGAAACGTCACATGCACAAGTGCTTTTCCCCTCTGTGTCCTGAGCGTCACACGGAGAACAGCTCCACTGTGATAAAGCATTCATTTTGCCGTGGATGACTGAGCATTGTTAAATACGCAGCTACATGTCAGCCGTCGTGACCCTGCACACATGTTCTGCAGAATGCATAAGCCACGAGACTCAATACAAAGAGAGGGAAAAGTTGTGGATTTATGTTGTTTCTGAGCTGATGTTTAGTAGCAGATTATTATGACAAAAGACACAATAGGATTGTTTGGCCTTCCAAAACAACCCATATGACTGTTCCAAAAGTGATTCAGGTGCATTTTCTGATCCGCCCCCCTCGATGGTTGAGGTTTAATTAAAAGGTACACTGTATATTCATATTTTCATTTTAACAATGTCAAATGACTTTGTGTGATTTTAAAGGGGTCACTCATAGTGATGAACCCACAGAGAATCATCACCCGACTCAGCAGTTCCCCTAGGAACTACAGAGCGTTTTAGCGACTTTCAGCTTGTTGTTTTGGTCCACTCTCACAGCTCTCAGCATCGTTTCCAGCCACAGCAGGCAGCTGTATTCAGCAAAGAAGCTGTAACAAACCCACTGTATGCTACCTGCCCAGTACACTACCTTGCAGACGGACAAAGTTAGCGAATAGCTGGTAAACATGGTAGAGCATTAAGCAAAAAAAAGGGAGGTGAAGACCAAAACAGAGCTAAAAGGAAAGTGAATATTGGACTCATATTCATCAGGTGGACAAAAAAAAAATGTCTACTGAATATGTAAATAGGAAACTGTTTGCTTTCCCAATTGAAATAAATTTCTGAAGATCTTTTCCATTTCTCGTAGATGGTTTGATGACCAAGGCGACTTGTTTTGCTTCCGGTTCGCAACCTCTACTTCTTCTACTCTGTTTACTGGCGGATTACAGCCATGCAGCCTATAATGCCAATTTCTGACCAAAATACGCTGTAGCCGAGTTTACTCACTCCAAACCAGTTGATGGAAACTAACAAATACCACAAGATCAAAGTCAAAATACCAGACAAGACGGTAGTCGCATAAACTATTTGATTATTTATAATTTAATGACTATTTGAAAATTTGAAAATCATGACCTATCTCGAACCTAATTCGGATTTCTTTTTTTTTTGCAACATTTCAAAAGTTTAAAAGAAGTGAAACATGTACCTGGGGTTTACCATCCATACACTAAGATAAATCAGCAGTACAGTACTTGCCAAAAGAATTTGAACCCAACCATAATTTTAACAAAATCAGACAATGAATTTGTTAGCTTTAAAGAAAAAAACAAAGATCCCACGAAATGTCTCCACTGTAGCATCATGGGTACAATGTCATTGTAATGGTTTGTCTCTTTTCAATATCCACCCACTCTCTTCTCTAATGTCATCTTTCCAACTGTTAGCTTTAATCTCCGTTGCAGCCCATCCTGTCCATCCTCATAGATTGCCACTCGACTGGCCACAGTCCGTCAGGCTGGTGACGTTTACCTGCAAGGAGCTCGGGCTAAAACCAGAAAGGTTAAATAATCAACAATGTTACGTTATTATAATTTGTGAGTAGTACTTTATTACAAATGTCACTTACAGTTACAGTAACTTACTGTTTAATTTCTCTCTATGTCTAGCTTGCAATGGATACATTTTCTAAATTAATTTAAAATCAATATTGTCAATATTGTTATTGTATAAACATGAAACTTGCTCAGCCAGAAAACACTAACAGATGTGTAAAACATGGAATTCCTTACCTTTTAAGTCTAGCAATATTAGCCATGTGTCCCAATTCTGCCAACATGTGGAAGTGACCTTACGACAGTGATGGATCATCAAACCAAACTCAAATTAATGCCATCACTTCCTGGCTCATTTACATCAGTCTCATCTGCAGTAGGTGTCCTGGCAGGAGGAGCTCAATGGACGGCTCTCTTTGAAGCCGAGCGTGGTTTAGGAGGTGAAGGAGGACTGGGCAAACCGCACACTGGTGATGAATGACTTCACTGATCCATTACTGTCTATTTTAGTCCCGTAATCCAAGTGGGAATGCCCACATCAAAGCCTGGCTCTTTCCTAAGAGGAATTCCCCTCATACTTGGACATGCAAATGAGCAGGGCCTCCTCCAGGCCCCCACACCTGATTGAGGCGTGCAACGCCATTGCCAACGACGTGCCATGGGAATTACATACCAAGGGATGGCATCCAATTGGACCAAACTCTCCCTAAGCAATTTGCTTTGGCTTTATTCACTGGCATAGTCAGGCATGGCAGCACTTCCTTTATTTCACGGCCATGCCGCAAGATTTCTGGCTGGACCTCGCTTGGAAGCCATATTATGGCTGAGAAAGGAGGAAAAGAGGGATTTGGTTTTTACAAAAGAATAGAGCACGGATCTGTGTCAGTGTCTCTGCTCATTCAGGTTTTGGGGATGTTTTCACTTGTTGCCGGAGCTTATGATGAGATGTTCACGATTCTCTTCCTGCTCCTGATCCTATTTAAACAAAACAATTGTCGCTGCTCCGAGTTAGCTGTGCCAAACAAGTTTTCACTTCCAAGGAACAAAGGAGCGCATGCATATGATAATCTAAAGCTACTGCTACAATGCTAATTCATTTGTCTGATTCAGTGCTTGAGGAGTGCCGTGAAAAAGTACAAAATGTGTGTGTCCTTTGGTCTTCACTCTTTCAACTGCACCCTACCTCACACAAATACACGTAACCTCATACAACGGTTTGTATGATCTCTTAGGAAAAGTTATTCCTCATTTTTCGTGCGTTTTCCTTTGAATGTCCAGCGTTAATTTCCGCTCCAGTCTTTTCAAAATAAACTTCCATTTCCAGAGGAAACAACTTAGTTAGGATTAGGCAACAAAATTACCTAGTTAGGTTTAGGAAAAGATCATGGTTAAGTTACGCCACACCGGAAGTGGTGTAACTTAAGTACGGAAGTTACGTGACAAATACATCAACGTTGACTTGTGGTTTCAAATGGGACACCAACACCGGTCTCCTGGATGAAATTCCAGTGTTTTTTGACCCGCAAATCCACCACAACCTCCTCCCTACGCAGTGTTTGCCACTCTTTATACTTGTTCACAATTACGTGGATTACATACGATTTTATTTTGTGGGATGTGTACAAATTACAGTGCATTTACTTTCCGTAGGCATAGCTACAAACGGTGAATGAGAACAGCCTCATAAAATACAGCACATGACAGATAGTTATCCCAAAATAAATTGAAAAAAAAATAGTTAAAGATATAAAAATTTGGGCTGTCGATCGATTAAAATATTTAATTGTAATTAATTGCATGATTTTCCATCGTTAATCACGATTAATCGCAAATTAATCACATTTTTTATCTGTTCAAAATGTACCTTAAAGGGAGATTTGTCAAGTATTTAACACTCTTATCAACATGGGAGTGGACAAATATGCTGCTTTATGCAAATGTGTGTATATATTTATTATTGGAAATCAATTAACAACACAAAACAATGACAGATATTGTCCAGAAACCCTCACAGGTACTGCATTTAGCATAAAAAATATGCCCAAATCATAACATGGCAAACTGCAGCCCAACAGGCAACAACAGCTGTCAGTGTGTCAGTGTGCTGACTTGACTATGACTTGCCACAAACTGCATGTGATTATCATAAAGTGGGCATGTCTGTAAAGGGCTTATTTAGCCTCCTTCGCGACAAGCTAGTATGACATGGTACCAATGGATTCATTAGGTTTTCTAGTTTCATGTGATACCAATATCATTGCGTTAACTTTGACAGCCCTAGTTCATAATGATAATTTAGGGGGAGTGGCTTTGGAGGGAGGCTTGAAGGGACAGGCTGTCGGTGTTGCTGGCTTGGCGACTTTCCTTAGGTTTTCTAGTTTCATATGATGCCAGTGCCTTCACTCTAGCTTTAAAACTGCTATTAATTAAAGCATTAATGCAACTTATGTTAATGCATTAAAGAAATGAGTTGCACTAAAATAAATTTGCGTTAACATTGACAGCCCTAATAAAAATGAGTGACCACACTGATAGCTCCTCTAACTTTTAGTGAGTTTCCCAGAAAAAGGAGGTACGTGATTTTCTGAGTCAAAAAAGAAAAAGGCCACACAGCTCCCTGGACACCACAGCCAATGAAATGGCGAGGGAACAAGGGAAGAATAATAGATATTTCAGTGAGCAATTCTTTGCAGGAAAAGGGAATCTATGTACATGTAGATGAGAAGGAAGAAAACGGGTCAGTGGCTGCGATGGACCATCTTTTTGGAGAAGAAACCTGGCTGAGGGAGCTAGAGCACACGTTTAATTTCTGCTCAGCCATGCATTCACCCGCCAGAACAGCAGACGTCCATGCCGACAGTCAAAGACCAGGGGTCTCTCCACGTCAGGCTCACATAGTGGGGTTTTCTCCCCTTGTAGATAATGAGATAGCAAATGGGTGAGTGCCACAGCCCTTTTCTTGGAGAGCTCTTATATGTGGCTCTTACACCTCTGTGGGTTCACGCTTTAGCCGGGCTCGGCTCGCACGCCCCCGCCATAATTAATTTGTCTTAATTGCCCTGCTGCTCTGGTCGCTGTCCCAACATTATTTCTCCACTCTCTGCAGATTTAAAAAAATCTCCCCGATCAGTCGGCAGGGGGACCGGAAGAACAGCGAGCCTTTTGTGTCCCGAACAAAGTAGACAAAACAAGCACAACATGAGCTTTTGTGTTGTCATCACAGGAATAATGTTCCCTACTTTTAGAGAATAAAAGACTGACTTCCAATTAATACTAATTTATTATAATATTAAACGTGTAACAGAGTTTCTCTTGTAAATGTTAATGTTTCATTTTTTAGAAATATATTCAAATTAGAGTTGATTCTAAATAATGAAAACATATGTTTCTCATTTACTTAGTGGTATCCATCCATGTAGATAGTTTGATGTTAATATATTTAATGAGCAGGTGAAGATGTATTTGGATATTTTTTCATCAAATGTGACAATACTATGATTTAAAATACTTCATTACAAGTAAATCCTGCGTTCAAAATGTTTTACTTAAGTAAAAGGATTGTTGTTGTCCTAAGAAACCATGTATCTCCAAAATGTTAAAGTCCCAGTGAAACTGAAGTTAGAGCGTTTTTATTTTCTGTACTGAGAGTATTCCCCAGTGAAACAGAATATTTGAGCGGTTTACAGTTACGAGAGGGATTTAAACCAAATCCTTTGCATTTGATTGGACCGCTAAAAAGTGGGCGGGCTTAGGATGTTGTTGATAAAAGTTGCAGATTGATGGATGGATGTCATGATATTATTGGTACCATTATTGGTTGAAATTGGTTGGTACTAGCTTATGTAAGCACTAGGGATGCACCGATCCGACTTTTTCAGTCCTGATAGCGATATGTGGGCTTTGGGTATCGGCCGATACCGAGTACCGATCCGGTATTTAATTAATAAAATGTATGCCTCACTGTGTGGAAGTGACTGGGATCATTCTGTTATGTGTAAGGTAACAACAGGCTTGGCTTAAACATTGCTTTCCTAACTTTGTTAAACAAAATATAACAAATAAATACATACATGTAGATATACATTTACTGAATTGATATGTATTATTAAAATAATAAATCACACCATAAATACAACAGCAACTTGAATAAAAATATTCAAAATGATCAGGAATTACAATTCAGGTGTAAACCTTTTTAATGCAGCAACAATAAACTGCTCAAAACTTAAACAGGAATTTAAATTCCAGTATATAATGTATATAGTATGCAAACATAGAATTGAACTGAATAGATCAGCCCCATTGTCACTGATGTCCAATCCAGCTATTTGAGTCAGTACCGGGCCCGATACCCGATCCGGTATCGGTGCATCCCTAGTAAGCACACGTCATATTTTGTTTTACAGGAAGAAAAGATGATTG
Source organism: Sebastolobus alascanus (assembly GCA_916701645.2). Lineage (NCBI taxonomy): Eukaryota > Metazoa > Chordata > Actinopteri > Perciformes > Sebastidae > Sebastolobus > Sebastolobus alascanus. The sequence goes on along the minus strand of CAKAOJ020000024.1, from coordinate 1,337,047 downwards.
GATTTTGATATAATAACAAGAAGAAATGTATTTATTTATTTATCTATTTGCATATATTGTTAAATAGGTGCACAATAGGACCGGGGTTGTGATCTAAAAGGGTTAAAAAGGCATTTTTCATTTCATCTCAACTTTAACATTTCATAAGCAAAGAAAAAACAACCTTGTTTTCATCTTTTTGGCATTTTTCAGATAATTAAATTGTTTAGTGAGCTGAAGAATTAGGAAAAACGAACACTTTATTCTTCAATTTAATCTAAAAAAAAATAAATCACAATCATCAAAATTGGAGATACTATACATGATTTTTACTGGACAATGACAGTATGTAATTATCATTAAAAAAAAATACGATTTAATATAATATTTTGTGAAGTATTAAAAGTACTATACAGACAAAAATCAAATGAAACTTGATATTATTGGATTCTTATAACTGATGTGTAATCAGCATATTAATGTTGTAGCTGGTTGAGGTGAAGCTAACTTTGACAATTTTACAGTTTAATTTACAACAATACATTATATTTTATAAAAACCTACAATAATCTGTAAATAAGTAACCATCTGACAGATAAATGAAGTGGAGTAAGTAAGTAAGTACAACATTTCCATTAACATTTCCGAAAAATTCTACTTGAATAAATATACTTAGTAACACTGCACCACTGATTAAAAGACATGATGCGGTTGGATTTTTTTTAAATGTAATTTTTTTTAATGGTATGAGCATCACAAAATTATTGTATTATAGTGTAGGAAGAAATTCCAGTGATCACAAATAAAAACCAGAACTGTGTGTATGGATGGCTAAATATTACTAGAGGTAAGTGAGAAGTTATGGTATTGTAATTTCACTGAACCAGACTTTTAAATATTTTGGATTTATACTTTTTGTAATTATGAGCCAACCCCCACACCTTGTTCTTTGGCAACATGCCCTCCTATCCTCCTCCACTAGGATCCCCCACCCAGAGAGGCCGGTCTGGCAGATTTGTGCCTTTCTTGTGCTCCTTTCACAGAGCAGAGAATGCGGCTGAAAGGCAGGGCAGGCTTCCTCGCTGCCCCGGGACCAGTCCAAATTGTAATCCTATTCCTCTGTTTATCAAAAAGAGGGAGAGAGCAGAGAGAGGGAGGCATTGAGCTGACAGCTTGATTGTGATGCTCCTGTCTGATAACTCAGCTAACCTTATCCATCTATTTCACCTCAACCTTGCAGCCATGTCCCCAACCCCCTTCCACCTGCTTCATCCTCTACCCTGTGAGAGCCACACACACACACGCACACACACACACACACTGGCTTATACCTTGCACACACTCTCTCTCTGTCTCTCTTTTTCTCTCTCTCGTTCCCCGTAATACACACACACAAATAATCACTGCACACCTCTGACCCCTTTATCGAGTGTCGGTGTTAATCCTCATCTCTCTGCTCAATGCAGAGCACAATCACAGAGACCCGCAGGACCTGCAGTTAGCGCTGTGGTTAAGTAGCCCACGGTAAAGAAGTCTGTGATAAAGGTGGCACAAAGGGTCAGTAGCTGCTAGGAGCACGGGCCCGAGCCCATGACTGGCCATGGCCTTGAGAAGGGACAAAGAGGCGGGGTGCGGAGGACATGCAGGGCAATGGAGGGATTGGAGAGGAAGTGGAGGACAAAGAGAGGATGTGCACAGCCGGAGTTAGGCTAATATACCGGGGTAAGATGCGAGGATGTATGTTCATAGAAAGCTAGTCAGTCTTTCAAGTTGTTTATTAAAACTCCACAGTGCTGAATGTATTAAAGCGAGGGTTTTCACAGCCTGACACTGCAGGCCCCTGACACTTTTCTTTTTGCCTATATATAAAGTGGCACCAGGGCCGGCTCTAGCGTTTTTGGTGCCCAGGGCAAAATTCGGATTCGGAGGCCCCCACATCTCCCCAAAAGAGTTAAGCCAATAATATCGGGAACCATGTGTTATTTAGTACGGCTGGGACGATACACCTATCTCCCGATTCGATACTATCACAATACTTGGGTGCCGATGTATTGCGATTTTTAAGTATTGCGATTCTACAAGTAATGTGATTCGATATTACGGTTTATTGTGATTTTTGTTAACTTTAGACCATGGGAAAAAGTTGAATCAAACACTTCTAGGGACTTTTAATTTGGAAAATGTCTAAATGAAATTGTAGTCAGAGATGTCCCGAAGTCAAATATATCAGTCACTGTCATTTATTTCCAGCAACCCAAAAGTCAAACAATAAAGACATTTCCCTCACAAATTAGTGGTATTTTCTTTTTAATTTATAAGGGACCTGTAATGTTTTATATTTCTGGTGAATACAATATAATCAATCTTATTTCCATATATGTATTTTGCATATACAGTTTCCTTTGTTAAAACCTTATTTTGAATACCAGATGTAGTCACACATGTATACTTCTGCTAACTTCGCCAAGTCCGTAACCCTAACCCTAACCCACTACCTCCCCCATCAGCTCCGTTCTCTTTATACATCCATGGTCAGCTCCATCGGGGCCGTTTGAATGCATTTAACATAAATGTCATTATGTGGGTGCTCTACAGTTGTAGCGTCGGCCGATTTGACCACGGAGATGTAAGTGACGTCTGGCTTTACATTATTATTATTTTTTACAGTTTTTCTCAATTGCTTTGGCTCATTTTTTGAAACAGTCTTAACATTCTCTAAACGGTAAGTGCAATTGTCACAACTGTTTGATGGGTCATCACAACTCTGTTGCATGTCTGCAAAAGGTATAACTCACCCAAAACCTTTCATTCATGTTTCAAAACCAGTTATTGTGTCAGTAAATTGACCACCAAAATGAAAAGTTGTTTTGTCATCATGTGAGCTGTACTGGTCAAAATGTTTAGATGTTTTTTCTCCATGACAGTCAACCCTGGAAATGTTTCTTATATACTAATCTATGTTTCGTTCTACTTTTTTGTTGACACTGACTGCTTATTGTTATATACCAGAATGTCAGTTCTGTCTAGCTGAATGCTGTTGTGTATCACACTGAGCTTTGTAGACTCCCATTTCAACAGTAGGTCATAGTTTATTGGGAAAAGTCAATACTGTAGTAGCTACACAGAAAAAGGATATACACTTTTGTATACAGTAAATATTTGTGTAGCAATGTGTAACATGTATTATAAACAGAAAAATCTCCTTTGAGCTTTCATGTAAAGTCAAATACAGTGAACAGAAAATTTGCCACAAAATGACATCCATGCCAAAAAACAGCAGCTGTCACTGTGTCAGTGTGCTGACTTGACTATGACTTGCCCCAAACTGCAAGTGATTATCATAAAGTGGGCATGTCTTTAAAGGGGAGACTCGTGGGTACCCATACAACCCATTTTCATTCACATATCTTGAGGTCAGAGGTCAATGGCCGTGCCATTTTTTCCTCGTCAAAATTTATTGCAAGTTTGGAGCGTTATTTAACCTTCTTCGTGACAAGCTAGTATGACATGGTTGGTACCGATGGATTCCTTAGGTTTTTCTAGTTTCATATGATACCAGTATCTTCACTCTATTTAAGAAAATGTAAGCCCCACAGAATTTTAAAGTATGTGTATCATGTGTTCAGATGAGTTATGACTCTGAGAAGGAGTGTCATTTTTAACGCAAATTGCAGCAATCAGGTAAAAATAATTGTCTCCATGAGCTAAACTGCGTACCGTAAGCAGGCTAAACTACAATAACTAACTTGCAGAACGCACCTGTCCTTTTCATCTCATGCAGTATCTTTGTGTCAAATGTCTCTTTCTGTGCCCCCGCTTCAACGCTCTGACCCAAGGAGGAACGCCTCGCAGTTTGAAAACCTCTGCATTTAAAGGTTAGAATCCTATATAGTGTGTTGAACTATCATGCACATTAGTCAGCCTGGCAGCCGTCACATGTCAGCTAACTTAACAGATGTTTTGCAATTAATATCATCTAATTACTGTATAATGAAAAATTACACGCTTCCCGTTAAATTAGAGCTTCCGGAGGATTTCTACGTTGATGGACTGTGGAGTGTTGATAAGTAACATATTTAAATCGAAGCCATTTGCGGGTTTTATGTTAACATCCTGCGACTGTGATTCAGCAAATCAATCAAGCGGCGGCACAGGTAGCTTTAATGATATCCTCCTATGTTCAGAAAACATTCATCTTCTCCGCTCATTCCGCCGCCGCCCGCTCCGAGGATTGTCCTTGGGACAGCCATATGACACATGACGACATGCGGGCAGACTCGCATATACAAACACACATGCACACACATTGCATAGACGGACAGACACACACACTCTAGACAGCTTCACTGTCAGAGATAAATGATGCCTGACACCGTGGCCTGGAGAAATGGGCTGACTGAGCAGCAGTGAGATGAAGATACTTCTCACAAAGGTTCCCTGAGCCAAACAAGTAGTGTCCCTGGGAAACCTGGGCGCTGACTTCTGTAGCTCGAGGGCAACGTGTCAGTCAAAGCATCCTCCAAACAACCACTTTGAAAGCTGACGAACTTTATCACCCAGACACAAACTTGTAGATTGACAACTTAATGGCAGGGTGTGTTCAGCCCATTCTAATAGAGTTCTAATAGAGACACGAAAGAAACGGCAGCCTTCATTCAAACACAAATCAGGAATTATTTCACATTAATAGACTTATTACCGCACGTCTGTGATATTCATGAATATTTTTTTTTATATTTAATTGCTGGAGCCTTTGATTCTCCTGTTGACAAAGACTGATGTGAGTTCAAGACGATACAGAGCACTTTTAATGTGATGTCTGTCTTTTGTGCTGAGAAACAATAGCAGCTGTAGCTCAGGGGCTTCTCGGTGTTGTGGGAGCCCCAGACACAGACAGGAAGGGAAGACTATACACAATGTTCTGAGACCCCTTTAGGACGATCGGATCAGTCAGTCAGAAGGCCCCTCCGAGGGCCCCGGGGTCAAAGGCCACGCCAGTCAGACAAGACACAACAGAGGCCCCCGTCTCTATACGTGCGAGGTGATTGTGTAAAAATGCACGCAGGAGAACTATTAAAAACTGTTGTATGAGCTTTATCAAACGATGAAATAGGACACAATGAAAAAAGAAAGAAAGAAGAGAATAAAATGTAAAACCGCTCCAAGTGCCTCCTTCTAAAAATATCTGCAGAGGGAGGGAGGATGGAAAAAAAAAGAGAGTGTGAAAAATAGAAAAAGGAAACAGGCCTTTTACAACTTTAAAGAGAAAGAGGCTGTGGAGTGAACGGGAGAAAATATTTACTCAGGGAATTAGTTCAGGATCATTGTGTGCGTGCAGGGCTTTAGTTCCCTGGCTCCATTTCAAGGCCCAAGTGGCTCAACTGGAGCTCCCTCCAGGGCAGGCCTAATTATCACAGGGCTAGGGCCATTAAAATGCTTAACTAACCTCGTTTCTCCAAAACGCACAGATTAACGCCAGCCTCCAGCAAAGTGTCGGGAATAACCCCGCTGCCTAATACCCTCTTTGATTTTTTTTCTTTTTTTTTTTCTCTAGTGTGGAGAGGCGAGGCAGAGGACTGGTGTGGTAATAGTTATGGATGGATAAGAATACTGAAAGTTACGGTCCTATCAACCCGTCCTTTCACTGTAAATGCTGCACAGGCTGCAGGAGGCATATGAGGCAGCACAGGCTGTACTGAAGAGTACACTGTGTACCTGTCTGTGAACGTCTGAATATCCATCACAAATACAGTAATGTATAAACACTGCACGAGAATCAAGCAGATTTTGGGCCCGATTCCCCGCTCCAGACAATGGTCAGCAAAGCCCTGATTTTTCGATGGTTCTAAAGATTGTGGTGGTGTGGTGCAAGCGAGTTGTTCTGTAATGCAGGAGTCAACACTTTCCAGACTCTATTGAGAAATCTGATGGACATATTTATATGTCGGTTAAATGATTCTCAGAACACCATTATCATGCTACTGGCAAATCCTTTTTTTAGTGTTATACGATACCAGTCATCCTTGTGGAAACATTGGTATAACTGTCTTTATTATTATTTTATTTTAATGTATGTATTGTTGTTTGTGTAATATGTTTTTTTTAATGGACTTCAAGTCTGTCAATAAAGGTTAACTAACTAACTAACTAACTATTATCTTACCAGATATTCCTGTGGTATAATATTAAACACGTTCAATATTTATGATCGGATATCCTGTTGTGTGTGGGGAACCCGAGGACAGCCGATGATGCAGTCACGTGGGAAAGAACGATAGCCAATTGGGAACCAAGTTGACTGAAGAAGGAAGGACAACCTCCGCCGTCATGGCGGCCGCGGCTAATGCATGGGCTAATGCAAAACGCTAAGCATAAAGTAGTAGTAAGATGGAGGACCAACTAGTTGATTTGTGGCAACAACACGAGTGTTTATTTAACGTGTCTCCATGACTTCATCCATTGTTTTTCTTTTTCCTTTGTGAATTTTCAGTAAAAAGTAGTTAAAAAACTAACATTGCTAATTCTTCCTGCCCGTCGTCCGCCATGTTTGTTTACACTAAAGTCACATTTGGTTGCGAGAGATTTTAGTGTGTGCTCTGCTGTTTTGGCCAAATCGTTGCTCACCACACACTATAGGAACAAAACTGTTAAATTTAACATAACATGTCGTTATGTGTGGGCTCTCTCACATTTTCAAAATCTGTTAAGATTTGAAAAAACTTTTAGCGAGGGCCAGCCTTAAGATGCTCATGCTGGTATTTTATAGTCCCTGATCCAAGGACGGTGAAGGGATCCAGCTGCTCAATAGAAATAAATAAAAGAAATCAAAAATCGAGTCATGATGTGTATAGAAGCTCTTTTAAAACCATTGACCACTAGCTACATCCCTGCTCTTATGAAATACTTTTCTGCCATTTTCATCCATTGTACTGATTGTACAGTTATCTATACTGAGTCTAAGGATTGAACTGTGCATGAATACTTAAAGAGGACATCTGATGGAATCAAACCTGTTCAGCCAGAGTAACAACTTCAAAAGGCATTTTGACTTGTCAAAGCAGGTAAACCGCAGGTGTAATTAATCACATTGACAATGGCGCCGTTCTATTTAAGTGCCCCATAAAGCCGTGGCATTGAGTCAACGTGCGTAGAGTCACACCAGGAAGTGGCAGAGAAAAATTAATCTTTACATCTGTGAAATATTTAGCTCTTGAAGCTTGGTGGCATAGGGACTGCTCACAGAGAAAGTAGCAGCTACTGTAGCTGGCAAGCTAACTACTAACACACTAGCCAGCTAGGACAAGCTAGCACTAGTCAGCCACAGTAACTCCCTTCTTTCTTTCTGTGTAAAAGGTCATTTACTCCCTTTGCCCTTTTGTTCTCAGGATTTTAGATCATTTCATCCAATAAAAAGTTTTATTGAAGAGGGAAACAAAAAGCTCCCCAAGCTGGGACGGGACAATATTGAACACAGTTTCTACATAATATATACTGTATGTACCATTGACTGTCTGCAAACCATTCCTCTTTTGTGGAGTAGTTTATACTCCAACAGATGAGGGTTAAAGCTACTACAAGGACCTTTCATTTTGTCTTGATTTTGACGGTCCCTGTGGACAAAAGCGGTAGTGTTTCCGAGCACCAGACTCTCTTTAGAAAACCTCTAATTTTACTGCAGCAGGGTCTGACCGTCTTCCCCATGCAGCCCTGGTTCTGGTTTTCCCGTGCCTCCCTTCCCTCCAGCAGGCCCAGCAATACGGCCTGGGCCTCCAGCAGCGTGGTGTCAGTGATGGCTCCCAGCGGGGCCCAGCGGAGCAGCAAGGCGAAGCTCAGCTCTGGGCCGGAGGAGGAGCCGCTGCTGCTGAGTGCGGAGCTCTCCACCTCCCGTCGGAGCTCCGACTGCAGGTCGAAGGCGGCAGCAAAGCCGGATCTGTCCGTGGCGGGCTGGTCGCTGCCGGAGGCCCTGCTGGAGTCTGAGCTGAAGGTGTTTCTTGTGACCCTGAGTGCAGGGGAATCGGACCCGATGACAGGCATTGAGAATAATTATATAGAAATAACCAATATTCTCGCTTACGGTCTCTTTTGCTCATGTAGGTCATATAGAGGCTTTCAGAATTAAAGGTGCAGTGTGTAGGATCTGGCGGCATCTAGCAGTGAGGCTGCATATTGCAACCATAGTTGGAAATTAGCACCAACCACTAGCCAAATGCTGGTAAAACATGCAGGTGGCTGCTAGATTTGCTTCACTCACCTGCCAAAAAAACAATGGTAATCTATGGAGTGGCTGGTAGATTTTGTAATATACGAGCCACAGTGGCTGGTAGACAAAAAAGTTAATTTCCAATACTGCAACCAACTGAAACTTCTTCTGTGTGCCAAGCGTGTAGGAGAACTACGGTGGCCAACGCAAAATCGTGAATACAGGAATGGCCCCATCTAGATCCAGTGTTTGGTTTGTCTGCTCTGGGCTACTGTAGAAACATGGCGGCCGGCTCCGTGAAGACGACCCGCTCCTTATGTAGATATAAATGTTTCGTTCTAAGGTAACGAAAACACAAAAAATATTTTATTTTCAGGTGTTAATACACTAAAGAAAACATAACTAGATCATTGCATTTCCTGCAGAAGAATGTATGTGAATGCTGACAGCTGAAATTAATTGCAATGCATTGCTGATAATACAGAAGTCTTAAAGCACAAATGCGGAACAGACTTCTAGAAAGTAGTAGTTGGATGGAATGAACCTTTAAAACTCTAATTCATTAGACAAAGTAGTATTTGGGTGGGACAAACCTTTAAAACTATAAGTCGTTGGACAGAAAATATTTGGTTGGAATGAACCATTAAACTATAAGTTGTTAGACAGAAAGTATTTTGGTGGATGAACTGTTAAAACTGCAAATCATTAAACAGAAAGTATTTGGGTAGAATTAACTTTTATTTTGAAACACTAGGTCCATCCCTAGTTTCCCTTTGCTGTATGGCATTCACACAATAATGGATATTATATTCCATTTCTGCAAATAGATCACCCATCACGCCGCTGTGCTTCGGTGTGACAGGTTAAACACTGGTTTCTAAAGTAACTACAGGATTACAATAGGGAACTGTGAGACTGCTAGATATTAATTTTTTTTTAAAACAGAAACTCAATTTCTTGCAAAATAACATATGACCATGCCACAAACTGCGGCAAAGAATTTATTTCTGCTGTTTACACTAAAACTGAAAGTATGAAAATTGAACTTCTCAACTGAAATTTAAGATTTTCCAGAGATAGCTCACATTCAAATTTCCTAAATTGACTTTGTTCAACTATCTCCTGCTGCTTCAAATAAAGCAGCAATACAGATATCAGTGATGGCTGAATATATCTACTTTTTATTTTAATCAAAACTGCAAGATGACACAAACCTTTTTAGACTCTGTGCATTCAGTACAATACAAGTCAATGCATAAAATATAGACACAGACAAAAGAGCCGTTAGGAATTATGGGCCTCAAAAGGAGATGTGATAATGATAAGCCCATCTTTAACCTGTAAAACCTTGTAAAATAATAAGACCTTCCATTGTCTTTAAAATACTCCCAGCAAACCAGAAAAGAGCCACAGTTAATGCACGTTTATATATACGTCTTAACAAATCGGTTCAGTGCACAATATTCCGAATCAGTGCATGTATTGAACCGGAAACAAGGTCATTTGTATGCAGTGTGCTGTATAATGAATATAATTAATCTTGGCAATAAGACCCCACGCCTATACAGATGCCGATCATGTTTTAGCACAGCTCTAAATGAATTTGTTGTGCTACCCACTTTGTCTTTCAGGCATTGAGACGACATGAATGAAGTGTCTGATAGCAGGATCACGGTCTTTGTTCAGGATAACACGAGGATTCATTGGTTCATTTAAACAACTGTCTAAAAATCAGTGCAATACAGCGTGATTATTTTTCAAAAAGCGTTTTTTTTTTTGTTTAAATAAGCAGGGTCTCTTGATCTTAAGGAAATCAAATTAAACTCGAATCCAATCTGGATGACTGGAACGATGTGGTTTATCCTTACATCCCAATTCAAGCGCAACATGCTTGTGAAGTGTTTTGTAAGTGTTAACCCATTGCTCTCTTTTCTATTACCTTATCATTTCAGCTTTGTTTTGCATGGAGGTGCACATTTTCTGATTTATTGCTATTTATTGTGCTATTGAAATCATTGAATATTATCAACGTACTGCACAACCAGATTTAATTTGCAGGTTGCCATCCTCTGCACTGCACAAAATTTAAATTCACATTATAAATGGTAACTTATTATCTTATATCTTAACATTCAGGCATTTTTTTTAATCTTTCATCTCCAATTATATCACACTATTCATCATTCTATCAAAGTATTATTTGTATAAACACAATGACAGGTGGCGGCTCCCTTCAGGGAACCATCACACTCTCGCAATTGTGATGCATTGAGTCGACAGTTTGAGAAAACATTGCTGATGTAATTGGGAAGCAGATGCTAACTGGTAGAAAAGGAAACTGGGACTGACTTTCATTTTATTCAACTCAAGCACTGTGAGAGAGCCTTATGTCACCGAGATTAATATTAGCAGTTTATGCCGTTGATACAATTGCAATGTCCCATCTCAATCATAGCATACTGTATATTAATGTGCTAAATGCTTATTTACACTTTGACTTAAACTACGAGATCCATAAGGGCATGAATGTCACTCTTCCCCTGACATCAGAGACTCAGTGTTACATAATCAAATGACAATGAGGGGTCGGAATCTGCAGCTCCGCTCAGCTTTAGCATAGACTGTAGAAAAGAAGTGGACGTAGTCAGCGCGACATCAACCATTGGTTTGTGAACTGCCATTTTGGAGCCTCGAGTTCGACATTTTGGCCGTCGCCATCTTGGTTATTTGCAACCAGAAGTGACATGAGAGGGTGGAGCTAAGTACAGCCGAATGCTGAATTAGACATTTTTCGGCGACCAAAAAAGGTTATAATTAACTTTCATGAACAGAAAATACACTGTGAAAGTGTTAAAGTTGTAAGACAAAAACACGGACAACTCCTAGACCGGACAACGCAATCACAAGGTAGCCACGCCCTAAAGCATACCCTGCATTATGGTCTATTTGAGTCTAAATGGGACCATAATTTACTAAATGAACATCATGCTGTATTGAAGAAGACTTGAAACTAGCGATTGAGACCATAAACTCATGTTTACAATGTTTACTGAGGTAATAAATTAAGTGAGAAGGAGGGTCATTTTGTAATTGTCTTATAGACTTATATGACTATATAGATAGTCGCCCCCTGCTGGCTGTTAGAAAGAATGCAAGTTTAAGGTACTTCAGCATTGGCTTCACTTTTCAGACCCTCAGTTGCCCACTGAGCTTTACAGAGCTTTATAGTGAGTGTCAGCTGATTGTTTAGCTGTCCGGCCCACAATTTTACTGTTTGGGTTCACTCTCACCGCTTTCACAGCATAATTTTTCAGTTGCAGTAGGCAGCTGTTTTCAGAGAAAAAGCTCTAAAATCTCGCTATACACCACCTGCTCAGCACCAAACAACGGACAGATACATTTAGCGATAAGGAGTTGGTAGAAGTTGGTAGGGACAAAACTTAAACTAGAGTTAACAGAGCTAAACAGTGAGGTTCCGGAAGTTAATTAATTTATATTCTGTATCGCAGATTTGATTATTAGCCATATTGTCGTAAACATCCAAGGTAGATGCACCACGAGCTACGAGATTGTGAAACGATGGTATATGCTCCTATAGAAGCCACAAGTTCGTATGATATCAACCTTGTTTTAAGAAAACCATGTTTTATTCCCGATGACATGGAGAAGTACTACACTACCCACAATCCTAAGAGTAACAGCGACGTTTCTGATTGTTTGAGCTCACTGTTACCAGTGAACGGTTAGCGAGGGTACATGCTCCTACGTGCTGCTCCGCGGTCTGCTCCCGGATTTCAAACCAGAACCAACATGGTTAGTTAAAAATATTTGGGGGAGTTTCCAGAGGCGCCATTCGCAATGGATTATGGGATGAGTAGTTCCTTCAATCTTAAAATAATTATGTACACAGTCTTGTATCTTTGCCTTTTTTTTTTGCTCCGGATCAAATGTTTTATGGTCACGATTCATCTCGTAGCTGGTTGGCTTGGTTCCATGCTTAAAACTCTTTAAATTAAGATTTTCTGAAACTTCAATGGAGTAAATGAATGAGAATTTCACAATGGGTTGGTTGAGGTTAGGCATTGACCTCAACTGGTTAGGGTCAGGATAGCCCACTGGTCAGGGCATAGGACCTGAAAAAAACAGTACCTCTGCGCTCCAATCCTAGCGCTTGAATGCAACGCTTCTGTGACTGCTAGCTCACCTGAGCTAGCTAACGTTACAGCTCCGCCAAGGAGAATGCCATTAGGGTTTACATCTCGCGCAGTCACGAGCACGAGCAGTAGATGCGCGCTTCCTTCTGCGCGTAGATACGGTTGGCAGATGTTCATGTTGAAAATGTTACTTCAGATTAAATGTGTCTTCAGAAGATGCTGTAAAGCACTAAATGTTGTGAAATGAATATTCCTTCCATGCTTATACGGATAATTATTTGTCTTTTTTGCTTCTTGTCATTTACAATAAAGTCTGTTTGCAATTGCTCTCCTGTAGTCTCTGTCTCCTCTCCTTTTCTGCCCTTTTATCAATTTCATAGACTCACAGCCCTTTGTGCCTCTCACCTACATTACAGTATGCTAACACTAACGCTGGGATCCGAGCAAAATGCAGCTCTGTTTGCCTGAATCAAAGAAGCATGAGCATTGCTAATTGTTTTAGTTATTCCACAAATAATCCTTTTAGTCACTTTTTGCCTCGGAAAAAGGGAGAAAAATGCAGTTATAAATAAATAAAACCCCAAATAAATAGAGACTGATTTGAATGCGGTGTCAGGGGAGATGTAGTGCAAAGGCGCGATAATAGCTAAGCTAGCTTATAACATCTTTGTTTTCACTGAGCACTGTGCTGTGGTCTCTGGGGCCACATGAGGATTTTTGGCAAAGCCGTTCTTCTCAAGGTCCACACTTTGCAAACACTCAAGGAGGCTTCTCTGTGCTATCAGTGAATCAGGATCCACTTACACTCTCGTAGTATCGGAGGTGGAGGAGGCTGCTCATATTCAATGAATTCCCCCATGGACACGCGCTACTGTATCTAACACTTGGGGAAGGCTGAACGAAAAACAATGACGCCAAATAGTAGTCTTTTTAGGGAGATTAGTTCCACATTTTAAGGCCTTGAATGGAGCGCTGCATCCTGGATATTATTCTGCTCCACGAGCAAACAACACTCGCCGCTAAGACACTGAGAATTTATTGTGATTTCTCACATCCACAGTGAATTTATTGTTGTTTCTCAGAATTCCATTCTGCCTCCGTTTTGACAGAAATAAATGACTTTGGGACCTTGAAGGTTTAATTTGAAATAGCACGTGTCTTGCAGTCAAGACACCGGAGTGAAACAATTGCTTTTCAGCTGGTAACCAGACATGGCGGACGAGGAGAAGTCAGGCATAATATTTATCTCCCTGCCCCTGGAGATGTGGCACACTCGTCCAATTCATCCACGTCTCCATCAGAGAAGAATGAAAGCGTGGCCACAAAAAAAAAAAAAGAGTCCTTTTCATTACAGCAACATGGATCATTTATCTTGTTGAGTTTGCTCCATCACATGTCATCGATTACGAGAGTTTCTTGAAACAGAGGATCACCAGAGTTCAGGTCTCATGTAGGAAGGTCTAACACAACAACTCATCATCCAAAATGTGAAAAAGACAGCTGTGATTCTTTGCTGAGTTCACATAGCAAAAAATATTTTATATATATATATATATATATACTATATATATATACTGTATATATATATACTATATATATATATATATATATAGTATATATATAAGATTAACATAAATATTAGGGCTTTCAAAGTTAACGCGTTAACGCAAATTCGATTTAACGCCATTCATTTCTTTCACGCATTAACACAACTTGCAATTTTTAGGCTGTAGCGGCTCAATTTTAAAGCTAGAGTGAAGATACTGGCATCACATGAAACTAAAAAAACCTAAGGGATCCATTGGTACCAACCATGTCATACTAGCTTGTCGAGAAAGGAGGTTAAATAACGCTCCAAACTTACGCTAAATGTTGGCAAGGAAAAACTGGCATGGCCATTTTCAAAGGGGTCACTTGACCTCTGACCTCAAGATATGTGAATGAAAATGGGTTCTATGGGTACCCACGAGTCTCCCCTTTACAGACATGCCCACTTTATGATAATCACATGCAGATTTGGGCAAGTCATAGTCAAGTCAGCACACTGACACACTGACAGCTGTTTTTGCATGTTGGGCTACAGTTTGCCATGATATGATTTGAGCCTATTTTTTATGCTGTACCTGTGAGGGTTTCTGGACAATATTTGTCATTGTTTGTGTTGTTAATCGATTTCCAATAATAAATATATACATACATTTGCATAAAGCAAGCATATTTGCTCCCAAGGTGATTAGAGTTTTAAATACTCGACAAATCTCAAATTTAAACAGATAAAAAAAAATGTGAATCATTTGCGATCAATCGCAACTAATTATGTACAATCATGCGATTAATCGTGATAAAATATTTTAATCGATTGACAGCCCGAAAATATATTCTCATTTTTTAAGAAATTTGCAGGTTAGTTCTGAGGCTAGATCACCAACCGGGCCAAGGGTAGGGATGTAAATCATGTTTCATCACGATACGATATTATATTGATTCTTTGGACAACAATACGATATTTGCTGTTATCCCAAAGTCTGCGATATATCGATCCAGTTCGATCGTATCGTTACATCCCTAGTAAAGGGGCCTAAAAAGCCCACTCATTATAGATTGGATGTAGGTAATTTGACTCATTGTATATTTGTTTCAACATTCGCACCACTAAAGTAATATTTGCACTTCAGTATCACGTATTTTAATCTTAATCTCTGGTTTCCTGCAGAAACCTTTCTCTGGACTCTCCTGCAGCCAATATGAGCTCAGCCTTGACTGTAATTTCATCCTCAATTCAAACACATAACCTTTGTGGTGCTGCAGTACTGGCTGTCCCCTCCTATTGAATTACTGTTATTATTAAACATCATCTAACAGCTGATAAGAGGATTTACCTCAGCACAGATCTCTTAAAACACAGCGAGGCCTAACGTCTGAGATGGATTGGATGTGTCACTGCTCACCGTTCATCCTGTTGATCATCCTGTCCACACGAGGGGTCGGGTGGTAAACAGATCACGCTGGAACAACACTGAGACTTCAGAGTCTACAGATGCTCCGTGATAAGTTACTGTATTTTGTTCAGCCACTGCATTCAAGCTAATGCTTAGGTATATGAAATGGATACAAATGTTGAACGCAAATGCTGAGAAATACCCAAACACTGATCACTGCGAGCAAGTGAACTTGAGGTTCACTGTCCTTGTGTACATTGTTTACAATGTATTCAATCATACAGAAATAAATACATAAAAAAATAATTATGTAGACCAACTTTTATTGAGTGGTTCTTCTGTGGCTGATAGCTAATTTAGGAGCAGAACTTACGAGGTGCATGGAGTTCGGAAATGGTCTAAAAAGGTCAAAACTCAAGCAGCACTTGTAGTGTTAATACAATAAATTAATTTGTAAATGAACTTGCTTTTATATACAGTAGTGCCTTTGTCTTCCGATCACTCAAAGTGCTTTACACTACATGTCAGCATTCACCCATTCACACACACATTCATACACTGATGGCCTCTGCCATTAGATTAGCCCATCAGGATCTAATCTAAATACTCATTCACACACCAATGGTACAGCCTTCAGGAGCAATTTGGGGTAAAGTGTCTTGGTCAAGGACACTTCGACATGTGGACTGGAAGAGCCGGGGATCAAACCGCCAACCTTTCGATTGGTGGGCGACCCGCTCTACCTCTGAGCCACTACCGCCCCCAATTGTAAGTCCAACACGTTTTGGCTTTTTGCCTTCACCATGTCACCATTGATCAATAATCAATCATACTCATAAAGCCAATGGGGCAATCACATATGGATCATCAGGCTGTTCTCATACACCATTTGTAGCCATACCTACGAAAAGTAGTGCACTATAATTTGTATATAACCCACGTAATTAATTTGACATAGTATGGACAGCGATAAAGTCTGCGTAGGAAGGAGGTCAGGGTGGATGGGTGTGTCTAAAAACGCTTCACCCAGGAGAACGCTGTTAGTGTCCAGTGTGAAACCCAGAAGTCGACATTGACTTATTTGTCACATAACTTCCGTACTTAAAGGAACAGTGTATAGCATTTAGGGGGATCTATTGACTGAAATGGAATATAATATTAATAAGTATTTTTCTTGAGGGTATAATCACCCGAAAATGAGAATAGTTGTGTTTTCGTTAGCTTAGAATGAGCCGTTTATATCTACATAGGGAGCGGGTCCTCTTCAGGGAGTCCATCATCTACAGTAGCCCAGAACGGATAAACCAAACACTGGCTCTAGATAGGGCCATTCACAATTTTGCATCAGCAACCGTAGTTCTCCTACACGCTTGGCATGCGGGAGAAGTTTTAGTTGGTTGCAATCTGCAACCTCACAACTAGTTGCCACCAAATCCTACACACTGGACTTTTAAGTTGTGCCACTTCCGTAGTTATTTTAAACCAAACCACGATCTTTTCCTAAACCTAACCAAGCAGTTTTGTTGCCTAACGCCGGGAACGCACTGGACGCATGGTGGCCGCGTGGCGTCTGCGTCGCGTGTTGGCTGCGTGATTGACGCGTCGGTCATCCACACCAGCTGCGTTTCAGCTGCGTGTCTGTTGCGTTTCAGCTGCTGCTGCTGCTGCTGCTGTCAGCCCTTTCTTTCTACATAGAGTTTGCCTTTCATAATAGCCATTTCATTTCATTATAAATGTCATTTATATTTATTTTAGACAGAGAAAGGTTAAGAAACGTGTGGTAATTTGTAAATAATAGTAATAATCCACAATTAAAACCCGTACTACATTCATTCATGGAGCTCTCCAAGTCACTGCATGTTTCACAGCACTGTCTGCACATATTTCAGAATAAAAGCCTTGTGTTAACAAATGAAGTAATTCTGTCCACAGAAAAAACGCTTGAGGGCTTTTATTTTGAAATGAAAGCAGGAAGTGTTGATTTAAAAACAAGTCTTTATTTTTTTTGATCTCCGTAACATTTTCTACAGATAGAGACATGTAAACTGTAGTAATCTTGCTGGTATGATGTTAATATGCAGTCAATAGATCACTTTCACTGTCTGTGACATATTCTACATATGTCTAGACATTGAAACTGTAGTAATCTTGCTGATATGATGTCAATATATTGTCAATAGATCACTTTCTCTGTCTGTTGCTGCTGTGAACCGCGCGCGGCTCGCGTCAATAATAGTCGAGACCTCGGAGCTCTAGAAGAGACGCAGCTGACACGCAGCTGAGACGCGCGTCTCACTCGGGTAGTGCGGATGTTCTAACCTGTTAACACGGACGCCGAAATAAAAAACAACAGGTAACGCAGCCGCCACGCGGCCACCACGCGCCCAGTGCGTTCCCGGCGTAAACACTGCAAAGGCTTGCGCAGGTGCACTGATTGGCGCTCGTCGTGTTGAAAAACCATCATGGCCGGTTCAGAGGGGTCCCTTGACCTCTGACCTCAAAATATGTGAATGAAAATGGGTTCTATGGGTACCCACGAGACTCCCTTTTACAGACATGCCCACTTTATGATAATCACTTGCAGTTTGGGGCAAGTCATAGTCAAGTCAGCACACTGACACACTGACAGCTGTTGTTGCCTGTTGGCCTTGAGTTTGCCATGTTATGATTTGAGCATATTTTTCATGCTAAATGCAGTACCTGTGAGGGTTTCTGGACAATATTTGTCATTATTTTGTGTTGTTAATTAATTTCCAATAATAAATATATACATACATTTGCATAAAGCAGCATATTTGTCCACTTCCATGTTGATAAAAGTATTAAATACTTGACAAATCTCCCTTTAAGGTACATTTAAAAAAAATGGAACAGATAAAAAAATGTGTGATTAATTTGCGATTAATCGTGATTAAATATTTTAATTGATTGACAGCCCTAAAAATAACTTTTTGTATGATATCATACAAAACATTATATACAGATACCTTGGGATCATATATGTGTGAATGACTTTTTTTCTTTCAAGCTAATCCTATTTAAATGTTACCACTAGTGTTGCTGGAGTTTTTAACCTCTTCAAGCTATAAGCTATCTTGACACTTGTGTGGTGTGCATCACCAGTTTACAGCTGCTCCACAATAAAAGCCTCCCTGCAAATCCGTGACATTTTGTATACTTTAGTTTCTTACACAAAAGCAATGTCTATAGTTAAAGCTTTTGGTAGCATGTTTTCCAATGAAAAGAAATATATATATTTTTTTATCTCTAATGTGTCAGAATAACAGTATATGTGATATTTGCTTTTTGTCAAACTGGCCTTTCCTCATTTTTACATTTTTTAATTGGACTAACTAACCACCCACTTGTGTATAAGGGTTTTATTGCTTCGTGTTACCAACTTTCACATTTGAGAGCACTGTTGAGAGTGAAAAGCTCAGCTGTCCATCTCAGCCTGTTTAGTATTCTGCCCATGAAACGGTTTAAACCTCATCCCCTATCCATCTATCTACCAAAAGATATGAGATAACTTTTTTTTTCTTCTCAACAGATGATATTAAGTGCCTCCTATTATCTCAGTAGGTCTGTATCATATTAGAATCTGCAATCGCAGGTCAGAAAGTATACGGCGCTCTTGTCTCGGCCGGTGCTGCAGAATTACTTTCCTGCACACAATGGCTGAATGGGTTGAGGCTTTGTCATTTAAACTGCATAAAGAGGCCAGAAATTGATTTTTATTGTAGATCTTCATATCTAATAAAGCTCTGAGGATCTCCTTTCTTCATTGTCTGAATGGCCAGTGAATGCTTTCAATCTTCTTCTCTGTTTCATGCATAAAAGTGGTACCCGGAATGATAGGAGAAGAAAGAGAGGGAGGGGTGCTGCCATGCAAGTGAAAGGCATCCCTTCTCTTTTTCTGCTCTCCTTGGAAACTAGACCTGGGGAGGACGACAGAGGTGAAGGAGCTGAGGGTAATTGAAAAGTGAAATGTTTTTTTCCTTCCTCTTTAGAAAGAATGTGTCTTTTTCAAAGAGAAAACATAACCAGGACTCACTTCTGCTAAAGAAATCCCCTTTAGGAGCGTCCACAGCACATAAAGTCTACAAAGATATCAAACCTCTTTCATTGGAGGTTGGAAAAGATTTTGGCTTATTTTCTCATTACTGCAGTTTACATGAACAATAAGAAGTATGCTGGTTGCATGGAAAATGTGGTTGATTTTTGACAAATGCAAGCTTCCTTCCTACTATAAGCTGTACCCTTGATAGGAAGAAATGTGTGCACACTTTCTACAAGTAGAAGAGGAAGAAGGTCGTTTTGAGTGTATATCAATGTAGTTGTCAATAACTCAGCCCAGTTGCCAGGAAAAGATGTTGGCATTGTATGTTTCTGCAAACCACGGAAACGTTAAATGTGGATGTTTTTTCATTTGGTCAGAGCAAGTGACGTACTACAACGTGCGACGCGCAGAGTAAGTGATGTAGTGGGTACGTCTGCACAATTAATTGAACTTTTATCAAAATCTCAATATGGCCTACTGCAATTTTCAAATAGCAATATTTGTTAAAGGCGAAATGTGTGTCAAAATACCATTCTAAAATGGTTAATGGTTAATTAAATATTGTAGTGCTGCTGAGATGTCCTGGCCTATGCATAGTTAAAACATAGTTATAAACAATATTACACAGACTTAAGAAACAACTTACCCCGCAAAAATCACACCATAATCATTTTAATCTCTTTTTCAATGAAAATAAGAATAAAGATGTAAAAGTTATCATGCCTTCTAATATCGCAAATGTCGCAATTGCAATATCAGTCAAAATAATCACAATTAGATATTTTTTCAAAATCGTGCAGCCCTAGTAGTATATCGAGCGACCGTTATTGAAAGTTACGTGGTATGAAAGTCACGTGGTATAATAACGGGTATAAGAAGCAAGATAGTCCACAAAGGGCAGGTGGGAGGGGTGTCTCACGTAGCGGGGTTGTTTTACATAATGTTTCCTACGTAACATTGTTTTACGTAACATTAAGCAAGAGCTGGTCTGGGTGTTGTCCGTGTTTTTGTCTTACAACTTTAACCTTTTCACAGTGTGCTTTCAGTTCATGTAAGTTGATTATAACCTTTTTGGTCGCTTGAAAATGTGTTATTCAGCATTCGGTTGTACTTAGCTCCACCCTCTCGTGTCACTTCTGGTTACAAAGAACTGACATGGCGACGGCCAAATACCAAAATGCCGGACTCAAGGCTTCAAAACGGCAGTCCACAAACCAATAGATGACGTCACAGTGACGTCACGGTGACTACGTCCACTTCTTATCTACAGTCTATGGTTGTTATGAAGACAACATGAGAACATACTATAAAAGCTTTATGTTCAGTGCACAATGCATCTATACGGTACTATTTATTGTTTTCTTTTAATTCCCTGTTTTTTGGGGATGCACTGATAACTGATCGGATATCAGGCCGGTACTGACTCAAATAGCTGGATCGGGTATTGGTGACAATGGGGCTGATCTATTCAATTCAATTCTATATATTATATACATTACATACTGCAATTTTAACTCCTGTATAAGTTTTGACTAATTTGTTGCTGCATTAAAAAGTTTTACACTTGAATTGATATTCCTGTTAATTTTGAAGATTTTCTACCAAGTTGCTGGAGTACGATTTATTATTTTAATACAATTCAGTTAATTTATATCTAGGCTATGTATTCATTTGCTACATTTTGTTGTTTTTTACGTAACATTGTCTTTTACGCAACGTTGTTTTACGTAACATTACGCAAGAAAGTTCGTTAAGTCTGGGTCCGCTTTATCTTATGTATCTATACAGTACGGTACTGTTTATTGTTTTCTTTTAATGCCCTGTTTTTTTGGAATGCACCAATAACGGATCAGATATCGGGCCGATAAATTGTTTTACAACAACATTATGCAAGAAAGTCTGCTAAGTCTGGGTCTGCTGGTCTGGGTGTTATCCGTGTTTTCATCTTTAAACTTTAAACTTTCACAGTGTGTTTTAAGTTCATGAAAGTTTTTTATGTTTGTTACATTTTTCTTTACAAAGTTAGCAAAGAAAGTAATGTTTAAGTCAAGCCTGATGTTGCCCTACACATAACAGAATGATCCCAGTCACTTCCACACAGTGAGGCATACAGCTTATTAATTAAACACTGGTATTGGATCGTTACTCGTATCGGCCAATACCCAAAACCTGTGTATTGCTATCAGTATCAGGACTGAAAAAGTTGGATCAGTGCATCCCTACTGTTTTTAGGTATTGTTCCATGGCCCCGGGGGGCACTATATTTCGTTCCTGCTTTTTGCATAACCTGTGGGGAGAGGAATGACAATAAACTTGAACTTGATATGCAGTAAATTTGGGATGGTGAGTGCGTAGCAGTTCAGTGTAAGCCTTTATTATGAGATAATGAAATGCATGAAATCAAGGCAGAAGTGTAATTACTCCAAAAGCACACAAGGATTAGTTGCATTGCACAAAAACTGAATTTCATGTTTGACTTGACTCAACAAATCTGTAAGTTATGAAACAAAAACTGCCCCCTGTTGCTCGTGTGATAAAGCAGATTAACTTTGCCCGCCTTTGGTGCAACATTGTAGAATACCATTTGCAAAATGCATTAGAAATCATTTTTTTGACTTGAGTTTATTTCTAAAATGAACATAACCTGTCAAATTAATGACTCTGCCTGTAAGAAATATAATAAGTGAAATAAAATGCTCTGATCTGAATATGATTTGAATGAAAAATGAAGGACGCACATGCCCCTACTCATCCCTTTGCTGTTCCAAACAAATCACTCTTTGCTTGCTTGTTTAAACTAAATGTTATGCAAATGCACACCTCACCTAACTCGCAGGGCTGCACACTCCTCCCTCGTTTTTCTCATTTTAGGTGATCGCAAATATGTAAACAAAATTTGTTTTCATGCATTTGAATATGATTAATTATCACAGAGTAAGCCAGCTGCACTTGTAAAGACTTTTCAGACGAGATTAGGAATTTCAAAGTGACAACCATGATAGATGGGAGCATTCTGTAAGTCGTAGATTAAAGGTCACAGCGATGAACTGAAAAAACTCACAAGGCATCGTTTAAGTTGAGGCAGATGCAATCAAAGCCGCGCGGCAAATAGACGAGCGCCTCAAACAGGCAAAATGATTATGGAAATGGGTATCTGCACACAACTAAACATATGGCAGCGCCTAATGCCATATAACACTAGGGGCTGGGTTTAATCAAACTTCACCAATTAAAAATACAAATGATATGCAAACATCTGAAAGTCTGAAGAGAAAATGAGGAGGATTGTTATTAATGATAGGGAAGGAATCTATCTCCACTAATTCTCTGAATGCTTCCTCCACTGCTCTCCTTTCTACAGATAAGACTGATCGTCATCACTGAATAGTTTTAACAAGCGCTGCTTCAACAAACATGCCAAGTGGAAAAAATGGCACCATGTCAAAAACACATATGGATTACATTACAGGGAATTTACAGCAGCATGGATTTATTAGCAAAAAAAACACTAAACTATATTCTCATTTTTTAAGAAGTTTGTAGTTTAGATCTGAGGGTACTGTAGATCACCGACTGGGCAAAGGGGCCCAAAAAGCCCACACAATATAGACTGGATGTACATAATTTGACTCATTGTGTATTTGTTTAAACATTTTCACCACTAAAGTACAACATCAACAGAGACATTACTTTGTGGCCACGATATTGTAGAGCAGTGGTTCCAAACTGCTTTTGTCCACATTGTCACCAGAACCGATACTTTGATACCAAGTCGATGCCAAAATTCTGAATACGTGACGGTACTCATTTTTCTACAGTACCGCAGGTACCGTAGATACCGCCAGAGCTCGTGACTAACAGTATTTGGGATGTAGTAAACTCACTATTGATGCATTTCCCTGCTACATTGCAGGGAGAGAAAAAAATCGTCAGGACGAGAGCTAGTTAAGATTAGCCGTTAGCTCCATGCAGGACTGTGCTGCTTAACGGCTGCTAACAGCTAACGTTGACTAGCTCTCGTCCTGCCGATTTCAACATGGGATGTGCAATCATGATGCCTTCAGGCTCTATTTAGTAAAAATGAGCAGAGGAAAATTCTAACGTTATCATTATGTGTTCAAATCTAATCTTGTAAAAGGTAGTTTTTGCGAGAAACTTGAATAAATCCAGTTATTTGAAGGAGATGTTTTCACATCAATATAAAATAGGCAATAGAGAGGGAATTATTACCTGTTTAACTTCCTAACAAAAACCAGTATGCAAATGGTGATTAAAGGAGTGGATGTTGAAGTACATGGGATTTATTGTTTTACTCTTGTTTTTTTACTGTGGTATCAAATTGGTATCGAGAATCGTAGAATTTCATTGGTATTGGTATCAACTACTAAATTTCTGGTATCGCGACATCCCTAGTCCACATCCTCAGATCAAGTAACCTTCATTGACACCACCAGTCATGTTCTATATGTGTTCATATACAGTACAGTATATGGATGTCATTTAACAGTATATGACGTAAAAATGGATTTATTTCATACAAGGCATACTCATTCTGGAATCGTCCATGCTTAAGCTTGGTCTCTTTTTGATTTTCTTCAAAAGGTTTGATTGGGTTTGCATTATTTATCCATTACTTTTGGCTAACAGCTATTTTCTCCATTTCAACCCCTCTGCTTAGTTGCTAACTAGTTTTATTACTCTGTCTCACAGTTGTGATACTCACGTTCAGTATTTTCCTAAATAAAGATGTTGGGGCAAGGTGGTATTATCCCAGTTCTGTTTGACTGCAACTAAAAATTATGACATTATTAGTCTGCAGATTATTTTCTTTATTAATTAATCATTTCATTTTACAAAACGTCAGAAAAGAGTGAATGTCCATTACAGCTAAAACATGATGAACTGGGGGTTATGAACCCAACAGGGACATAATTAATGAAGTCAATTAATGACAGTAAAGTGTAGAGAGAAGAAAAATGCCCATTACAATTCACCCAAGGCCAAGTTAACATATTCAAATTGGTTGTCTGGTCTAACTAACAGTCAGAAGACCAAAGACATTAAGTGTATCAGAGATGACGAATATTAATATTTAAGAAGCTAGAACCAGAGAATTTTGGGCATAGTTGCTTCAAAGTGTAAATGATTAATCAGTTACCACAATTGTTGCCGATTACGTTTCTGTCAAATAATCGAATAATAGAATTATCTTTTCTGCTCTAGAGAATAATGAACCTGCCAATACATTTTTGAAATTTTTGCCCAGGGCCCCTATGTTTTCTTATTTATTTATTTATGGTTTATTTGGTAGGGACAGATACAAAATACATAGATAACTGAAAACAGCTATCCGATGCAAAGTATCATGTTTATAGCGAATGCTAATTAGCAAAACCCGTCCCTAGAAGGGCTTTTATTAAACTGGGAGAGTAGAACAGTGAGGTGAAAAAAAAAAAAAAAAGGTTTTGACAGGATACAGCGAGATGCAATAAAACACATTAATACATTACATTTAAAACCTAGACATAAGTACAGATTTGTTGCTGAATTAGCCAGGTTTTGCTAGCTCTCTTGAAAGTGATGAGGTTTTAAGAGGCAGCAACTTTCAAGAGATCAGGTGGCGAGTTCCAGGACTTTGTTCCTTTCACAGAAAAAGCTGCCCTGAGGACAAGATGTTTAGCAGTATGGAACCTTACAATTGCCACTTGAAGCTGCTTTGGTCTTGAAAATGATCTAATGGTACTTCCATTTATTTTATTAGCAGAGGATGACAAATGTTTTGCTATCCTTGATATGCAACACAACGAATAATCAATCATGGTCATAATGTAGGAGAATACACAGATGACCTCAAGGGCAGAGAGGAAACATTCTGATGCTCATATTCATACACTGATCTGCATATCAGGCCACTGGGGGCTGCTTCAAAAAGCAGCGCCCCAGTGTGGCTGGAGGAGACATCATAGGTGCCGTCACTAACATAGAGGAAGCACTGCAGCTCAGTAAAGCACACTGGCATTCACTAGTGTTGCCATCAGCAGCTCAGAGTCGAGAAGCCGAGGAAAATTCAAAGTTAATGACATCAAATGACAAAACATCATTGTGCATGTACAGTATGTGCTTACTTTAATAAAATGCATTTTAAACAATTAGCAAACTATTTTGATGTCCGTATGGTAAGATTTTATTAAAAGTTAACAAGTTTAAGAGGAGGCAAAGGACAGGAAAGTTGCTAAGTGAGGTTTGAATGGTGCATTTAGTGTCCAGGTGGCTTCCTGTTTATACACTATACCTTATTTTTGCCTTCATAAATGTGCAAGATTCCAATAAACATTTAAACAGGAGTCGATATTGCTGCTTCTTAAGGGAAACCGTTGCCTGCGACACAGTGTGTCAGCATGGAGTCATGGGTATTTGTGAAGAATTTGGATCCCTTAATGACATGCGACTTGATTCAGGTGTCTGCCTCCATATCTGCACTGATGTCAGTATTACTCCAGCAGCAGCACACACACACACACACACACACACACACACAGTATCGAGCTCAATCATCCCTCCCTGAATGAACAGTGTTGTTATTCCATCAGCTGGTACAGTGTGTATACAAACCAAATCCATTTAAAATCCTGCAATACTTTCACAAAAATATAGACCCACAGTATATAGTATTGCATTTGCTTTATGGTCACACAGGTTAAGTGAATGTAGGTGTATATATATGGCTGGAAAAATGCATTACCTCTTGATCAAATCTTCCTGAATATTTTTTGTGGCTTTCTCTGCACGTTTATGAAGCACACAGGAAGTGGAAATCAGCTGTCGGCACATGTAAATCATCAAATTTAAAAAAAGAAACTGTCAATTTTTTCAGGGCTGTCAATCGATTCAAATATTTAGTCGCAAATTAATTGCACATTTTTTATCTGTTCAAAATGTACCATAAAGGGAGATTGGTCAAGTATTTAATACTCTTATCAACATGGGAGTGGGCAAATATGCTGCTTTATGCAAAAGTAATGTACATATTTATTATTGGTAATCAATTAACGACACAAAACAATGACAAATATTGTCCAGAACCCCTCACAGGTACTGCATTTAGCATAAATAATATGCTCAAATCATAACATGGCAAACTGCAGCCCAACAGTTAACAACAGCTGTCAGTGTGTCAGTGTGCTGACTTGACTATGACTTGCCCCAAACTGCATGTGATTATCATAAAGTGGGCATGTCTGTAAAGGGGAGACTCGTGGGTACCCATAGAACCCATTTTCATTCACATATCTTGAGGTCAAAGGTCAAGGGACCCCTTTGAAAATGGCCATGACAGTTTTTCCTCGCCAAAATTTAGCGCAAGTTTGGAGCCCAAAATATCAAGAATTTATGAAGAATGTCTGTGAATTTTGTCCAACCAACAGTCCAAAACCCAAAGATAGCCTATTCAATTTACAATGATATAAAACAGAGAAAAGCATCAAATTCTCCCATTTAAGAAATTTTATTGCTCAAAGATTTACATTTGTTCCTTAATAAATGACTTACATAATT
Source organism: Sebastolobus alascanus (assembly GCA_916701645.2). Taxonomy (NCBI): domain Eukaryota; kingdom Metazoa; phylum Chordata; class Actinopteri; order Perciformes; family Sebastidae; genus Sebastolobus; species Sebastolobus alascanus. Next base: position 1,310,161 of record CAKAOJ020000024.1, on the reverse strand, counting down.
ACTTGGTTATCAAAATGATTGACAATTAACTGCAATACAATAAGACATGAATAAAAAAAAGTTATTTTTGCAATAAATATAACTACAGAAACATGCACACTATAAGCCCAAAACCTCTGCAGTTTGGTCATATGGTACCAATATGAAAACTAGAAAACCTAAGGGATCCCCCTTAGGTTTTCTAGTTTCATATGATACCACTATCTTCACTCTAGCTTTAAAACTGAACCCACTACAACCTCCGAAATATCGTTTGCATTAAAGAAATTAGTGGCGTTAAAACAAATTTGCGTTAACATGTTATCGTGTTAACTTTGATAGTCCTAATTTTTATAAACTAATTTCTTTGTGTTTATAAAAATGAAGAATTATTCTCCTTTCGCTCAGTGTTTCATTATGTTTTCAAGACTGTGAAGGTATTTCTTTTTCTATCATGTCAGCATTACATTACTTTATTTATCCTCAGCGACTTACTGTAAGCTTTAATGTATGTGAACATCACCAAGTAAATCATAATATTTTTACTCTAAGCTCCCCCAGCACAGGCAAAGGTGAACCTGCCACTTGTCCATTATAGACATGACACGGGTATCCCCCCCCCTCGGTCCCTCAGGAGAAGGTAGGGATGAGGAGGGGAGAGGAAGGGAGGGAGGTGGGGGGGGGCTTTGAGAGGATTCTTTATGCAGCTCTGTGTATTGCTTTCATGTTGTCCAGCCGGTAACTAAGTTGGGTTGCCCGGGGCGATGGCTAATTCACACCCTCAGATCACGAGCATGAAATGAGAGAGCAGGGAGCGCTAAAGCCCTGGGGTTAATGATAGCTCCCTGGCACCATGCACCCAACACCCCTCCATATAAATCTGGCCAAATGGTTTCATTTTAGATGATCCCCGGAATCTCCTGCACACACTTAAAGCGAGGGGAAGAAGCTAAACAGGACACACCTGAGATCTGATTTTAGTGATGGTTTAGAGAAATAAATAAAAGTAATCAGGCTGTTTGGTTTTGTTTTTTGAAGCTGCCTTCTTACACACACTTATTGGTGTAAGCGCAGCATTCGCAGCATTCTTTGTATTACCCTAATGCAAGCTGCGTGAATGGACAGCCCACACACGGGCCATTTTGTCATGATGGAAGCCTTTTTTTTCTATGGAGATCAGCAAAATAAAGAAATAAATATTTAAAAGAAGAATACAACTGTGAAGGACTTTGAAAATCTTTTTACTCCTCAGTCGAACAAGCTTGTGGATGGAGACCCCCCCTCCCTCCCTCTCTTCCCACCACCACCACCACCACCACCCTTTTTTCCCCTAAAACCCCTCTTTAAAGTTATTTCAAATTTCCCAGCAAGGCTTTGAGAAATCTGTTTGTTTGAGGGCAGCATTAGATGTGACCAGCGTTTTATTGTGACATAAAACCGCATTTCTTCCTTGGCAGATTAAAAATAAAATCGGTTAATAAGAAAAGCTGTCAGCAGCAGAAAATGGCTGACATAATCCGTTTATCCTCCAAGCAATAAAGATATTGGTCCTTGGGAGTCTATCTTTCCTCTTATGTTATTTCGCCCAAAACATTATCTTCTATGCATTCAGATGGATTAAGAAGTCATATGGGAGATAGAAAGAAAATGACAGATACAAAAAAAAAATATAATATCCCTTTTTATTCCACATCACACGCGTTCACAGGAGGGTACGAATGTGAACCTACGTTAAGTTAATGAATAAATAAATAAAAAACAGAGAAGAGGAAGAAAAGGAAGAAAAGGGAGCAGGTCGCGAGCAGCTATCCTGAAGAGTGATGGGGGAGATTACGGGCAACTAGAGGGGTCAGCGGAGCAAAAAGAGCAGAGCGGAATCAACCCCGACTCGGCCTAAAAGATGGGAGCGTTTTACTCTCTACTCAACCAGAGAAACAGGAATTAATTGTGGCATCGCAGGCAAGCGTGAGTGGGCGAAAGAACACAGGACAACTGCTGCGAAGGAGAGGAATGCAGAGACTTTAACATCAGAAATTTACTGCGAGGCACTGATCAAGAGTCTCACAGGCTTATCTCACCTAATGCTACATGGCATGAATCATGCTCTTACACGAGACATATTCAGACACAGGTTTAATATTTAATTTCACCTTTTTTATACATCACACACACAATATTTCATAGCGCATCGTGGTTTTATCAACATGTGTAGGGTATTCACTGTACTACCGTTGTCTTTAAACAGACAGGCGGTGTTATCCCGCCGGAGAGAAACCAGCCATCCACTGGGGTTTGCAATGTAGGCCGACGACGGCAGAATCTCCAGACGAGCTGCTCCCTGGGGACTCGCATGACTGACAGATAAAGGCGCAAGCAGAGCGAACGTGTGGTCAAAGATGTGAGGCCGGTCATGAAATGCTGATTTGGATCTGTGCAAGCCAGTGGGGCCATGCTGGGGCAAAGGGGTGGGGTGAGAGGGGAGGGTTTGTGAATGATGAAGGGGGTGGAGACGCTGCTGAGTGGCAGTCAACGTGTGCCGCAGTGTGAGGCTCTGAACTCACACTCTGTTCTGTTTAATCATGTCGGTTTGGCTGGTAATGAAATTTGATTATGCCTCTAAAGGCAGCAACGTCGAGCTGGGGAAGAGGGTGGGGCTGAAATATTAATATCTTCCGAGATTATGCATGAAACCCCGGTGTGTAATTTTCCCTCTCTCCTTGTCCACCACTAAATTGTTAGTAGTTCATCATTAGCACGGAACTTTTGCATTTCCATCCGTCTTTCTGTGCGGGCCGCGATGTGATTAATGCGGGCCTTGATTCATTAGTTTATCATCAATGTGGTTTTAACTGATCACTACAGATCCATCATGCACTGCACGGGGCCCTGCGGCGTAGATAAACACTCAGCACGCTCAGAAAGGCTATCTACACATCTATTTTGGTTGTCTCTTATGGGGGGCGGGGACACATAACTCACAATGCCACCGGCCCCGGCCCACCACACTCAATGAGCAGCTATTGTATGTCTATGCCTGAGAACACCCAGCTATTAAAGTGTCATCACATTCATTTGTAAAAAAAAGAGTAACTCCCCGCCACCAACCAGCCTCCCCTAAAAAATGTGCTGGGATAGAAAAAGAGGGCATATAATTAAGCACTCATGATCCGGTGAAGGAAAGTTCCACCACAGGGCTTCATAATAATAATTGTCACTGAGTAGAACAGTAAAAGAATGGGAAACATCGGCTTAGGAAGGCTAGAGCTATTTGCTGAGACTACTGCGCATGTCAGCATTCTGCTGACTAATGAAGAACTACAGGCCTGAACTCCACTCCACTACTGAAAAGAAACTTTGCTAAAGAACTCTTCAAGTGTTTACTGCAGCTAAGTAACCAAAAGCCATGTTAGTGTGTTGTTAATATCATCAGATCTACTTACTGAACAAGTGAACTTGTTAACTTGTAACTGAAGTTACTGTTTTGACTGTAGTAGTTTGACAATTAGCTAAATGAGTCAAGCTAGCTGGCTTGCTGGTTACTCTGTTTAAAGGTGCTCTATTTGATATCCATTAATATAGCAGCAAACAACTATTTGCTTCGTAAAGATAGAGTGGAGTAATATCTACCTGAGCAGAGAATGAAGTCACTCTCCCTCCGTGTTTGTTGTAATCAGAGCTTCTCTGTGTTTTGTTTGTATACCCGGGCAGGAAACGCACGCGCTTTTTGTGCATGTGAGCGTGCCCCACTAGCTAGCTTACGGTTGCCACTCTGCACTGCACTCATATGGCAGTTACAGATGATAACGCCATCCCGACCGACGGTGCCGTTATGGAAGCGTAGCACCCACCCCCTGGTTCCCCCTCAGGTTAACACTGTTAGCATATGTTCAGTTGCCTATTTACTAGGGGTGTGACGATCACTCAGCTCACGATACGATACGATACACGATATTGGGTTCACGATCTCGATAAGATACGATATTATAACAATAATACACGTGTTTACAGTTAGCTGTTAGCCGCCGAGCTAACAAGCTCTGCTTATGTAAACATAGCGGCGGAGGATGAGAGACAGCAGACAGAGCAAATTGAAACGTTGCTTTCCTACATGTTTAACTGTTTCATCGTGTTCATGCTTGTTGAACAGGTGTAATAACGTATCTTGGCTTTACACTTGCAAAGTTTTATTGTACTTACTACAGCAACGAGCGTAGCGTCAACTCGTCTCTCCACCGCAGCCTCTCTGATCCGCTGTTCACTGGCTGCGCTGTGTGTGGAGCTCCGACAAGGCCTATGAAAGGAGGTTGGGTCACGGGGGTATGACACATGCGCAGTGTAACTGAAGCTGCTGTCGTGCGTTGCGATTGGTTCAATTTCGTCGAGGGCGGACCAGATTTTACTGCGCATGTGTTGTACCCACAAGATATGACTTGTACTCAGCCTCCTTCCATAGGCCCTGCAGAGCAGCAGGAAGAGGCTGGAGCTTTAGCAACGGAGCCCGTATGTACGTAGTAACTATTATGCCCTGATATCGCGATTCAGTTTTTCGTCTCGACGATGCATATCGTCACGTTTTTATATCGCGATATTTCGTGGCGCGATATTTCGTCACACCCCTACTATTTACACATGTAGCACACAAAGAGCAACATTAGCATTCATTTGGAGTTGTGTCTGTGGTAGGGTGACCATATTTTCAAACCCCCAAACCGGGACCCTTAAGTGTGCCGGGCGTTCATGCATGCGCGCGTTTCATGCATGCGCGCGTTCATGCATGCGCGCGTTCTTGATTGCGCGCGTTCATGCATGCGCGCGTTCATGTGCACACACGGGCACGCGCTAATATACACGCACCATAGGCATTTTCATCAGGATGGCTAACTTGGCTAACTTAGCGCACCTGTGGCGCATTTGAGCACGGAGTGGAATCAGAAGAAGGCATTATTATAGGGGGTGCATTAGAGGCTGTGACAATCATGACTTACTTCACTACTTTAACCCCCTTTATCACAGTTTGGGAGTCCTATAGAGAGTTTCCCTCAGAGGAAACGTATTGTTGTCTGGGCCTACGTACATTATTTTTCAACTTGTTTTGTTTAAGACTATTATAATTAAGCTCAGACGAAATTTTGGTCAGGATGGAGACACTGGGTGAAAGACGGAACTGACGGTCCCTGAGGTAGTTATTAGCGGAGCGAAATGCCTGTTGATGCGCAGAAGGAACTGTGTAGAATTAATCAAAATAACACGTTTGATGTGCACATAAGCACGGGGGTTCTGTGGTTCAAAACTCCACGAAATGCAACCAGCGGATCTGCCGTGTCCGTGCGTTATTGTGGCTTGACAGCGCGCAACATCAGAGACTGCAGCGGTGCGCTGTGCTGGCTCTCTTATCTCATGCGCACAAATTAATTAATGAGTGGGACAGAACATGATAGACGTCTATGTAAGTATAATATTATTATTTAAATTGTGTGTTTTACAGTTATTTGTCGGGACTCGGGACACGTCAGCTTGAAACCGCGACAGTCCAGGACAAACCGAGACGTCTGGTCAGCGTAGTCTCTGGCCACCTGACGAATATAAGTCTAATATTCACTCTCCTTTTAGCTCTGTTTTGGTCTCCACCAGGGCCTAAACCCTCCGCTATGTTCCCTAGCTAGTCGTTAACTCTGTCTGTCTGCTATTTTGTCCTGGGCATATAGCATACAATAAGTTTGTCAGAGCTTTTCAACTGAAAACAGCGGTCTGCTGCTGCTGGAAACAAGGTTGATGAGAGCAGTGAGACTGAACCAAAACAGTAAAATTGTGGCCTATAAAACCAAACAATGAGCTTAAAGACGCTAAAACAGAGCAGAAGAGTACTACAGAGTCAAGTGAATACACTACTCACTGTGTTTAAGTGTTTCTTAAACAAATGCAACAATTTTCATTTAATCATTTGATATACTTAAAAATATATAATATAATACATATAAAATATGCATTAGTGCAGCTTTATAATTTTAAGGATTTTTTCTGACAACTTTGAGTTTTATCTTACTACATTTTAGGAATAATACTGATACCATTAATTCAATACAATTACTTCATTACTCACTACACAACACTAAAATTAACTTGACATATAGGCAGTTTCATTTTCTAAACAGTAACGGTTTCTTCATCTAATTTTATCTGGTTGTATTTTTACTGAAGCTGCCTTTTTCTCTTTTTTTGGGAGAATGTAAGTAATTTTGTTACGTGATTATACTTACATATACTTAGTATTTTAACATGTGAAATTCAGTTGCGCTTTGATGCATAAAAATACATGGTGTGAAATGCTGCTAGTTCACTGGAAAAGCTGTCATTTGCACTACAAATGACAACAGGTACAACAGGGCGAACCAACATTTCTGAGTATCGAGCGAGTCTCAACCATGTTAATTATGCCATTGTTGAAGGGAGGTAATTTTGAGTCCATATTGATCAGCTGTAATTGGGGAGTGAAGATATGACATTGTCTATAATTATTCTTTTGAATAAGCATTGTTTTCCAATTGCAACAGCTTATATATTCAATAACAAATCATCTCAGCTCAGCTTCCTACTCTCAGCTGATCTCATCTTCACCTCTTGGAAGACTGCGTGCCCTTGAAGACCTCCCTACAGCTGTTATGGTTTCAAAGATAAATGTGCAGTTAAAGGGCCCTGTCCTTTTCCACTAGAAAAACACCTTAACAGGAATAGTAGCGAGACTAACACTGAAACAGATGTGCTGAGTTACAAATTGTTGTCTGCAGAGAATGACTTTGTTGCCATCTTTTGTGCACTGGAATATAGACTGGAGCAAGCTAGACTTAGGTGAGATTCAAACTTTACTAAAACATATTAACTTTTATGTTTCAGTTGATTAACACAAAAGGGGTCAATGAAGTCAAACTGTCATTAAAGGTACTTTATGATATCCAGAGCATTAATTTAGCAGCAAACAACTATTTGCTATGTAAAGATATAGTGGAGTAATGTCTACCTGAGCAGAGAATGAAGTCTCTCTCCCTCTGTGTGTGTTGTAATCCGAGCTTGTCCGTGCTTTGTTGACATAGCCAGGCCAGCCGTGGGTACCTTTTAGTGCATGTTCGTGCATGTGAACATGCCCCATTGGCTAGCACATGGCTGCCACTCTGCACTGCTCTCATACGGTGGTTACAGCTAACGCCGTGAAAGAAGACGGCGCCGCCGCAGAAGCGTAGCACGCTCCCTTCGGTTCCCCCCAGGTTAACACTGTTAGCTCTGTCAGCACTGTTGCCATAGTTTTCACTGTTAGCGCTGTTAGCAAAGAGTATAGAAGCAAAGAGATGAAACTCCTGTGGGTTTTTTTTACAACAGCTGCTGCCACCATTTTGGACTGAAAACGCTTATTATATTTAGAACATTTTATTGTTCAACACAGACCATTTCGGTAGAATATGACAGCAGAATAGAATTTACTTTGTTTTACTTTTGTACAGCACTTAGTAGGCGGATGTTTTACTGGCGTCCGGTAGTCGCTTTCGGTCCAAAATGGCGGAAGCGTAGCTTTAGTGCTGGGCGCTGATGTTGCAATGGAACGAATAATTGACTTTCACTTCTTGGCAATATACGTTCTTTGCTCTTAGCACGGTCTGTGCGGAGGCAATAGAAATGCTCCCAATCTCGCATTTAGCAAGCATCACTCTTCTAATCAAGGTGATGGCTGACTTGCATGCTACTGGTTATTATATCTAAAATTTGCATATGACATTTTGCCTCACTGAAAACAATTTACTATAAAAAAAAAAAAACTGACTGCTTGTTGCAAGAATTTATGAATTTGGTGAACACGAAATGTCAAATGCTTACATGTTGAAAACATTTGGTGCCCAGAGCAGAAAAAAAAGTCACGTTACATTTAATCTTGTATTTTCAGTATCTTTGTGAACAGAATGAAGCATCAATAAACCAAAGAGAGATTTAAATATTATTGTAAGCAACCAGCTAAGTCTTGGATGAACACGTTATATAACAGAATTGGTGTCTTTCCTTAGAAAGACTAACTCTGATGACCTTCAAAAGATAAAACATTTTACAGATAAAACAGTTTCTCCGCAACTCAAATGTACAAACCTTTGTCCATTGTTCAGACAGTCCAAATCCACATACAAAGCAAAAATCAATCCGCAACTACATCTGTTTAAAAAGCCAACTCACGCTTTGAGACGCAGCACACTTTCTGAGCACACTCAGACAGCTCCAGTTGACGGCCCAATGAGACGCTGATAAAGAAATTGCTATAGAACAACAATGTGAATTGCAGATAATTAAATAATAAAGAAATAAGTAAAGCAGGCTGTACGAAACCTTCAACGTAATAATGGTTGTATTTTAGATCACATGCAGTTCAGTTACAATTAGTTCAGTGGTTGCACTAAATGTTAGACTTGAACTATAAAGACTCAAAAGGACTGTGTTGTGCAGAAAAGACACAAGCCATTCAATGAAGTGAGATTTGCCATTAACACAGAACATCAGTCACATTCAGCTCGCACAAGAGACAAAGTTCACGATCATTCTGAATGAGAAAGGATGAACCTTCAAAATGTAATAATTGTGCTAAAAAGGAAATTAATTTGTAGTTTATGAATTGCATGAAATTAAATAAGTGTCCACAGATATTTCCCTCCTAGGGAAGAATCTAGGGGCCAATGAGAGAGCGCGGAAGCAGCTTCAGTTACCTCAAACCTCACCTCAGAAGTCAAGATAAATGTGGAGAATGAGGGAGATCTAATATAATTGGTCATAACAGAAAGACCTTGGGTATTTTGTCACTAAAAGCCAGCCAAATGAATGTGCAGCTTTGAATTAGAAGGGTTCATCTGCTTCATATCTGCTTTCACTGCCTTATCTTTTATCTCAACCTTGTGTGAAAAGGATTTAATTGATTTTAGAAGCCAAATTTTCTGATGAATGTCTATACAGAATAAACACAGACTGCCGTGCCCTAACCTTATTTATAGTTGCCCCTTGAAAGGATGCAGCCTCTCAGGAGTGTATGTTGACAAGTTCATGGGGTAAACATTGGAGGGGTTACATGTGGATGTGAAGGTGAACAACAGGCGCCATTCAGCGCTCCTACAATAGCCTTCTCTTTTTCTAATGAAATGTTGGAGGGAGAATATAGCTGTGTCTCCGCGGAGGGGAAATGGCTAGTCAGGTGAGAACGTTCCACATGAAAACACAAGCAGTAGCGAGAGCTTAATGGAAAATTCAAATATTGCCAATCGTTGCACAGTCGTGACAATGTCACCGCGGCGGCCGTATTAACTGAGAACCGCTGATAACCGGGTCTAAGTCCAGCGCAAATCCATCCGCGCTCAGTTGCTGTGGCCTAGCAACCCGTATCAGCCCAGGCCGGAGCAGACACGGACTTAGAGCATCAGAAACTTAATAAGCACTTGGTCCCACTTAACACTAAGTGCTACCAGATATGCGTTTAATATCTGCTAGTCCAGGTAGTCAGGAGTGTAAGCTATAAAAATGTCATTTTATGTCTGTAATCCTGTCTATTAGCCTGAGGTTTTAGGGGTCTGAATGTTAGGTGAACACTGTCACATATACAGCGAGCACTGAAGAACACGACTGTACAGATGTTCAGCATGAAAGGAGATTTTGCAATTACAAAAATCTTTAGTTGGTGGTTGTAACTACAAGTGCTCAAAGACAGCAGTAGGTTTTTATAACTAATCAGCCAAAGTTAAGTATTACTGAATTATACAGTATATTATATGTATTTATTGTATCATATTTTGAATATATTTTAGAAAGGAAGGTATAGGCCATAAAAAGTACTTACCGTAATATGTGTTTTAGGGACTGTACAAAAATTATTTGTAGGGGAGGGAGGGTCAGTAAAGGGGGAGGGATGTATATTTTTTTTCCTTTTGCTATAAAGAGGATAGTCTGAGTGGGAGGATATATTTTAAGTTTTGCTCATTCCAAATATATATTCAATTCCATTCCCTTATGTGATTTATTGTAATAAAAAAATAGGGCTGTCAAAGTTAACATGATAATAACGCGTTGACGCAAATTTGTTTTAACACCAGTAATTTCTTTAATGCATTAACGCAACGTGCGATTTTTAGGTTATAGCGGGCTCAGTTTTAAAGCTAGAGTGAAGATACTGGCATCATGTGAAACTAAAAACCTAAAGGATATATGGATAAGGATATGTCATACTAGCTTGTCGCGAAGGAGGCTAAATAAGGCTCCAAACTAAATTGTTTTTCAAAGGGGTCCCTTGACCTCTGACCTCAAGATATGTGAATGAAAATGGGTTCTATGGATACCCACGAGTCTCCCCTTTACAGACATGCCCACTTTATGATAATCACATACAGTTTGGGGCAAGTCATAGTCAAGTCAGCACACTGACACACTGACAGCTGTTGTTGCCTGTTGGGCTTGAGTTTACCATGTTATGATTCGAGCATATTTTTTTATGCTAAATGCAGTACCTGTGAGGGTCTCTGGACAATATTTGCCATTGTTTTGTGTTGTTAATTGATTTCCAGTAATTAATATATGCATACATAGCTAGCTTTAAAACTGAGCCTGCTATAACTAAAAATCGCAAGTTGCATTAATGCGTTAAAGAAATTAGTGGAGTTAAAACGAATGTATGTTAACGCGCTATTATTGAGTTAACTTTGACAGCCCAACCTGACAAATCTCCCTTAAAGGGACATTTTGAATGGATAAAAAATGTGTGATTAATTTGTGATTAATCACGATTAACTATGGACAATCATGCGATTAATCACGATTAAATATTTGAATTGATTGATAGCCCTAAAAAAAAAAAAAAAAGTTAAACGATGAGATACAGTAGTTAAATCAAAAAATGGCTTCTACAGAAGGGGGACCTGTCTATGTATCAATGCTTTGTTTTCCTCATCAAAATAAAAGAGTAGCTACTAGAAATTGACTTGTGTTTTAATATTTAAAGGTGCTGTGTTTGGCATACCTGCCCAGAGGAAACCCCCTTTGAGTCTCAACATGCCTAGCCTTATAACACAGACATAATGTGATTGGTTTAGATATGACGGACAGTCAGATGTCTGATTTCATACAAATCAGGCTAACGCCAGCTCATCTTTATATATTAGAATTTGGAAATAAATTGAACGAGAATTGCAGAGCTAAAACCCTTCAGCGGCCTCAGAGGTGGCACTTGTGCCCATTTAGCTCATTCATTGACAATAGTAATAACTGCTGTAGAAACATTTCATTTTTTGCTGATTCCACTTTTAATTTTGGTGTTTTAGTGGCTGTCAAAATTACTGACTCATTAACATATTAGGATATAAATTTGAATATTTGAATTAAATTCTTAATGCACTTTTAGTTATTAATGGTGCAACACACTGTACCAATCTAACACTGTAGTATTACTTTGAGATATTGCTGGGGAGGGTGTTACAATCGTTCTCAGTCAAGGGGAAGATCCAAAAAAAATATTAATAATGACAGGACAAAAATCATATCTTGGTATTTTTAGGCTGAATGGCAATACACAATATATATATCTTGGTATTTTCTATGAAGTAAATGTTCAGTTGTAAGTCAAAGCCAGATGAGATGTCAGAAGCACTTTTATTAAAACAGATATCATATCATATGACATGACGAATACACAGCTACGCCCACACTACTCTTATAACATATGCATCAAACTATGTCAACACGCTACAACTATAAGATTTGACCATGTTCTAAACACATATTTTATATATATATATGGACATACTTTCGCGTTTATAGGGCTGGCCCCATGGATGTATAATAAGAACTGGATACCGGACCCCAAGATTGCGCTTATTCAGTCCAATGAGAATTGCTCGCCTGGCGCATACACCAAAAAAGTTTTCTAGCTTCCGGGTTTACTTCCGGGGTATGCGGTCCACTGAATATACGCAGCAGTGTTTCTCCTGCTGTCCCTGCCCGCGAGTTCCCGCTCGGCCCATAGACTTTACATTGTGATAACATCACAGATTTTAAAATCGCTTTCCTCGGCTCCAGGTAAGTTTTACAAATACAAAACCTCCATGGATCAAAAATTCAGAATAAAAAGAGACATAATCGACATTGTTTGCAGTTCGAGGTGTACTGTCAACAGTTTTACAGACGTGTCTTTTACAATGGTGGTCTATGGGGGAAATACTTTTTGGGCTGCAGGGAAATTTTTTGTTGCAATACCGTAAGTGGCCACTGGAAAACATTGGAAGCAAGGCTGAGAGACGGCACAGTATCCAGGTCTTATTATACATCCATGGCCCCCGCTTTGCTGCGATCCAGCCAAAAAGAGCGAATAGTGCCGGGTTTGCGCATAAACACAGACGAAGAATGGGCGGCGTTGCACAAGAAGTGTGAGAGAGGAAAGATGCAAATACCGGAACAGCTTAACGGAAGAGGTTATGTAACACAACATCAAACTATATCAATGTAAACGGTATTGTCCCATCCTATATCTTGTTTGAAAATATATTCATTTCCCTTAAAAGTCGATATACCGCCCAGTCCTAAAGGCCTTTACTCGCCAGGGGGAGGTTATTTTCGTATGATTAATTCGCACATCAATATATTTTTTCAAGCTGTTATTTTTGTCGTGAATACTTTCACACATAATGCAAATATTAGGCGACAAAAAAGTGACGGAACAAGGCCGATTTTTTAGAGCTTTTCGCAACATGAATAAATCAACCAATCACGTTGTGCAGAACGGGTTGAGTTTGGCCTATAATTATAAGGTTTACAAAAATATGAACCAGGACGCAAACTTTATTAATCCTTTCAACCTTGACAAAGGCAGCGCAGACCAGATCCACTCCTTCAGTTCTTACCTTTCACAATAAAAGCCCGAGACATATAATATGCACAGGCGAGTATTTCGCATTTATGTCATGCCCCAGGTCTTAAGTTAAAAATAAGGTTCAACCCCCCCACACTTGAATAATTTTCAAACAGTCCCTTAGGTTATTATAAACTATGAATCTAATCCAAAGCTTTTATATATGCGGTTCAAGTGTACAATTTAAATATCAAAATCTTTCCATCTGCTGGGTAAAAAAACGAAGCTTGAATTGTTTCAAACAAAACGTCCGTTTCCCTGTAGTTTAAAAGGGATAGAGAGCTGAAATTCCCTTTCTTTCAGCCTAGACATACACAAACAGTGACGCTCCCTTGCTGCCTTTCTCCCCTTCTCCAGCATGCCTCTAATGCGTCCTAATCCTGGCTGAAGACAGACGCGGGTTGTGTGTGTAAGAAATATCTCTTTGCTTTTTCTGCCTCAGTTCATTATTTTTCTTTCTTGTCACTTAGTGTGATAGGTTGGACAGAGGCGCACAGATGAGCACTGAAGACACAGTCACAAGGCCTTAATCTAGTCTTTAATGCGTGACTTCAGAGATGTCATTTATCTTGTGACTGCAGCAGGCGTCCACAAAACTTTATCTCTAATAATATATTGATGGATTAAAGGGGTCAGGCAGGAGACCAGGCAAGAAAAATTGCTTATTGACATCAAAATACAGTGCCCCAAAACCTGATAAACATAGGGACAGGAGAGTGGAAGTCAGAGAGAGAAGGAAAAGAGAGAGATGAGGGAGGGGGAATTGAGTTGGGGTATTGTGAATGTTTGCACCCGGTAATTTCCTTCCTTCACAAGAGCCTCTGGTGGTCTGAGCCCTCGGCTTGATAAAAACCCCAGCCTCTCCTGCTCTCGAGCTAGGCACTGTGCGGTTGCCGAAAGGAAAAAGCTGGTGACTGCTAGGTCATTTCCACGTTTATCTTGACATAAACTCCCCCACCACCACCACCACCTCAACCCCCCCTACACACACACACACACACACTCAACACAGCACCTTATTAATCACACTTAAGTGCCGTGTGAGACTGGAGCACTCGTGCGAAGGCTACTGAAAGCAGAAACCCGAATGTGTGGCATTATCAGGAAAAGCACTGCTGTACAAACTTGGGCGACCACCGGCAGTCTCCTCCATTTTGCCATTTCCTCACAGCTTAGAGAGGAGTGTATGGTGTTTTTATCAGAGCAAATAGAAGACTCTTTAGTCGGCTTGATTTTAGGATCGACTTTAAACGCCTTCAAAGGACAATTTGTAGATGGATCAAACCTATTTATCCCAATATATAGATGACAAAATAATTATTCTGAACTATAGCGCTGTCAAAGTTAACTCGATAATAATTCAAAATAGTTTTAACGCCACTTATTAATTTAACACATTAACGCAATCGATCTTTCGGAGGTTGTAGTTTTAAAGCTAGTGGGATAATACTGGCATCATGAAACTAGAAAACCTAAGGAATCCATTGGTACCAACCATGTCATACTAGCTTGTTGGGAAGGAGCCTCAATAAAGCTCCAAATTTACGCAAAGTTTTGACGAGGAAAAACTGTCATGGCAATTTTCAAAGGGGTCCCTTGACCTCTGACCTCAAGATATGTGAATGAAAATGGGTTCTATGGGTACCCACAAGTCTCCCCTTTACAGACTAGCCAAGTTTATGATAATTTGTGTGGGCTCACTTTTATTGGCTTGTTATATCTGTCCATGAGCCAATCACAAGAAGGTGTGAGATTAGGGCTGTCAATCGATTAAAATAGTTAATCGTGATTAATCGCAAATCAATCTGTTCAAAATGTACCTTAAAGGGAGATTTGTCAAGTATTTAATACAACAATTTTATCAACATGGGAGTGGACAAATATGCTTGATTTATGCAAATGTATGTATATATTTATGCATGTATGTATATATCTTGAGGTCAGAGGTCAAGGTACCCCTTTGAAAATGGTCATGCAAGTTTTTCCTCGCCAAAATTTAGTGTTAGTTTAGAGCGTTATTTAGCCTCCTTCACAACAAGCTAGTATGACATGGTTGGTACCAACTGATTCCTTAGGTTTTCTAGTTTCATATGATACCAGGATCTTCTAGCTTTAAACCTGAGCCCATTACAGCCTAAAAATTGCAAGTTGCGTTAAAGAAGTTAGTGGCGTTAAAACTAATTTGCGTTCATGCGTTGTTATCATGTTAACTCTGACAGCCCTGAAAAAAACATAAAGCAGAAAACGTATTCATTTCCAAATGATTTTTCTTTAAAATGTTTTGAAGGCTGCCGACAAAGAAACTTAGCTTGAAGTGAGCGAACTTTGATTGGCTTGTTATATCTGTCCATGAGCCAATCACAAAAAGGTGTGAGGTATGATTTCTCTGTGTGCAAATCAAATTACATACAGTGGTGAAAAGTATGAGAGACTTTCAGTTTTTACTGACAGTTCACATAAAGTCACACCACCTCCATTTAACTCCTATAGTAACAGTCTGCTTCTGTGCTGTGTGTGTGACGAACACTGGCTACTGTGACTGAGAATAGCTCTCCATCAAATGGTGCTCGTATTATACAGCAAATTAGTATGAAGCACAACTTCATAGGTGAATCCCTGTCGGTGACCATGCTAAGTGGACTTTCAATTCCAATTTCAAGAATGCCACTCCTGGAAAAGTCTTTAATTACTCAGATCCCCACTCCTCGTGATGGATTGTGATAAACCACTAGGCCTACTTAAGAAATCTACCAATTGAAAGCATGTTTTTTTTTTTCCTCCCCCTTCCACTTCATCTTTTGCAGTCCTTGCGTGAAAACCATGTTTGGAGTCAGTGGCAAGTCGCTCCAATCCCCAAATAGAGTCAATTCTAACCCTTCACACACTCTTCCAGTCCAAGAAAATTAATACACTTTACTATTACAAGATAAAGCTATAGGGACATATTACACCGGGCATATCTGCAAGCCTGTAATACTACAGAGTCAGCATTCAATAAAAGACATTTGCAACCAGGCATTTCTCACAACAACACTTTGCGAAAGATTTAAAAGCTTCCAAATTAGGTGCAGCTCGCGAACGGAAAGATGCCTGGTAAGCACGGCGATGCTTACTTAAAATGACAGAGTTGTTTATGAAGGGGGGGTGGGGTGGGGGGGCCTCCTTCGCTTCAAGGTGGCACGCAAGAGGAACAGTTTATGATCCGCACACTGGGTTATTTAGCCTCAAACAGTGTGCATAATGCCGGGTGACAATCAGCGCACATAACTCACGTCAGGCTTTAAGTGATCTCCCACTTCATAACATCACCCCTTGAATACTGATTGCCCTCTTATCGCGCCATTTATCTTGTGTTTCACTGATCCGGGGTTCAAAACAGGCGGCTTTCTAATTTGCAGCATCGGTGTTGGGAAGTTGCAAAAAAAGTGTTATGGCGCAGGTGTTTAACAATCCTTTGAGAGAAGAACAGGGATGCACTCGCAATAACCCGCTTTCGCACTGTTGCAGCAGTTTTTTACGGCCGGGGTGACTGCCCTTGGAGCCATTAAAAATTTAATCCAGCCAGCGTGCGCACATATAACATATCACCCATTATAAAAGCAACTGTCTGCAGTAAAGCTGGCAAAAAAGTGAGGAGAAAACAGAGAGGTCATTTTTCATCATGGAACAAATCCCAAAAGCATCTCTGGCTAGGGCTGCACGATTATGGACAAAATAATAATCACGATGATTTTGATCAATATTGATATCACGATTATTCATTGATTTTAGCGACAGCATACTTTTATTGCACTTTCACATTAAAATAAACAGAGCACTGCTTTCACTTCCATGCTGTGCTACATTCCTGCTAATGTACAAATTAAAACTGACGTTGCAATATATTTTTTCTACTAAATATATTGCAATATGAAAAGATACAGGAATATTTACCTTACCCTTTTGTTAGCTACATTTTAAAATGTAATGCTGATCTGGTGCATATCGAGAGCAAAATTAGCAACATTAAGAGATAGATAAACAATTTTATGCTCTCAATTTAATCAGAAACACATTAGTTGTATAGATAATATCTATACCCAAAAGTGAAGCCAAAACATCTCGATCACCAGCTGGTGGCTAGCTGTTAGTTTAGGAAGGGTTTGATTTGATATGCAGCAGAGTTTTCTATGAGCAGAACGTGCATTTTAAACGTCAATATCGCAGGCGATCATGTTCATTTAATTGTGGGAAGCCAAAATCGTGATCGCGATTAATATTCGATTAATTGCACAACCCTATCTCAGGCTTTCTCGCACTTTAAGAGAATGCGTTTGAACAGAAATGACTTTTGCTGCATTTTCTAATGAGCTAACAGATCATCAGTCACTCTTGTGTGTACCGAGAGATGGCAATAAAGTGTGATGTTTGGATTGCACTGTCTGTGTCACCTGAAGGACAGGCAGTGCTCATCAGTTAATCCCCTTCCGGACAAAAAGCCAGGGGGGCTGTAAAGCAGGTTTACAAGCATGTTTGTTGCAAACTAAAATATTAAACCTGGTAGATCCGTCTCCTGCTACGACAATGGCAATAAAACAGTGGAGTTTACCAACGAGGGCTTCAAGGTTGCACAGCACCCTAACACCACATACACTCAGTATTCAAAAGTAACAATGATAATAGTCAAACAGCGGCTGTTTCCAAAGTGACAAAGTCATTGTGAGATGATTACATTCTGCCTGGAATTCACACCGCTCACGCGGCACGGCATCTTTATCGCAATCATAACTCACTCCCGGATGTGTGCATCGCTCCCAAAACCACAATATGAACTGCCCAAACATGAGAAAGATGATGGAGACATTACCCCCCAATGCAGTGTATTGAAATGACCTACTGCATCAACAACAAAAAAAGCATCTCAAATTCCACCAGGGAGTAATAAAAACACCAATTTCCATGATGAATAAAACGTTTCTCTTTTTGTTGTTGGTCCCAAACAGAGGAAAGCATGGCCAAAAGGGTTGCCACAGTGTAATCTACCTTAGGGCGTTGGTACATTAATTCCATTTTCATATTCAGTGCCCCCAACCCCCCCATCACGTTCAGCCCTGTGCTCCCTCAGAGCAGCAGGCACCGAGGAGGAGGCCCGGGCCACTGTGAGGCCTGGGAATACCCCAGAGCCTGCACGCCAGCGCTACATAATTCTGGCCCGCCTCATTATTTAGCATGTCACCACTATTTTACATGTTAAAGCCCCTGCATCGCCATCTAATTTATTATAAGAATATAGAATGGGCTCGGCTGGAATGGGGTCACTTGCTTTCACGCGGCGCCGGAAATAAATTCACACAAAGTCAGTCAAGTCAAGGTGAAAACCCGTGTCAGCAAGATGCATTTTGTCATTCTTTTGGAACAAGAGCGTTTGAAAGCGGCGAGGCCGTTCCTCCGGCCCGTCGACGTCGCCTCAGTTTCCCCTCAGTTCACCGCCGAGTATTTAACTACTTTAATCTTCACTTTCATGCAGGGGAAACTCAGGTTCCTCGCTGAAAGAAAGAAAGAAGAAGAAAAAAAGGAAAAACTGAGCGGAGTCCTGCCAAGAGTTGAATTGGCTTTGATGAGATTCAGCTGTAATTATTTCTCAGCAACAACAATGAGGACAACAACAACAGAAGACTTAATCCGCCAGTGAGAGGGCCCGATTCTGCTTCCTGGTGACAGTGATTAGGCCTAATCTAGGGTTTTGGTGTGTTCATTGGAGAAATGCGATTTTTAATGGCGGCGGGTTTTGTTTCGTGCAAGTTTTATTTGCACTAAATATATAAATTTATGGAACACTGTGAAGTGCAATCCACATCTTTTGTGGTATTGATATTCAGTAAAAGAGGGAGTAGGGCTGCTACTAAAGATTACTTTCATTATCAATTAATCTGCAGATTATTTTCTCGATTAAGGGATTTTGTCTCGAAAATGTCAGTGAAAAGTGCTCATTAGAATTTGCCCAATTTCTCTTGTTTTGTCCGACAAATGCAAGTTTAAAAAGTGCACTGTCATATATGACAAAGACAAACATCAGATCCACACAGTTGAAAAGATGGAACAAGTAAAAGTCTGGTATTTTGGCTTGGAAAAGGAGATTTACATCTGTAGAAAGTTGTCTTAAAATGTCTTGTTTTGTCCAAAAATTTCAACTCTAAGAGCAAGTTTGCTCCCCTTTGTTTGCCATTACATTTTGTTTTACCTTTGATAATGTGACTACAGATTATTCTCATTATCGATTAAATGTTGCTGATGTCTTAGCATGTCTTGTTTGGTCAAAAAAAAACAGTCCAAAACCCAAAGATATTCTAACTATGATCGAGGACAAAGGAAATATTCACATTTCAGAAGCTATAACCTGGGAATTTAAAGTAAGTTTACTTCTCTCTAATGGCCTTTAAATGAGTTTTTTAAGAGCTGAAATGATTACTGGACAAATCAATTAGTTGATCAACAGAAAATAATTGGCTATTAACTATTTAGATAATCGATTTACCTAAATCGTTTATTTATCTATCGTTAAAGTTTGTTTGTTTTTTTAAGCAAAAAACTCAAACATTCCCCGATTCCAGCTTGTTAATTGTAAGTTTTTGCTGCTTTTCTGTGTTTTATGTGATAATAAACAGAATATCTCTAGGTTTTGTGGCTTGTGAAGTAGTGATGTACCGATCCAACTTTTTCAGCCCTGATACCGATAGCGATACCCGGGCTTTGGGTATCGACCGATATACAGAGTACCGATCCGATTCCAGTGTTCAATTAATAAGCTGTATGCCTCACTGTGTGGAAGTGACTGGGATCATTATTTTATGTGTAAGGAAACATCAGGCTTGACTTAAACATTGCTTTCCTAACTTTGTAAAACTAAATGTAGCAAATAAATACATAGATATAGATTGTTATTTATTATTAAGATAATAAATTGTACACCAGTAACTTGGTAAAAAATCTTCAAAATTAACATGAATTACAGTTCAAGTGTAAACCTTTTAAATGCAGCAACAAATTGGGCAAAACTTAAATAGGAATTTAAATTCAAATATGTAATGTGTATAGTATACACATGTAGAATTGAATTGAATAGATCGTCCCCATTGTCACCGATATCCGATCCAACTATTTGAGTCAGTATCGGCCCGATATCCGATCCCGTATCAGTATCGGTGCATCTCTATTTTCATCTCATCAATCAATCTGCAGATTATTTTCTTGATCAATCGATTCACTGATTTTGTCTATAAAATGTCAGAGGATAGTGGAAAATGCTCATTCTAATTTGCCCTCAAATCTCTTGTTTTGTCCGACTAACATTGCCAGTTTAAAAAGTTTACTGTCATATATGACAAAGACAAGCATCAAATCCACACAGTTGAAAAGATGGAACCAGCAAAAGTCATTTTTGCTTGGAAAAGGAGATTTCCCTGGTTAATCGTTACGTGGAAGTCGGCTTAAAACGACTTGTTTTGTTCGAAAAACAGTGAGCGACTAATCATTTCGGTACTAGGAGCAAGTTTTTTTTACCTTAGATAATATCATTCATTAGGGGGTGTGATGAAAGATTATTCTCATTATCGATTCATCGTTGGTGACGTCTTAGCATGTCTTGTTTGATCCGTAAAACAGTCCAAAACCCAAAGATATTCTAACTATGATAGCAGACGAAGAAAATATTCACATTTCAGAAGCTGAAACCCGAGAAGTTTACTTCTCTCTGATTTCCTTTAAATGCCTGAGATAAGAGATGAAATGCATAATCAGTTAGTTTATCGACAGAAAATAATTGGCAACTATTTTGATAATCGATTAATCGTTTTTTTTAATCAAGCAAAAAAGTCAAACATTTCCCCATTCCAGCTTGTTAATTGTAAATATTTGCTGCTTTTCTTGTGTTTTATGTGATAATATAACAGAATATCTTTAGGTTTTGAACTGTTGGTCAGACAAAACAAGACTTGTGAAGACACTATCTTGGAATTAGGGCTGTGCAATATATGGATATTATATTGATATCATGATATGAGATTAGATATCGTCTTAGATTTTGGATATCGTAATTTGTCATAAGTCTTTTCCTGGTTTTAAAGGCTGCAGACTTACCAGACTGTTCTAGCTGTTCTATTATTTGCCTTTACCCACTTAGTAATTATATCCACATTACTTTATGAAAGCACCAATAGTCAACCCTACAATATCATCTCAATATCGATATCGATGTATTTGGTCAAAAATATCGTGATAGTTGATTTTCTCCATATCGCCCAGCCTACTTGGGATTCAAGAAATTGTGATGGGTATTTCTCACTGTTTTCTGAAATGTTGTTGATTAAACGTTTAATTGATTGATTGAGCAAATAACCTGCAGATTATTAGATAATGACAATAACTGTTAGTTGCAGTGCTACCTTAGATGATATTCATCTTTGAAGGGAGAAAAGAATCAGACACAAAAAACACAATCACAGCCCAAAATAACTCGGCGACACCATTTGAAACCCAATCATTTTAATTCAAAGCCGAACTGACCGCTTTCTTTTTTATCTCGAAAACGACTTTTCTTTAACATCACGAAGCACCCACACAGTTAGCTAGGTGATAATTTTCTTTGACGACGCCACAGCGCCAGCCCTCAATTCCCCCCCAAAAACGACTGAGAGGCGAAGAGGCTGGACTGGAAGAGGGAGAAGGGGAGAAGGAGAAAGGCCAGATGTCAGGGCGCTCCAGGAAGAGGATTGCTAAGCGGTGTGAACATTTTTCAAAAATGATGTTTTGTGCCTCAAACATCTTGCTTACAGCAGCAGGGTCTGATCCAAGCATTATGTGCGAATACATCAGTAGCCCTGGACCCCCCTCTCCACAGGCATACAAGCACACACACACAAACACACACACACACACACACACACACACACACACACACACATTTCCTAGTAACTGAAGCTCACTCCCCTCCTTCCCTCCCCCCGCCACCGCCACCCTTCTTCTTCTTCTTCTTCTACAGAAGTAAATTATCAAAACTGTGTTTGAAAGTGAATGAAGGGTGACTCGCTCTCTCTCTCCCTTTCTCTCGCTCTCTCTCCCCTTCCCGCTTTGACATCTCAGTTTTTTTTTTCCTTTTTTTTTTTTCTTACTTGCCACCGTTTCTGGGCTAGGTGATAACTGCCGGTAATAGGATTAACATTGATTTCTTTTTGCAAGAACAGAGATGTGCCAGTTCCAGCTATTTATTGAACTGCCAGCTTTGAACTATGAAAACTGACTGCAGGAAAAGACCTAATGCAGCATTTTAAAGAAAAGAAAAGCCTCTGTGCAATTCTTTCTCTCTCTCTCTCTCTTTTTTTGTTATTTCTTCCTCCTCTGTCTTCCTCTTCTTCTTCTTTTTGTTGTTGCAGGATAAAAGAGAAAATCGGGTGCCTCTGTTCTAAGCTCTGGTAATGACTATTTATTTACTCTGTTGTTGCTCTTCTTTTTTTTTTAACCCCACCAGTCAATATATTTATGATTTGATCTATAATGTGTGAGTGTGTTTGACTTCTCTTTCACCTTGAAATAAAGATCCATACACACGCTTTCTTTGTGTGCCGTGGGTGCAAAGCATTTCTGTTCAAATCTGCTCTGATATATTAAAGACAAAGATTTGAACATTTTAGTATGATGAGTCCCATGCAGGCCATAAGTTTAAAATCATGGTCACAAAATTAACCAGGTTTCATTAAATAATAGTCTAAAATACAAGTCATGTCACCCTCCTATGAATGGAAATTCTTAACATTATGACTGTTTTGATTTCTATATTAAGATAAATAATTCATATTGTGATATTTTACTACTTGAGTGTGACTCTTAATTAGCTCTGAATGGGTTCATTGATTACTGAGCCAAGTCTATTGATGATGCTACTTAAGCAGCTAACAGCTAAAGAGCCACACAAGTAGTGACTGTTCTCTAATTAGTGACACAGTGTCATTATGCTGCATGTAGTTCAACCAGTCAATCAAGTTACTGGAACTGTGTAGCTTGTGAGAAAACATTTTTTGGGATGGTTCAGGTGTTCAGGTTGCTTTGTGAAATCATTAAGTCAATGCATTTGTTAATATGAAGTAAAAGAGTGAATTTATAATCGAGAACGGTTCGAAAAAATGTGAGAAAATATAGAACTAGGATTGCGGCAATTAATTTTTAGGGCTGCACCGATACCGGATCAGATATCAGGTCGATACTGACTCAAATAGCTGGTTCGGATATCAGTGACAATGGGGCAAATTTAATTCATATTTAATTCAATTCTATGATTTACATACCGATAACATGCATCATATACAGGAATTTTAATTCCTTAATTACTTTAATAATAAATAAGAATAATTAAAATAATAAAAATGTATATCTATGTATTTATTTGTTACATTTTGTTTTACAAAGTTAGGAAAGCAGTGTTTAAGTCAAGCCTGATGTTGCCTTACATCTAAAAGAATGATCCCAGTCACTTCCACACAGTGAGTCATACAGCTTATTAATTAATTATTATTTAAACTGGTATCGGATCGGAACTCAGTAGCGGCCGATACCCAAAGACCAGTTATCTGTATATCGGTATCGGGACTGAAAACGTGGATCAGTGCATCCCTATACATTTTTTCAGTTAATTAATGAATTAATAATTTTGTCCATAAATGTCAGAAAAGTATTGGAATAGTTTGTTTTATTCAAACAACAGTTCAAAACGCCAAGACACTCAGGTAATGGTAAGAAACAGAGAAAAGCAGCAAATCACATTGAAGAATGTGCAACAAGAGAATTTCTTTTGCATTTTTGCTTAAAAAAAAAAGACTGAAATGATTAATCAATTATCAAAATAGTTGCTGATTAATTTTCTGTCGCTCAACTAATAGATTAATCAACTATAATAAATTATTTTCTACATAAAACGGAAAGGTTATGCCACATCAAATTCAGTCTAAAATTTGAATTACATTAACAAAATTAAAGTTTTTAACAAAATAATGCAAAATGCCTCATTAATTGTACTGGTTCATTCCACTGCTCAGATTAGAAGTATAAGGCTCAGATCATTGATGTTGCACTGTTAGATGTGACACCATTGCAAAACACCAGCCTCAGTTAATCATGGGAAATTGGGGAAAGCATGACACCACAATAACACTTAATAAAAATAATAATAATATCTATTAGAATTGTCTACTTTGCATGTACTGACTTGAGGAAAGCGTGTATGCAGGGTACAAGGCTGAGATTGAGCGAGGTGTTGTGTTGCGCCGCGCCGTGTTGTGCATGACAGCAGCACCCCCACACACGTCTCTTAATATCAGCTCAGCTGAAACAAGAAACAACTACCACTGTCACTACAAATGCACCCCCCATCCAAACCAGACGCCTGTCAGCCAGCTAATGTCCCCTGACAAAACACGCTGTGAATTAGAATAGCCACAAAATGTGTGTGTGCGTGTGTGAGAGACAGAGAGAGAGAGAGAGGTGGACGGAGGGAAGGTGAATAGAGAGAGTGAGGGAAAGAACTCATCTGTGTCACAGCCTATCCCCTCGGGCAATCAAGGAAAAAAAAAAAAAAAAAACAGTCATTAGCAACTGGTGGTGCTTGCTCCAGCAAATCGCCGTTTGAGTGAAGATTTATGCAGACTCCTGACTGGAAATGATTTATTTATTTTAGCAGAGGCTGTGAGATCATTAACCTCCGCTGTGTCTCTGGGGAACGACATCTGCGGCCCCCCACACTGCTCAGACAAAAGGCCCCACGCGTCCCCATGGCTTCACAGCTCCGGAGGAGGAGGAGGAGGAGGAGGAGAAGGAGGGGGAGGAGGGGGAGGAGGAGGAGGAGGAGGAGGCCCGGCTGAGGGGCCTGTCTGTGGGCCAGAGGGGGACGAGGCCTCTGGTGTACAAGCTGGATCTTTTAGCAATGATCAGGCTCACTTGTTGACACTGCTTTGACAAATGAGGACACTCCTGGCTGGGTAATTATCTGATAGGTAAATGTAACGGCTACATGTAGATGTCGATTTTAGTTTTGATTGTCAGCTACTTCATACACGACAAAAGCTACGTTAAGTAACTTATGGTCCACATAAATCTTAAAAAAAAAAACATGCACACTTTAATGTTTAAAGTCAAACTGAAATAAAAATAAAATTTTGCTAAGAAGTCAGTATGTATATCATGTGTGTTTGTTTTGACTTTATCTTTGTGTATTTATCTGGTCAAAATTGTATTTACCAAAAAGAAGATAGTTTACGTTTTATTACTTTTCTGCGGTGATAGCGCCCCCCATATTAGTGTTCTCCAAGGAGCATGAAGTTTTGGTTCTGACACATTTTTTTATCTGCTCAAAATGTACCTTAAAGGGAAATTTATCATGTATTTAATACTCTTATCAACATGGGAGTGGGAAAATATGTTTGCTTTATGCAAATGTATGTACAGTATATACTGTTTCTATTACTGGAAATCAATTAACAACACAAAACAATGACAACTATTGTCCAGAAACTCTCACAGGTACTGCATTTAGCATTCAAAATATGCTCAAATCATAACCTGGCAAACTGCAGCCCAACAGGCAACAACAGCTGTCAGTGTGTCAGTGTGCTGACTTGACTATGACTTTCCCCAAACTGCATGTGATTATCATAAAGTGGACATGTCTATAAAGGGGGGACTCGTGGGTACCCATAGAACCCATTTTCATTCACATATCTGGAGGTCAGAGGTCAAGGGACCCCTTTGAATGTTGCCAACAGTTCAGTATGTATATCATGTGTGTTTGTTATGACTTTATCTTTGTGAATTTATCGGGTCAAAATTGCAATTACCAAAAAGAAGAAATTTAACTTTTATTATTATGTTTCAGTAGTGATTGCGCCCCCATTATTAGTGATCTCCAGGGAGCGTGAACTTTTGGTTCTGACTGACAATGTCAGTACTGTAATTTGATTTGTACAATATTTAGTTCAGTTTATTTGAGAAAGGACAGTGCAAATTAATAAATACACATGGTATAAGAAAATGCCAGAATTAGCCAAAAGGCTATTTTTCATCTGTTGTCCCTGGCCAAGGTGTTACAGAAGGCATCCGAAAATACATCAAGACGAAATCATGGCATGTAATTTGCAATTTGCATTTGTGTTGGCGGGCACCAAAAATAGTTCGTAATATACCTTCTGTTCCAACGGCCAGAAAGGCAGTGGGCAGCCGACATTGTTACTGTTACTTAGTTCCATCTGTGATTTCAGCACTCCCTACGTTTCTACGTGACTCCGTACATTAGTTACTCCATTTTCTTGTAATGGAGCTGAGGAATGGCTGAGGTAACAGGACTGCATGTTGCTCTGAGCTTTGAAAGTCTGGTCATCACCACATCTGAACCCATGAAAGATAGACAGCTAACGCTAACTAGACCTCCTCTTCACTATAGTGTGTGAGAAACACAACACAAAGTGTGCAGAAGCAGCTGACTCAGCACGTATAGCAGTTTGCTATAACATGAACGAAAATTAATGTCTAGTGGGAACCAGTGCTAACGTTAGCAAGCTAGGCTAACTAGCTTCTACTTTCCGAGTGAAATATAAACAAACAGCCCGACAGGTCCTCACAAATGTTGAGTGCTATAAAGGAACAGATGTCTTAAATTGCTAATAGTCAACCCAGTCACCAGAAAAAAATGTTGTCATTGATACGTTTCATGAATACGTTTCATATCGTATCGCCTCGTATCACGCTTGCAGAAATGTACAATCATGTGTCACTTCAGGATCAGGCAGCAAAACCACTATAGTTAGGTTTAGGAAAGAACTACATGGTTGGGCTTAAAACTACGACGTTTGTACAGTGAAAATGACACCGAACGTTGTGAACATGTGACACGAACGAACAGCTGATTGTAACGTGATGCACGGGACACAAACAGCTGTGTCCTGGATGAAAGCCTTGTGTTTGTTGGACCCATCCACCTCTCCTCCCGCCCACCCGGTGTGTCTCTTTTCGCACTTTATACTAGGTCACTTGTTCTGACCGAATGCAAACACGTCGACATTCAACGTATCCCTGGTTTATAGAAACGTACAATGTTATTATCACCAGGCGACTGGGCTCTAACAGTACCCCTATAAACAGATACAGTATCTGCATATGAATGCAGAATCTGTAGGCAATGCAACGGAAAATATTTTGGTATCGGAAGCATTCTGGTTTCCATTTGTAGTCCGTTTGTAGTCCGAGTAGTACTGCAAAATCACGTTTGAGCGGGCTTTGTTGCATGCAGGTAAACAGTCTGTGTGAAGTGCAAAAAAGGGGGAACGCATTGGCCGAAATGCAATCTCGGAACCCATTGGCTATCGTCTGACGACGATTTAGCTTTTTATTAGCTTTTTTATAGATTTATCTGCACTGAAACATGAAACAGTCCTGTTGGTAATTGCACTGTAAACAATGACCGGCGCACAGAAAAGGAAGTCTTGGCTAAGATATCTGTTATCCTGATATCCGCTGGCTACACGGGAACCCCCAAAATATTAGCCGTTGCCCCCAGAGGCTAAAACGTTGTCAGTCCGATATCTGATATGGGCTCCGAAATTGTATATAAAACAGTAACCAACGCTATATGTGGGCTTGTTGAAAAAGGGGAAAGGTGTCTTGTATTAATGTTCGTAGTCTACACAGTAGGATGTAATCCATTCAGTAGAAAACCACAGAAGTTGACAGCGTGCCTCCTAATAACGCCGGCTCTAAGATATCAGTCAACTTCTGCGAAGGAAAGTGTGCACCCAGAGGCTTGAAGCTTTGGCACTGTTACTACTAATATGCCCAAAAACGTTTTTTATCTTCTTTTGAAAAATGGAAGAAATATGCAAAATATAGCCACAGTATCATTATAGCTTATATTTCCTGACGCAAAAAGTGAGGAGAATATGAATATGATTTTGACCCAGGCAACTCAAGACAAATATCACCATGTAGCAACTTAGAGAAACCACACGTGTAAACTCAAATGTTTAAACTTCTCTCCAATGCACACAACCCACTCAACCAGCTCTTATGAAATTACCAAATGAGATGAAATCTGAGTTACATTAAGAGCATTAATGATCAAGTTAGATGATCCAATGCATATTTTTGCATGCTTTAATTTGACACAAGTTAAAGAACATGGCCTCTTGATATTCAAAACATTGCATATCAGTTGGCCTCTAGGTGCCATCCCAGTCCCAGTGCTTCATGTACATCAATACACTGTTAATGACATGTACCACTATATTCATGTCCATCTAATTAGAAAAGTTGAGGAGGTCCTGTACAACTCCAAACTGATTCCTAGTGGCAGGAGAAATTAGAAGGGTGAAGCAAATGACAGTATAAATCTGAAATTAATCAGGACTTGAACTGAATGGGGGGCAACGTGTGGCCTCACCCGTGCCTTTTTAAGTATGTGTAATTGCACACTTATGGCAATCTCGAAGCTGCGGCAAAGAGCATCTGCATTAACCCACTGCACCTGGAGTGGAGGAGGCCAGATTAATTAAATTATTTCCCCCATTCCCATTCCCGAGCGTTGTGATCCTTTAATTTCATTTGATTTCCAACGATCAGGATCACATTTTCGGTAGAAGACGGTATGGAAATGTGTATGGAAGACAAGCAGGGAGGGCGATGTAGGTTTGTCAGTTCGCTGGAAGTGATGACTGTGCTCCAACCTTATCAAGCAAACACTTGAGAGCACAACAAATCAAGATTTTTATTGGGGGTAATAAACTCCAGCATCCAATTGAAAATGAAGAGTAGAAATTTATGAGAAATGTTAACGGTGGCATAATTTCCTCCCCAGATGGTATGATGTTTTTGGATTTAAGGTGATATAACCATCTAAATATGTACTTTAAACAAATATTTAATCCTATTGGCAATAAATATGAGCACCTTTGTTCATTTGTCTCTCAAAAAAGACTTGCAAAGGTATTGATTTCAGTGCAGAAATCCCTACTTATCACTTGGAGAATTGCATTAATACCCCAATATAGCATAAAGAAAGTCCTAAAACAAAAGACATGAACTTATTTTTTGAGGTTACTGTGTCTGGTTCTGCACCAACCCAAAAAATAAAGAGAACAATGAATTATCAACAAAAATGGAAGCATGTTTCAAATTCAAATAACAGCACAGTTTTCTAATTTAATAAATGAAGTTGGGAAATATGCAGAATAAGTTAGAAAGGGGAGAGGGGGGAGAATAATTTGGCATGGTGGGAAACAATATGGTATGGTGAGGGTAGAGGGGGGATCAGGGATAAACAAACAAACCTTGACAAGGGCAGCGGTGGAGAATCAGCCTGGGGAGCAGCGAGGTCTGCGGTCGGGTGCAGACAGCCCTGTTTGAGACGGGGGCTTGCCAAGTACCGACCCTGAACTGCGGCACTCTGGTGCTGCCTGGCTGCACTAAGCAGTGGCTGCCAGCACGCGCTGATTTATCAGGGGGGCAACGCCAGCCGCCACCTCGCTCTCCCTCGTGCCCTCCCTTTATAAAGAGCCTCCCTGACGGCTCTGATAGTGCAATCAGGGCTACGGCAGAGCCAAGGCAATTTCTCCTTCACTCTTTGATAACCCCGTGCCTTATTGAAAGCCAATAGCAATGGCAGCAACAACAACTCAATTGGAAAGAGTTGCTGAATTTTGAAGGGGGAAAAGGTTACGCCTTGACAAAATGAGGGGGGAGTAAGGGGATGTCTGTCTCACTTTATGTGAAAGAGCCATTGTCCTCCAACAGGTGGCGTGATTCCTGAGTGACCACTGTCCCTCAGCTAGCTCGTCAAGGGGACTGTCATGTTTTTTTTTTCTTCCATCATTGAAACTCTGACAGAATGGCTGGAGTTCACTATGACTTTTTGTCCATGTTGAACAATAAATAACACAGAGTCTAAAGCCATGCTAGCGGCTCTGTGAGGCTGTACTTAGATGTACTCAGTGCTTTGAGCTAAATGCTAGCATCAGCATTAGGGCTGTCGCGGTGAAAGAATTTACCCTGAGGTGATAATGATTCGCTCAACAGCGCGATATGCGATATTATTGCAACTTTTTTGTTTTTTTTGCAAATTACTTTATTTATCCTGTTTTAAGTACTGTATAAATTAGCTTTATTGTTAGGCTGTTTTTAGGTATATTGTTGCTTTTTATATGACAAAGATGACAAATTAAATACTTGTTAATTGTTAAATGCAGAACAAAGAAGGGCAACTAGGCACATCGTTTTTTTCAGCTGTGCTTTGGTTGCGTCTGGTGGCTATGATACGGAATATCAAAATGTCGGCACAAGGTAGAGTACTTGTTCTAGATGAAGGGAAGGCTGAAGCACGTAGGGAGAGAGGACGGACCCGCCGGTCTGTGTAAATTAATTTCTCTTCCATTGTTGTTGTTGTCCAGCACTTGTATCCTACATGTAGAATATGACGGTTGGTCATTGAGGACTTTTACCCAAAGTTGAACATTTTTAAAATCTCGACAACCAGAAAAAAACACCATACTTGCAGCGCTCAGTGCAGAATAGACGCTCAGCACCTCGTCACGCTGCTGCCGTTTGTAGCAAAGTGTAAAAATGCGGCGCTCCCACTAGAAAGAATTCCAAAAAGAAAAAACGTGAAGATAGCGGTCGTGGCGGTCGCTTTTCCATCCCCTGTGGTTGGCTTGTTAATGTTGCGGTATTGCGACAGCCCTAAGCAGCATGATTCCAGTACCAATACCAGTACCCTTAAAGTGATACCGATACCAAAAGAGTATTTCATTCGATACCCATCATGTGAATGGAAGCTGTGTGTGTGTGTCCCACTGGCTAGCTTATCGAGGCCGCACTGCGCAACGCTTCTACGGTAGTTACCACTGATAACGCCCCCGACCCACGGTTGCCGGACTGTGTTGTCGCGGAAGCATAACGGCCACTCTCCTGTTCCCCCCCAGGTTAAGTGTTAGCTCTGTCAGCACTTGCTGCTATTGTTAACGCTATAAGCACCGTTAGCGGCTTAGAATTCTCCGTGTTCAGAGCCGTGTGCAGGCTGGCAATCTCGGCTGTATGAGTTGTAGCTGCCGCGGCAGTGGTCCAATCACACATTGCAATAAATGAAAGAACGCTCGTGATTGGCTGCGAGCAAAACAGTCACCTTTTTCTAGATCTGGGCACAAAAAGGATCGATTGCAGGTATTGTTTGGAGAATTTTCAATACTACTTGGTACTGGGTTGTTTCGGTCAATACCTTAAAGGCATCTAGTACCGATACCAAGCCTTAAATGTCTGTACTAAATTGCATGGCAATCCATATAATCGTCTTTCCAAGACATTTCACTCAAAAATACAAATGTCAACGTCATGGCTAAAGGAAAATTCAGGGGGACACCCAAGTCATTAGGATCCAGGATCTGGGAACCCTGGATGTCTGTAAAATTTTGTGGCAATCCATCCAATAGTTATCGAGACATTGTACT
This sequence comes from Sebastolobus alascanus, assembly GCA_916701645.2. NCBI lineage: Eukaryota > Metazoa > Chordata > Actinopteri > Perciformes > Sebastidae > Sebastolobus > Sebastolobus alascanus. Next base: position 1,278,766 of record CAKAOJ020000024.1, on the reverse strand, counting down.
AAAAACAACAATATCAACCTCGTGGTTAGGGATGGGACAATATAGGAATTTATCACGGATCGTGATAAAAACACTCACAATAAGTTGATTGTGGTGAATTTCCATTGTCAGATAATCACAAATGAGTGACTTGAAAAAGCGGTGCCATTTTAAGAGTTTTAAGCATATTTTGATTGTTATCAGGATAATATTGTGAATCTCAATTATTTTGGGTAAGATAATCGTGACGTGAAATTTTCATATTGTCCTGTGCCTGCTCATGGGGATGCTAGAGGAAAAGTCAGAATTCATCCTCTGGGGACCATGAGTATCCGTACAAAATTTCATGGCAATCCATCCAATAGTTTTCACAGGTCTTCTACTAATTAAATGGTTGAGGGTTTGATCCCCACCTTCTCTTGTCCACATGACCAAGTGCCCTTGGGCCTGAACACGCAATTGCTCCCAATGGTTAGGTCAGCATTGGCCATCTGCCATCATTGTGCATGTGATTGGGTGAATAAGAGTCAAATAGTAAAATGCTTTGGATAAAAGCACTATATAAATGCATCCATTTAGCATTTTGTTGAGATATTTAATTCTGGACCAGAGTGGATGACTGACCGACCGACACCGCCATCTCTGAAGCCATTGGCGTGTGGCTAAAAAGACAATTCCACATGAAGAGCAAAACTCTGCATTACAACACCCACGATACGAGCTCTACCAAAGGATGGCCTGCGTGACCTTTTCTCTCTGTTTGCATTTGTTCAGTTCCTCCCAGATGTACAGTTTGAAATGTTAAGGGAGACATAGACAATGGCTATTCACAAGCTCCTGATAAAAATATTTGGTCCTTGAGACGAAGCAAATTTGTATGAAAAGAAACTCAAAGGCAGGATTCAGGGGATGTCATATGGAGATATTCCTTAAAAGAAATTTCTTTCAAACAGTTAACACTTCATGAAAATAAAAACCATTCTTAGTACACAAACTCTTTATCATTGGAGTGGGTCGAGGTTTTGTATTGATGTCACCATTGAATGAAGCCTTTCTTGTCAGATTTTAACTGTGTCAAAGCTGGTAATGCTGAAAAAAAGTAATTGATTTTGAAGATACCGAATTTCACTGTAATATTGTTCAAGGCTGCATGGAGTAGATTCATCTGCTGTCAGTTGAATGATCAACAAAACAAGTTTGTTTAGTACTGTATCTCCATTTAACACCATTGCTTTTTATTGATTCTTCATATTTTTCACTACCAGATATGTTTGTCTATGTGGGAAATGCCATAGTACATTGTTCAAGCAGCCATACTGTAGCATAATATGATGTGAAAAGAAAGGAGAGCTGAAAAACTGCCAGAAGGCAAAGAGATTTCAGCGAGGTTGGATTTTGAGGGTAAGAAGAGGTCTCAGAACAAGAGGAATTTGCAAAAGTTAAAGATCTTTCAGAGTGGAGCAGTTTTAAGAGATAAAGGGCCAGAGGACAACATTTTGCACATCATCAAGAGGATGCAAAGGAGGAGGTTTCAGAGAGTCAACAAGTTCCGAATGATTATAAAATTACATAATTTTAAAGGTATTTTAGAGGTTGCAGAGGATAAAAGCAGCGTGGCATCAACAGGTTGCAAAGGCCAGACGAGGTTTCAGAGCGTGAGGAGCTTGCAGGGGATGAGCTTTAGAAGAGGATTGAAAAAAATGCAGCATTTTATGTTGTTGAGGTATTACTGGGAGTTCACCCACAGTGTAACAACTCGGCCTTTCTCTGAGGTGTCATGTTATCGCCTGATAGCCATTACTGTATGTCACTTTTGTATTAGAGATCAAGGCTTCTTTTTGCGATAATGGGAAAGTGTGGGCCAAATAGTTACACAAAACATTTGATTAAAGACAGTAATCAAATATATAATGATTTGATAATAAGAGATAATCTTCGAGTACAAGTATCAAAAGGCTTGAAATTCCAATCTTTCATACAGGTTAATGGAATAAGTTTAACTTTGGGTGAAGCAGTAGTCTTCTCTGTCCAACCTGACCAGCCAAACACAGCCAGCAGAGTTGGTAGTGTTTACAAAAGTCTGTGAAAGCATCACTAAAATAATTCGAGGAATGACAACATGTTTCGTTTCTTTTATCGTGCGTAGTGGTTTTGATGACAACATGACTTTTGATGTCCAATCTACAATTATGTACATACAGTACAGTGCCCAATTTCCTCTCAGGTGAGCTTTTTCTTGATGGTTGGGCTGGATGAGAATACAAAGTGTGATATGTACGCTACAAGTTTTTTTTGCATGTCTATGCATTTTGTTTAGCTTTCACAGTTGCAGATAAAGATTAGGCTTTACTAATATTATTAGTTTATTCTATTTTTATAATGGATTCCAAAAAAAGATGGCTGCGTAGGATTGTTTCTGACTCTTGTGTGATCCAAACATTTCCAATAACTCCAGTGTTATCCAAAAGTTAAAAAAAAAAAATGTAATTAAAAATTAGATGTAATAATTTCCCAAATTCACAACATGTTTTTATCTTACGAAATGTTCTGCTTCAATCGATATTTGTTGGTGTTTAGCATTTCAAAAACAGCATTTTCACTGCAGTCAAAAAAACATTAGAAGCTTCATTCATAATATTGATATTTTAATTCTAAATCAACAATTGAATGCTGGGCAGCTTTTTTTTTTTTTTTTGCACGTCTGTTCATTGTGTTTAAACCCACAGTTTTCAGTTACAGTTATTTGTAGAATTAAATTCTAGTGGTGGATGCGTTGGATTGTTTCCAAACATTTCCAATAAGTCCAGAGCATTGTCCAAAAGTTAAAAAAAAAAAAAAAAAAATTGAATTAATAATTTCTAAAATTCGTTTTTATCTAACAAAATATTCTGCTTCAATCCATCTATGTTGGCGTTTAGCCTTTCAAAAACAACATTTTCACTGCGGTCAAAACACTGTTTGCTCTCCTGCTCACCGCAAACAAAGGTCACACCTATATTAATGGGGCGCTCATTTTTGAAAACTGACAATGTAGTCCAATGTACAGGTCTACATTTGTCAGATTGTCACTTTGGAAGACTGACTGGTGCTGTATGGACAAGCCTATTGCCACACAAGAACATTGATATTTTGCAAACCCCAAAACAAGTTCAATGGCAAAATTTTTTGGGATATTTGTTTTTAATTCTTTATTTTTGGATTTTATATACAGTATACATATATATATATATATATATATATATATATATATACTGTATATACAAAAAGGGTTCCTTGGTATATTTTGTATCCACCAGTTGTGTTGTTTTTTTGACACTCCAGATCGCATCTTTAAAGATACTGTATATGAAGTGCTCTTTGTGCCCATAATCTCACAATCTCAATGTCCTTTTCCCTCCTGGTATAACAGTCATAGCTTCACGCTTAGATTCCTCCAAGTCAATATTGCCTCTCTTTTTCTCTGAGTGAATCTTGGCATTTTTCACTTTATGGTGCATCAGGGTCTGATATATGAGCCAGTGACAGAGGCCTTCCCTGGACAACGTGCAGTAACAGGTTTCAAACACTCCTGTTGTGTGGAAAATATTTTCCTCAGATCAGCTGGAATTAGGGCGATATATTGAATTCATTTGATTAATGCGAATTTGTCTACGTTGTGAAAGTCAAGTTTTTAAACCTGCACAGAAAGTGTATTACTAGTCTAAAAGTAGCATAGATGATAGCTGGCTACATTAGCTGTCTTGTGTCACAACAGTTGCGTAAACTGTGATGTGATCAGTCACACTATATGAGCAACAGGTGACTAGCTGGCTCTGGCTATCTCATAGTGAACTTAACAGTCGTATATGAGAGGGACAGACTGAGAAAAGTCTCTGCACAGTGATGTGAGCTCTCGGCCTGTTTGTTGACGACACGTTATCTCTGGTTACGAGAGGTGAAGTTACGGGAGTCGACAGAACATTGTGCGGATTCTACTTTGTTCAGCCTGTCCCTACCTGCTGGGTAGATAACGTTAGCTATTGCAGCTGTGTGCAGATATCAGGCTGAGGTCCTGTCAGGAAACACAGCAGGAGATGAATTAGCCTTGCAGGAGGTGCAGGTCTTTTGTTATTAATGTTCAACTATCTTGCACAATAAGTCCTAAAAAATATGATATTTCAATGTTTTAGTTTAAAAAATAAATATATTGAAATCGTGAATCTCACCCAAGCTTGAAAAGAAATGTATATTATTTTTGTTATATAATATTTTTTGGCCATATCACCCAGCCCTAGCTGGAATTCAGTAAACCAAATTGAAAAATGAAAAAATGAACTTACAGAATTATGACTTAAAAGGTCCACTCTGCTGTCCACCTTACAATATAAAATACAGTCGCATTTAGTCGCAGAGATGTTTTGTCAAATCAACCCACCTCTAAAGTCAAGGGAGCCACAAACATACAAAATTAGGCTCTGTTTGAAATCTCACACTAAAATACTAAGTATATGACGTAAGAGTGAGTATGTAGTGCGTTCCAACTACAGTATATGAGGATGTTGTGTAAGTGAGAAATGCCCTGATGTATACTAAATTAGCAAGAATTTGTAGAGTATGAGACGTGAAGACATACTCAACCGCCCCAGAATGCATTGCGGTTCTTCAGACTGTCCAATGGCGGACTGCGATGCAGATTGTTAAAATAATTAACCATTGGATAAAATAATTACGGATGATGGCGAGTGATGTTAAGGTAGAGTTAAAAGGGAAAACGCGGGAGCTCACATAATATACTGTAGAACACATATTTAACGCTAAAATGTTTAATAATTTTAATTTGCCTTAAAGTAATAATGGGAAATATTAAATTGAGTGGAAGAGGTAATGTTGAGTTACATTTGTGATAAGCAATTTCTATTCAACGGTTGCTCGGACAGGTAACGTTGTGATCAATACAGTCATACGACGCAGAGAAGTCTTATTGCTTGAGCATACTTCAGTGTGAACAGTCTGCTGGTAACGGCTAATTTAGTATGTAGTATGCAGTATACTGATTGAGTATGTAGTACGCAGTACGTTAGTATGCGATTCAATGGTGTAAGGGATCTCAGACATCCAATAGTCATCCAAAGCCATTTTACCTGTTAATCACCTACTAGTACTGAATTATACATTTGTGTATTAAACCCGGGCATTCACTCACACAGACCCCGCTATGAGCTGGAGCTCTCTCAAGAGACCGGTCTCGTAGACGAGGGGCTTTTATTTCCTGGTTGACGGAGAGGGGAGGGGGGGGCAGCAGCTCGCTGGAGAGCCAGCCACAGAGCAGCAGAGAGGGGAGGGAAAGAGAGAGATACCTGCTGAGACAACACGACCCTTTTTAACATTACTCTAATATCTGGAGGGAGATCAGTCCACTCGTTTGTTTCTGTAACTGAAAAAGCAGTTTGAGTAACGTAAATTTTGTTCGGCAATGTTTTCTATCCGCCGTCTCCCCTCGTTGATAATCCTGTTTGTCTGACTTCACTTTGAGCTGTTAGAATAAATAGTTTAAATCTGCAGTATTTTATAAAGTAAACTAACAGAACATAAACAACTAAATCAAAGTTGTATTTTTCGATAATATGGTAATAGTGGTACGAGTTCGTTGTCGTTGTCCGGTGTTTTAAGAGCTGAGTTTTCTCTTCCTATTAGCCTATTAACTATTATATTTGAAACCCTTGATCTACTGTCTATACTTGTACACCTTGTATTAGGAGTTCTGTTAATCGTTCTTAAATTGTCGTGACAGCAGAGGAGAGAGCATTAGTTTATTCAGTGAAACAACAGGAAGTAAAGATGAATGATAATCTAATAATGGAGAGCATACGTGATATTGTAGGAGGTGGAGGGAAGCTTATGTGCTAGATCACTCTTTATCATAGTACAAAATGACAAGAATCGGCACTGTGGGCCATGATATTGTTTATTGGGTGTAACTGGGGACAAGACCCTGATTTTATAATGTCACATTTAAAGTGACGATAAATAGATAAGGTGGTTTGATTAACATTCCATCGTCTAATTTTTGAATACGAACTATTTCAATGCAGAGCTGATCTTGAAATAGATATTGGTAAGGGCAAGTGAAGAGTTATTTTCTAGTGCACCACCTCCAGGTCACAAAGAATATTGTAAAGGAATATTTCAACATTTTAATGGAAATTACTGTGGGTGGTGTTGATTGGTTTATTTGTTACAACAAGCTTTATTTTGTGCCCTAGTTTTTATTTCACTCCAAAATGTATTACTGTATATGTACTCATACAATAGTCTGTTACAACTCTAACTGTGCTGTCAATCATAGGTTGCACATCCTGCATTAAGCTGTTAATGTAAGTGTGCTGATTATGCACTTAACAGCACTAAATAGAGTGTGTTGAGACGACAGGCTTCATTATATGACAAAGAGAAATGCATACCTAAAACCTTACTTTAACTCCCTACTTAGCATTTATTAGCAGTATGTAAGTGCTTAGTAAATTATTAGATCATTTTATTTCATGACATTATATAATGTGGCTGTAAGCAGGTATAAGGACTTTTTAAGTGTTTGTTAAAATGTGTCTACAAACTTTTATGAAGTATCCGTAACTGTTGTATAAAGAGTAAATGAACAAGTAACACAGTATACAGTAGCTACACTCATATGAATAAATAATACTTCATTCATGATTATAATAAATATAACAAAATATACTTCATATTTAATTTCAATATGCAAAATATGATGTACTTTATATGATTAGATCTGTGTTGTATCATATTGTTAATCATTAATTAACTGTTTATATACATATGGATGCCTCACAGGAAGAGTTACAATTGTTGACAAATACATTATTAAACACTTTAAAATGTCCTTAACTGCATTAAAAACACGTTTAAATGTGTTTTAAACTATTCATTAACTGCGTATATATGCTAAATAAGTAGTGTTAAAAATGAAGTGTTACCACCATGACTTAAAGGATGTCTGTGAGATAATGAGACATCACATTACAGGAATATTCTACAAAGTTACATGGAAAGTGAGTTCGTTTTTTTTTTTTTTTCCCTACCTGAATAATTCCAGTGTGTCGGTAGGCTCTGCCTCACCAGGTCCCGGGCTAAGCGCTGATCCTCAGTTATTCCACATCTCTCTGAACTTGGCTGTCCTGTGGTGGAGCAGCCGTTAGGCCGGTTTGATCGACTTCAGGGGGCCTCAAGGTCGGAGCACAATGCAATTCAGAGGTGGAAATCCTAGGTCTTATCAGTGTGACCTTCAGGACTGCTGATACTACTGATTCCACAAATACTACAACCCTTTGCTTCCAAAACAGAGCCACTGTGGCTTTGTCTTTAGGAATTCTGTGAAACAAGAGAACACTGTCATCATGACTAATGAAATAAGTCCTCTTTTTCAGTCTTACTTTGAAAGATTGTCTGTCGGTGAAGGATTTAGTTTCATTTGATTTACACTGTCTTTCATATAAACTGCTGTCTGGATTAATGAAGTTGTTGATACAGTTTTGATTCATGATCGCTGATCAACTGTACTTGATACAGCTATTGATGTTAGACAAACCCAAAATTGCACTTAAATAATAAAGGTTCTTTTCAGAGATGAAACAACCATTTCCAAGTCCTTCTGTATGAAAATAAACATATATATATATACAGTATATAATATATATATATATATATATATATATATACATACAGTATATAATATATATATATATATATATACAGTATATAATATATATATATATATATATATATATATATATATATATATATACATATAAAACATATATTATAGGGGGGTGCATCTTTCCCTCTCAAGTCGATTCGATACACATCTCGATACATGGTCTGTGATATGATACAAAAATGATAGATAACCATGTAACGATTCGATAAAGTTTGATATAACACTACTTCAATATGATCTGATTCAGCTTCGACCCGATTCAGTTTAACTTAATTCATAGTATTCTTATGACCTGTCATATATTTCCTATACCAATATGGCTCACTGCGGCTCATTGGCCATGGTTGTAATTTAATGATAATAAATTTCATTTCAACTGTTGTTTGCCTTATATCTGCAATGGTGATGTGATGGAATACTATGATTTAGTGACATGGTGTCCCACATTGTGAAACCATAAGGTAAGATCCTTATTATGTATATAACACAGACAGCATTCTAAATCTGCTGCAGCACTTGATGCACAGACGAGTGTTATTTCACTGCATCCACTGTCAATGGCCAAAAACTACACTGTGTTGACACCATCTGTACCCAGCTATTTGCTATATTAGTGTAGCAGTGGGACACTAGGACCCAGAGGAGATTCTAACAGTGGGACACTAGTCAGTCCAAGCTAGCGATGCTAGTTTATTAGCACTTGCTAACGTTTAGCCAAAGAAGGTAGCCAAAACTGTGTGCTGCAGTTGAAAATAGCTTAGCCTCCATAAAACGATTGTCTGTCATTCACACACATAACACCTTAAAAGCGGCTCAAGTGGAGCTATTTCGGAATGTATAGATTTTTGACCGATTCCCCACAAAAGTTGAGTCGGATTCATAGTTTTGTATCGATGTAGCCGTATCTAAGACTACTGTAGCGATTTCCGATACGTATCGGTTAATCTTTACACCCCTAATATATTATATGACTGACGATTGGTGATTTTTTTTTTCACTTTAAAGGTGCAGTGTGTAGGATTTGGTGGCATCTAGTGGTGAAGTTGCAGATTGCAACCAACTGAAACTTCTCCCGTGTGCCAAGCATGTTGGAAAACTACGGTGCGAAAATGTGAAAATGCTAATGGTCCTATCTAGAGCCAGTGTTTGGTTTGTCCATTCTGGGCTACTGTAGAAACATGGCAGCCGGCTCTGTGAAGAGGACCCGCTCCCTACGTAGATATGAAGGGCTCATTCTAAGGTAATAAAAAACCCAACGATTCTTATCATCAGGTGATTATACACTAAAGAAAACACACAGTACTTACTAATATGGTATTCCATGTCTGCCAATAGATCCCCCTAAATGTTACACACTGTTCCTTTAATCTGATTTGATTTTGTGAATTGTGATTTGATTATTTAGAGAAAATGACATATCCTTTATAGTACTACTAAAAATGATGCTGCATCCATTTAACATTCTAAAAACAGAGACAAAATATTGTGTTTCAATTATTTCACCACACATTATAATACTGCAAAGTGCAATATACTAAACAATGAAGATTTAAATCTGTTTCCCTAAAGCAGTGTTCTCAAACTGGAGGACGACTTTTATATTCTACTGTACATATTGAATATATTTTGAACTACAACATTTAGTGAAATAAATTAAAAAAATTAAGTATTTTCTTATATAATTTCAAACAGTATTGTCCTCACATTTCACTCCCAGCAGTAGTAATGGCAGTGGCAATAGTAGCAGTAGCAGCAGTAGTAGCAGTAGCAGCAGCTGTAGCAGTAGCAGCAGTAGTAGCAGTAGCAGCAGCTGTAACAGTAGCAGCAGCAGTAGCAGTAGCAGACTCCCATTTTTAGCCAGATATGAGCCTCATTTAACGCACAAGGTCCATTCTTTTGAGCAGCAGAGTGCAGCTATGGTAACGTACACTTCTGTCAAGCAGCGGCTCCATCCATCAGCTGTGAGAGCTGCAGAGTGACTGCTTAGCCTCGTTCTTACCGCCTTCGTAAAACTTTGTCATATTGTAATAACAATAGGTTGTCATTGAAGAAGCGGCGGCTTCAGTGTCAATCCAACATTTCTGACTACACTCTGAGGGCTTACACAAGTGCACATGAATCGTGGAATAGACGGCTTAAACTACACTCACTACAGTAACTCTGGCAGGGTTAAGAACACTACCTGAGGTTCCCACTTCAGCGTCAGTGCAAATGCTGTGTCACCTCAACAGGTGGTTGGATAGATTAGTGGTGTTCCCACAGTATGTCTGTGCAGATGTGTAAAGGCTGCACAATGCAGAAGATTTACTAATCTGAGTGTAATTTGGAAGCGAAACTCAGCCACAGTTTGGAGATTAGCTTCAGGGTTACACTGAAAATCAGCTTCTTTTTCTGTAATGCTCATTTGTGAAATGTAGCAACGTAATGTTCGTTTTTGTTTCGATGACCCCAGATGAAATAGACCCAATGACGGAGTTAAAGCTGAAGTAGGCGAAATTGGAGCAAATATGATTTAAAAAAGTTATTTTTATAAAACGGTCGCTATATCGTGACAGTAGTACATGAAACAGGTAACCAGAGGCACATAAAAAATCATGTGCCTCTGTGTCCTCCAGTACTCCTAACGACATCTGCAAGATTTCACAGACCGGAGGAAAACAAGCAGTAAGAGCTGATCTGAAGTCTGCTGTCCATGAGAGCCGGCTGTCAATCACTCGCGAACTCCGACCAAACGGTCAAACTAGGCAGCGCTGATCAAATATGAATCAATATTCTGTTACTGTAATGACTATTTCTCGCCTCAAATGTTTTCAGAATCATCTTGTAGTGTACTGTTTAGCTGTTAAATGAGAAAGTTTGTGACGCCGCCGCCATTGTGAAATCTTGTGAAGGAACGCCAAGTTCCGGTCACATGACCGGAGCACAGCCAATAGGAACGCTCTCTCAATGAAATGACCTGTGATTGGTCAAAGTCTCCCGTCACGGGCTAGATTTTCTAAAGCCTGAAAACAGAGCAATGAGGAGGTGCAGAAGTCTAGTTATCTCTCAGAACACTTGAATAACAATATGCTGAAAGGTTATTATGGAATTTTTGTCCAATGACGCCAAAAATATACTGTCTACTGCCACTTTAATGAGCTCCGTTTGAGGGAAAATATTTACGTTTTTGATACATTACATTTGTGATTTGATGGAGTCAAAGAAGTCAATACATTCTGGATATTGAATCATAATTGAATCAATGGATTAATTAATGCATGTAGGTGAATGAATGAATAACTAAAAACTAAGGCTGTCAAAGTTAATGCAATTATAAGCTAGAGTGAAGATACCGCTATCATATGAAACTAGAAATACTTAAGAATCCATTGGTACCAACCATGTCATACTAGCTTGTCATGAAGGAGGCTAAATAACGCTCCAAATTTACACTAAATTTTGGTGAGGAAAAACTAGCTATTTTCAAAGGGGTCCCTTGACCTCTGACCTCAAGATATGTGAATGAAAATGGGTTCTATGGGTACCCAAGAGTCTCTCCTTTATAGACATGTCCACTTTATGATAATCACATGCAGTTTGGGGCAAGTCATAGTCAAGTCAACACACTGACACACTGACAGCTGTTGTTGACTGTTGGGCTTGAGTTTGCTATGTTATGATTTGAGCATATTTTTTATGCTAAATACAGTACCTGTGAGGGTTTCTGGACAATATTTGTCATTGTTTTGTGTTGATGTTGCAAATATTTGCATAAAGCAGCATATTTGTCCACTCCCATGTTGATAAGAGTATGAAATACTTGACAAATCTCCCTTTAAGGTACATTTTGAACAGATATACAAAAATGTGTGATTAATTTGCAATTAATCGTGATTAACTATGAAAACCATGCGATTGAATATTTTAATCGATTGACAGCCCTACTAGAAACACCTACTAGTTTGTTGGTTTGTTTCTTAATCTGTAATAGATCTTAAATGCGAAATGAATCCTCCAACCTACCCACCACATCAAGAAGAAACAACTTTCTTGATGTTGTTTGTCTGCTTTTCGAATGTCTTTTAATGTAAAACATCAAGCTGCCCAGGGACTGCAGATGAAAATTAGTGTTTAGTCTAAATCTAACACATTTACATCATATTGATGTTAACTAATGTGTGTTGTCCCTAAATAAATAAAGTGAAATCTTACTGCTAATGATGCATTCCATTAATCATCAGATAATTTAACATTTCTGTACTGATTGTCAATAGCCATGCATGGGTGAAATATTACTTAGCACATAGCCATGTGTTGCATGCATGATTGTGTTCATATTCTGTTTTTTAATCCAATATGGTGACTTGTTGCACTGATAATTTGGTTATTTTCGTTTTTTTCCACACGGACAGGGCCTTTGTGTTAATGTTGGAGACAATAATTAATTTGAGAATATTTTACATGGTCAGTCCATTGTTGAAAATTGTCATAATTACTTGTGATTTGGCAGAGAGCAGTGCCACAACCAAACAACTCCATTTAAATTTATAAACATCAGTGCTATCAATCGATTAAAATATTTAATCGTGATTAATCGCATGATTGTCCATAGGTAATCGCGATTAATCGCAAATTAATCACACATTTTTTATCTGTTCAAAATGTACCTTTAAGGGAGATTTGTCAAGTTTTTAATACTCTTATTTATCAACATGGGAGTGGGCAAATATGCTGCTTTATGCAAAAATATGTATACATTTATTTTTGGAAATCAAGTAACAACACAAAACAATGACAGATATTGTCCAGAAACCCTCACAGGTACTGCATTTAGCATTAAAAATATGCTCAAATCATAACATGGCAAACTGCAGCCCAACAGGCAACAACAGCTGTCAGTGTGTCAGTGTGCTGACTTGACTATAACTTGCCCCAAACTGCATGTGTTTATCATAAAGTGGGCATGTCTGTAAAGGGGAGACTCGTGGGTACCCATAGAACCCATTTCCATTCACATATCTTGAGGTCAGAGGTCAAGGGACCCCTTTGAAAATGGCCATGACAGTTTTTCCTCGCCAAAATTTTGAGCAAGTTTGGAGCGTTATTTAGTCTCCTTCAACAAGCTAGTATGACACTGTTGGTACCAACGGATTACTTTTTCCTTACAACCTAAAAATCGGAGGTTGCGTTAATGCGTTACAGAAATTAGTGTACGAATTTGCGTTAACGCGTCATTATAGCTTTGACAGCCCTAAAATAAATATATGTAAGGTATGCAAATACCTAATAATTAGGATTTTCAATGTGTTTGCAAAGAGCATTAGGTCACTTCAAACTTGAGCGTAAAAGTTGTTAAATAAACGTATTAAGAATAAAAACCAATTGGCCCGTGTGTTTGAATATTATAAACTATTCCCATTGTTCCCATTGCTGTTGGAATTCTCTCCAAAATTTCCAAAGAGCAAATTGATGAGCCCCTTAAAAAGTAATTAGGCTATTCATGGTGTTAGGTGTAGCAGTGGACGGGGCTTGATGGCTGCAGTGGCGTCCTAATCCAGGGCAGCAGCTGAGCTGTTGATTTGCAGACAGTGGGCCTTGCATTGTGAGGGCTTTATGGTCCCTTTATGGTACGCCAAGAGACACCTGCATGGGCGATATGTTGCCTGGGACATTTTTCTCTCTCCCACTCTGTGACTCCTTTGCTTTTGTATCATTAGCGGAGCAAGGGAGCCGTGAATCACTCGTCTCACCCCCTTGTCCCCCCCATCTTTTTCAACCTCCTTCCACCCCCTAACAGCACCCCCCCACCTCCCCTCTTCGAGGGTGCTAAACGGCTTGACAGAAGGGTGCCCAGACCGTTGGCAGTAGCCATCGACTGGAAGGGAGAAGCTGCCAGGAGTCCTTGATGGATAGGCTCATTTTCCAGCCGGCAGCAAGTCTCGGCGAAGCATCCGTGTCATTTGTAATGTCAGCCAACAAAATGTAATCAAACATTCCAGCGGTTTAATCACAGAGGGCTGCTCGAGAGATGATTGTAGTGTCAATATAATGCTATTTCATTATCTGTTTGTATTTTATATTGACAGTGTCAGATAAACAGTGTGGAAAATTAAGATTAAAAATATGGTAATTTCATTTCAATCACCCCGGCTACAGTTGCTGGCCCATTATGCGATTGATTACTTCTGAATTAAATTTGGGGCTGAATGTAAAGTTTAATCTTCTTTCTTCTCTGCAATTCAGCTCCCCAAAGGCCTCTTAGTAAGTAAGTACCCATTTCATTTGATCTTTAATGAAAAGTAATGGCCCAAATGAATTGTATAAATCAGCTGTCATGTGCACCTAGTTGACATTCTGTTTCTTTTTCCCTTTCATTTTTAATCCAGCATTTACACGTACAGTATTGTGACCCAAAAGTACAGGCCGTACCCCTTTTGAGCTATTTATTTTTTTCCAGTAAATATCGGGAATATTTGACTCACTCTTATGCTATTAATATCCTCATCGCACTAATGATATTTTCAGTTTTGTTCAACGTATCACAAACTTTGGTCTTTAATCCAGTAAAGTGAGAGCGGATTTTAGTTTCATGAAAACAGAAAACAAGGTCATAGACGTGCATTCTGCAAGGTGCTTAGTGGAGAAATTAAGAGGAGTGTTTCATAGCCTAGAGTGCCACTTTAAGGGGAAAATGCAACCTCTAAACCAGCCGAGGGGTGATAGACATTTTAATTACATGGTAAATTTTGATATTTTTCTCCATGCCCGGGAAGAACTCTTAAGCGCTGTCGCGTACTCCAGATTTGGCATTACATTCTCCCCATTTCTGCGGCTATATATGAAGTGACACAACTGTTAACGAGAGCTCAGCAGAAAAGAAGGGGTTGAAAAAAGGAGCTCTTCTTTGTGAGTCCCATTCAGCGCGATTTGTCCCCCTTTGTAGTCCTAATTATGTGCCAAAGTAGGATAACAGAAGTTCTCAACTCGGCCATTATGCCAGCACAAAAAAAGAGACGCATACAAGAAGCTGATCACTTTGGAATTAGCAAACATGATACTATACGAGGAGAAAAAAAATCATTAATACCGTCAGGGATTAGAGGTTCTGATTAAAGGGTAGCTTCTACCGTATGCAAATTAGTGATAGGCATTTATCAGCGCCTGGGCAAGCTGTCTTAGCTGCAAAGCCACATATGTTTTTTAGCTGATTAAAAAACTGCTTGAAGTTGCAGGCTTTTTAATGGTGGGGGAGAGAGAGGGAGAGAGGGAGGCAGCGAGAGAGAAAGAGAGGGAGAGAGAGGTTGTGAGGCAACTCATTTCCTTTTGGCCAAATTCCCGCAATCGCTCAGAGCATTTGCCTTAATTCCCTCCTTTATTAGCTACATTCTTTTGTATATAATTAAAACATTTCTCAAGTGAGCATGTGCGTGTTTGTTTTATTTTTTGTGATATATTTTTCATCAGCAAACATATTGTATTCCACACATCCTTTCTTTTTTTTTTGCACCGTATCACCATAGCCTTGATGCTTCTCCCTGAAAGAGCCCAAGTTTAGAACGGTGGATATGAGGGCAGAATTAGGTGAGAATTTGTCAGCAGTCAGCCATTGTGTGAGGGTCTCTGTGTTATTATATTTCCTTTCATATGGAGGTGACCCCCTTTGTGTTAACAAAGAACATGAGGATGAAACTGAGCTCTGTGTGCTTCTCACCCGGCGCTGATAATGCCTCGGTAACCCAGCACCCCCCTCTTCTCCTTGAGGGAGCGCTTTAATTTATGCTTTTTCATCTCCCTGGGCGCGGGACTGTTAACCTGCTCTGTGCACTACTGATTCAGGGGAAGGGAAACCTCTTATGCACACCAGACTGCTGCGTCAAGTCTCTCCTCTCACATTGCGACATTACAAAGTTGGTTCTTAGTGCACCCGACTAAACATTCCCCTGAGAAATTCTGCAATTGTGAAATTACAAGATTTAGGATTTTTAGGGCTGTCAAAGTTAACGTGATAATAACGCAGATTCGTTTTAACGCCACTTATTTCACACACATCAATGCAACTTGCGTTTTCTTGGTTGTAGCGGGCTAAGTTTTAAAGCTAGAGTGACATCATATGAAACTAGAAAACCTAAAGAATCTATTGGTACCAACCATGTCATACTAGCAAAGGAGGCTAAATAACGCTCCAAACTTGCGCTAAATTTTGGCGAGGAAAAACTGGCATGGCCATTTTCAAAAGGGTCCCTTGACCTCTGACCTCAAAATTTGTGAATGAAAATGGGTTCTATGGGTACCCACGAGTCTCCCCGTTACAGAAAATGCCCACTTTATGATAATCAAATGCAGTTTGGGGCAAGTCATAGTCAAGTCAGCACACTGACACACTGACAGCTGTTGTTGCCTGTTGGGCTGCAGTTTGCCATGTTATGATTTGAGCATATTTTTTATGCTAAATGCACTACCTGTGAGGGTATCTTTTGACAATCATCTAGAGCCAATGTTTGGTTTGTCCGTTCTGGGCTACTGTAGAAACATGGCATCCGGCTCTGTGAAGAGGACGGCTCATTCTAATATAGGTACGTATTAATATTATATTCCATTTCTGCCAATAGACCCCCCTAAATGTTACACACTTTAAGTACAGAGTGAGGTACTTGTACTTGAGTATTTTTTAATTGTGTACTACTTTATACTTCCTCTCCACTACTCTTCAGAGGAATACTGTACTTTTTACTTTTAACTGTTACTTTGCAAATCACAAGATCAGTACATAGAATATGATGCATTGTTATAGATTCAACTACCCAACATTATGTAGAATAGTAATAAAATTAGCTATCTGAACATTTTAATGCAACAGTAATAATAATTCAATGATATAATACATGAAAATAAGATTATATACATAGTAATAAGTATATTTATTCTTTTAATGTGAAGCAGCAGCAGTAGGAAATGTTTGGTTTGCATTAGCAGTAGCTTAATACAGCTCTGGTGTTAGGAGAGTGAGCAGTAAACACTGAGGCTGATATCACGGAGATAAAATTAAAAAGAGTAAGACTGGATTACATGCTGCACCATTTCCTGTGAATTCCTTGTGCATAGTTAGGCAATTTGAATCCAGCGCGGGAATGGCGGACTCCGCCAACGGATACTACTAAACAGAGAGATAACTACTGAATGGAAATACATTGAAAGGCTATTGCCTTGATTATTATTACTTAAAGTGAAATGAGTGCATAAATGTTTAAGTGTAGGACTTTTAAGAGAGTATTTTTACATTTCAGTATTGCTACTTCTACTTACGCAACGCACGGATCAAGAACCGACATGAATGGTAAATAAACCTACATCATAATGATTGTAATGATATATATGTTAGACCTTATTCAAAGAATCCACGATTAGGCTACATCTCCTCCCATGAGTGGACCTACTATACAGACACATGAGTGGTGGCTTTTGTGGTCTGCAAAACCATTACTTATTCACAGTGGACCAATAATACTGTGCAAACCAGCGATTCAATTAATCACATTGTGGCAAAGAAGCCATGTAATTGAAATATCTAGATAAGGATAACAGTGACTCTAAATGATATATAAATGATGAAGACAAAAAAAAAAGCAGCATGGTCCAAAGATGGGCTCTAGCGGTTGCCTTGAACAGTCTGGGAGGGAAGGCCTAAATAGCAAAGCCATAGCAAAATGATGAAAAGATCTATTGTGGCTTTTGAAGGCGACCCCCTATCTCTCAAGGACATCTAATTAACAGACAACAGCTGAGTCCATTTCAAATGGTAATATTTTTTCTCTTAAATGCATCATTTTCAATGCCTTATTGCTTACCTCCACTAGACATTAGCAGTCCTTTTTTTCCAGGGGGGGGCTTCATGCTTTATTTACTACACTCTATATATTGTTGCTGCTTGTGCAGGCATTTCTCTCTGACCTCTTCCATATACAATTGTGAATTGGTAGCTAATGAAAGGTAAGCATTTAAACATGCTTTTCATCTTTGGCTCATCACAGTATTTCAATGAACTACTTTCAGACTGTTTCAAGTCTAATTTGTCCAAAATGCAGCCTGATTAAAAACAAATAAATTGCAATAGTCAGAAGTTCATACTGTATATTCAAAAACAAGCACTGTATTCATGCTTTCGGTTTAGAGAATCATTCTGTGCCTTACTTTTTGTAAAAAAAAAAATACTAGTATGATGTGGCCTTTCCTAAAGTATGCATGGCGCAACACGTGTATACCACGTTTATACCTGGTATTAAAGAAGCAGTGCGTAGAAATGGAGCAAATATGATTAAAAAAAGTTATTTTTATAAAACGGTCACTATATCCTGACAATAGTGCATGAGACAGGTTAGCAAGATTTCACAAAAAAGTGGTCATGCCAGTTTTTCCACACCAAAATTTAGCGTAAGTTTGGAGCGTTATTTAGCCTCCTTCCTGACAAGCTAGCATGACAAAACTGAGCCCGCTACAACCTAAAGATCGAAAGTTGCGTTAAAGAAATTAGTGGCGTTAAAGCGAATTTGCTTTAACGTGTTATTATCGCGTTAACTTTGACAGCCCTATTTATTACACATCATATATTAATAAATAAGTCTTGAATATGTAATGTCACCAAAGAAGCCCTAATATTATAAAAAAAACAAAAAAATTTCCATATTAGATTTACTGAGAAGCTGCTCAAAATGTTCCTATGACCATATCAAATTTGTAGTTTCACTGTACATTTCTGTACAGAAAAAGTCAGCTCAAATTATATTGTAACACATTAAAAATGTCCTCATCTTTAAACTCTCATAAATTAAATGAATAAATATTTTTCCTTCAGAGGTCGCATCTGGCTGCTTTTCAAAAAAAAAAGGTTGTGGCGGAAGCGCAGAGAAAAAAGGTCAAATACACCAAATGGTGCAGGTAAAACAAAATATTGGTGCATTTCATTTTAAAAGTTACATGCACTAATGTATGTACACAGCCCTTTGTATGCCTTCTGTCAGCTTCCTGTGAGAGATTTCATTCGATATAAAATCACAAGTAATGTGTATACCTGATGCATTCAGACTGTTGCTTACCACCAACATCCCACAGACAGAGGTGCTAACTACTCACACTGTGCATCTGACGTTTTGTCTCTCCCATGGGGAGAATCTAAAATCAATAGCAGCTATGTTAAAGATGTAGCTTGCCACCTGACCTGTCCTCCCCTCGTCTTCATCACAGGCTTTTTGCCTTTCTCTCTCAATACCCTTCACCCCTCCCTCCTTGCCCTCGTAAATGATGTACCCACATGCTCTTAACAAGGCACAAATTGTTTAAGACAGTCAGTCTAGGTGAAGTGAGTCCCTATGTCCTAAGGCTGACGGGGGATATATGCAGAGGAATAGCAGGTCAGGGTTCAGACAAAAGACAAGATCCAGCCCCTTTAGTTTGCGAGGATGGAAATGGAGTGTGCTTAAATGTCTTGGGAGTCGTTTGCCTCTTGATTTTGGAATCAATGAAGGGGGTGAAAAGGGTGGGTGGAAGGTTTCTGTAGCAGAAAATGGCATTAGAGTTAATGACCAAGTTTGTCCCAGAGGGGTAGTCCATATTAAAGCTATTTCAGCAGTGACAGCACTCACCACATGACCTGACTGATTAATAACAAAACGGTGCTCAAATAGGAATAACAATAAGTGTCAGTCAGTATGAAAGGAAAACAATTATTCAGCTGCATTTCTACTGTTTTTGTAGCATTTTCTAACATTACAGCAAGATATTTAATACTCTTATCAACATGGGAGTGGGCAAATATGCTTGCTTTATTCAAATGTATGTATATATTTATTATTGGTAATCAATTAACAACACAAAACAATGACAAATATTGTCCAGAAACCCTCACAGGTACTGCATTTAGGATATAAAATATGCTCAAATCATAACATGGGAAACTCAAGCCCAACAGACAACAACAGCTGTCAGTGTGATGCCTTGACTATGACCTGCCCAAGTGGGTACCCATAGAACCCATTTTTGTTCACATATCTTGAGGTCAGAGGTCAAGGGACCCCTCTGAAAATGGCCAAGATAGTTTTTCCTCCCCAAAATTTAGCTTAAGTTTTGAGTATTATTTAACCTCCTTACAAGCTAGTATAACATGGTTGGTAGCAAAGGATTCCTTAGGATTCCTAGTTCATATGATGCCAGTATCTTCACTCTAGCTTTAACTTTAAACTGTTTTAAACTGAGCCCGCTACAACCTAAAAAGCGCAAGTTGCGTTCATGCGTTAAAGAAATTAGTGGCGTTAAAACGAATTTGCGTTAACATGTTATTATCGTGTTAACTTTGACAGCCCTAGTTGCAAGTAATGATTATTTTGAGTATTGATTAATCTGTCAAATTATGCTACTAATTGATCAACCCTTAAGTCTACAAAATGTCAAAAAAAAATTGTGAAGAATGTCCATGAATTTTGTCTGACCAACAATCCAAAACAAAAAAAAAAAAAAAAAAAAAGATATTCAATTTGCAATGATACAAAACAGAGAAAAGCAGCAAATTATCACATTTGAGAATGCTCAAATATTTACACTTGTTCCTCAACAAATTAATTATATAATGACTATTTATATATATTTGAAAGCTATTCAAAAAGCAAATAAGACATGAATAAGAATGTATTTTTGCTATTCTTGGCAATGGGTAGTTGAGAAATATAACCAGGGAATGAAATTAGCAACTGCCAAATGCAGGGTAAATGTTGGCTGTAGCAGGTAAAAATTTCAGGTCCCCTGCCACCAGATAATATTAATATTAAATAATATTTTTAAAAAGCAACTACTCAGTTAAAAATAGTAGGGATTAAGGTTACATGATACAGTATATTTCATATTTCCACTGTCTGATACCACTGACTCAGCGTTTACAATTCTAAAGCATTCTACATAGAATTCACAAGTGGTAGACAAAAAAATTGAGTTGCTGGTAGAAATGCTCAGTGACCTGCCACAGTGGCAGGTGAGGAAAATCTTAATTTCAGAGCCTGAATATAACTACAGAAACATGTACACTATAAGGCCAAATTTTCTGCAGCTTGGTCATATGAGCAGTAGTGGTTATGGAGAAAGTTGGAATAGCAAAGTGAAGTACATGAAGGTCCAAAAACAAGTTTCCTAAAGCTGCAAATTTAAGTAATACAATCTAAAAATAGAACAGTGAAATGTACTCCTGTATGACCGAGAGGTCAGAGGACTCAAAAGAAGTGACAGCACTCACCACATGACATGACTGATTAATAACAAAACGGTGCTGAAATAGGAATAACGATAAGTGTCAGTCAGTATGAAAGGAAAACAATTATTCAGCTGCATTCCTACTGTTTTTTTGTAGCATTTTATAACATTACAGAAAGATTTTATAACGTTGGTGTTCCTTCATCCCTGAAAATTGGCTTTCAGTTTCACATATTTGTACATTTTTCAGATCTGATTCTAAATAGATACATGCAATACAGTAAGGCTGCTGCAAGTAATGATTATTTTCAGTATTGATTAATCTTCCAATTATTTTGACTAATTGATCAAGATTTCAGTCTACAAAATGTCAAAAAAAATTGTGAAGAATGAATTTTGTCCGACCAATAGTCCAAAACCTGAATATATTCAATTTACAATGATATAAAATGGAGAAAACCAGCAAATTGTCACATTTAGGAAATTTGAATGCTCAAATATTTACAATTGTTCCTTAATAAATGATTTAAATAACTACCTGATTATGAAAATTATTATTGTAATATTATTATAATGTCAATTTCTGTCAAACAACTAATCAAATAACTGATTCATTGTTTCAGCTCTGCAATACAGTTATTTCACACATGCAAGCCATTTGAAAGCTGTGTTTATTCAACCAAATAAGACATGAATAAGAAAACCGATCAATTATTTTGCTATTTTCAGCAATAAGTAGTTGAGAAAAAACTAACTACAGAAACATGCACACTATAAGGCCAAATCATCTGCAGTTTGGTCATATGAGCCACAATGGTTATGGAGGAAGTTGGAATAGCAAAGTTATTTTACTTGAATGTCAAAAAACATGTTCAGGAAGTTTCCTAAATCTCCAATTTTAAGTAAGAATATCGAAAAATAGAAAAGGGAAATGTTCACTGTACTCCTATAAGTCAGAGGTCAAAAATGAAAAATAACGTAACTTCCCAAACATGCATGTGTGACAGCAGTTCACTCAATCAGAAAATAAAGTAGATTTACATTCTGGTTTCTATTGTGGATATAAAAGCCAGGGAGGATTTTTTATTTTTTGTTATCGGTCACGTCTGTGAGTCAGAACGGTCCTTCAAACCACTTTCGGGCCGTAACCACCAGTTGAAAAACTCCTATTATGTTGCGTATTGTTCTGAATGCTGATTGTATCGGTCCTGTGCGGCAGCAGAGGCCCCATCTGATATTTACCACCGCGAGTCTGCTGGGGGTGACGAGGGGGCAAGGCCAAGTCCCACGTGTCCGGCTGGAGAGCAGATTAAAGCGCTCTGAAAAGCCGCACACTGCTGCCCGCGATGAGAAAAATAATAATGTGGACATGGCCTTCCCTTTATGACAGTAACAACACATTCTCCAGAGACCAATCTTTTTTTATCAATTCCAAAGAGTGACAAACAGCACACACCCAAAGCCAGAATTGTATGAGAGGATGTATGGAGTATTTATGATGCTTGTGTGTCCTGAAGGCGATGATGACAAAAGCAGTCAAACAAACTTATATTACTAGCTGCCGTTTTTTATCCAAACAGGTACACTGGAGCTCGTTATTTCTTTCAAAATGAATGAGGCACTAGCTGTACCATACAGAAAGTCCTTGAACAAATGTCACTGTAGAAAAAAGGGCATGAATCAGATATGAACAAGAATTATGTAAAGTGGTATTTGGGCCAGACATTATGATAATATGACTAAGCCTGCAGTATGCTTTGGTTTTCATATTTCTTAAATACTTAACAACTGACAGAAAAATAAAAAAAAAGTCACTCCACTTGCAGAAAGGAAACAAGAATTCAGCAAGAAGTACCCGGATCCTTTACTCGAGTAAAAAAGTAAATGTAAAAATACAAGTTTCAAGTGATGCATTAAAAATGTTACTTGAAAGGTACAGTGTGTAGGATTTGGTGGCATCTAGTGTTGTGGTTGCAGATTGCAACCAACTGAGTACCCCTCCGCTCACTCCTCCGTTTCCAAGACGGCGTTATTGTGAAATACTGAGTGCAAAACCATGGTGGATCAAATTAATATCTGTAGTGTGAAAGGCATCACTCTTAGTGATGAACCCATAGAACTTTATCAACCAAACTGTAGTTTCTCAGCTTCACGGAGCATTTAAGCTTCTTTTTGAGCTCATTGTTTTGGTTTATACTGTTTTGGTTCAGTCTCAGGGCAGGTTTAGGTAAAAGTATAGAAGTGTTTTCAGAAAAATATACTTATAGTATCAAAAGTAAAAGTATTCTTTGTGCTGAATCACTGCGTTCAGTTACATGATTTTATAATTTATAGTAGTGGAGTATTTCTAATTTATGCATTTAAAGCGGAAGTGGGTTTACAGATCATGTGGAGTACTAGATAACGTGAAAAGAGCAGTACAAAGCCTTTATGCCTGCAGAGGGAGCTGCGCAAAATCTGTTAAATTACCTCAATTACCTACATTAGCACCTATAAGACACCCGGATCTCAGACCCAACTGTCGGCAGTTGAGTTGCATTGTGGGTAATGCAGGCGTCCGATTTTGACAAGAAAGAAGAATGCATGGAATAAAAAAGAGGATATCTCTGGTTCTGCTTAGGGATGTCACGGTGAGGAAAATTTCCCACCGGTTAGTAAACTTGTGACATCACCGGTGTTACTGATTACACCGGACATTTTCCAAGAAAAGATGACGCTTTCGCTGCGGAGCCGCAGGTTTCTACCTGGTGCCGGCTGCACACACCAGCTGTAACCGCTCCGTCCTCCCCACGGCGTTTGGGTTTAAATCCGAAATATTATTTGCTTTTGCTTTTGCTTTTGCTTTTTGCTTTGACACTAAATCCTCCGCCATCATCTCGTCTGTCAACACTCTCTTGTACCATGTGAAATCCGACTCCTGCTACTCTGTGCTGAGACTCCGTATGGAGCAGACACTTTCAATTTCAGTTTGTAGCGTCCGTCGTCCGACAATTTGACAACACGGCGCTGATATGCAAAAATTAAATAAATGCGTTTTATTTCTATGAAAAAAAGCAAAACAACAGTGGGGGCGGTGAGCAGGTCATGTAATTGGTGTATGCCTGAACACAGTGTAACACCAGTAACACAGACTACCACGGCAAGCCTAGTCCGGCTGCATTGATTGTTATACTTTTTTTTAACTGCCCTAATGAGTCCTACAATGTTACATAAGTGCTAAATATATGGAGTACTTTTTTAACGTGTAAGTAGCATTTTAATGTTGCATGGTGGAGCTAATTTTACTCACATGCTTTACTTATATTTTACCTTATATGTTGTTGGGTAGTTTATCGTTTTTTATTTATTGTTTTTTTGGGGAGATGGATAAATTGAAGTTGTGATTCATCATCAACGTATATCTCTTTGAAATGTATGGTTTACCTATTCAAGATAATATAGAGTAAGGTCATGTGGAAACGTCAGTAAAAATGGTCAGGAACGTTCATTTACACACAAATTCACTCTTCTCACGACTTATAGATAAGGCCTATTGTGAATTGCATCGCAATGGTTTGTCATTTTTAAAAAGTGTGTGTGTGTACAAAAAGGTTGGAAAACACTGGTTTAATCTATAAAAATGTATCAGATTTTATTTGTTGATCACATATGCTGTTTGTAAAACCAGTAACTACTGCACAGTTTAAGCTTGATCAGTTCTAATTTGTAAGACATCTTGTCCAACCACGTCGAAAATCAAATGTATTCATAGTTGCCCACTGCTATAGAGTGGGGTGAACGCAATATCATTTAAATACAGGGATAACAGCACATATTTTCAGACAGGCTCTCCTGGAAGACATTCATAGCGTTGCACAAATAGTTGTGGAACAAATGAAAAAAAGAGAGCTGGAGAGAGAAGTTCAAACCCTGGCTCTTTTCTCACCTCTGCGCAGCGGACCAATCACGGCGTGAAGTGGGTGTGAATGCCGAATCGGTGGTTTTGAAAAGTTGCAGAAATAGTTGGACACAGTCCTCCCTAATCCGACGTCTGAAAGGTGGGGGGGGTGAGCCATTCGACCATCCGACAAGCAGTTCTGATGGAGTACTATACCGGCCCCTTACAGCTTTCAAATACATGTAGCGGTTGGAAATGTAGTGGAGTTGATGTTTAAAGTAGCATAAAATGGAAATATTCAAGAAAAGTACAAGTACCTCAAAACTGTACAGTTTCCTCCACTGTTGTAATTTAATTTCAAAGCCGAGTTTACTCACTTGATCATTTGACATGCATGTGATGCTGAGGGTGCAAACATCAGCAGAAACTAGGGCTGTCCCTCGATTAAAATATTTAATCGTGATTAATTGCATGATTGTCCATGATTACACGTGATTAATCGCAAATTAATCGCACATTTTTTATCTGTTCAAAATGTACCTTAAAGGGGTATTTATCAAGTATCTAATACTCTTATCAACATGGGAGTGGGCAAATATGCTGCTTTATGCAAATGTATGTATATATTTATTATTGGAAATCAATTAACAACACAAAACAATGACAAATATTGTCCAGAAACCCTCACAGGTACTGCATTTAGCATAAAAAATATACTCAAATCATAACATGGCAAACTGCAGCCCAACAGGCAACAACAGCTGTCAGTGTGTCAGTGTGTTGACTTGACTATGATTTGCCCCAAAACTGCATGTGATTATCATAAAGTGGGCATGTCTGTAAAGGGGAGACTCGTGGGTACCCATAGAACCCATTTTCATTCACATTTTTGAGGTCAAAGGTCAAGGGACCCTTTTGAAAATGGCCATGCCAGTGTTTCCTTGCCAACGCGTAGCGTAAGTTTGGAGCGTTATTTAACCTCCTTTGCGACAAGCTAGTATGCCATTGTTGGTACCAATGGATTCCTTATGGATCCAGTATCTGCACTCTAGCTTTAAAACTGAGCCAGCTACAACCTAAAAATCGCAAGTTGTGTTAATGCGTTAAAGATATTAGTGACGTTAAACTAACTTCTAACTTTTGTTTTCTATGACAGGAGGACATTTTCCACTCTGTACCATACATACCTGATGACATATAATAATACATGTCATGACATAGCAAGTTAAACTTCAGCCACATCACACAGGGTTCATGGGATCACAGAGAATTATTCATTCTTAGAGCTCTTGTCACATCATCAGGTGATATAACAGCATATTTTTGGAATATGTAAAGTTGTTAAATGTTTGTGTCTATGTCATTTATTATCACTGAGATAAGCCCAAACTACATTTTATATCATAATAGTGCGTGGCAGCTGTGTTGATCTTTATTTTTCATCAGTGAGTTGTATCCTTCAACACACTGTGTGTGTGTGTGTGACTGCCATGCCGCTGTGTGTACAGTAGTCAGATAAAAAGCCTGAAATCACACTTGTAATCTGGTTTGGGGGAAAATACTTGATTTAAATGTTTCATGGTGTGTGTGAAGGGTTTGTGGATCCAGACTAACGTGACAGTTTGAAGATTACACTGACCATGCTTTGTATAAAAATTAAAGTTCTTGGGAAGACTGGCATTTAAGCCCACATGCATTGCTGACTGCAGAGGGAGCTGAATACAGACTGCAGACTGTGTAAACAGGGGTTACATGTTTGTATTAGTCTGATGCATCTCATCAGTCTGATGTGACTTTAGTAGAGGAAATAAAGACACATAGAATATGGAGATGTAAGATAACACAAATATATATTGTTTTATTTCTTGTGTGTATTTCCTATTTTGAGATTTCAAAAAAATATATCCATCATATGAGAAAGGTATTTTACACTTTTTATAATGTTAGGACAATACCCACAAAGATATGTGGACAGACTGATACATACTGTATGAACATAAGTATGCAAGACGAAAAAAGGAGGGGAGTGTAGAACTAGTAGTCATTCATGTGGCAATTTGAAAAATATTTCAAGCATGTTGACATAAATGAACTTCATCCAGATTTAAAGGTTTTATTGATAGCATTTTTATGTCGATGAATATGTAAAAAAAAAAAATTCACAGAGCCTTTAGAAAGATGCTGAATAAAAGTATGACTTCCCCTGAAAAAAAATTATTATGATTGTGAATTAATCATTTAAAACAATTTGGCGGGTCCAAAATGAATGTTTTGTTTATCTCTGTGGAAGATATCTAATGTTTAGTTCCCACTCCTGACGTTGGTATCACGTGGTATCTCTGGGTCGTCAGTTAGTGTGGAAAAAACGGATAAATTGCTGATTAACGGTAATGCAACAACTAGAGACTGAATGTTATCAATGTTATCAATAGCACCTTTAATCACAGTCATCAAGAAGACAAATGACCCAAATTGAAGAGAAAAATTGTTAAATTATCTTAAAAATTAAGTTTAAGCAAGTTAATGACCTAAAATTAAACATTTATATTAAAATATGTTCTGTGATATAAGAGAGAAATAAAACCGCTTTGATGAATGTTAGCGGTATATTGAACATTAAAAATGCCCAGACTCCTAAATATTTTAACACAATAAATGCATATTCAAGACAAAAGCTATAAATCTCTGTGAGATCTCTGCACACTAAACACAATAGCACTTGATCCTTTTCTCATATCTCATATTATGGAGCGCCGCAAAGTAAATAGACTCCACATTGAAGGAGTATAAAAAGAGGTATAAAAAGATGTTGTTATTCTAAACCATCTAATGTGAAAAAACGTAATTTTCCTGACAATGCTTCCCAGCTTCTTTTAAACCAAACAGAGTGTATGGACGTATGTACACAAGACAAAAAAGGAAAGGAGTGTGGAAGTAGTAGTCCTTCATGTGGCATTTTGAGAAATATTTCTCACATGTTAACATAAATTAATTCATCCAAATTTAAAGGTATTATTGATAGCATTTTTATGTAGACGAATATTTAAAAAAAAAAAAAAAAAAAAAATTATACATCCACAAAGCCTTTAGAAAGGTGCCAAATAAAAGTATGGCTTTTCCTGAAAAAAATTATTATGATTTTGAATAAATCATTTTTAAAATGTTGGCAGGTCCAAAATAAATGTTTTGTTTATCTCTGTGGAAGATATCTGACGTTTGGTTCCCACTTCTAACAAGGCTTGTGAGACAATAGTAAAACCACGTTGGCATTACCTGGTATCTCTGGATCGTCAGTTAGTGTGGAAAAAAACAGATAAATGACTGAGATTGACGGTGAGCACCTGGCAACGACTTGTTGTGAAGTAAATGCAATGAAACGCAGGAGGGAGAATGTGACATCTAGTGGCTGAATGTTATCAATGTCATCAATAACACCTTTAATCACAGTCATTAAGAAGATAAATGACCCAAATTGAGGAGAAAAAATTGTCAAATTATCTTAAAAATTGAGTTTAAGCAAGTTAAGGACCTAAAATTAAACATTTATATTGAAATATTTCCAGTAGGAAATGGTCACTATTTGATATAAGAAAGAAAGAGAACCATTCTGATGAATGCTATATTGAATATTAAAAGTGCCCAGACTCCTAAATATTTTAACACAATAAATGCATGTTCAAGACAAAAGCTATAAATCTCTGTGAGATCTCTGCACACTAAACACAATAGCACTTGATCCTTTTCTCATATCTCGTATTATGGAACGCTGCAAAGTAAATAGACTCCACATTGAAGGAGTATAAAAAGAGGTATAAATAGATGTTGTTATTCTAAACCATCTAATGTGAAACAACATCATTTTCCTGACAATGCTTCCCAGTTTCTTTTAAACCAAACAGAGCGCTTTAATACAGCCTTTTGTTTCGCCTGTCTTTCTGTTCTATTATTGCAAAAGAATTGTTGCTCCAAATCTACAGAGGAACTCACATGCTCGAGATTAAACTGGTCACCATAATCAGGCGGCAGAATTTAATTGTAAGAGCTTCTGCTGGCACTGTTTTCTCTCTTTTTCTGTCCTCCTTGACAAAAATCTGACAGTGGCTTTGCATGGCAAACCTGTTTAATGAATGACTAATCCAGGAAGAGCGCATTATGGCAAACTGTCACACACACATTGTACCAATATTAACTTGAATTTACATTATCATCCTCTGGTAATGCTGGAATATTTGGATTTCCATTAATGCATGGCCTTTCTGTGTGAGAAGCAAACAGCAGTGAACTAAATCTGTCCCCCCCCTCTTTTGATTGGTTGTTGGTGTTAACGCCGTGCAGAGGAGCTTTCTTTATTGGGATGACAGCTCCAAGGCTTCCCCACTCCTCGCAATCAAGCTCACAAACAAAAGACCCTGCTCGCATTACTCAAAACCTCTCTTCAAGCAGCAAAGCCAAACTCCTATTACACCATTGTACTGGCGCTGTAAATCAACAAGAACAATGAGGAGAGGCACAATCACACGGGCCGGCACCATCATCCATATAAAAACATGAACCCAAAGAACAATGAATCAGACACTCGTGTGGAAAAAGTACTTTTCCTCCTCCGGTTATTTATTGTGTTCATCTTCTAGCTCTTTATTCAATGTTTATATTTTTATTCTCCTATTTCTGACACACCAGACTCGATGCAAAAGAAATCCAGACGTTTAAGTTTTTCCTACATGACCATAAGGTGTAGCTGTCTGCACTGAAGACGGATCTGCAAAGCACACATCAGAGACGTTGTAAATACTTTCATATATTAAACGTCTGCTTTGAACTTGGTGACATTTTGAACTGCTGACTGTTGTGAGGTATCAAGAGTATTAGCATTTAGATTTAGCTGAGATTGAAATATATGACAGACTACAAAAGAGTCCTTTTTTAACATTGTAATCATATGATAAAATGTGTATCTGCCAGCCTTAATTCACTGATGTAGATTTGGAAGGGTGATCTAGTACGTCACATTTAACCCTTCTTATTTCATCAAGAGGCCAATATTGTGCACATTTTTATCATTTCTGTACCAGATCAATTTGCGAAAAGTGCAAAATCAAGAGCTGAATAAACATTTTCACACCACTAAGAAAGTAAATCTTTATGTATAACTGCTGCACCAATAACAAAATGTTTGAACAAATGACCAATGCTGCATACAGTAGAACCATCTCGTACAAAATGCTAAAAAAGCTCTGGCTCAGGGCCAGACAAATCCAGTCAGTTCACCTTACAGGCCAGTGGGCTACTCCGGGTCTGAAAAGTGAAGCCAATGTTGAGGTGCCTTAAACCTGCATTCTTTCTAACAGCCAGCAGGGGGCGACTCCTCTGGTTGCAAAAAGAAGTCTGATTGTCTAGAAGTCTATGAGAAAATGAGCCTACTTCTCACTTGATTTATTACCTCAGTAAACATTGTAAACATGAGTTTATGGTCTCAATCGCTAGTTTCAAGTCTTCTTCAATACAACATGATGTGCATTTAGTAAATTATAGTTCTACTTAGAGTCAAATAAACCATAAAGCAGAGGATGGTGTAGGGCGTGGCTACCTTGTGATTAACAGGTCACTACCACGGCGTTGTCCGGTCTGAGAGTTGTTCGCGTTTTCGTCTTAGAACTTTAACCCTTTCACAGTGTGTTTTCAGTTCGGTTGTGCTTAGCTCCACCCTCTGATGTCACTTCTGGTTGCTATAAAAACCAAGATGGCGACGGCCAAAATACCGAACTCAAGCCTTCAAAACGGCAGTCCACAAACCAATGGATGTTATACAGTCTTTGTTACAAGTTAAGAGCACGGTTTTTAAGAAAAATAGCTTACTCAGATATTTTCCAAGAAAAAGAAAAGCAGATGAGGTAGGTAAAATGGACAAGCAGTTAGTTAGATAAGTTACCTATACCTTTATGCATAATGTTTAGACAGATAAAAGTATGTAGCCTAAATTAACGTGGAGGGGGGACATGGATCGAACATAATGGAAGAGGACAGGAGACCTCAGGGAGGGAGGGAGGGAAAGATGGAGAAAGAGAAGAAAAGAGGCAAGGAGAGGAAAGCGTACAGGAGAGGAGAGAGAGATGAGAGTTTTAAAACAATGTCTGCATTTTTTTTAGTACTATATTCCTTTAAAAGGTCATGGAAAATGACTTTTTAAGCAGTATTTAATAAAAATGTTCTTAAAGGCAGGGTGGGCGATCTTGAGAAACTAGCAAGGGTACACTAGATTTTTAAAAGCGATCCAAATGAAAAACCCGGCCCAGTGTTTCCAACTCTTTTCCAATGAAGTAGCTAGCAGCACTAGCTCCAAAAGTCCCTAAATTTAGGGAGAAAGTTGCAAAGTCCGCAACATTTACAGCAAAGAACATATATTGCAAAGAAGTGAAAGTCAATTATTCGGTCCATTGCAACATCACCGCCCGGCAGCAGAGCTACGCTTCTGCCATTTTGGACTGAAAGCGACTACCTGACGCCAGTAAAACGTCCACCTAAAAAGTGCCGTACAAAAGTAAAACAAAATTATTTCTCTTCTATTGTCATATTCTACCGAAATGGCCTGTTGAACAATAAAATATAATATAATCAGCGTTTTCAGTCCAAAAACACACCAGAGTTTCGTCTCTTTGCTTTTATACTCTTTGTTTACAGTCCATCCGTTCAGGCCTCCCTCCAAAGCCACTCCCCCACAATTATCACAGGCTTATTACAGTTAGGGATGCACTGATATCGCTACTGCATCGGATATCGGGCTGTTACTGACTCAAATAGCTGGATCGGATATCGGTGGTAATGGGGCCGATCTATTCAATTCAATTCTACGTTTATACACTATATAAATTAGATACTGAAATTTTAATTTGTGTTTAAGTTTTGACCAATTTGTTGCTGCATTAAAAGGGTTTACACCTGAATTGTAATTCCTGTTGATTTTGAAGATTTTTTACCAAGTTGCTTGTGTACGATTTATTATTTTAATAATAAAGAACAATTAAATGAATTTAAATCTATGTATTTATTGGTCACATATTGTTTTACAAAGTTAGGAAAGCAATGTTTATGTCAAGCCTGATGTTTCCTTACACATAACAGAATGATCTCAGTCACTTCCACACAGTGAGTCATACAGCTTATTAATTAAACACTGGTATCAGATCGGTACTCGGTATCGGCCGATACCCAAAGCCCAGGTATCGATATATCGGTATCAGGACTGAAAATGTCAGATCGGTGCATCCTTAATTACAGTCCTGCGACAGCCACAGATACCGGATTTTTCCTTTTTATGTCAGAGCATTTGAATTATTGATTGCTGTCGGAATGTAATGAGAATTTCAATTAATATAACAAAAAATGTTTGTAAAATCTTTACCAACCCACCTTTAAGTCAGAATCACGATCAACACCAGAGCAACACACTATGTAGACTACAGCATCTGGGAGAATTTGGTTTAACCTATAAATACATTGTTCCAAAAAGAAGTTATATTATATTTTCAAATACGTATCATTAATTTTGCTTCAAATAAGGATGGAAGTATCTGTAATGCTTTAATAGTCCTGCAAAAAGACACTTAAAATCTTATGACTTGCACCAGATTATCATAAATGTACAGGAACTTGTATCACTTGGGTTTCTAACAAATTAAATAACTATTAGCACTTTCAGAGAACCCACCCCTGATTTTATATTCCAATACATATCATATGTTATCCTCATAAAACATTGTTTCACACACACCCATTTCTGCTTTGCACCGTATAACTGACTGATCACCACAGAGTTTTATTCATCATGTCATTGAATGCGGTCCAGTAAAGTCACTTTGTGTATGTAGGGTATATATATATATCATAGCTGCACATAGCCCAGCGCTAGTGCCCTATATAAATATTTGTCACCATCAATCTGCACTACTTAGTTAATAATGCTTACACTTAGTTTAGTATGGTGGCAGCTTTTCACCAGTCACACATAATGACGAAAGAGGAGGTGTGGAAAGGACATCCATAAGCCCGAGACACGCCGAGTGGTGCTGGGGAGACGGAAGAGCAAAGCAGCAAGTTTTGAATATTACTGACCCAGCACTTGGAAAAGGCAATGCACAACAAGACGAAAAATGAATGCTTTTTAGTCTGAAAATCCTTTCACCCTCTCACATTCAGCAGATCAGATTAAGAGAGAGGTTTAAGAAGATTTTGACACGCACAAAAAAAAAACTTCTGAGCCACGGGAGGGGGTGAGTCGGGGAAGGTGGTAGGGAGCAGTTTGTAATTCAGTGGCTTCAGGCAATTCATCACAGAAATTGAGTTTCTAATGCAGCATCTTGTGAATCCCTTTTGCCCTGTCAACGTTTTAATACATTACATTGAGAATGTAAATCATGTTTGAAATTTGGCACAAACTACACACAGCCCCCGCTGCACTCACTCGCACTGTATCGCACATGCTAGTCTCTCATTACACACACATGCAGTGTGCACAGGGTAACGTGCACACATGTATGCAGCATCATACAAACATGCATACTGTAGCCAGGGCTCTGCAGGCAGAACATCCCTTATGTCCTGTTATTTATAAATTCTAGCCATCATATTATTTAATATAAACCAAATATAGAATTGTGATTTTGCATGAAACCCTGCAAGGATTATGGTTTCTCTAATCATTAAACTGCAATCAGGAAACAATATGGCAATGAGACAAAAACAGTCAGTATAGTAAATATAGTATAGTTTAAGTCAGCAGTGAAATATGAATCAGAATCTACCTCACATTTTAACAAGCAAGAGCTGTGTTTGATTTCAAGCAGAGTGAATAGACCAACGTCACGTCACTGTCACTGCTATGAAATCACTGATTTTCATGACCTGTAGTACAGTTAGGATTAGATTTTAAAAATACGACTTACAACTGTGTACAATTAAGTATAAACATTCAGAATAATTCGGAAATTGCGCTCCTAGTAAAAACATTACATTACTGTAACATATTTTTACCATGCTGTTAACCTTGTTTTAATTACACTATTACCCCATTATTATTAAGACAATGCTACCATGACATAAGCTGATTAGTGGAAGCACATTAGCATATTGCTACCGAATTATTACCATGTTATTAATAGCACTTTCCTTCCCCTTTATAACCCCCGTGTTTTTTTCCCCTATTACTACTGGAGATGTCCCGAGTCGATCCTAAGGATCAGTATCGGGGCCGATCTGGATCCACCGTAATATTTCACTGACCTCCAGGCTGCTTTTTATTGTTTACTAGCCCTGTTTTCTGGTGTGTTGGTGACGTCGAACGTGACACCCCAGAAAAAGTTAAATCAAAAGGCATACTGAGTCAGGCCTGCATGGAATCGATCACCAGCACAATGCATGCCGGTTAGATTTGTGTCCGACTTGATCCTGACTTGCTTGGACATCATGCACACGTGGGCAACGATAACCTCATGAAATCGAGGCGGCCGCAGTTTTTAGAGCCAGGCGCCGCAGTTGCTCTCCACCGACTGCAAGACCCAGGGCATGATGGGAAACGCCTGGCTGTCGCCTGATCAAGAGCTGATTGGCTCTTAGTTTGACAATAAACACCACGTGTTGTAGAAAGTCCGAACTTTCTGTGTAATTGTAATATTTAACTCTAGATTGTAGGCTATTAGTCTCATGTTGTGCAATGAAGGTTTCATCTGTTAACAAACATATCTTGTGTGGTTGATAATAATAATAATGAAGGTTATTTGTATAGCACTAATCAAAACGAGGGCTTATTATAATGTGCTTTACAAGGCAGACATAAAAATAATAAAGGATAGAATCCAATGCCAGATACACGCACGTTTCCACATAGATGTAAAAACCTCTATAAATTAATCCGAATGTGGTCTGCAAACTACAAGTATCCTACAGATCGGATCTAAAAGAATATGACTACTTCTGTGACTTACTGTAAATTCTTTAAAGGCTGCAGGAAACGGCTGGAAACTGTCCGCCGTCTTGACCGCAGCTTTCTGTCACCGCCCCCTGCTGCTGCCGCCTGATCTCGTCTACTTTCTAGGCAAGGTGCAGTTCATCTCAAACGAGCCTACTGGCAACAGGAAAGGAGTCTAGGGTCTACTTTACCGTGTTTTCCCGCGTTTAAAAAAAACACATATATGCGCTAATTTTGTTGGAAAAAGTGTGTAGCTTGATAGCAGGCCAACATTTAACTTGTCTGTTGTCTATTTAAATTGGCTCTCTGCAAACCTGTGTCTGTACTCAGTCACAGGTTGGTTGTATGTGAGGGAAGAACTATGTGGTAGTTCTTCCACTCACTCACCAGTTCATTCATATCATATCAGTAATTTGAGCTTATAAACGTTTGACTTTTGAACCAGGACCTCCAGTATTTGGATCAAAGCTTGTGAAAAATAAGGTGCGTCAGATTTAGTGGTCTACAACTCTTATTTCAATATGTCAGACACATATTTGATCAACATTTAGATTAATCAAAGTATCAGATCGGACTCAGTATCGGCTAATACCAGATATTAGGGTCGGGATTGGGATCGGGATACCCTTACTTATTACTATATTACAAAACTTAAACCTTAATATTGATAAGATATTCTCCTTTGTATTGTCATCCCGGTATAACCTCTTAGACAATTATCACCCTGTTTTTACGATATATTACTTTTTTATTAGTTTGCTAATAACAATATAATAATGTTAGGGCTGTCAAAGTTAACGTGATAACGCAAATTCGTTTTAAAGCCACTAATTTCTTTCAACGCAATCGATCTTACAGTGGTTGTAGCGGACTCAGTTAGCAAAGCTAAAGTGAAGATACTGGCATCATATGAAACTAGAAAACCTAAGGAATCCATTGGTACCAACCATGTCTAGCTTGTAGCGAAGAAGGCTAAATAACGCTCCTATAAATGTGCTAATTGGGGCAAGTCATAGTCAAGTCAGCACACTGACACACTGACAGCTGTTGTTGCCTGTTGGGCTGCAGTTTGCCATGTTATGATTTGAGCATATTATTTATGCTAAATGCAGTACCTGTGAGGGTTTCTGGACAATATTTGTCATTGTTTTGTGTTGTTAATTGATTTCCAATAATAAATATATACATACATTTGCAGTAAGCAGCATATTTGCCCACTCCCATGTTGATAAGAGTATTAAATACTTGGAAAATATCCCTTTTTGAACAGATAAAAATGTGTGAGTAATTTGCGATTAATCGCGCTTAAATATTTGAATCGATTGACAGCCCTAAATAATATGCAGCTACTAAGCAGTTTGTTGTCACCCTTTAGACTGAAGTGGTGTCTAACCTTTCCTTTGGAATTGTTCTCTATCATCACAATGCGTCAGTTTCTACTGAAGCGAAGCAGTTTCCTCGTTTCTTAGTTATAGTGATAAAAAAGGAGGTGAGAGCCGACACCGTCTCTCATCAAAAAATAATCATGTTTCAAAATGTTCAGAAGGAGCATGTAATGTGTGGTTTTAATAGAAAAGTCAAGATGAAGCAAAAACACTGCTTTCACAGATAATAAAGACGGATCGCCCAAAGTTCATTTAATTCCTCTTGAGCTGAGCGACCAGAGGCACTTTGGAAAGAGAGTGGATGTTCAACAAGTCTGTCAGATGACAAAAGTCAACAACTTGCTGCTGTGGTGGAACGAATCGGCAGTTACATTTACAGACGTCCCTGGCAGTTGGATTTTCTTTCAAGGGCAACAGTTCTGCCAATTGATTACAGAAATTAATTCTCAGTCAGTTCTCTGTGATAAATGCCTTAAAAATGTCCAACTGTTTATTATCATTCATTTACACTTTTTTAATTAGCACTACCTAATTAGCCCCACATTATGAAATGAAATACAAAAACAGTATGACATCAAATTGGATTGTTCTAAACTTCATGAGCTTCATATACATAGTCGGTAATGAATGAAGAAGTTGCTTCAGGTTCAGGGTCTGTGCATAATGAATCCTTGAGTGGTGAGTCTTTTATTTACAAATACTATGACCTACATTACTGATTATGATATGTTAGAATGGGAGGACTACGTGAGCGAGGCCATTACACAATGTGACTCACTGAACCCAAAATGTGAGAATAGAAGCCTAAACATTTAATTGCACGTAAATTTGAGCAGAGAAAAAAATCCTTGCTACATAGATCACCATTACTGCATCCATTCTTATCATTCTTAAACAGCAACTTAACCAGAACAGAAAATCTTGTTTTTAAAGACCTCCAGTGGTTTAACTTCTCCCTTTGCCGCAGTGATGTAGAAGTGGACTCCAAAGGTTGAATGTAGGCAGGTACGGTCCGGTACTCTGTACCACTAAAAGATTCAGGGCCGGTACACAGATAGGGCATTTGTGCTGCATTCATGTGGTGTCGGAATAATCGGAAATACGAGTTCCGGACTGGTAAGATTCATGTGAATGCCCCCTTAAGAAGGAACTTAAAACTTGAAAAGTTTTGTCAACATTTACAAATTACTCTGAAGCACTTTCACCATTTTCACCAAGTGTTTCTAACTTCCTTGCACACCATGCAAGCATTGAATCGTGTGTTCAGGGTAGAGGTCGACCGATTAATCGGTCGGCCGATTAATCGGGCCGATTTTTTGACATTTTTTAATAATCGGCATCGGCCGATGCCTGAGCATATTAAGCCGATTAGTAAACAGGCACATCTGCGGGCAGCCCAGTGTTGTTGTTGCTGTGTGCCGCGGACATGCAGCCACATTCCCAGTAAAAGTCTCCACCGCCATTTAGTTTAGCAGATTGTCCGCTGTGTCTGCCCGGCGTAATGATACTCTGTCTGCCCAGATTAACGATAGCGAGTGTGTTTTTGTGCTACGTTAGCAGCTGTAGCTCTGCTGCTAGCTTCGTGCTCGCCGCCGCTCTGTCATTGCAGCGTAACTTTTGCGAGTGTACGACAGACTGTATGTGTGTGGCGGCGGGGAGTGGGGGGGGTTGTCGGTGGTGTGAACGTAGGTGTAGCAGACAGTGTGTGTACAGTTTATTTGTCGGTGGATAAATGCTACGAGGCTACAACTCGCTCTGCTCAAGCGAGCCAGAGACCGGAGACAACTTCCTGTATCTTGCAACTCCGGCTCCGCCTCTTAAGGTGGAGCAGCTTTTTTGCTTATAGAGACGAGCCGCTCCTCTGAGTTTTTCTCAGCCTTGTAATTCATTATTAATATATATTTTAATCGTTTTAACCGATGGCCATATAGCTTGTAACAGTGTCTGTCAACAAACATAAATAAAAAACATGCTTTAGGACAGTTTTGGAAAGGTGCTTAAAAGGTTTTGAGCCCTGCACTACTATTACTATTAACCATCATGCACAAAATAAAATATGCACTGCAGTGCAGACACAAAGTGCAAATTGGAGAGACAGACCATAAGTGCTGTTCAATAAATGTTTACGTAAAGATAGGGTCCATGATCTTGGAGAGCTAGCATAATTTGAAAGTAGCATCGCCTCAGAAGCTCCGTCTAAACCCCCCCCCCTCCCCTCGAAACTCCTTCCAAGGCAACGCCCCCCTCACACATGCACGAGCACCACCGCATCGTATCTACTTCACATTTTTCGTAGCTATTTCATCACTAAATTCACTTCTGAAAAATGTCGAGGCGAGAAAGCAACTGTGTAGATTTAGAATACTGACAGTTTACGATGTTAGATGGCGAATCAAACATTTGCTCAACCGCTGTCGGAGTTTAGAAGCTCCACAAACTGCCGGCACAGCTAGCTAGCTCCTGCCGGGATCGCCACCGCTTCAGCCGGGCAGTCACACACACAGACTCCGCTATGAGCTGGCTGGAGCTCTCTCAAGAGACCGGTCTCGTAGACGAGGGGCTTTTATTTCCTTGTTGACGGATAGTTTGTTTAAATATCACAAAACAAATGTCCATTATAAATTAACAGGTGTTTATCTGCCTTTTTGGAGTTGAAAAGCTCCACAATCGCCCGCGGGGGGGGGAGGGGGGTAGCTCGCTGGAGAGCCGGCCACAGAGCAGCAGAGTGGCGAGGGAAAGAGCAGCCTCTGACGGGGCAGAGAGATACCTGCTGAGACAACATGACCCTTTTTAACGTTACTCTAATATCTGGAGGGAGATCAGTCCACTCGTTTGTTTCTGTAACTGAAAAAGAAGTTTGAGTAACGTAAATGTTGTCGAGCAATTTTTTATATCCGCCGCTTCCCCTCGTTGATGATCCTGTTTGTCTGACTTCACTTTGAGCTGTTAGAATAAATAGTTTAAAACTGCAGTATCTTATAAAGTAAACTAACAGAACATAAAACAACTAAATCAAAGTTGTACTTTTCGATAATATGGTAATAGTGGTACGAGTTCGTGCTCGTTGTCCAGTGTTTTAAGAGCTGAGTTTTCTCTTCCATTCTCCAGGAAACGTGCGGCGGCGACGCGCTTTCTAGTTCACGCCGGTGCACGCTAAGGGTAGAGTACGAGCAGGGAGGCAGGGAGGCATCTGATTGGTTCTTTACTACTGGGCACAGAGGAACTGACTGGTAGACGTTTTTACAGGATTACAGCAGCTACAGATGACGGATCTTTTCCGGTCTTTTTTCAGAGTTCATAAGAAATGGATTGCTGTCGGGGTGTAAAGAGCATTTCAACCAATATAACAAAAAGTGTATACTGGATAAATCATGGACCCCATCTTTAAGTTAAGACATTTTGTGTATTATTTGGTATTATTAAGCTGTTATATTTTATCAGATGTTTGAAAAAAAGAAAACCAGCCAAACGTATCGGCAAAAAAAAATTGGTATCATATATCAGCCATCGGCCATAAAAAACCCATATCGGTCAACCTCTAGTTCAGGGATGCATGAAGCTGGGGGGTGGGAGGAGAACAATATCAAGCGATGAAGGTTGGGGTAGCCTTCTAGTACCGGCAAGAACTTCAATCTCCTGTCACCCCTGGTCAGTACACTGTGACATCACTGCTGGGTGAGGTTACACTATTGACTAAACCCTACCACACCCATCAGTGTTGCCGGCTGTGGTCAGACGTAAAAGAGACTTGACACTTTCAAGCAAAGAGGACAGTGAAACATACTTTTTAGCCTCTCCAAAGTCTTGGAGATTAGTTTCCTTAACTAGCCCCTGAGCTGCATTTTTACCTCCGCCAAGGCCGAAGGAGGTTATGTTTTCACCGGCGTTGGTTTGTTGGTTTGTTTGTTTGTTTGTCTGTTGTCAGGATTACTCCAAAAGTCCGCGATGGATTTGAATGAAATTTTTTGGAGGGTTGGGGTGTGGCACAATGAACAATCCATTAGATTTTGGTTGCGATCCGGACCCCGTTTCTTCCCTTCAGAGAGAGAGACAGAGAGAGAGCCGTGGGGGGGAAGGGGGGGGGGGGGGACTGTAGATTCTGCGTTTTGTCACATTAAACTCGGAGAAATAACAGTTGAGTTTGACCAAAGCACACTTGGTTATTGTTGGAAAGAGTAACGACGACGGTTTAGGTGCGTTTTATTTTGTTTTTGTCCAGTTTGAATGAAGTGTTTTACGATGCTCCGTTACGTTCAGCTGATCTCAACAAAAACAGAAATACACGTGGATGATGGGGCAAGCTGAAGGGAGAGGGGGGGCAATCATACTCGGGCAGCTAGGCGGAGGTCTGCGCCCTCCGAGTGCCATTCTAGTTGGTTTATGGAATGAACAATCCATTAGATTTTGGTGGCGATCCAGATCATGATCCGGATTCAGGAATATTTTGAAGGATTCCGATTAGCCTGAGCATTAAAACCACAGGGTATAACACATGCGCAGTGTAACTGATGACGCGTTGATGACACGTTGAAGACGCTTGACCCCGGCTCCCTCTGAGAGCAGAGAGATATGTGTGTGGATGTGTGTGCGGAAGCTGCTGGCCATCCGCGGTGAGAAAGAAAAAATCTATAGATGACGGGATGACAGACAACGTAGTGTAACGTTATGCAGACATAACAAGGCTGCTGAATGAGAGAGGCATCCGCCGATACGTTACACGGAAACACATCTTGTTAATAATAAGCCTACCACCTCACGGTACCGCCAGCTGTGAGCTGTGATCTATTTTTAAAGTCACACGTTGGCGGAGGTCTGCGCTCCCCGAGTGCAATTCTAGTTGTGTAATGCAGCAATGTTTTAGCCTTTCTTTGTAAACTAAGATGAGGTTTTTAAATGTGGAAGCACAACCAGTTTAAAGGGCCAATGTGTAAGATCTGGCCAGAATTTAGTTTAAATCATGCATGTTTGATAGTTTTTTTTATATATTTATTATTTTTTTATAACTGATTATAACTGACGACTTAGCAAGTAGTTGCGAGTGACACATGTAAAGAGCCAACTGCGGTAGCCAAAAACAAGCTGTGTATTTAGGCATGTATAAGCATATTTTGATGAAAATATGACTGATTAGACAGACGAGACGTGGTTTAAAAAGTTATAGATGTTTTGAAACTTGTTGTTTACAAGAAATCAGAGTCACTGTTGGAATCCATTGGACAGGATTGCCATGACATTTTCTAAAGACATTCATGGTTCCCAGAGGATAGGTACCCATAACAACTATCATGGGAAATATTACATGCTAAGCATCAGCATGTTAACATTGTCATTGTGAGTATAGTGAGTATATCAACGTGAACATGTTAGCATGTTACCACATTAGCATTTAGCTCCAAGCACCACTGTGCCTCACAGAACTACTAGCGTGGCTGTAGACTATTGTAGAAACTCAAAGTCAAAACATAGATTTTTGGTTGAGTATTGCATTAATGTGTCCGACTTGCACATACAACATCAAATACAGTACATTAAAAAGGTTTATGTAAATTGTAGGGCTGTACTGAATGTCATTTTTTCATATTTTTTATTTAGGTTTTCGACTGAATCTTTGTCTGTCGTCATATTTTATGATGTCAACAGCCTAAAACAAAATGGGGAAAAAAAATTGTTATTGTGGTTATATGAATGTAATTTATTAGATTGCTGCTAGACTGCCTCGTTAATACAGGTGTGTGCCTGTACAGACAAAACATCATCAGTTACACTGCGCATTTGTTATACCCTGTGGTTTTAATGCTCAGGCTGATCGGAATCCTTCAAAATATTCCTGAATCCGGATCATGATCCGGATCGCCACCAAAATCCATTGGATTGTTCATTGTGCCACACCCCATCCCTCCAAAATATTTCATTCAAATCCATCGCGGACTTTTGGAGTAATCCTGCTAACGGACAAACAAACAAACCAACAAACCAACGGTGGTGAAAACATAACCTCCTGCCTTGGACTTCGGCCTTTGCGGAGGTAACAATCAGCCATAACATTATGACCACCTGCCTAATAATGAGTAGGTCCCCCTTTTGCTGCAAAAACAGCCCTGACCCGTGGAGGCATGGACTCCACTGGACCTCTGAAGGTATGCTGTAGTATCTGGCAC
Organism: Sebastolobus alascanus; assembly: GCA_916701645.2. NCBI lineage: Eukaryota > Metazoa > Chordata > Actinopteri > Perciformes > Sebastidae > Sebastolobus > Sebastolobus alascanus. Next base: position 1,236,483 of record CAKAOJ020000024.1, on the reverse strand, counting down.
CAAGCCGTCAGTAGCAGATCCTTTAAGTCCTGTAAGTTGCGAGGTGGGGCCTCCATGGATCGGACTTGTTTGTCCAGCACATCCCACAGATGCTCGATTGGATTGAGATCTGGAGAATTTGGAGGCCAAGTCAACACCTCGAACTCGTTGCCATCCACATGATGTAAAAGAAAACGTGATTCATCAGACCAGGCCACCTTCTTCCATTGCTCCGTGGTCCAGCGCTGGAGCTCACGTTCCCATTGTAGGCGCTTTTGGCGGTGGACACGGGTCAGCATGGGCACCCTGACCGGTCTGCGGCTTTGCAGCCCCATACACAACAAACTGCGATGCACTGTGTGTTCTGACATCTTTCTATCGAAACCAGCATTAACTTTTTCCACAATTTAAGCTGCAGTAGCTCTTCTATTGGATCGGACAATACGGGCCAGCCTTCGCTCCCCACGTGCATCAATGAGCCTTGGCCATGACCCTGTCGCCGGTTCACCGGTTTTCTTTCCTTGGACCACTTTTGGTAGGTCCTGACCACTGCAGACCGGGAACATCCCACAAGAGCTGCAGTTTTGGAGATGCTCTGACCCAGTCGTCTAGCCATCACAATTGGGCCCTTTTCAAAGTCGCTCACATCCTTACACTTGCCCATTTTTTCTGCTTCCAACACATCAACTTCAAGGACAAAATGTTCACTTGCTGCTTAATATATCCCCCCCACTGCCAGGTGCCATTGTAACGAGATAGTCAATGTGATTCACTTCACCTGTCAGTGGTCATAATGTTATGGCTGATCAGTATATATCACACAGTATGTTTTTTAACTGTCACATCTATACAGCTATACGAATGAAGCTGCCCCCCCCCCCTTCTGTTGTTAGCAATGGGGTAAAGTGAGAGGTTAAGGTAAACACGGTGGTACTGTAGGGCAACATTAATGGAGCAGAAAGCATTACACATTCATTCATTTAGCTACCCACATTTTTCTGCTCTAGTGATTCTGGTCCAAAGCTTGCTTTGGACCAGAATCAGCTTGCTAACCTTTAGGCTACGACAGCCCCAATTAAACTTAAGTACAACAACAACTCCTCTAACAGTGGATTTCTCAAGTCAGTCATTCTTCTTAATGCCTTTTTTGCTACCACTTGTGCAAATACAGCGCTGTAAGCATGTCTTCTTTGGTGGAGTGTGGCACTCACGCTGCTCCGCAAGGTAAAGTGCACAATGAGCACATTTGCTTCAAATACGGTACTATCATTTTCAGAGTGGGGGATCATAGTATTCAAATCCGTATTTAACCTTTCAAGGCAGGAGGATTATGCAGCAAAGTCTCCATTCCGAGCGGTTTCCTCGCCCCCTACTCCCCTGCCATAATAATGATCATTATCATCATTGTGTGAAAAGAGGATTATCATATCGTTATATAAACCCAGGAACACCCCTACTATTATGAAGTAATTTCACTCTCATCAGTGGACCAGTACTGTGTATGACAGTCAGCTGAGCTGTCACAGGTGACCATGGCAGTCTTCCATCATTCTCTGAGCTGGCAGAGTCGGCTGTGAAAGGAGGACAGAGAGGCAGTGTCCCATTTGAACCACAAAATGAAAAAGATAAGGAAGTGGAAATCATTGTCTAAAAAATGGCATCTAAAGGAACTTTTTTGTATGTATGGTGACTATGTCTACTAAAACGTTTCATTTACTGACTAATTTATTTCTCTCGTGATAAATTGCAAATCAATCGCAAATTTTTTTATATGTTCAAAATGTACCTTAGAGGGAGATTTGTCAAGTATTTAATACTCTTATCAGCATGGGAGTGGACAAATATGCTGCTTTATGCAAATGTATGCATATATTTATTATTGGAAATCAATTAACAACACATAGCAATGACACATATTGTCCAGAAACCCTCACAAGTACTGCATTTAGCATAAAAATATATGCCCAAATCATAACATGGCAAACTCAACGGCTGTCGGTGTGTCAGTGTGCTGACTTGACTATGACTTAGCATAAAGTGGGCATGTCTGTAAAGGGGAGACTCATGGTTACCCATAGAACCCATTTTCCTTCACATTCTTGAGGTCAGAGGTCAACGGACCCCTTCAAAAATGGCCATGCCAGTTTTACCTCGCCAAAATTTAGCGAAAGTTTGGAGCGTTATTTAGCCTCCTTCACAACAAGCTAGTATGACATGGTTGGCACCAATGGATTCTTTAAGTTCTAGTTCTAGTTTCATAGGATGCCAGTTTCTGCACACTAGCTTTAAAATTGAGCCTGCTACAATCTAAAAATTGGAAGTTTGTTAATGCGTTAAAGAAACTAGTGGGGTTAAAACAAATCTATGTTAACAAGTTATTATCGCATTAACTTTGACAGCCCTAGTTAATATGTACTCATTGCAAAAATTTACACTAGTTATATAGGATAAAGACAGGGTGTGAGCCAGAGCACGCTATTGCTACAATGACCCAGTTAAAACCTCCCTGCACCCAATTGTCCCCATCAAATCAAGAGCATGATCAATGCTGTTAGCATGCTTCTCATTTTTAGATTTTATAAACATCATCTATGGCATTAGCTGCCAGCGCAAGTAATTGTCTGCACGTTGCAGCTAGATAGCGGTCACAAAAAAAGCAATTTAGGTATCCCAGTAATGTAGTTATTATCAAAAAGTGTGGACTATAGGAAATTTGTCTGGTCCTTATGAAAGGGGAGTAGGCTACTTGCTCACCCTATTTTACATCTAACTATAAAGCAAGGAATTTCTGTCCGTATGAATGTGTGTCCTTCTCATATCTCGAGAACCGTTCATTCGATCGACTTCACACTTGGCAGGTGTATTGCTGGGGACCCAAGAATGTGCATTGTCGAAGTTGGTGCAATTTGGATACACGACACGTTTAGAGCTGCAACAATTAATCGATTAGTTGTCAATTATTGAATTAATCGCAAACTATTTTGATGATAAATTAATTCGGGTTGAGTGTTTTTTTTTGTTTACTCTATGAGAGTAAACTGAATATCTCCGAGTTGTGGACGAAACAAGACATTTGACATCTTGGGCTTTGGGAAACACTGATCTACATTTTTCACCATTTACTGACATTTTATAGACCAATCAATTAATCGATTAATTGAGAAAGTAATCAACAGATTCATTGACATTGAAAATAATCGTAAGTTGCAGCCCTAGACATATTCAATATAAATGAACATTGAATTAACAAGTGATAGCGTTAGGCCCCCTCTGAACGGGCACACACTCCTAACGGCCACGCCCCAAACGGACACTGCACTAGTCCATATGATTTTACAATTTTTTTAAATGTCTCATTTCTTTACTGTAATTGAAAAAGCTAAATAGAGTGCTACAGGAATGAGTCCGAAAACCTGGAAATGAGTTAGCATTTTAGCACTCCCGGTTCCCTCATCTTGAAGTTAATGGTTTTATTAAATGGGTTTTTAGTAAGATGCCTGAAATAAGGTCTGTGGTTAACACAAGCTTAAGAGATTTTAACTTTTTGTTCTACGACATAATATACGTCAGTAAATATCCCACTCGTGAATTTTGAAGCCTTTATGTATCTTAAAAAAGGGGGTTGCTAACAAGTGGCTAAATGAGACTACTAAACGTCATCACATTGACTCGTCCACCTTTACAGCTTCGTTGTGTATACTCGCACTCATGCGACCGTGGTGTAGTTTGTTTATAGCCTAACGTTAACTTTTTACTTCTGGCGATTGTATTCACGCTTAAAATATCATAAAAGTGGTGTTCATTTGTGGAGATTATCTTGCTGAACAAAACGTGTAAGTATCATAAACATGTGTTTTCCAAAGATCTTATTTCAGCAATAATCCAAAACCCAATGGTAAAATCCCATTGGCTTTTTATCGAGGGAACCCAGGGTGATGCTAACTTCCTGGTTGGCCCACAAAAATACGTCATCCATGGAGACCTCTATTAGTTAAATGTCCAATATAATATGACTAACATCAATTCTTGTATGATTTTGATAATATTTGTAGCAGCTTTCACAGTATTGTTTACTGTCCACCACGGATGGATGGAGTGTCCCCCTAGCAAAGTACTAATGGGCCCATTTGACCTTCTTCCACAATCCAGGCTCAAACACTGCAAGCATAAAGGTAGTAAGGTACTGTATTTATTCTTTAATGCAATTGGTTTGCATATGGAAGCAGTTTCTTTTGTGAAAGGGACACTAGCACCATATTGTGGATAAAGTCAGCACTACTGGACAATGATTACAAAAACAACCTAACGCTAGTGACAAACCTACAGCCGCCTTATTCAAAGGGTGCTTTTCCCTTCTAATTATTTACAATGTGCCGCTTGCCGTCATTTTGAAACTCAATAGCGAGGTCAGTTCTGTCACTCCCAGGAACCACAATGTTTCTGCATCTCCGTAGGTACAGTGTTAAACATATGGACTCCTTTAATTAAATCATACCTTGACTCAGTCCTCCTCTCAGTCTTACTGACAGCAAGGTCATTAAACTATTAAAGGGAGTCACAGGCAAAATTGTTGTGAGCAGATTGAGGCAGGAAAGGTTAATTAAATGGCCATTGCTTCTCCTTACCTCAAGCAAATCAGCATTCTTCTATCCCAGACAGGCCAATGTGAGAGAATGTGGCTTTTTTTTTTCTTATGCTGCACTAGATGTGTGAGCACACGCTTATTTTTTTCTGCGCTAAGGGGAAAAAATGGTTTATCTCAACAAAAAAAAAATTCTCTCACAATGCTGATATAAAACTGTGGCCTCTTCCTGTGAACCCTGCAACACAGTAAAACTAAGGAAACAAAAGCAGTGAGATAGCACCTCTGTGTCTGGTGTGGTTAAGGACAAATCGTTTTAGAATGCTTCAGAGATTATTCTAAAAACATCCAGATACTGTACGTCTTTCTTTTTACTGTTTGCAGAATGGGTCAAGACTTGCCATCATGAAGCTGATTTCAAATAATTAGCTTTTAATTCAGCATCACTCTGTATATTAGGACATTTTATCTTTGTCCTTGAAAATTCCAAAAACATTGTAAAACATTAACATGGCTTTACAGTCGTATGGAATGCAGCGAGCTAAAGAGGTTAATGCTTACCATATGAACAACATCTTCAGGTTCAGTACTGACAAGGTTTGTCGAACTCACTGCACCTCTGTTGCTGTAAGACATTTTCCTTTACATATACATTTACTGCAAATGAAATACTACTGTGAAACATAAAGATATGCATTCCTTTTCAAAGCAGCCAATCACTGAAAAAAATGTAATCTCAACATTCTTCTCCATCCTGCAACTTCACCTTCCTTCCTGGTACGGTTAAGATTTTGCGGTAGATTGGAGGCGAGATGGAATCTGTATTGTGGCTACAATCACGGCCCACTATTATAACCAACTTTGCATCAGACAATACAGTGTTTTAACTGTAGACAGCTCTGATGGATTTTACAACAGCTGGAAGTGATACTTTACAGATCTGGAGAATTTTATCTTCGTCATACCTGCTGCTGGAATTTCACAACAACCTCTCAGTGTTTTGTCTGTGAGTTATCTTCAAAAGCCAACGTAGTCTTTGTGATAATCTGCACATACAGTGTATACTATAAATACCAAAATTGGTAATTTAAGTTAGGCCTATATGTAAATTAAGTTCACGGACGCTGAATGATATATTAAAGATCAGATTAAACAAATCAAAGGTATTTAACACTGTCCATTCCAAAGGTGTAAGCAAATATGATAAGAACTACATTTTTGTGTTTTCCAGCATGGTTAGGGTATATTCAATTTACACTCAGTGGTTCTGTCATAGTGTTAAAGGTGCAGTGGCAGCATCCAGCGGTGAGGTTGCAGATTGCAACCAACTGGAACTTCTCCTGTGTGCCAAACATGTAGGAGAACTTCGGTGGCCGAAAACATGAAAACGCGAATAGCCCTATCTAGAGTCAGTGTTTGGTTTGTCCGTTCTGGGCTACTGTAGAAACATGGCGGCCGGCTCCGCCACCTGAAGGCAATGATGACAAAAGCGGTCAAACAAACTTATATTACTATCTGCCGTATTTTATCCAAACAGGTACAGTGGAGTTCGTTATTTCTTTCAAAATGAATGAGGCACTAGCTGTACTGTACAGAAGGTCGTTGAACAAATGTGGCCGCAGAAAAAAGTGCATGAATTAGATATGAACAAGAATTATGTAAAGTGGTATTTGGGCCAGACATTATGATAATATGACTCAGCCTGCGGTATGTTTTGGTTTTCATATTTCTTAAATACTTAACAACTTTATAACAATAGCACAAAGGCTAACCCAGTAGCACAAAGCACAGTGGGCAGTTACTCTCAGGGGGTCCCCAGAACTGTTAGGTCCAAAAATCCATAGTGGCACAAGAGGAAAAGTCGGGTCAGATCACCAAAGTCAGTTAGATGCATCATATGGAAACTGTGAACTTCTGTACAATTTCTGTGAATCCATCCATGAGATGTTGAGATATTTCACTGCGTTCTGTTCACCTGATGGCGCTAGATGATGATGAAGTCAGGGGACCACTAAAGTCATTAGAAATCATCTTCTGGGGAACATGAATGTCTGCACAAAATTTCACGGCAATCCATCAAACAGTTGCTGAGATTTTTCAGTTTGGAGTGGTGGATCGACTGGCAGACCAACAAACAGAATGACCATCCCTCGCATCACGCAGCTGTCGTGTCCACCAGAAATCCAAATCATTTACAGTTTCTCAGCTTCAAACTCAACACAAAAATGTTGGCAATGGGCTTTCGTGAAAGCCTTTTGTCAAACCCAGACCTGCAACTGAGCTGTAACTTGAACATGCCACTTGCCAATAGTATGAAGCATGACCTAAAGTATAATATAATCAAACTCATTAATGAATTGAATAAATTAAAAGGTACAGTTGAATTGGTTTGAATGATTTCATCCACATTTACCATTTTACAGCCAATTCATTATGTGACTGACCCCCTCAATAAATAACTTGACACTTTTTTATATAAATGTAATAGCAGATAAAAAGGTAAAAGCATAATGAGAAGAATACGTGTTTTGAGGGGATTTTGTCTTGTTTTCAGTGAGAATCTAAGCTTGAATTGTGTCGTTTCCATTTATTTTTTTCATAATGTTGCCAATGTGAAGCCCCTTGAGATTGTAACTGTGATAAACTACTGTAAAAAATTAACCTATCAGAATTGATTTTGATAATGTGTTTGCTCTTCTTTGCCTGCTCCGAGCTTTGTTCTGTCAAACACTGAGTCAATGACAGACACAGTAGGAGGAATAAAACCCTGAAAGTCAATGTTGTTGATTGACAGTCGTACAACTCCAACTCTTTGTGATTGTGCCATCTGTCATATTTCATCACCTGCTATTACCACCCTATAAAAGGTTTCTTTCATTTTGAAAAGTTGCATCAGAATGCTAATATCCAGCAATTAACTTTTACATTTGGAAAGCACTTCCATTTGTTTCATGTTGATGTTCATTCAGCAACAAGACATTAGAGCCAAGACAAGACACCGGTGGTGTCAGGGTCCAAAATTAGCACCCACCACCCGCCAAATGCATGTTAATTATTGGCAGTGGAGAGTAATATCGTCAGGCCATCCGCCACTTTGGTGGACAGGGAAAACGCTACGGATGGGAATCGGGAATCGGTTCCCGTTGAGAAACGATTCCTCGTTGTCCGATTCCTTGGCATCTCATGCTTCTTATTGAGGCTTTATAAACGCATGCACAATGAGACATACGTACGCTGTATCTAGGGATGCCCGGATATCGGGCTGATACTGACTCAAATAGCTGGATCGGGTATCTGTGACAATGGGGCCAATCTATTCAATTCATTTCTATGTTTGTATACAATATACATTATATACTGGAATTTTCAAGTTTTGACCAATTTGTTGCTGCGTTAAAAAGGTTTACAATTGAATTGTAATTCTTGTTAATTTTGAAGATTTTTTACCAAGTTGCAGGTGTACAATTTTCTTATTTTAATACAATTCAATAACATTTTATCTGTGTATTAATTTGTTACATTTTGTTTTACAAAGTTAGGAAAGTGATGTTTAAGTCAAGCCTGGTTCAGTCACTTCCACAAAGTGAGGCATGCGGTTTATTATTAAAACACTGGTATCAGATCGGTACTCGGTATCGGCCAATACCCAAAGCCCAGGTATCGCTATTAGTATCGGGACTGAAAAAGTTGGATCGGTGTTTCCCTAGCTCTTTCATGTTTCAGTTTGTTAGGGACCGGAGCCATGGCGGAGGGGAAAAAAGCACTCAAAAGCATCGCGCTAATAAACCCGAGGGGACGCACATATATAACAACACTTTTCTCCAGAATGTGCCAAAGTATGATTAAATACACCCTTGTCACTCAAAAGGTGAACCGTTCCCTCATAACTACATTCACTTACATTATAAACCAATATAAACCGTTCGAGGCGAGCCACAAAGGGAAGCAGTCAGCCACATTCAGGCTGTTTTTATACACTGTTCGTGGCTATACCTACAAAAAATTATTTGTAATTTGTATGTTATCCACGAAATCGTGAAACAGGTATAATCACTGTCACGGTCAAACTCACTTTGCCTCTATAAGGGTCTGTCCTTACTCACATACGGCTCTCTAGGGGTAACTTACAAAGCTGAGTCAGCCGTGAGCATGTTAAGAAGGAGTGGGTTATTGGGCGCACCTGCTGCAGCATGTAGTGTGGGCTGGCCTACCTGGGCTCCGCTCACTACAGCTCGCTGTGGCGTGTTGCTCGGCCAGCTCCCGACTCCGCCTCAGTCCCGTTGCCGGTGCGTCTGAGCGGCTCTAGGGAGAGCTCAAGCAGCGGTGGGCCGACGGTCGGCCTCGAAGTTCAGGTGGGTCTCGTTAAGACGAGACATAAATGATACACGACGAAAACGTTAACAAACTTGACTATACAAACGTTAAGGGGCATTGTTCAGTCATGGTCACTTTGTCAGTCTTCTCAGGGTGGCCTTCACTTCTCACCACGAACACACCACGCCAAGGTCCTCGCTGGTGGCGTTCAGGTCGGTCTCTCCGGCGTTGCTGTGTGGCCTCCTCTCGCTCTCCCGCGAGTTACTCAAATAACTTCCTGCTCACCAACTAGGCCCGCCCCTAAACCTCAGCAGCCAATCATAATAGCCCATCCTTATGACGTAATTTATGAGACAGTTAGACCGTGACACCACGTAGGGAGGAGGTCGGGGTGGATGGGTGGGTCAAAAACAGCATACTTTTGACCGGTGTTCGTATCTTGTGTGAAACGAGAAGTCAACTTTGATTTATTTGTACTTCTGTACTTAAATTACGTCACTTCCATTGTTATTTTAACCCAAACGTTGAGTTATTTGTCATGTAACTTCCGTACTAAAGTTACATCACTTCTGTAGTTATTTTAACCCAAACCCTAAACCTATCAAGTTGTTTCCTGTGAAGACGGACGTTTATTTTGAAAAGACAGTATGCATGTAACGAGCAGAAATTGATATGTGTTGCTGGAAATTTGTAGGAAAGCGCACGAAAAATGAGGAATAACTTTTCGTAAGATATCATACAAACCGTTGTATGAGGATACATTGCCAGATTAGCCATGAATGTTTAGGACCTTCTCCTACACAAAACAGACCATCTGGCAAAGGTGTGCTATATTACAGAGACATTATTGGCATATTTGTATCCTGGTAAAAAAAAAAAACTATTCAAAATGGAAATCAAATCTTTACACAAAAACAGCTTTACTATTATTTTCTTTTGTAGAAGTGACTCTAAACAATCACACTGTATCAGTCCCATTATGTTTAATTAAAAAGCAGGTGAGAAACAAAAAAATAGTGAGTATTTCATGATGTGATAAAATTAGTGGAAAATGTCCTTACCTTAAAATTGAAAGGTTTTCAGCACTAGATGCTCAATAAACTGTGTAGCTATGCAATTTGTGTAGCATAACTATAGTATATAGACTATAAAAGCTTCTGTGTCGTGTGTGATTTAAATGTGTGAAATAAGGATGAGCTTTCAGCCATTAAACATGCCAGCAATTACGAGTATCACCATTCTATCTGCTACGTGAAGCCTTGCAGCTACAGTACATGAAGACAACAGTAAAGACAGAAGCACAGACTCCCAGGTGAGGTGTTAGAACTTGTGTCTGTGTAATTAAAAAGGATGAAAGTGTTGGACTCAATTATGAGATACAGCACATTGTTTAAGGCACAATGTGGTAGTCTATGACGGCTATACTCACAAGATGAAGTTAGCATTGCCTCATCTTTTGTGTTCACATGGCGTGCAAGCATGATCAATGAATTACTTCGTCAGGTGGAGGTGCCAAGTGGGCAAAGAGCTACAACAGCACACAGGAGGCACAGGTGGAGTCTCAGCCAAACAGTCTAGAAGCAAAGAGATGAAACTCTGGTGCTTTTTTGATAGCAGCTAGATGGCGCTGCGGTAGCGCTGCCACCATTTTGGATTGTAAAAGCCAATGAGTCCATAGCCATGGATGTATAAAGAGACGTCTATAAATCAGAGGATAATTTCTTTTGAGGTAAATCAACTTCCAAGTACAAACACTTAAATAGCCCTCATTTAAATCATTATGTCCTAAAAGTTGTAAAATTAACTAATATATGAATGCTGAGTTATTTTCCTCGGCATAATGAAAGTGCATCAGACCCACGAACATGGACTGCACCGCCCTGCACGCTCATATGACATATCCGGTTCTGCCGGCTTCCTGCTAGCTGTATGCGGCTGTAATAATAGAGATATTGGCTGTAATTCCTCACTTTTATTAAGGGCTGTCAAAGTTAACACGATAATAACGCGTTAACGCAAAATTGTTTTAACGACACAAATGTTTTTAACACACGATCTTTCGGAGGTTATAGCCTAAGGAATCCATTGGTACCAACCATGTCATACTAGCTTGTTGCGAAGGAGGTTAAATAACGCTCCAAACTTACGCTAAATTTTGGCGAGGAAAAACTTTCATGGCCATTTTCAAAGGGGTCCCTTGACCTCTGACCTCAAGATATGTGAATGAAAATGGGTTCTATGGGTACCCACGAGTCTCCCCTTTATAGACATGCCCACTTTATGATAATCACATGCAGTTTGGGGCAAGTCATAGTCAAGTCAGCACACTGACAGCTGTTGTTGCCTGTTGGGCTTGAGTTTGCCATGTTATGATTTGAGCATATTTTTGTTATGCTAAATGCAGTACCTGTGAGGGTTTCTGGACAATATTTGTCATTTTTTTGTGTTGTTAATTGATTTCCAATAACAAATATATACATACATTTGCATAAAGCAGCATATTTGACCATTCCCATGTTGATAAGAGTATTAAATACTTGACTAATCTCCCTTTAAGGTACACATTGAACAGATAAAAAAATGTGCGATTAATTTGCGATTAATCATGATTGAATTTTTTAATTGATTGACAGTCCTACTTTTATCATGTTATAATACACCCATGGGCTGTATGCTGTAAGCCTGTACTGTGGTGGATGTATTAACGTCTCTGTTCTCAAACAACTGGCTATCAGCCAGTAGCTAGTAGTGCTAGTAGCATGACATCAACAGAATGTAATGTAGTTGTAGGCTACTTACTAACACGCAGGGCAAAAAGCACATGACACAACCTCTTATACATCCATGGTCTGTGGTCTATTGGACATCGATGTTGGAGGTCCTTGACATTAAAAAGTTTGAGATTGCTCTCAAAATCTGTGTGCTGGATTTTTCTAACTTCCATTTATGTCCATCGCTCACTTTATGCTCCTCTGGGAAGCAGCCGGCAAAAAAGTTTAATAGATAAATAAATAAGTAAGTAATGGTTAGAATAGTATGCATATTTATAATACTTTTATTGTTCAAAACAGGCCATTTCGGTAGAGAGATTAAAATTATGACAATAGAATAGAAATCATTTTGTTTTACTTTTGTACGGCACTTTGAAGGCGGACGTTTTAGTGTCGTCCGGTAGTCACTTTCAGTCCAAAATGGCCTAAGCGTATCGCTCTGCTGCTGGGCGCTGACGTTGCAATGAACAAACAATTGACTTTCACACACCAATATACGTTCTTTGTTCTTTGGGTTCCATCTCACAGCTGCTCAGACAGTAGTTAAAATGAGATTTAAGGATTCCATAATGGACTAAATGACTGGGAAAGATGTTCAGTTGACAAACAGGTAAAATGCAGCATCCAAATTGTATGCATGTACTCAACAAAAACTGGAATGCCTTGCTAGTCCTGTTTTTTACACAATGTGACCCAAACTTCCAATACCTGAATTTGGTCACACGCTGACAAGACTGCTGGAGAAACTTCAGCGAACACGCAGCACGCTTTGTTTCCCTCTTTGTTATTCTGGTTATCAGAAATGTCGCCAGTCCATAGCTTGTTTCTCAGCTACTCCTTGACATTGAAAAGAATGCAGCGATTGCACATCAGCTTTCTGTAGGTATCTCCTCTATTGTTGGATTGCGACTGGGCCAAGGTACGTCAGATACATTTTAATTACAACGCTCTTTACACAGCTAATCTGAGAAAGTACGCTGTTAGAGAGCCGCGATAGAATTAATCGTCATCAATTTGCACAGGGGTTCTTTATCCCGCTTTCACCAGGTATGATCATCCTTACTGCATGGAGGGAATCTGCAGCACTCAATTCATCCTGTGAAACAATGAGCATCTCTTATCTCACAGTAGAACAGATAACTGCCATTCTCTTGTCTGAGGACAATGTCACACCAAACTCTGTGTGGCAATTTAATGTGGCCTTGAAGGTGCATTAATACACCATATATTGTAATGTGACTCCTCCTTGTCATCTTGGCCTATACTGGAGGACGAGCGAGAAATCTTAAAATGTTATGGTAAACCACTGCTGCTGTTGCTGGAAGAGTATTTACCCTGCGAAATGCTTACCTGACAGTGGTTGCTGACTGTAGTGGTAGATTGTAAACTCTAAATTGTTGTTAATAAAAGATGAGAATGTTTGCTGTTTACTGCCGTTTTAAGTTTGTCCAAATAATTGTGGGGAAAAGTCAGTCTTTCAAGTTACTGCTTCTTCTTTGAAAACTTGATTATTCCTTACTACTTACTGGAGTTTAATCGTATATCTATTTCAGGGAATTGTGAACATGGATGAGGCACTTCAGGACAGCATCCTCTAAGCAATTACCCAACTACCATAGGCAACATAAACATGATTTGGAATAGTGATTAAACCAAGGACTATTTTATCTTTGAGGTGTCCCAACATAGTATGAGTTTAATGACTACCTGCCACCCAACTAGAAACAGGTATATCCCTTCTCCATGATACAAATTATAAATTTGCTCCACATTATGATTTCTAAAGTCTTTTGTGATTGATAAACTGATAAACCCACTGTACGTGGTAGGAAGACAAGGTTAGCAACTAGCTGGTGAACATAGTGGCGTATTTAGATGCTAAAGAGCAAGATATTTCCCAGTGGGCAACTGAGGGTCTGAAAAGTGAAGCCAATGCTGAAGTGCCTTAAACTGTCATTCTTTTCTAACAGCCAGCAGGGGGCTACTCCTCTGGTTGCAAAAATATGTCTGATTGTGTAGAAGTCTATGAAAAAATGAGCCTACTTCTCACTGATTTATTACCTCAGTAAACATTGTAAACATGACTTTATGGTCTCAATCGCTAGTTTCAAGTCTTCTTCAATACAGCATGATGTTCATTTAGAAAATTATGGTACCATTTAGAGTCAAATAGACCATAAAGCAGGGTATGCTTCAGGGCGTGGCTACCTTGTGATTGACAGGTCGCTACCATGGCGTTGTCCGATCTGGGTGTTGTCTGTGTTTTCGTCTAATAACTTTAACCCTTTCACAGTGTGTTTTCAGTTCATGAAAGTTAATTGTAACCTTTTGGTCACGTAAAAATGTCTTATTCAGCGTTCAGTTGTACTTAGCTCTACCCTCTCGTGTCACTTCTGGTTGCAAAAACACCAAGATGGCGATGGCCAAAAACCATGATGGCGACAGCCAAAATGCCGAACTCGAGGTTTCATAACGGCAGTCCACAAACCAATGGGTGAGGTCACGGTGACTACGTCCACTTCTTATATACAGTTTATGATATTTCCCTTCATATTTGGTGGAGACCAAAACAGAGTTAAAGGAGAGTGAATACTAACTGCACTACTGGGTAATGTTGCTCTGTGTCTGCTGGATGTTTAAACAGGAAGTTAACATGGTCGCCATATCAACTTTTTATGGTGATTGTAGACTTATGTCTTTCCAGCTTGCTACCTTATTTAGTCTTTCTATTTAGAGGCTATTCTTGAATGACTGGTGTCCTCTTGGAGCATGTGTTATGCTGTAATCCATTGTACTCGGAACTTGGAAAAACGACCTCCGACACGGAAAAGTACAATGGAACGGCCATTCAAGTCGGAATTCCAAGTCAAAAACTCAGAAGATTTATCTAGCCCAAGTTTGCCAACATAAGCACACCGATGTCACCTCTCTGACGTTACCTTTTCATCATTTTTTACTTTATGTAGTGTTTTATGCAGTGTTTGTGTTGTGAAATGAGCTGTAACATTTCCATTCAGTTGATTTGTGCTTGATAGAAGTCTTTGCGAGCATGCGGTACTAGTCTACTCCTTCCGTCTCTTTTAACAGGGTTCCCACAGATCCTTCAATGTCATAAGTTAGATCATTTAGATTTTCAGAAATATTTCCCCACAGGATTCTCTAATTGTTAATTTAAAGATGGTTACTTATACAGTATGCGTTTCTCTTCGCTAATGGTGCTGTGGTAATTGATGTAGGTCCTTTGTAGACCCACAACCCACCTTAAGAGAGTCTGAGCCGGTGTTGCAAGATACAGGAAGTTGGCTCCGGTCTTGAGCTCGCTTGAACGGAGCGGAGCTGAGGAGTTGTCGCCATGTAGCCTCGTAGCATGTATTCACCAACAAATAAAATGTACACACACTGCTACACTTACGTTCACAGCTATAACGCCACCAACAACCCCACACTCACCGCCGCCACAGACACACACGAGTCTGTCGGACAGTCGCTGAAGTTACGCGCTGATAGACTTTATGTGTGTGACAATGGCGAGAACGAAGCCACAGCTAGAGCTGCTAACGTAGCACAATCACACACGGGTTGTCGGACACTCGCTACCGTTACGCCGGGCGACAGAGTATCGTTACGCCGGGCAGTCACACAGCTGACAACCTGATAAACTAAACTAAATGTGCAGTGGAGATTTTTACTGGGAAAGTGGCTGCATGTCCGCGACACTACACACAGCACCGTGGCTGCTACAGTAACGCTCCCAGACGGGAACTGGGGACTCAGCAGACATACACTGCAGCTGGCGCACCGTTACATGAGACGCACTAATCTCGTTGGTTAACGGTTAATAATCGGTTAACGAGGGTCGGTTATCGGTTAAATTTTTTTTTTTCAAAATTAGAATTCCTAATCTAATCTAATACACAGCATAAATTAAAACTATGTCTCTTTGCACCTGATTAATAGCAACAGGTTACCTTTGAAGCACCGCAATAAAGTCAGCAATACATCTTTTCTTTTGTTCAGTTTTAGTTTCATTTTTAGTTAAATGAAGGTTTAATGGGTTGTATTCCAGCAGTGGGTCACATATACACACCGCCTTTATAGACAGGAAGCTCTACTGAAATGAACATTGGAAAACCTTGATCAGCTCCTTATTATACTAAAACAAAAAAATCATTTGAACATGTACCACTCCTGCTAACGTATTTATAGAGAATGGAGTTTGGGAAGTTTAAGAAGCAAACAAAGCACAGGGTTAAGCTGGCAGATAAAATGTGAAGAGGCTGGCAGTTCACTGTGCTGCACCGCTCCTAATTACTGTATACAACAAAAAGTGCTATCCATCTCTTTCTTTGACAAGGGACAGTGGTCAGAGTCAGGGAGTCGAGTTAAATGTGAGGAAGCAAAAATTGCCTTCATTGCTGCCCTGGCATTACCTATGCAGATCTTTATCAGGAAGGCCAGTGACTCTATTGTGACTGTTTTGCTGGCCTTACAATGGCTTTCTGTGCACCTATGCTACCAGGAGATTGGCTGAAATTATATTCTTTTCATGCTTGGCTAGGCTGCAGCTTAGAAACAAGCTGCTTATGGAAGCCAGGGGAAGATTGCTGATAATAGGAGCTTCACATCCAGTTGACCTTTTTCCTACTCTCTTTTCCTCCTTCGCAATAGCTCAATTGCAGTGACAGGAGAAAAGGAAACAATCTGCTCCGTAGAGGACACACAACCTGCACCATCTAAGCCAAGGCCTTGGCACTGAATGGCAAGGTCTTGGCTCCTTGCAACCAATACTGTGATTTCCACGGGGCCTAAAAGGGATTGCCCAGGCTTACTCATTATTTATGTCTGTCAATTTCCACATCTCCTTGCATCTCGTTGCCTACAGCTGGGATTCCAGACCATCAGGTCCTGGACCTGCAGTTGGCCACAGGCGGTTTGCCACAAGGCAGCAAAACATCCGAAAATCCCCAATTTTATCTGTCCTTTGTACGACATATAAATACAACTTTATAGGCGGAGTTACAAAAATATTGCAAAGACTCTGGAAAGCTATACACAAAGTTGGAGGCCTTCATACCCTAATATTACTTGGATAAATGTAATAGTGTCTCCCTCAAATGGGATTTTGGGGAAAAAATATTCAGACAGAAAGTTATTGAATGAATCTGCTAAACGTCACTGCCAACATTATCAGATCTTATCTTAGGGTACTTTCACACCTAACCTGTTTGGTTCGGTTAAAACAAACTCAGGTCTGTTTGCCCGGTTAGTACGGTTCATTTGGGCTGGTGTGAAAGCTGTCAATCGGACAGTGGTGACTAAACTATCGAACCGAGACCACCTTCCAGGTCTCTGGTGCGGTTTATTTGTGGTGTGAAAGCAAACAAACCAACCACAGGATTTTATGATAGCAGATATTAGGGCTGGGACAATACACCTATTTCCCGATTCAATACTATCACGATACTTGGGTGCCGATATGTATTATAATTTTTAGGTATTGAGTGTACAAGCAAGTACAACCAATGGGAGGCAATCACATGATCATCATGGTATTACAAAATATCACAAAGAAATAACACAGAAACAAATAATTCATGTCCATCATCAATGAGACTACTCCTACTTTACAACGGAGGCTGCAAAGCAAACATGGGAGCCTATACAGAAAAAACAAAAATATATATAAATATTTAAATAATTATATATATTTTTCTTTTTTCTCATTGGTCTCATTGATGATCGACATAAATTACTTGTTTCTGTGTTATTTCTTTGTGATATTTTGTAATATTTTGTAATACTATGGTGATCATGTGATTGCCTCCCATTGGTTGTTGATACCATAAAGGTGAGGCCACATTCACTTTGTCTGTTTGTTTTAAGCCCTGACGAAGCCTACAATAAAGGCTTTTTAATATATTTCCTTCCTCGTTGCCACTTGTTTTAGTATTTTGGAGTGCCTGGATTGCCTGATTTCCTGTCTATCCTGATTTTTTTCCCCGTTTTCCAAGAGCACCCAATACGTTTTGTCTTACAGTTGAATACACAGAGCAACCAGTTATCTCTCTTTCCAACACTAATGGTGTCGGGATGAAATTGCAGTAGACAAGTTTTCTTCTGCATGTAGTAGTGAAAGAGTACTCAAACTGATTCCCAAATCAAAAGATTTAGATATTAAACTACACAGTTCTCCAGCCATGTATTTTTTGTGTGTATATGTAGATACATACTTCTGAAACATTATACCTGGCCCTAACGAAAACAAACTACTATAAAACTAAAACCAAATATATAAAAACTAAAACTAAATCTTTCTGAAAAAATTAAACTAAACTAAAACTAGCAAACACACTCTGAAAACTAACTAAACTACACTAAAATGAAATGAAATCAAAAAGTCAAAACTAAAATAAAACTAGAATTACTGCCTTGCAGTTGTATGCCTCCACCAACCAGTCAAGTTGCAGTTTACATCCATGTCTTTACAAAATGTCATTGCTTAATTTTTTTATCCTATTAGACCTTTGTGTAAAATTGTCATAATTAGCATAGGAATTCTTGAGTATGGCCAAAAACGTGTTTTGCAAGGTCACAGTGACCTTTGACAACCAAAGTGTAATCAGTTCATCCTTGAGTCCAAGTGGATGTTTGTACCAAATTTGAAGAAATTCCTCCGTTTCTGAGATATTGCGCTCACAAGAATGGACCGGATGGAAACCATAATGAAACTAGAATGGCACTCGGAGAGCGCAGACCTCCGCCCCCCTCTCCGTTCAGCTTGCTCCAGCATCCACGTGTATTCTTGTTTATGTTGAGATCAGCTGTACGTAGCGGAGCATCGTAAAACACTTCATTCAAACTGGACAGAAACAAAGTAAAACTCAAATAAACCGTCGTCGTTACTCTTTCCAACAATCACCAAGTGTGCTTTGGTCGAACTCAACTGTAATTTCACAGAATTTAATGTGAAGAAATGCCGAATCTACAGTTCATTCTCACCGCGGACGGCCAGCAGCTTCCGCACACACACCCACACACGTATCTCTCTGCTCTGAGAAGGAGGCAGAGGGCGGGGTCACGCGTCATCAACGTGTCATCAGTTACACTGCGGTAACTGTGGTCTTTATGCTCAGGCGGATCGGAATCCTTAAAAATATTCCTCAATCCGGATCATGATCCGGATCGCCACCAAAATCTAATGGATTGTTCATCGTGCTACACCCCACCCCTCCAAAAACTGTCATTCAAATCCATCGCGGACTTTGGGAGTAATCCTGCTGACGGACAAACAAACAAACAAACAAACCACCAAACAATAAACTAACAAACCAACAAACAAACAAACCAATGCCGGTGAAAACATAACCTCCTTCCTACGCCTTCGGCCTTTGCGGAGGTAAATATAATAATAATCAGGGCTCGACATTAATGCTTGCCCGCTTGCCCGGGGCAAGTAAACTCTGTGTTCGGGCAAATGGAATGCCTCATGCAGTTGTCCGATCGGACAAGTGAAAAATAAGTGTGATCTATATTTTTCTTCAGTAAAAATATGCGATCGGGAGATCGGAGTAAATGCTTTCGTTTGAGTCCCAGTTTACGTTCCGCTGCTCCGAGAGTGAGGTGCTCTAAATTACTGTAACGTTACATTGTAACAGCGCTCTGAATTTAACAGTCCAGTTTGTGCCAGAGCACGCTCTGGCGCTCGGAGTGACTATTTGCGAACATACTCATAGTGTGAAGCTACATTATGAACAACATATCCATGTTGAAATCGGCAGAAGGAGGCCTGGTTAACGTTAGCTGTGAGCAGCCGGTGGGCAGCGCAGTCCGCACATGGGAGAAGTTTGCCTTCAGGACTTCCTGCCAGAACGGGTTTATTTGAATCCAAACCACAATCTTTTCCTAAACCTCACCAAGTAGGTTTGTTTCCTAAACCTGCCAGAAAGGGCTTTCTGCCTGAAATCCCTGAAAGCAAACTTCTTTCAGGTAAATAAGGCCCTTAACAGCTAACGTTAATGGATGTTCCATTGGGTTACATTGTGGTGTGATAAATCTCTGCTCAGTAAAAATGAGCATTAGGCGAAGGTTAATTATAACGTTATCATAATGTGTTCAAATGTAATCTTGTAAAATGTAGTTTTTGGAGAGAAACTTGAATAAATCCAGTTGTTTGAAGGAGATGTTTTCACTGCAATATAAAATAGATAATAAAGAGGGAACTATGACCTGTTTAACTTCCTAACACTAACTCTAAGCAGCCTATAATAATACATACTCTCAACTACTAATGCCAAGCTTCTGTAGAAAGCAACCAGAGTTGGTGATTATTGAAACAGTGGAAAGACTGACCGAGACAATTTTGATGAGTTTTATTTAGTTTCTGTGGAGTTTAAATGAAGTGTGTTTTACAATGATCAGTGAGGTAAAATTACTGTTACTGTCAATGGAGTCTGGTGGCTTTGAGAAGAGCATATTAATTGTATGCTTTGTATGTTAATACATTATATTAATCGTTTAAATCGAAATAATTTTTAAATAAAATCTATCTTTTAATAGGCCTACATTTTCCATTTCAGACAAGTAAGTTTGGCGAGCAAGTAAAACATCTCATCTAGTTGCCCGAAGGGCAAATGGCTGAAAAAGCTTAATGTCAAGCCCTGATAATAATATAATAATATTAATAATAATAATAATAATAATAAAAACTACTTGACAATTCAAAACTATTATAACCTTGCTGACCCAACATTCCCTCCTATACTTTTCACTAAACTGTATCAGTGCCACATTACTTCCTGCATTAGTACCAAACATTGCCACTGGACACAAATTGCAAATGCAGTAGAGCTGCATATGAATGTATTTTAACAGAAAAAAAGAAATTTGAATCTATTCATCCAGACCAGTTAACTATAAATGCAATTAAAAATTCAGTAGAACTCTACAGGTTAACAAAGTTAAAGTTGTTAAAGAGACATTACAAGGCCAACACTGAAAAACGTAATGTAGAACTGCACACTTGGCCAACCAAAATTTACTGTAAACGTGAGTCATTCAATATCTTAAATATATACCAGAGCAGCTCTCGTGCCATATTGCAAGTCAGCACATACACCCACTTCATCGCCAGTGCTCAATTTGGAGGGAGCTGTGAGATTTTACAAACCCTGTACGGTAAATTATATGTAAAATGAAATGCCTGGAACTTTCGTTTCTACAACTTACAACACTTAACCTCACACTATGTCAGCTTTAACATGAAGGAATGCCTTGTTTACCTGTGTGGTTTAAAGCAAAAGCAACCTCACAATAATTAAGTATAAGTATAAGTGTACAATAACAGCTTCCTGTTTTATAATGCAAATTGACAACAAAGACATTGCCATAAAGAACTCTAGATCATAAATGAAAGAACTGAAATGTTTTGAGACGATTCTCAGTCAATATTTTGACTTGTACTAGAATTTGCAAAAAAAAATCCTTTAGATTTCCAGTTTGTTGAATCTTACTCTATCTACAAGGATGTCACACAAACTCTCAAAGAGTTAAACTGATGAAGTCTCACATTTTTCCACCCTTTCAGATAAAAAAAAACAAGAATAAAAGTGATCGGAGAGATAGCTCTGGCCCTCATGTGGGGGCCAGTGGTTGCAGGGGATATGTATATCTGCAGATAAAGCCTTCTGTTCCGAAACAGTATTTACCAGGCCTTTTTAGATACACATCAGCCGTGAAGCCATGGGTCCAGCCTTCATTATACTGTGTGAATCTTCCCTCATTTGGCAGGGATAGCATCTCCTTTCTTCCACCTCCAAATACCCCTATCCACATCCCCATTCGCTCTGCACAGCTAACAAGCAAGATGTTGCCATTGATGGTGGCAATATAGCTGGAAACAAACGCCTTTGTTCAGTCTTTCTCCGAGACCCCCCAGTCGTTTTTTTCGACAAACCTCGAAAGAGCTGGAGTATCAAAAGTGCTCAACAGACGATGTACAGTCAGGTGGGAAGATGTGCAAAAGACCACCGGCCGGTGAGGTGACGAGATAAGTAAGACGGACCTTTGAGAAGTTATCGCAGAAGGAAAAGACAATAAGTTGTAAAAATATCCAGCGGTGATCTTTTGAGAATTGCATTGATACAAAGTGTGCATGTCTCATGTGGGAATCAGACACACTAGTAATTGTTCTAAATTGTAAAATTGTACAAACCAGGGACACACTGATCCGACTTTTTCATTCCCGAGACAGATACCGAGTACCGAGTACCGATCCGATACCAGTATTTAATTAATAAGCTGTATGCCTCACGGTGTGGAAGTGACTGGGATCATTCTGTTATGTGTAAGGAAACATCAGGCTTAACTTTGTAAAACACAATGTAACAAAAAAATACATAGATATAAATTTGCTCAATTGTTATTTATTATTAAAATAATAAATTGTACACCTGCAACTTGGTAAAAAATTCGGGATGGGATCGGATATCGGGCCGATACTGACTCAAATTGCTGGATTGGGTATCGTGACAATGGGGCCGATCTATTAAATTCATTTCTATGTTTATATACCACATACATTATGTATTGGAATTTTAATTCCTGTTAGAGTTTTGACCAATTTGTTGCTGCATTAAAAAGGTTTACACTTGAATTGTAGCTCCTGTTAATCTTGAAGATTTTTTACCAAGTTTCTAGAGTAAGATTTATTACTTTAATAATAAATAACAATTAAATTAATTTATATCTACAGTATGTATTTATTTGTTACATTGTGTTTTACAAAGTTAAGAAAGCAATGTTTAAGTCAGGCCTGATGTTGCCTTACACATAACAGAATGATCCCAGTCACTTCCACACAGTGAGGCATACAGTTTATTAATTAAACGTTGGTATCGGATCGTACTCGGCATCAACAGATACGAAAAGCCAAGCTATTGCTATCGGTATCTGTACTGAAAAAGTCGGATTGGTGCATCCCTATAAAAAATCTTCAAAATTAACAAGACTTACAATTCAAGTGTAAACCTTTTTAATGCAGCAACAAACTGTTCAAAACTTTAACAGGAATTGAAATGCCAGTATATAATGTATATAGTATATAAACATAGAATTGAATTTACTAGATCAGCACCATCGTCACTGATACCCGATCCAGCAATATGAGTTAGTATCAGCCCGATATCCAATATTGGTACATCCCTAGTGCAAACCTTCACATGCAATATTGCATCTGTCTTAATAAAATAAAAGAATAAATTTGTGACTGCGAAGTTTAGATCTACAAAATCAAGCTTCTCGTGTTCTGACGACACACTTCATCATAAAGTGGTTTCTGTGAGAAAGGCGAGAGGTTCTCACTGGTGACCTCTCTCGCAGCGGTAATTAGAGACACTCCGTCCTGATCCGTCGTCCCACCGTGTAACACAACTGGTGAGCGAGAAAAATCCTTTATATCCACATGTACAGACACGCATGTTAAGTAGCCATAAATGATCACGTTCTGCCCTTTACATGCATGGTTTACATAGTAAAATAGATCAAATACTAAACATAATTTAGGAGTTTTCTATTTCCTTAAGTAACCTTAATTTTAATCTTCAAATAATGTCTGAGGAAGGATTTTATGATGCTACACACTCTGTTATATTTGCCGTTTGGGTCAGAAGACACCCTCTCATTGGCAAGATGCTCCCAGTGACACTCTATTGACATTTTTCCCCTGAGAACACAAGGCCCGGCAAGCATAAACATTGGCTTGCTAGGCGTGCACTTGCGCTGATGTTGAGATGGGACCATTCCCCTATCAGATTTCCGTCATATTTCTCCGGCTGACTAGACTAAGCACAAGTCAGAGGTATGAGCCGATAAAGGGTGTCTTTCACACAGCAACAACACGTACCAGTGTGCTTATCACCTCGGTGCCTAACATGCAATCACAAGGAGGACAGGAGGAAGATTGTTACATTTGGTGATTTGTTTTTTTTTTTGCTTTTGGGGACTGATAAAGAATGTGGAATCTGAGCAGGAAAGCCCCATCTCTGCAGGCACGACATGAGCCGCTGCTGAGGCAGGCCTTGATTTGTTCCCCTATGTCTTAATGTAAATAAAATCCTTTGTTGGGTGGCAACTGGAATAATCACAAAAAGGTGCAAACCCAGAGCAGATACAGCACAAAGAAATGTTAAAAAATGAGATAACATAGACCTTATAAAACTCTTCTTGTATGTTGCATATTCTGCTTTTAAAAGGAACACAAAGGGGAGAAAAGAGAGAGAAAAATGCATATAGTATCATATGTGTCTCTACTTTTTACACAAGCTATTTAATATAAAGCATGAAAGGGCTTTTATTTCCATAAAAATGTTCTGTGGGCTTTTAGTGTGAAAGCCACTGAGGCTCAGGTTCGCCTTTATTCCTTTAGCTGTAATGGCAGCAATTAAAAAAATATAAGGTAAACTTTTAAACAGCCTTTTCTCCAGCATGAAAAACACTGTGTAGCAAAATGGTAATAATATATTCATCCCTAGGTAAACATCCCTGCCATGTCCTTTATAAACAACGGCGGTGAACAAAATGAAAGTGATAATTTCTCTCCCTTTGAGAATTCTCTTCTTTAATTCTGACAGTAAACTCGTGGCTGTTACGGGGTGTTAAGTAGGATTTAAAACTTGTCAGACAAGACATGTTTGAAATTGCTTTAAATAAGTGCACTGTGTTGCTGTCAACCACAGGCTTAGAGGAAAATATCCCCACAATTGAAGCACTCATCTGGGCTCAGAGAGCTGTGCCCCAGCAACCGCCGCCAAATTCTTCCTCCTGCTCGCCGGCTCGAAGCCCTGTGAGCCAGCACCCCCTGCTGGACCGAGGACGCACTGCCGGGGTCCTCGTCAGCAGCAAGAGTCAAGATGTTCCCATGGTCTTTTCATCTGCATGGTTAACTTTGCATTCTAACATCATGATTTTAAAACAGCGTCAATAAAAATGCTTTCAGGTGTCATATCAAGTCAATTTTTGACCTCAGAAATCTCCGCCTGGAGGGTTTTTCTTGCCGTTGGTGAATGTGTGTCAATTCTAGATTTAGCGTTTGGCCTGGTATGCATCTTTTTGTTTAAAACTCCAGCCATGAGCCTTTACTGGAACTACTTTGTGTAAAAAAAAAACAGCAGAGCAAAATAAGCCTTCATTGGCTTTGATTACATCAGCAAACTTCCACCTTCCTCCACCACGTTTTAAAATATTGTCAAGGATGTTAGTACTTTTGCATTACAATGATACAGCATAAGTACCAGCTATACTAAAATGATATTGAGAGTCACTTAATGACAGCTCTTTTTTTTTAAATAAATTATGATTTTCATAAATACTTAGACTCCAACATCATGATTTTAAAACAGCATCGATAAAAATGCCATCAGGTGCAATATTAAGTCAATTTTGGACCTCAGAAATCTCCACCTGCAGGGTTTTTCTTGCCGTTGGTGAATGTGTGTCAATTCTAGATTTAGTTTTTGGCCTGGTATGCACCTCTTTGTTTAAAACTCCGGCCATGAGCCTTTACTGGAACTATTTTGTGTCAAAATAAACAGCAGAGCAAAATGAGCCTCCATTGGCTTTGATTAGCAGCAAATTTCCACCTTCCTTCACCACATTTTAAAATATCTATATTGTCAAGGATGTTAGTACTATTGCATTACAATGATACAGGATAAGTACCAGTTATTCTAACATGATATTTAGAGTCACTTAATAACAGCTAATTTTTTTAATTAATTGTGATTTTCATAAATACTTAGATTCTAGCATCATGATTTAAAGCAGCATCAACACAAGTGCTGTCAGGTGTCATATGAAGTCAATTTTGGACCTCAGAAATCTCCACCTGGAGGGTTTTTCTTGCCGTTGGTGAATGTGTGTCTATTCTGGATTTAGTTTTTGGCCTGGTGTGCACCTCTTTGTTTAAAACTCCAGCCATGAACCTTTACTGGAACTATTTTGTGTCAAAATAAACAGCGGAGCCATATGAGCCTCCAATGGCTTTGATTACATCAGCAAACTTCCACCTTCCTCCGCCACGTTTTAAAATGTTGTCCAGGATGTTAGTGCATTACAATGATACCGCATAAGTACCACTTATTCTAACATGATACTGAGAGTCACTTAATAACAGCACATTTTTTTAAATAAATTGTAATTTTCATAAATACTTAGATGTGTTTTCGTTAATCATTCCTCTTTTGTTCTTAGAGTAAATTGTGATCAGAGAGGAGACTATTATAAGAATTTCCACACAGAAAAACAGCAACAATATGATTTAATTTAAGACCCCAGGCAGTTTTCAGACTCCACCTCGAGTCTTTTGATTCCTGCAGCCTATGAAGCTCTACTGAAAATAAAACACTGATCCTGCAAGCAAGAAAAACTGAACTCAAATATTTAAAAAAATGTTACAATCCATTCACTTCAATCACAGTGTGATAACTTCTGTGAGGACTTAATTGCTGATAAGTCAGTCTTCATCCTCACTATGTAGCTACACATTGTGATTGAGAAAGAACAAGTCTAATGTGTCACTAGAAAAGAATACTTTTGTCATGTGTAATAAAAAAGAAATTCAGTACAAAAGCTAGTAATATTTGGTACATGCAGTATTTTGTATGTGTTCTAGGGCTGTCCCGAATACCATTTTTTGGGCTTCCAATCTTCGGTGAGAGATATTCAAGTATTCGAAGCTTCGGGACAGCGCACCGCACTACTGGACACACGTGCACCTCTACACATAACAAACAGCGATATACGTCTGAGAATAACTAATAATAATTAATGTTGGATATGAATAATGAATAATGTTGTGGGATTATTCCTTATTTCATGGGGTATTTTGGGATTATACATTATTATTACATACTTATATATATTAAAAAACAAAAAAATGCATTCGAATACTAATTTGGAGGTTGATTACCATGGCAACGGTCGAAGCTTCGAAGCATTCGGGTCAGCCCTAATGTGTTCACTACACTTGTATTGTAATTCCTGTTCATTTTGAACTTTCTTTTTACCAAGTTGCTGGTTTACAATTTATTATTTTAGTACAATTCAGTAAATTCATATCTATGTATTTATTTGTTACATTTTGTTTTACAAAGTTAGGCAATCAATGTTTAAGTCAAGCCTGATGTTGCCTTACACCTAAAAGAATGATCCAGCTTATTAATTAAACACTGGTATCGGATCTGTATCGGCCGATACACAAAGCCCAGGTATCGCTATCGGTATCGGGAATGAAAAAGTTGGATCGGTGCCTCCCTAATTTAATGCCCCAAACAATTAATCGAGAAAATAATTGGCAGATTAATTGATAATGAAAATATGTTAGTTGCATCCACATTTCAAACCCATGCTGATCTTAAAAATGTATATGTTTCCAATAAATTCACACTCTAAATTACCATCATTTCAGAGGCCAAAAGGTAGAAAACCAACATTTTCTATTCACAAACAGCCTAAATGTGACTGGAGAGGGTTAAACCCAGCTGTTGTCAAGTGCATCACACAACTTCTTGTATTAGTGCAATAACTTTAGTCTTCTGGGTCTCACATTACTAGCATTTCCCGGCGAAAAGACGAGGCAGAGAACGAGCGGGGTTGTGATTTGAGGGACTAAACCTCTGCAGCACCTTGTCCTATGATCTGGCACACTCTCCTGCCAAGACGAGTCTTTATCATACAAAGGGATTAGATTGCCCAGTGTAAGTGCCTTCAAGTTATTAGCACCTTCTTATACAAAGTATAACAGCAAACCCAAAGACATTGATTGCAGGGAACAGTTCAAATATGATTTCCTTATAGCTATTAATATGTATGCCTTAAATAGAAGCACACCGCTAAGCAGCTTATGATATTATGAAAAGAATGTTCCCTCAGGGGCATAATATGCCAGCAGTGACAGTAAGGAGAGATTCGTATTTACCCAGATTGGCTGTACTTACGTCAAGCATTCTCAGAGCTTGTGGGAGGGAAGATGGGGCAGTGGCAACAGCTCGGTTTCGATAAGCACTTACCGTGAATAAAAGACAAGCATGAAAGTGAGGTTTAGCCTCTTTAAAGATTCCCGACCAAATGTAGAGGCAGATAGGGCAGGTGCCTTTGGTTCCGGACGTGATTAGCCGTCTGTGCAGCACTGTTCCCACAGAAATGAGACATAGCAGAGACATTGTCCAAGCTTGTCCAGGTGGGGGACCTGTCATCCCAAACCAGAGCTTAGCAGTGCAGTGCTTGGAGCGAAAGATTAAGACCCAGGAATTCAGATTTTTCTTCTTTTTTTTTTTTTCTTCAATGAATGCTTAATTCAAAACTGTTTTTTTCCCCCCGTTCCTTCTGCTTGCCTCGCACCAGCTTTCATTCTATTTTATCCATCTTTACCTTCACATTATATTGATCATTTCTACCTTGTCTCTCATGTCTCATTGTGGCTTTATAGGCTTCTGTGTCATGCAGACATTTTGGGGTACAAATGTTCTTGACAGACGCAACCACTGAAAATATGAGTCTGTGCCCTCTTTCTCCTGCTTTGTTCAGAGATGCAAAATATCACAAATTAACACTGATCTGTAGAACTGCATGAATTCTTTCTTGTGACCGAGCTTAGAGAACAGAAGAGGTACATCAGCACAGATCCTATGGACACTGACACATCTAATTAGAGGGACCAGGGTTTAACTCTATATTTTATTGTAATATTTGACTTGCTTTGGGTTTGTGATTGCAGGACGTGTCAGCACAAATCCGAGGAATGGAAAAAAAAAATGGGAAAATTAGGGCAGAGGAATGTAATACATAACAGTTTTTCTTTCTTTAATTTAGGTGGTCTTCAACAACTGCACCATGAAGCTGGTGAGTAGTCAAGCGTGAAGGGCAGGTGGTGGGTCAAAAGTGTTTATGGTTGAATATGAACCAGGCCACCACTGAAAAATCCTCCACTAAAATCAGGGATAAACGCTAATATTTTTAAGCACTGGCCCCACGGGCCACCAAGCCCCTGAATTTGGTGGCCAAAGAACATTTTTGGTGGTCCAAATGTAAACTTATGTAAAAACAATACAGAAAAGGCAATTTAACTCAACTTAACACAGCGTTCCTTAACTGTGACTTTAACAGAATGAAAAAAGGTCATTATTTATTTAGATTAAAAACCCAAGCTCTTTGTTCTCTCAGAGTCTCTTAGTACACACACTACAAAAGATGATTGTATTTTTATTTAAATTAAGGCTGTCAAAGTTAACGTGATAATAACGCAAATTCATTTCAACGCCACTAATTTCTTTAACACATTAACGCAACTTGCAATTTTTAGGCTTTAGCAGGCTCAGTTTTAAAGCTATGGTGAAGATACTGGTATCATATGAAAATAGAAAAACCCAAGGAATCCATTGGTACCAACCATGTCATACTAGCTTGTCGCAAACGAGGCTAAATAACGCTCCAAACTAACACTAAATTTTGGCGAAGAAAAACTGTTACGGCCATTTTCAAAGGGGTCCCTTGACCTCTGACCTCAAGATATGTGAATGAAAATGGGTCCTATGGGTACCCACGAGTCTCCCCTTTACAGACATGCCCACTTTATGATAATCACATGCAGTTTGGGGCAAGTCATAGTCAAGTCAGCACACTGACACACTAACAGCTGTTGTTGCCTGTTGGGCTGCAGTTTGCCATGTTATGATTTGTGCATATTTTGAATGCTAAATGCAGTACCTGTGAGGGTTTCTGACAATATTTGTCATTGTTTTGTGTTGTTAATTGATTTTAAATAATAAATGTATACTACATTTGCATAAAGAAAGCATATTTGTCGACTCCCATGTTAATAACAGTATTAAATACTTGACAAATCTCCCTTTGAAGGTACATTTTGAGCAGATAAAAAATGTGCGTGAGTAACTGTGGACAGTCATGCGATTAATCGCAATTAAATATTTAAATCAATTGGCAGCTCTAATGGAATTATTTATTTAGACTGAAAACTCAAGATCTTTGTTCTCTCAGTGTCTTAGTGCGCACACTACAACTACAGTAAATTTTATTAGATTACATTTGAACACATCATAACGTTGTAATTTACTTTTGCTCACCTTCACTTTTACTGAATAGAGCCTGAACGCATCACAATGTAACTCAATGGAACCTCCATTAACGTTAGTTGTGAGCTCCGTTATTTAGCCAAGCAGGACTGTGCAGCCCACCGGCGGCTAACAGCTAACAGCTAACAGCTAACGTTAAGGGATTGGCGACTAGAAAGCAACAATGCTTGTCCATTGCGGCGCTTTCAAAGCGAACGACAAGAAGAAATAGAAACAGGGTGCCCGACAAAAGCTCAGTCGCGCTGTGCGGCGTTGCAGCACTCGGGCCAGTTAGGACACTCCAACAGAAAACAATGCAATCAAAATGATTTTGTCGCAGACGCTCACTCACGTTGCCTTCAGTATACAGTCTATGGTTAGGACACAGACACCGCAATCTCATTGAGACACGCAGTCTCATTCTCAAGAGAGAACTTGGTGGCCACAGAGTAACTTTTTGTGGCCACAGGCCATCGGGCCATGGTTAATGTCGAACCCTTCGAATCAATCATTACTTTTACTGGGGTATTTGGTTTTTCTATGAAGTCCTAAAATACACTATGAAAATGATTTCAAGAGTCAAAAGGAACGTGAAAAATGTACTTCTCCAACACTATCCCTTTGTGGGGCTTTAAGGGACAATGGGTCCGATTTACTGCCCCAGAGCTCAGGATATATCTGTGATGGATTGGTAGGATTATTGATCAATACCAATGACTTGATGACTGCTTTGCAAAAAGCAAGAGATTTGTGGTTTTCCAAACTCTCTTTACAGCCAATACAGGAAATAAAACACACTTCAGATCTCTCCACCAACCTATTCTGTTTGCATTTTAAACTGCTCAGGGATGCAAATATTATATACACTTTGATATGTTTATTATCACTACACTTGATGTTTTGTTAGCTCTGATTGGGTAGCTAACTCATCTCTACTGCGGAAACATGACTTCATTGTTTAGCTCATGAGGATCAGGATGCATGACAGATTTGGGGACTGTGCCAAAGAATTGTGTAGGAGGTGATGAGTTCAATCAGCGCTGATGGAATTCTTACAGGTCATCACTAGATGTTGTTGAAGGTCATGAATGACACACAGCCTTTTTTGGCATCAGACTAATTTGTACATCAACAGTATAAAGAGGTCTGCAGAATAACATGTAGACAAGTGTAAAAAGTCTCTCAATCATATCCAAACAGTAATAAAAATGCCTGTGGTTACATGCACCAATTTCAATGTTATCAGTCCAACTGATGGTTGCTATAATACAAAGTATTTATATTGTGGTGGAAGAATTATTCAGATCCTTTACTGAAGTAAAAGTAGCAATACCACAGTATAAAAATACTTCAAGTAAAAGTCCTGCATTTAAAGGTTGACTAAAATTAAAGTACAGAAGTATCAGTAAAATGTACTTTAACTGTCAAAAGTGAAAGTACTTGTTCTGCAGACAAATGCCTCTTTCGATTGTGTTATATTATACATATAGAGAGAGAGGTTATATTATGGGACTATCATTCATTACCAATGCATTAATGTGTAAGCAGCCTTTTACTGCCCCACCTCAACCAGCTACTGTTGTAGGGCTGATTTTAGCTGGTTTATATACTGCTGGACACTTTCATTAGCAAAAGTGAGTCCTAAAAATCTTTTTTTCTTAAACAATTCAAAATCATTTAAACCTGTTTGTTTTAAATAATGTTTGACAAAAGTCTCTGTAGCTTGACACAAGAAAGAATAAGGCAAAGTAAAACTTGAAAATTGCATTGAAAATGGTTAGAATATTCTCACAGCACTGGCAGAGTTTTACACCTTTTTTTAAAGAAATAATACTGAAAGGACTCAACTACAGACTTAAATGACAGGATAAGGATATTTTATGCACTGAAAATTGTATCATATTTTAGAAACACGTGTTTTATATGAAAATTCAGCAAAGTAACTAGTAGCTATAATGGTCAAATAAATAAAATTGCTTTTGAAATATAATGAAGTATAAGTATTCAGCAGCCTATAGTGTAGTACAAGCAGTGGGCAACCTCCGGTTCTGAAAAGTGAAGCCAATGCGGAAGTGTATTAAAGTTGTATTCTTTCTAAGACGTCAGATGGTATAGAAGTCTATGAGAAAATGACCCTACTTCTGAATTGATTTATTACCTCAGTAAACATTGTAAACATGAGTTTATGGTCTCAATCGCTAGTTTCAAGTCTTCTTCAATACAGCATGATGTTCATTTAGTAAATGATGGTCCCATTTAGAGTCAAATAGACCATAAAGTAGGGTATGCTTTAGGGCGTGGCTATCTTGTGATTGACTGGTCGCTACCACATTTTCTTACAGCTTTAACCCTTTCATGGTGTGTTTTCAGTTAAGTAGTTAAAAAAGTTAATATCAACATTTTGGTCTGCTTAAAAATCTCTTATTCAGCGTTTGGTTGTACTTAGCTCCACCCTCTCGTGTCATATCTGGTTCCAAAAAAACAAGATGTTGACGGGCAAAAACTAAAGCGGCGACTGCTGTCTATTAGTACAAGTGCCTCAAAAGCTGTACAGGAAGCAGCAAACATAAAACAAGCCCTCCACTACAGGTAAACTTTTAAACATATCCTGTCTGAGTACTACTTAATATTTAAAAAGAGAGAGGTGTGTCTTCCTATAGGTAAAATCTTTGGCTTTGGAGCGCCTTGGTAGCCGAGTGGTTACAGCATATGCCATATGGTAAATGGTAAATGGACTTGCATTTATATAGCGCTTTTCTAGTCTTCCGACCACTCAAAGCGCTTTACACTACATGTCAGCATTCATCCATTCACACATACATTCATACACTGATGGCAGAGGCAGCCATTCAAGGTGCCAACTTTGCCCATCAGGATATAATCTAAATACTTATTCACACACCGATGGCTATGCCTTCGGGAGCAATTTGGGGTTAATCTTGCCCAAGGACACATCGACATGGGTCCGCAATGTCCCGTGTTCGGTTCCGGTCTTGGGACCTTTGTTGCATGTCATATACCCCTCTCTCTCTCTCCATTTCTACACTGTCCTCTGTCAAATAAAGGCGAAAATGCCAAAAATAGAAATCTCTAAATGCTCAGCTGGTTTAAAACACATTCACAAACGATACAGCTGTGATTTCACCTATTTTGTGTTAACCTGTTTCAGAACACTTTGTGGTATTGGATATATGTGGTTATGAAACTCTAATTTTTCATAGTGAGAACTGTAATCAAACCATGTAACATAACATACTGTATGTAGCCCTTATTAGCATTTCAGACTTCAATGAGCAGCAAGATGTTCGAAGTGCCACTAGAACCAAAGCAGGTGAAGGCAGAACTGAAGGAGGTGGTGGAAATCAGCAGCAGCAACATAACTTGCAAGTATCTGTTGGATAGTGTGTAAACAAAGCGGCAGACAGTATTGTGGGATCTCAAAGAGGTGAGACAACAAAACAGCTATAGACTCACTTACTTAGCATTTTATATACTGTAGAACATAGAAAGACAGAATCTGGTTTCTCAGCAGTCGATCAGCTAACAAACAGAGTTCCTGGAACAAATAAAGGAATTCAAGAGAGCAGGAACTGTGCGTTTTTCTCTTTACTGTGTCAAAGACAAAGTAGCTAGTAGTAAGGGGATAATTTTAGGGCTGTCAAAGTTAACCCAATAATAACGTGTTAATGCAAATTTGTTTTAAAGCCACTAATTTCTTAACACATTAACACAATTTTTAATTAACCTCTTAAAAAGCCGATGGGCCGCCGTTGGGCCCGGCCGCTAGTCGCTATTCGATCGAAGGATATAGCGGGATCAATTTAAAAGCTAGAGTGAACTACCACTAGTACTGGCATCATATGAAACTAGTAAACCTAAGGGATCCATTGGTACCAACCATGTCATACTAGCTTTTCGCAAAGGAGGCTAAATAAAGCTCCAAACTTACGCTAAATTTTGGCGAGGAAAAACTGGCATGGCCATTTTCTAAGGGGTCCCTTGACCTCTGACCTCAAGATATGTGAATTCAATTCAGTTCAATTTGTTTTTATATAGCGTCAAATCATAACAGAAGTTAACTCAAGACGCTTTTCATATAGAGCAGGGGCCTGTACTACGAAGCAGGATTTGAGGTTAACGAGGTAACTTCAGGGTTAACCCTGGGTTTTCAGTCCTACGAGGGTGGTTCACTTCTTACCGGAGTAGATCGCCATGGTAACTTATGCTGAACACCTAACCTGCTCCGGAGCGGGTTATATTACAGATAAGAGATCAACTCGTATAAAAACAACTCCTACTGACCAATCAGAGCTCAGTGCGCAGATCGTATGATAATATTACACAAATAGGAAGAAGTCTAAGTCATAATCCAGACTGAAAACAACACAGTTTAAACTGACAAATGCAGGAAGGACAGCTGGATTTGTGCTGTGGGTGCTGACCGCTTTGAATTGTGTTTTTATATTTATTTTTCTACTTGTATCAAGTCTATTTCACACCACTGGAGTCGGGGACGCAACTGAAATAAGGTTGAAATAGTCACACACGCCCATTTACTGTGAAAGGCCATAATGAGTATAATCCATTCATCCATTTCACTTTTAAGAGCTATTTATAATATCACTGCAACCTAGACGACTATATCTGACTTTTGAGTGTTCCGTTAAATTAATAAGTCTTAATTTACGCATTCACAAATCAGCAATTTTCATTCTTTTGCCAGCTGTCCTTCCTGCATTTGGCAGCTTCAACTGTGTTACTTTTAGTCTGGATTAAGTGTTTAACTTCTTCATATTTGTCCAATATAGTTTGCTCTTCCTTTGTAAAATGTGCCGCTCTGCCTGTCTGTCTGCAAGTCTGTAGACTTTTCCATGTCTGTGATTTGTCAGATGCTGCAAACCCCGCCCCTTTCATGTGAACTTGCTCGTAGCCAGATTGAGAAACCCTGGGTTGATTTACCGAGTTGATAACCAGCGTTGTAGGACCGCTTAGCGGGATCTCGTTTGTTAGGGTTGGTTAAGCCAGGTAACGAGAAGATAACCTGGGTGTGTTGAGCTCGCTTCATAGTACAGGCCTCAGGTCTAGACCGTACTCTGTAATTAAGAGACCCAACAAGAGATCCCCCGGACCATGCACAGAATCCTTGGGCAGAACGCGGCTCTGGGTGGGCGGCCATCTGCCTCGACTGGTTGGGTTGAGTTGAATGAAAATGGGTTCTATGAGTACCCACAAGTCTCCCCTTGATAATCACATGCAGTTTGGAGCAAGCCAAAGTCAAGTCAGCACACTGACACCCTGACAGCTGTTGTTTCCTGTTGGGTTGAGTTGCCATATTATGATTTGAGCATATTTTTTTATGCTAAATGCAGTACCTGTGAGGGTTTCTGGACAATATTTGTCATTGTTTTGTGTTGTTAATTGATTGCCAATAATAAATACATACATTCATTTGCATAAAGCAGCATATTTGCCCACTCCCATGTTGATAAGAGTATTAAATACTTGACAAATCTCCCTTTAAGGTACATTTTGAACAGATAAAAAATGTGTGATTAATTTGCGATTAACTATGGACAATCCTGCGATAATCATGATTCAATGTTTTCGATTGACAGCCCTAAATTGTTCCACAAAAGAGGTTCAATAAATTACTCTAATTTTGAACAGATAAAAAATGTGCGATTAATTTGCGATTAGTCACGATTAACTATGGACATTCATGCGATTAATCGCGACGAAATATTTGAATCGATTCACAGCCCTAATTAATGTTATTGCTTATAAATTAAATACACTTTTAGTTTTTTAGGAGGAAAAATGTGTTACTTCCAATTTTAAAAGTTACACAGTCTCACTTAAGAGAAATCTGTGAATTTAGTAGCAGTTTTTAGTTTTCTGTTTAATTTATCAGTTTTTCTCATTTAAAAAAAACAATTTTC
Organism: Sebastolobus alascanus; assembly: GCA_916701645.2. Classification (NCBI taxonomy): domain Eukaryota; kingdom Metazoa; phylum Chordata; class Actinopteri; order Perciformes; family Sebastidae; genus Sebastolobus; species Sebastolobus alascanus. The sequence goes on along the minus strand of CAKAOJ020000024.1, from coordinate 1,200,776 downwards.
TAATAGATATTTTCATCATATTGAGTGAAAGCATGTTTTGGTGTTGTTAGAATATTAGTCTTCATTATATACCAATGATGTTAATGTAACATTTGTGCATGGCACAGAGAAACGCAGCATGATAACCATTTCAACACAGTTCTTTAATCTACATGGCTGGATGACATAGCCATTGCATGGGTGCATATGGTGGTTGATTTGCAGTCTATTTCCAAAAACATACTTCCAGGAAGTGGAACAGCATTAGCTTGTAGCTGTTTTTTTTCATTTAGATTGAAATAACTCATCATTGCAAGCATTCATTCATGCATTTAGATATATATATATATATATATATATATATATATATATATACTGAAGCATGTATAAATATATCATCGGAGGTTCCATCATGTTCTTGTTGGCTGATAAATCCTGACCTATAACTATGTGAAACCAAGGTACAATGGCCGTGTTAGCCGTGTCACTCAGGGCTTCATATCTTTGCTGTTCTAGCCGGCTGCTACGTGCTGGTGACCAGCAGCAAGAGCTTCAGCCAGTCGGGCCGATGTGCATATTCGTAACCAATCACATCTGTCACAGTCACAACATTCTCCGGGGTCAGATCAAGGCACATTGATATTTCATGTGGCCTATTTCCACCGAGCATGTCACAAATTATGCAAATGTTTCACATAGTAAATGTAGTCTGGTGCAGAATTAGAGCGGTCATACTTCTTAAATTTTTCATCTCAGATATCGAAATGAATTGCACAGTGGTTGCGAGTTGCATTATA